>CM025977.1:8493283-9190078 GCA_014839755.1 Sylvia borin | reverse complement strand
CTGTAAATGTCATCAAGTGTCCAGCCCTGCCTGGAAAACCTCATTGGACTGGCAGCCAGGAGGAGAAGAAATGTGAATATACAACGAAGACAAGAGGGACAAAAGGATGAGGCAACCCAGTGTCCAGTGGGAAATCTGTATAAAGCCGGCCCTGCACAGCCTGACTTTGGGGACGGGGGTTTGATGTGATGGAGGCTGATCTGGGGTCACCCAGTGCCCAGCCCGGGCTCAGTGCTCACCTTTGCTCGTGGCTTTCCCGGGCTTTCATTTGGCAATTCTTCAATGAATTTCTTCATTGATGCAATCGGCTGATCACTTTTTACATCCCCGTTGGTTCCTCCTCTCCTCGCTCCGTGTTGTGACCCAGAGGGAGCAGGCAGGACACATCCAGGTCCCTGTGCTCCACGGCCAGGCTCACCCAGCCCGTCCCTTGGCCTGCAGCAGCTCCAGTCACGGCTAATCAGGATGTATAGCCAGCCACCGAGGCCATGAATATTTGATGAGGCCTGTTAAAGGATTTTTTAGAAGCGCTCTCCCCACGGACCCCGGGATGACTTCTTTGTTTATAATTTTTTCCCCCCTTTCCTGTTGGCACTAATCACCGGCTCTCGCCTTAATGGCACCTTGGGGGAGCTCTGGGGATGACTCGTTTATTTCTTTCTTGACTTTCTCCAGAGTGAAGACAAACCCTGCCCTGGAGGCTCCAGGTCGGGCTCCATCCTCCCAGGAGCTGTGGTTCCTGGCTGTGTGGGAGGACAGGAGTGGGATCTGGATCATCCCCTCCCTGGCTGAGAGCAGACAGCCCCAGACGACTGCCAGAGAGGGAAGGAAGGAGGGTCCCTGCACTAGAACTGGAAGAGGGATTTTCACTGGAGATGGTGAAGGTGTTTATTACAGAGGGTGGGGAGGGTGCCCAGAGAGGCTGGGGCTGCCCCTGCATCCCTTGATCCCTGCAAGTGTCCAATGGCCTTGCTCTAAAATGTCCAAAAGCATCTTCTGTTTCACACAATCCTGAACGTTGCCACTTGGAATCTGTTCCAGGAGGAAATTTGCCCCTTTTTTAACTTAATTTTTTTTGATGACTTAAGACAGAAAACTCTGCCTGCTTTCAGAGGGAAGTGTTCCATCTTTGGTTTTGTGAGGCAGAAGAGGAGCTGGAACTTGCTGATGCAGGTTCCCTGACTTTCCCTGGACATGGAGCAGTGTCACTCGAAATCTTCTCTGGAAGGTGCTGACAGCTGAGGATGGGCTGTGGGCCTGCCCTGGGCTCTGTCCATGCTGCCCAGCCCAGGACATCTCCCCCAGACTCATGCAGGGGAATTTAGAGGGGCAGAGCCAGCCCAGCCCGGCCCCTTCTCAGCTCAGGGTGCTCGGGATGCTGAGTGGCAGGAATTTCTCTTCCTGCCCACATCAATTTGCACCAGGTTCTGCTGCTGCCTGGGCCTCCATGCCAAGCTTTAGTGCTTTTAAATTGCCTGGAGGGAGCTGGCTCAGCTCAGAGCTCCCCAGAGCCCCAGACTTGTCTGAGCCACCAGGGCAGAGCGGCAGGAAAGCAGGATGGGGAATTGAGCTGCCTCCTCCCTGGGAATGTTCCCACACCTTTGTAGGTGGTTTTCCAGACCTCTTCATCCTCTTACTGGAAGAGAGTCCTCCTCCTCTGGTTCTGCTGTGAGAGGTGCCCCAAGACAGCTATTGCATTCCCAAACCCTGCTCCTCCTCAGGTCCCTGCCCTTGGCAGGAGCTGTGCTCCATCCTGGACAACCTGTTGCCGTCAGCTGAGCAGAGTCTGCTCTCATCCCTGAAATTCCACCAGCCTCCCACAGCTGCCTCTGGCCCCAGACGAGTCCCTGGAGGATTCTGTCACCCTCATTCTCTGCTCCCAATCTGGCATCCTGCAAGTCACAGGATCATGGGATGGTTTGGGCTGGAAGGGACCTTAAATCTCATCCCCTTGCAGCCCCTCATGGGCAGGGACACCTTCCACCAGGCCAGGTTGCTCAGAGTTCCATCCAGCCTGGCCTTGGCTGAACAACAAAGGCCTGGATGGGATTTCCGTGTGTGTTTACCCTGCAGGCAGCATTCCCAAGCCCAGGAGCCTGGAGAAAGGGCTGCACCTGAGCCCTGACTGCCAAGACCTGCTCATGGCACGGCTGGGAACTTCTGCAGGGATGGTAATGGCACGGAGAAAAGCCATTAAAGGAGGAAGAGTTGAGGTTACAGTATTGTGCTGAAAAGTATATTGCTGCCTGTAGAGACATCAGGTCTGTACTTCCAGGATTACTCAGTGCTTAATGCCCAGTGCCTGCACATTAGTTTTGCTGGGAAGCCCATTTGGGGTTCTTCCAGAACGGAAAAATTAAAGGGCTTCCCTAATAAATGTGCTGTCCAACAGCAAAAAGGGGAAAGAAAAGGCTCTGAACCCAGCCCAGGAGCCCAAGGTGAGGCAGCAGTGTGGGACCAGGGGCGGTGCTGCTGGCTGAGCCCTGGATGGGCAGTGCTGGCCCCTGGAACTTTTGGGAATGGATATCCATTGCTGGCTCCTCCTGACATTCAGCTACAGCAGCAGAAGATGCAAATTTACACACGAGTTTGGGTGGCCACCAGGTGAATTTGTCTGGGAAATTCTCCTCCTGATTTCACTGACAGGAGGAAACTTTCTTGTCACTTTGCTCTCCATCCATCCCTGTGCCCCAGAGCACAGCCCTTTTCCTTTCGCAGGCCCTCGGGCCACTCCTTTGCCAGCACTTACCCTCCATCTGGGAGCAGAGTGTCTGGGACAGCTGCAGCCTGGGAGGGGAGGCAGCAGCGATTGGGGAAGTGGCAGCAATTCAGTGCCCAAAGCCGGGAGGTGGGGCTCCCTGCTGCTCCTCTCCTGGCACCCAGCTCTCATCTGAAATCAATGTGAGTGAGGTGCCAGGGCATGAGTGAGACTCGGCGTCTCTGTGCAGCCCAGAGATCCCAGAACTTGGTGTAGGCACTGCCTGGAAACGGAGTGAAGTGTGGAGCAGCAGCTTTGTGTGGCTCTCAAGAGCTCCTCACCTGCCTTGGGGCTCCACCTTGGGTGTGCCAGGGATGGTTTGTGTCCTCTGGCCATCTCCAGCAGTGCTGGGGCTGGGGGGTTTCCGTGTGTGCCCAGGTGAGGCTTTGGTTTGCCTGGCCGTGCCAGTGGGGGCTGGGAATGGCACCGGGGGCCAGTTTGCCTTGGGAGCAGAGGTGGGAGCTCCACAGGAGCCCCTGGTCCCAGGGACATCCATTCCCTGATGGCTCAGCCTGGAGGAAAGGAGGCTCAGGGGCACCCTGGGGGTCTGCACAAGTCCCTGCCAGGAGGGGACAGCAGAAGGGGTCAGGCTCTGCCCAGGGGACAGGGACAGGAGGAGAGGGAACGGCCTCAGGCTGGGCCAGGGGAGCCTCAGGGTGGACAGCAGCAGGAATTTCCTCATGGAAAGGGAGCTCAGGCATGGGAAGGGACTGCCCAGGGAGGTTTGGAGTGTCCATTCCTGGAGGGATCTAAAGTCCACGTGGATGTGGCACTGTGGCTTAGTGGGGTGGCCTTGGCAGTGCTGGGGAATGGTTGGATTGGGTGACCTTAGAGGCCTTACCTGTGTAAATGGCTCCATGAATTCACCAAGGAATGTTGCCTGCACAGGACATTTGTCTCTTCACGGGGTCCTACAGAGAGAATTTAAGGTTTGGATCCTCTGGTGAGCCCAGGACTGGTTCAGTTTTTGGTATAATCACTGTGCCAGGGACGTCTGGGACTGGGGAAATTCCGTGGCAGGGGAGTGGGAGGATTTTTTGGGGAATGACAAGGAAAAGCAAAGGAAGAAGAGGAAGAGGAGAACAGTCGAGGCCAAGAAAGCCCAAGGCAGTGAGCACCAAACCTCCTGGAGCACAGGAAGAGCTCCCAGGCAGAACCAGGCTGGGCACGTGGGTGCTCACCTTGACTGAGTCTGGATCCCTCCACAAGCTGAGTTCAGCATCCCTCGGTGAAATTAAAGATCTGTGCCTAAACCTAGTCAAAAAGAGGCAGCAGCAGAAGATGAGTGGATTGATTGGAGATTACAGGGAAGCAGTGAAGCTTGGGCAGGGGAAAAACGAGTGTTTAAACCCCAGGGAGCTGTGACTTTGCTTAAAGAACAGAATGTCCCTACATCCAGATGTCACTCCTCCAGAGTCCTGTGCTCTGTCCACCGAGGGATCTCATCCCATCCACGTCTCCCTCTTCAGTGCCCGAGGCTGTGCTGCTCTCCAGACGGGAATCCTGCTGAGGAATCTGGGATTGCAGGCGCTGGGCCAGCTTGGACAGGGCTTGGAGCACCCTGGGATAGGGGAAGGTGTCCCTGCCCATGTACGGTGGGGGTGATTTTGGGGTCTTTAGGCTCCTTTCCAACCCAAACCATCCCAAGATTCACCGATTTAAGCTCACAGTGCTTCTCCTCTTCCATCTTGTCTCTTTTGCCCACACCCGTTTTTTCCATAAATATTTTTTCTTTATCTCTTGACTTCTCCCAGGTTATATTTCCTATTAGATATTTATACATTTCTTACTGAGGAGAAACAAGAACTTTGAGTTTGTATTTCTTAACTAAACAAGAAACTTCCTTGTTTTTGCGTTCGTGGCTGCCGTTTCACGGGGAGGTGACAGCTGGGTGCCAGCTCGGGCAGAGAGAGGGCAGGGAGCATGGTACCCGAGATCAGGCAGTGACAAACTCCCCGGAGTTTGGTGGCTCACAGCCCTGTGAGCGCTGAGGAGCCCTCCCGAGGGGCAGCACACGGAGTTACAGCCGGCTTGGAGAACCGGGAGACAGCAGGAGAAGGAGGAGAGGCTGCTGCAGGACCTCCCAGCGCTGGAAAAATTGTGGATGTGGAGCAGAAGGTGGTGGTGGGGAAAGGGACGGGGACAAGGCTCCTGCTCCTTGGTGCCAGCCGAGGAAAACCTTTGGAGCAGAAGGACTGAGCACTGTCTGCGCTGCTCGGGAGGTGCCGTGGGAGAAGAGGGAGAGCGTTCAGCTCCAGCAGCCTCCGCTGAAGAGGCCCCTGCCTCACTCCCCACCGGCATCTGCTCCGTGCCTCGGCTCCCCCCGTCCCTTCCCCTCCCAAATCCGGACGGCACGAGCAGCAGGGACCCAGCTGCAGGCGGGTGCCAGCCCAGAGCGGCAGGTGCCGGGGAGAAGCGCCCTGTTCCCGGCCGCATCCTCGCTGTCCCCCTGCCCGTGGCCCTGCGAGGAGCGGGGCCGGTGTCTGCCGGCAGCCCGGGGCCCTCCGGGGACGGTGCCGTGTGTTATCAACTCCGCAGGGAGAGATAATGTTGTCTTTCACAGCTCCTGTGTCAGCTCTGCTGATTAGTCTGATGCAAATGAGCTTTTAGCCTTGACACGGAGCCCGAGATGCAGAGGAGAGGAGGAGGATCCAGTCCTGGAGAGCTGGAGCACTCGTGGCAGTCACAGCCCCACCCCGAGAGAAGGAGCACGACTGAGACTTGTCTTTTCTGCTGTTTCTCCATCATTTTCACTTCACAAATTCCCCCTTAGGTCTGCAGGTGGAGGTCTTTGCTCTTCTCCGGGTTCTGTCCATAGATTTGCGCCAGGGCCGAGTAACACCCACCCCATGGCTCTTCCCAGCCTCCTGCACTCGGTGCTGCTCTGGGACATTCCCGGGGGCTTCTGGACAAAGAGCCCTTTGTACCTGCCGCCAAGGCAGAGAGGGGGAAAACCTGAGGAACGTCCCATTTGTGCTGCTGCTTCTCTAACCAGAACTGGCCTCCAAGCCAGGCCTTTCCTTCCCCGTCTCCAACACCTGCTCCTGCTGAAAAGCCACCCAGCACCAGCCTCCCCGCCCGGAGAGCTTGGTATTTTATTTAGGCCTGATCCATTTTTCTTTTAATTCAGATCAATGCGGGTTAATTGAGAGCAGCTTATTTTTACTTCTGCTGGTCTCTGCCTGCCAGGATCGATACCAGTCATTTCCACTTAAACCGTTGTACCTTTACTGGAACCAGCAGAGCCCCAAGCCCCTCACGCGGCCCCATCCCTGCGGTTCCTGGGGTAATAATCCCGAGCAGGCTCTCGTCAGTCTGGCTGCAGCGGCATCCTCGTAATGCTGTGAGGAAATGGAGCCGTGCTCAGCCCCGAGCGGGGGAGATGGATTACAGCCTGCAACACTCGCACACTAAAAATACCCGGCCAGGGGCAGCCGTTCATTGATCCCTGTGCCTTAATGGGCCGCAGAAGGTCCCCTCCCCGGCCACCGCTGCCACTAGATGGGGCGATGCGGCAGCGCTGCAGCCCCGAGCCCCGGCTCCTGCCCGGCGGCTCCGCTCAGCCGCTCCTCCGCAGCCGGGACCTCTCGGGGGCACAGACCCCTCTGTGGTACTCCCGGGGGCTGGAGGAAACACCGGCCTTCGGCTGCCGCCCGTGTCTCCGGAGGGAAATGCTCGTGGATGGGGTGGGCTTGGGGCCAGGCTGCCGCGTCCCGGCCTTTGTGCCTGGCCCGTGCAAAATCAGGGGCTCTTTTGAGTTGGAAGGGAGCTTCAAGCTCATCCCACCCCCTGCCATGGGCAGGGACACTGCCACCATCCCAGGTGGCTCCAAGGCCTGTCCCACCTGGCCCTGGACACTTGGTGGGATGTGGCACATCTCCCCCTGGATGGCTCAGAGATGTGTTGGTGTGACCGCACTGTTTGTGCTGCAGAGTTTCACATTTAAAACTCCATTTACATCAAATCCCACGGGCAGCTTGGCGGCCCCAAAGCACCTTTGCTCTGCCTGCTCCCACCTTCCCTGGCTCCTTGGCCACCATCCCCTGCACCCAGCGCTTCCCGCCCTGTTCTAACCTGTGGAAGCATTCCAGGGATCCTTTCTGGGATGCTGTGGGCTGATCTGTTAACGGAGAACCGAGTCAGGCGGGCTCAGAGGAGGGAGATCCTCTGCAGGACATCAGTTCCGTGTGTAAAGACTCTTTTCCTGGATCATTGGGCAGAGGTTGGCTTTAGCTGGAGTTCTCGTGGGGCAGTTCCCTGCTCCCATGGCTCCACGGCCACCTGGGCACGTGAGGACAGCTCTGGGGGCTGCTGGCTCTCGTCCGTGGGGAGGAAGAGCAGAGCAATGGGAAAAGGACCCACCAAAGCACAATGCCAAAGTCCTTCCCCACCTCCTCGTCCCTGGCAGCGATCCCTGACCCCTGTGTTTGCTGCCCTTTGCAGACCTGGCGGATTGAGACCTCCCGACCCAGCTCCTGCTTGGGGAAGAGAAGAATTACCAATTTCCTGATGGGTAAAACCAGGGACAGGGCAGGGAGCGAGTTCTGGTCATAAATGTCAGGGAATGATGGCTTTGGCCCCTAGCCCTGGAGCAGAACCGATTTAAAGGGTCGTTAAAAAGGGTTGGTGTCCATAAGGGTGGCACACAGAGTCTCCAGCCCGAGCTCTTTTATTTCCTGGGGCTGGATCCGCCAGGGCCGTGGCTTTGGAGAAGCCATATGTCAGCTCAATGTGTCTCTAATTGATTTCTGGACCTGCACGGAGTGTAAACATTTTACCAGTCCGAGAGCAGCTGATCTGGAGACGAGGTGGGAGGGGAAAGGGCAGGGGAAAGTCTGGTGTGAGGCTGAGGGGAGCCTCGGGAAACGACTTTTGTCTGGCCCCATCAAACCCCGGCTCCCCGCGGCCCCTCGGCGGGGTTCCCTGGTAATGGAGCGGCTCCCGGGGCAAAAGTTAACTCCAATTAGGGGCCCTGCAGGGAGGGGCTCCACTCCCACGTCCCCCCGCAGGAGCCGTGTCAGCTCCCGTTACGGAGACGGGCCGCGGAGCAGCTGGGACCGGCGTGGGCACAATGACGGGTGTCCTGGGAATCCTTCCTCCGGGGACACAGCCTGGCCCTGCTCCTCCTGCTCCTCCTGCTCCTCCTGCTCCTCCTCCTCCTCCTGCTCCTCATCCTCCTCCTCCTCCTCCTCCTCCTCGTCCTCCTCCTCCTCCCTCCCAGCCCCGCACCCTGCCCTTCGCTCCTCGGCACCATCCAACCTTTGCGAGGACGTGACCCCACCAAAACTGTTCCTTCAGGACCTTCCCCAAATTTCCCCCGACCCCGGCTCTGTTCGCTCTTCCCTCCGCACAGCCCCTGTTTTAACCCCTTGTTTGCCCCCTCGGGGACGCGGCGTGATGGGACCAAAGAGGGAAAATCCGTGCCAAGGCTGATGCCGCCCTGCAGAAATGACGGTCAAGAAGCAACCCCCAAGTGCACACAGGTGGGGAAAGGCAGGTGACAACACAGTCACCTGGCCCTGGGACTGGGTGAGTGCTGACAGGGGCACCAAAGCCACAGTGTCACTCCGTGGGAGATCTCTCCGGAAAATCGCCCCCGGTGCCACCAGCCCCACCAGGCTGGTCCCCAGGCCCCCGCTCTGGGTGGATTTTCTTTCTCAGCTCAGCCTTTGCTGTCACCTGCCGAGGACGAGCTGTCCAGGTGGTAAACAGAGAAGGAAACCAGAGATCCTTCATCCCTTAGAAGCCTTCAGTTCAGCTTCCAAGATTTTATTCCAGAGCCACAAAGAGTGGGGAGGATTTGGGGTTTCTCCTTCTGAGCAGGAAAAATAAAGTCCAGTAGAAATCTCCTTCTACTCAACAGATAATCAGCTTTTCCGAGCCTTTTAATTAAACAGCAACATTCAACAAATCTACTTAATTTACAAAATATTGTGGATTATTTACTGTAATAAAACACAACAAATTCTGTTTCAAGACAGGTTTTTCTTCTTTTTCCTCCCCACTCTCCAAGCCTGTGTCATGCAAAGCTTTCCCTCAGCTTGAATTTAATGAACCAGCTCACCTGAACAGAACTGAAACTTGTTCAATAAACCCAAGGCAAAAGAGAGGAAAAAGTGAGGAATTATTAGAAATGTTCCAGCGTATTGATTCAGGTGAAGTTGGGGGGGTTTTTTGGGCTTCAAAATGGTGATTTTGTTCTTAAACAGCCCTAAAATGAGCACTGACAAGTGCAAACAGCTTAAAGCTGACTTCCAAATAGATGCTGCATTTAATATTTTGGAAAGAAATAGTGTGAAGCATCGTGTGTGTGTGTGTGTGTCTATCTGTGTTATATTTTTAACACATTTTTTCCTGCAAATCTAGAGAAAGAAAAAAAACCCAGCCGTGTATCCAAGCCGATTTTCCCCCCAGCCGAGGCTCGGTGGGATTCGCTGTGGGTGCAGGCGCTGCGGTTTTCTCCGGCTCCCACCATCCCCGCTGTGCCCGGCCCCGCCGTCTGTGTGAGCCCCGCGGCCACCGGCTGCCTCTTTGTGCCTGTGCCTGACAGCTGACGGTGTCCCCCGAGCCCCGGAGCCCCCGAGCCCCCCGAGCCCCAGGAACCCTCTGAGCCCCCCGAGCCCCGGAGCCCCCGAGCCCCCTGAGCCCCCCGAGCCCCTGAGCCCTCTGAGCCCCCCGAGCCCCCCGAGCCCTCTGACCCCCCGAGCCCCCTGAGCCCTCTGACCCCCCGAGCCCCCTGTGCTCCCTGAGCCCCCCGAGCCCCCCGAGCCCCCCGAGCCCCCCGAGCCCCGGAGCCCCCGAGCCCCCTGAGCCCCCCGAGCCCCTGAGCCCTCTGAGCCCCCCGAGCCCCCCGAGCCCTCTGACCCCCCGAGCCCCCTGAGCCCTCTGACCCCCCGAGCCCCCTGAGCTCCCTGAGCCCCCCGAGCCCCCTGAGCCCCAGGAACCCTCTGAGCCCCCCGAGTCCCCCGAGCCCCCCGAGCCCCCTGAGCCCCCGAGCCCTCTGAGCCCCCCGAGCCCTCCGAGCCCCCGAGTTAAACGGATCAGATCCAGCTCTCCCTGCCCGGGTTCTGCGCTGGCAGAAGGACCCGAGGCTCGGTGGAGGTTCAGTGCGAGGAGGCAGTGGCAGGAGCAGTGGCCGCTGCCGTTGAACCCTTTCCCTGCTCTCCCCGCAGCTCCCGGGGGAGCTGACCCCTCTCTTTGCCTCGCAGCCACCCGCACTGATTTTTATTCCAGCCTCAGTGCCCCTGGCTCCCGGCGGGCCTGGAGGTGACATGGCCCGGGCTGTGAGCAGCGCTCGGGGCCAGGCGGGGACGTGCGGGGCCACCGCTGCCCCGGTCACCAGGGTCACCGGGACGGGGACAATGGCACAGCAGCGCTCATCCCATCGTTATTCCGTCCGTGCCGCACGGTCCTTGCCGTGCTCGGAGGATGTCTGAGAGCCCCCAGGAGCCCTTGCCGTGCGTGCTGCCGGGAGCAGTTCGGTGCCCGGAGTCACTCTGTGACCCTGCCGAGGTGACACAGAGCCAGAGGGAAGCGAGGCCTCTGAAACACGGGGAAAAGCAAAGGGAGAGCTGGAAGTCGCAGGTGTCTGCAGAGAGGGCGAGATGCCCAAAGAAACGGAAGGATGGAGACTTTTGCCGTGAACCTCGGCAGCAGGGAATTCCTCAGTGCTCGGAGCCGGCTGCAGAGGAGCCGTGCCTGCCTTTAGGAGGGAAAGCACAAGGATGTGAAAGCTGAAGGCCGTGAGCCTCGGGAAGGAGCCGATGTCTGCAGCAGCTCCTTGGAGGGCCAGGACACAGCGGTGGCAGACAGGCCGTGGATAAGGAACAGGGAACATGGGGCGGTCCCTCCGGCCGTGCCGGCGGAGCTTTGGGTGCCCCGTTCCCTGCGGGATGCTGAGGACAGCGGCAAAGGCCAATCCCTCCAGCTGGAGAGCGGGGCCCGGGGAGAGCGGGGCTGGCTCCTGCGGCGTGTGCCCTTGGCCCAGCGCTCTGGGAGAGCCCCGGGGGGACAGCGAGCGGCAGGCGCAGCGCAGGGCTCTCCTTTCCCCCGGCACACGGCCATCGGGCGGGCAGCAGCCCGTGCCCGAGCGGCGCGGATCGGGTGGCCGCGGCCCCTTTGTCGGGCGGCATCCCCGGAGCGCTGGTGTCCGAGTGTCCCTGCGCTGCCGATCGGGTTACGGCCCCTCCACAAAGGCCCAGACATGCATTATTCAGCCGCTGCGCTGAACCGGGGTGAGGAGCCGGGCCCGGGCAGCGCCTGCGCCGGGGCTGATGCTGTAAATCAGCCCGAGGATGAGCAGGATGCGAACGGAAACCACCCGGAGGTACCTGGCTCCAGGAAGGCTTTATTTAGCACCAACGAGCCCCGCGCTGCGAATTCCCGTCAGAGGGAAGCGGCGGCTTCCCGCCCGAGCCGCCGGGCCCCGGGAACCTCTCCGCGGGTCAGACCGAGGGACACGGCTCGGATCTCCCCCAGCGCCCGCTGAACAGGAGAAAACCGATCGGGGCCATAAACCTTGTCCCCGGGAGGCTCCGTGCCCAGGAGACCCTCGAGGAAGGAGCAGCCGAGGGGTCTTGGCAGTGGCTCTTTGTTCCCAGCATCATTCCCGGCTGTCAGCGGAACGCCCGGAGACGTTCAGTGAATGAGAAACGCTCGGGACAGAGCGAAGGGAAATATTCCTGCACTGTGCCCCGGCGGGGAAAAATAAAAATCCCCCCTGGGTTGAGTCTTTCGTGGGGAAACGTTGTTTTGCTGACACTTGGGTTAGTGGAGAAATCCGCTCCAATGGAATTCCAGCTGGGAAACCAGCAGACAAGGAAAGTGAGCGGAGCTGATGGCAGGGAAGTTGGCGTTTATTACAGCCACAGATGAGTGTTCTATTTTGGTTCCACATCAACTTCGTTCTGTTTCGTTAAACTCACTTTGCTTTTTACGGTTTTCTCTCTTTTCCTAAAGAATCCAGTGAAAACATGAGCGTTACAGAGCGATGCAACTGGAATATCGCATTCGGCACGAGCCAGGCTCCCACACTGCCCTCCTCCAAACACCATCTTTCCCAGTAAAACCCCGTCTCAGCCTTTTGCAGCAGAGTTCCAAGTCCCTGCATTGCTCCGTGCCTCTCACCTGTAGATCAGATGTACCAAGTGGCCAGCCCGGGAATCCCACCCGGGTTCTGTGCAGGTCGGAGTGCCCAGCTCCCACCTGGGGAACAACATCTCATCAGTTTGGGCCATCCGAGTTCTGGGCTGCGCCAGTGCGTCCTTCACGTTCCATTTCCCTCCTTCTCCTCCTGTTGGCAGCTGCATGTGGAGCAGAAGAAGGTGATGGGAACACCAGCCAAATTCCCAGATTTGACAGGTTTTGAAATCCAGACTCCTGGGCAGGCCCAGGAGCCAGGGAGATTCTGGATCAGCAAGTCTGTGGAGAAACTCCCACTCTGGGTACCAGTGGTGGTTCCCCAAGGATGGGACAACACCAGAGCTCCTGCTCTCCTCTCCCTGCCTCCCCTGGTGAGGCTCTGGCCCCATCCAGCTCCTCTTTCCCGGGCTCCTGTTCCCAGAGCTGCTTCCCACACGGATCTGGGCACTTTCACTCCATGTTGTGCTCTGCAGCTCCCTGGCCGAGCCTCGCTGGCCCTGCCTTTTATTTCTCAATGGACAAGCGTAACAGAGATGTCTTGGGTTTTTAAAAATAGTTAATATTTAAATATTAATTGAGCCATTAATTACATCTGAGCCCCAGAACAAAACAGCTGTGAATAATTAATGAGAGGGCCTATGGTAAATGCCTCTAATAATTCACAAAGCGACCGAACCAGGTATTTCCAGAGCCTTCAGAGGGAGAGGAAGCAGGGAATGGGGAGGGAAGGAAATGCAGGAACATCGAGGGAAGGGGCTAAAAGGCAGGATGGAGCACTATGGGCTGTTTGGTGCTGACCTCCCAAGGCCTTCTCAGCATCATTTGGGCACTCTGGTCCAGTGGCAGGACGGCAGGGGCTGGGACTGGCTGCTTTTGAGGGCCCTTCCAGCCCAAACCATTCTGGGCTTCTCTGTTCACCTCCAGAACATCCGTCTGCTGGGGTGAGATTTCCTCTGGGATTTGTGGTGGGAAAGCTGAGCCCCAGGGGTGCGGGGTGTCACCCAAAAGCAGCCCTAGGAAGACCACCAGGCCTCCTGAGTGCCTCTCCCAGGTGTTTTGGACCATGCCTCTCTGGACACACAGAATTCCCGGAGCCCTCGGAGGTGGCTGCTGTGTGACCAACCTGCCCTGCAAGAGTGACCAGCCCAGGAGCTGACCCGGAGCGCTGCCGCCCCCACCCCCGCCGCCGAAAGCCTTCGCTAAATGTGGCTTTGTGCCTCCTCCGAGTGAAAAACTCACTCGCCTTCCTGCGCTTCTTGACCTCCCCCGAATCCAGGAGAGAAGGATATAGAGCCCTTTCTGCCTCTGATATCCACGAGTTTGAGTTCTACCGAGAGTAACGACACCGATCGGAGTAATTATCGTCAGTGTCTCCTGCTCTGTCCGTGCGGATGCAGCATTTATAAATTAACCAAAAACACTCGCAAATCTGCATAACCAGTTCCCCGTGTTCCTAATGCTTTCAATTTATCCTAATAGATATTTAATGAATACTTTATAAAGCCTTAGATGGGGAGTTTTAAAATCAATGGTGCTATTTTATTGCTGTTTGTATTGTCTTTATTTGGACAGTGGCTCAGCCCTCTGCTGCCCATCGATTTCAGGCCTGGATCAATGAAACCAGATTTCAGCTTAAATACCTTGGGATGCACCGGAGGAGGAGGATCTGGGGGTAAAGGGCTCTTTGGCAGGTGAGCTCTGGCTGGACTCACGGCCTGAGGGTAGCACAGGTAATCCAAGGTGTTGTCCTTACTCCGCTCTCCTCTTACCTGCAGCTCCTGGGGTGACAACCATTCATCCTCCTGGAAGCAGCCCCGCTCCGAGGGGGCACTCAGCACATCTACATCCCTCCTTTTGCACAAGCTCTGCCCTGCTGAGAGGGCTTTATCCGTTCAAACAATGGATATTCCCCTAAATATCTCCAAAATCTTTGTGCGATTCTCCACAGATTGCTGGCCGCTTTGCTCAGAACTGATGGATAAATATGGAGATTGAAAGTTTTCCCCAGCGGTATGAGGCTTGTCCAGCTCCAAATCCATTATTCCATCCCTGGTTCTCTCCAACTTTTTGAGTCACCATCGCCCACAGCCCTTTGTGGATACCGAATTGTTCCCAGCCCGGTGAAAGAGCTTTCACAGGGATGAAGAGCTCCAGGTCCCAGAACAGCCCGAGGTCAGGATTTAGCTCTGGCAGCAGTGACCTGACTATGAGTCCCCTCAGGAAGCGACGGGAATCGTCCTCAAGGCATCCCCTGGGATCCTGGAGCTTTCCATCAGGGAAAGATTACCTTCTCCCATGGCTGCCCTTGTGAGCAGCACGTACCTGGGCCCTGCCACCCTCCCTTGCTCTCCCCACACTCCCGCGCTTGGCCTGGCCGGGCTCTTCCACATCACTCGGGAGGTTTTCAGATTTAGGAAAGAGAAACCCCAGATCACGTTTTGTTCCTAAAATCTTCCTTCTTGCTCTGCCTGCAGTTCCTCCACTCCCTGTGCAGCTGCTGCCCGTGCTCTGGTGGCTCAGCTGCACCCTGCTCTTAATGCACTGCTCAGGGCACTCCTCGGGGCGCCAGCGATGGGTCACGGAGGGTTCAGCCCCTCGCATCTGCTGGGCACGGCCAGACACACACACAGCTTGGGACGAGCCCTCGCTGTCCCCCACCTCAGCCAGTCTGGCCCGGGCAGCTCCAGGTTTGTCCCCAAAGTCCCATCCCAAAGGCTTCTGCACCACCTTGCTGCTCTGCAGCTGCCCTTGGGAGCACAGGAGCTCCGAGGGCTGGAGCTCTGCTCCCAGGAAGGGCTGCTCCAGCCTCCCCATCGGCTCTGTGCCTCTCTTTGCCTTCCAGCCCCGGGACCTATTGTCCCTCCAGCCCCGGGACCTATCCCCCCTCCAGCCCCGGGACCTGTTCCTCCTCCAGCCCCGGGACCTGTTCCCCCTCCAGCCCCGGGACCTATTCCCCCTCCAGCCCCGGGACCTATTCCCCCTCCAGCCCCGGGACCTATCCCCCCTCCAGCCCCGGGACCTATTCCCTCTCCAGCCCCAGGACCTATTCCCCCTCCAGCCCCGGGACCTGTTCCCTCTCCAGCCCTCCTCTGCCTCCCGCCAGCGTTTGGGAATTCAAGGATCAGCCTCTTTCCTCTGCTCTTCAGCTCCCTCCGGGCACAGCCCAGGTGAGCTGCTGGTGGCTGATGTCCCCAGGGGCAGAGATGAGAGGGGACAGCCTGGGAAGGCCTGGGGCCTTCTTAACCCTTTTCCCCGCTAGGTCCTGCCTGGAAGAATCCTGTCTGTTAGAAAGGACAGCAAAAATTTATACACGAAGGTCAAATAAACCCTCCCACCCAGATAATCCCTCACCCTGCCCCTGAAAAACTGGGCGGATCTCCGCTGGAGGGTTCGTTACGTGCTCTCCCAGCAGACTGCAGGTGCATCCAGAGGGATTTGGTGCCTTATTGCTCCTTCTGTTTCGGGGGGAAGTTTGAAATGTGTCCTGTGCCCAGCCGAGCGGCCGTGCCTGCCCTGACCCGAGCGCTGTGGCCGCAGGCCGGGCTGCTGAGCAGGACCGCCAGGGAGCCACATCAGCCGCGGGGACTGAGCCCATCCCAGGGGTTCTTCCAGGCTTTCACTGCTTTTCCCCACACCGAGCTCTCCTTGGGCCAGCTAGGACAGGGAAATGGGGTCAGAAACAGCCCGAGACACGGCGGGGTGGCTTTGCTCCCGTTCCCGGGACACAGGCAGAGCCCAGCTTTGTGTTCCCTGAAAGGACAGAAACTGCGGATAAAGGAGAAACTTCCCCTGCTTTGGCTGCTGGGCTGAGCCCCGCACTCGCTGTCCCCGGAGGAATGGGGACAAAGAGCGCTCCTGTCACCGGATCGCCCTGCGAGGGCTCCCGGCTGCTGGGAGCCGCCCGCCCGGCCTCATCCCGGCTTGTCCCCGCCCGGAGAGCCGCTTCTTTGTCCCCGGGACAAACAGCAGCCAGGGAGCAGCTGCCACCGCGCCCGGGGCCACTGCCACCCGCAGGGACACTGGGGCCACTGCCACCCGCAGGGACACTGGGGCCACTGCCACCCGCAGGGACACTCAGAGCCACTGTCACCCCGCAGGGACACTCGGGGCCACTGTCACCCGCAGGGACACTGGGGCCACTGTCACCCGCAGGGACACTCGGGGCCACTGTCACCCGCAGGGACACTGGGGCCACTGTCACCCGCAGGGACACTCGTGGCCACAGCCACCCGCAGGGACACTCAGAGCCTCTGTCACCCGCAGGGACACTCGGCGTGTGCCACCCACGGCTGTGGGGCTGGCCCAGAGCTGGCAGAGCACCAGGCCGGGCTGTTCCCCCTCTGGTGTGGGAGGAGGAGGAGGAGGAGGAGGAGGAGGAGGAGGAGGAGGAGGAGGAGGAGGAGGAGGAGGAGGAGGAGGAGGAGGAAGGGTCCTGGGGATGGCACTGAGGGTGACACAGGGCTGTGGGACAGTGGTGACAGCGCGGCCGTGCCCCAGGTGCATCCGCAGCTCCCGGTCATTTGTGGATATATCCGAGACTGGTGCATGAGGCTCATTTATTCAGGCAAGCTTTTCTGCCCCGCGGGTCTCCCAGAAGCAAAACAATTTCATCAAGTGGCTTTGACACTTGGAATTATCCCTCGATTTGCTTTTTGTGTGCTGATTTCCCTGCTCCAGGAGGGTCAGGGCTGAAGGTGTTGCTGTTCTTCAGCGGGGCTGGCTCAGCCTCTGCTCCCAGCCCAGCCCCTCAGCCTTTACCGGGATCCAAAAAAACCAAACAAGAAAACCCCTCAATCCCCCCCAAAATAATAAAAAACTCCCATCCAAATCCTATCAGTTTTCCCAAGGAGTAGAGAGTCTGATTCCAGTTAAAAGGAACCAAAATTCTGCAGAAGGCTGAGATATTTTGACTGGAAAAGGGCCACGGTGGTCTGTCTAATGAGCACTAGAGCAACGAGTACTGCTAATGGAAAGGTTTTTCCTCTAGCTGTGAAGTTTTAGGAACAACACAAATTAAACCTTCTCAGAAACAACCCGTTCTTAGGGATATCAGGAATAATCCAGCATTAGAACTCAGGAAAACCGAGTCACTTTTTCTTCCATCAGATAACCACAAAATGACACTCCTCGAGGCATTAGAAACATAGATTATTTCAGAAAAAAAAGCTGAAAGGAGGTAAGAAAATGAAAAGAAAATGCGGGTTTAGGCTTTAGTTTCTCAGTTTTCCAGTAGAGAAAGAAATCTTTCAAGGCGTTGAAATGTTTTCCATGAACATTTCTATGCAATCACGAGGATATTTTTGTGAAAAGAAGCTGAAGTGATTTATTATTATCATTATTTCCCATTTACACCATTTCACCCGGGGCTTAGTTCGGGAAGAATCAGCTTTCTGGAGAGAGGACTCGGGGTCTTTTGGTGGTCCTTCGGGCTGGGAATGGATCCTTAATGCCGGGAGCTGGGTCCCGACTCCTGGCTTGGAACTTCAGGAGCCAGACCCGTCCGCAGACAGTGCAGAGGGGCTCCCGCCCTGATGGGGTTAAACTTGGGAAGCTCCAGGACACGGAGGACACTCTCGACACGAGGGACACTCCTGGACACGGGGGACACTCTGGACACGAGAGATGTGTCTGGACACGAGGGACGTTTCTGGACACGAGGGATATTTCTGGACACGAGGGATGTCTCTGGACACGAGGGACACTCCTGGACACGAGAGATGTCTCTGGACACGAGGGATGTGTCTGGACACGGGGGACACTCCTGGACACGAGGGATGTGCCTGGACATGAGGGATATTTCTGGACACGGGGGATGTGTGTGGACACAAGGGACACTCCAGGACACGAGGGGCACTCCTGGACACGAGGGACACTCCTGGACACGAGGGATGTGTGTGGACACAAGGGACACTCCAGGACACGAGGGACGCTCCAGGACACGAGGGACACTCCTGGACACGAGGGATGTGTGTGGACACAAGGGACACTCCTGGACACGAGGGGCACTCCTGGACACGAGGGACACTCCTGGACACGGGGGATGTGTGTGGACAGGAGGGACACTGCAGGACACGAGGGCACAAAGCCGCCGGTGGCAGCACCAGGGGTGTCCCCGTCGGAGCGCAGTGGCTCTGTTGAAGCCCTGGCAGCCGGCTCCTGTTGTCGCAGCCCCGCCGTGGCCCCGTCCCCCCGCGGGCCCCTCGGGCCGCTCCCGGGAGCGCAGCGCGGGGTAATTGAAGCAGCACGCCGAGCATATGGCCGGGCAGGGTTCCCTGCTGCTGCACCAGCTGCGAGCTGGGTGCTGGGGCCAGCGGGCGGCCACCGGGCCCGTCTCCCTGTCTGCCTGCTCGCCCGGCCCCGGCGGGCTCCCGATGGCTCCTGCGGGACACACAGCGCCGGGCTCCCGCTGCTGGCCCCGCACGGGGAGCGGGGGTCTGCGGGGGTCTGGGGTCTGCGGGGGGAGCGGGGGTCTGCGGGGAATCTGGGGTCTGCGGGGGGACCCGGGGGTCTGCGGGGGGAGCGGGGGTCTGCGGGGAATCTGGGGTCTGCGCGGGGAAAGGGGGTCTGCGGGGGATCTGGGGTCTGTGAGGGATCTGGGGTCTGCGGGGGACCCGGGGGTCTGCGGGGGGAGCGGGGGTCTGCGGGGGATCTGGGGCTCCTCAGGGGGATCTGGGGTCTGCGGGGGACCCGGGGGTCTGCGGGGGATCTGGGGTCTGCGGGGGTCGGGGGTCTGCGGGGGATCTGGGGTCTCCGGGGGATCTGGGGTCTGTGGGGAATCTGGGGTCTGCGGGGGGATCTGGGGTCTGCGGGGGATCTGGGGTCTGCGGGGGATCTGGGGTCTGCGGGGGATCTGGGGTCTGCAGGGGACCCGGGGTCTGCGGGGGATCTGGGGTCTGTGGGGAATCTGGGGTCTGCGGGGGATCTGGGGTCTGCGGGGGGGCCCGGGGCTTTGCAGGGGGGCCCGGGGCTGTGCAGGGGGAGTGGGGGCAGTGCAGGGGGAGTGGGGGCTGTGCAGGGGGACCCCCTCGTCCAAGTGCCAGCCCTGCTCTGGGATCGGGGCCCCGCTGTGGGTTTCGGTTCCATGGCAGAGGCTCCCCTGTGTCCTGTCCACAGTGAACCCGAGGTGCTGCAGACCCCCAGAACTGTCCCTGTTCCCCTCAAAGCTGTGCCCTGCAATAGCTGGGCCCGGTGGGGTGCAGGAGCTGGGGGACACGGAGGGGGAAGTGTCCCCTCGAGGCTGGTCCTGCCTCTGCCGAGGGCTGAGGGGACAGGCGGGGCTGGGAACCCACCTGAGGTAGCCACGGGGAGCCCTCACAGTGCCCAGACACACCTGGGCACACCTGGATTCTGTAGCCAGATCCTCCACAGGGTAAAGCAGCGCCATGTCCCACCTCAGGGAAACCTGCTGGGCACTGCCAGCCCCTCAGCCCGTCCTGCCTGAGCTCAGCAGCACAGGGGGAGTGCTCGTGTGTCCCACAGGGGTGACAGGCCCTGCCCAGGGTGGCACAGCGGGGCCTGGCTCCCAGCTGTGATCCCTGTGTAAGGAACCATTCAGCCACCAGCTGTTTCCGAGGCACCCCTGGGAGACCCTCCTGCCCTGAGGAGGTGTTTGGGATGGCCAAAGTCCCTCCCAGCCCGGCCTGCAAGAGCTGCAGGAGGAGAAAGGTCTGGGTGAGAGCCGGGCTAGGACAGAGGGAGCTCTTCCCTCAATCCTCCAAAGAACAGGAATTGGACTGCCCAGGACAGAGCCAAATCTCTCCCCCCTCACTGCCCTGGGACCAGATTTGCCTGCAGTGCCTCTCTCTGTCCTGCACGAGGTCAATGCTGGTTGTGGTGGAGGGACTCCCCATTCTTTCTGATCCCAGGGGCACCACTGGGAATGGCCCCATCCCCTGCTCTCATCTGGTTCACCCAGGAAGAGGAGATGTCCTTTTCCCAGCTTTTCCCACTGGCTGGTGGAGCCATGAGCAGTCCACGACCTCCAGGAGCCACCCCTGAGCCGCCTGGCTCACCCCACAGCTGGGATTCACTCCAAGGTGGAAACCTTTGGGATAAGATCCCTCCAAGACTTCAGGACCACATCTCCATGTCCTGCCAAAGGCTGAGGAGGTGACAAAGGCTCCAGCTCCTCCAGCACGTGCTGGGCTCTGGATGATCCCAGGGCCTCTCCCTCTGGTGTAGGGACAATATCCCAGGCACCCGTGCCAGCCCCAGCTGGATCCCCATGGAGGGAGGGGGTAGGAGGGGCTTTATGGCAAGGAAAGGGGCTTCATTTGGGCCAATTATTCTCAAACTGAGGCAGAGGAAGCCATCATCCCAGTGTTTCCTTTTTCCCCCCTCTTTTTCCATTTGTTGTGTTTTTTTCACACTCTGGCAATGGCTGAATATCACACAAGTGCCCTGTCAAGAGATATATTCAATAAACACTTGACACCCAAGCTCAGGAATACATGGCCCGTGGCAAACATGAATTATTCAAATGGAAATCAAGATAATTTTGCTTCTAACTCAGAAAACCAAGACCCTCCCTTTCCTTCCTCATTTTTCCTCTCTTTTTCTCCTCAGTTTCTTCCCGTTCTTTCTTTCTTTTTGTTTTCCTGGTATTTCTTTCTTATTCTTTCTTTCACCTTCTGCCTCTTGCTGGGAACCCTCTCTGCATTCATTTCCAGGGAACTCCCTTTGCTGGACGAGCCAAAGTGAGGAACCTCCTTTGGACGAGGAGATCCTCTGCCTGTTTGTGCCCTGGAGCCACTGGATCCCTCTGGAAGGGGCTTGGGGTGGCAGGACACGGTGCCCCAGAGGGGCTGTGGCGGTGAGAGTTTGGATCATGCTGCCAAAACCTCATCTCTCAGTGCCAGGTGACTGCTCAAAGCAGCACTTCAGAGCTCTGCAGGCCTGGAAATGGGCACACACAGAGTGACACACGTGTCACAGTGCTGGTCCCACCTCCTCAGTGCCGGTCCCACCAAGAGTCTGCAGGGCTTTAGGCCTCACAAGGGCTGCAAGATGGGTCAGAGGAAAAGCAATCCCACAGCAGTCCGTGATATCCCAATCCCACAGCAGTCCGTGATATCCCAGTCCCACAGCAGTCCAGGGTATCCTAATTCCACCAACAGTCCATGGGATCTCAATCCCTCAGCAGTCCATGGTGTCCCATCCCATGGTGTCCCAATCCATGGTGTCCCAGTCCATGGTGTCCCAGTCCGTGGTGTCCCAGTCCGTGGTGTCCCATCCCATGGTGTCCCAGTCCATGGTGTCCCAGTCCGTGGTGTCCCAGTCCATGGTGTCCCATCCCATGGTGTCCCAGTCCGTGGTGTCCCAGTCCATGGTGTCCCATCCCATGGTGTCCCAGTCCGTGGTGTCCCAGTCCATGGTGTCCCATCCCATGGTGTCCCAGTCCATGGTGTCCCGGTCCATGATGTCCCAGTCCGTGGTGTCCCAGTCCATGATGTCCCAGATCATGGTGTCCCAGTCCGTGGTGTCCCAGTCCGTGGTGTCCCAGTCCGTGGTGTCCCAGTCCGTGGTGTCCCAGTCCCACCAGCTCTCCATGGGATCCCACCTGCCATCTCCTGGCAGACCTCCAGAGCAGGTAGGACAGGGAAGACACTTCCCAAGGTTGCTTACCTCCCTCAAAGCTCTTCATTCCTTGACAGGTCCCCTTCCTCCCTTCCCTGGAAACACCCCGGGGTAGGAGGAGGCTTCCCCCAGCTCCATCCTTCCTTCCTCTCCATTCTCCAGGGCCGTTGGCAAGGCTGGAGCTTCCCTCTCCCGGTGAATGGCCGTGGTTACTCGTGAGGTTGGGACTGGCTGTCAGCCAGTCCCAGCCCAGCAGAGGGATCTAATGGCCCCGGCGCCAGGCACTTCAGAGGCAGGAGAATGTGGGTCAGCAGTGACGGCATCTCTCGGAAAGGTGGGGGTGGAGAACGCGGGGGGAAGTGAGCAGTTAAATTTGGAGAGGAGCTAACTGGAAATTTGGGCCATCAGGAGAGTAATGGGCCGAGAAGAAGGAACTGGGATATTAATAGAGCTGGTTTCTGTAAGAGCTGGAGCAAGCAAGGCATGGACAACCACGGAAAGTGTCCTGCAGGAGCAGGCTGGGACCCCCAGGGCACCGGGATTTCCCTCTGCATCCCAGGAGCCCAGCAGGCCTCTGATCCTGCTCCACACCTCCAGCCCCACTGCTCCTGCCTCCCAGCCACAGACACCACCCAAGAAACCCTCAGAGAAGCCCCGGTGGGTTCATGGGGACCTCTGTGGTCCTGGGTGTGGGTCTCACTTGTCCCTCCCTGCCCGGCTGTGGGTGCCATCCGAGCCCAGATCCTTCCGTCCACAGCCCCGAGGGGTTTCCATGCCAAAGCAGGAGGATGCAGCATCCCCACCCGACTTCTGGCTGCCTTTGTGGGTGAAGATCTTGGAGACCCTCTCCCTGCTCACTGTCTGAGGGCCCGGGGAGACTTTGGTGTCTCCATCCTTGGAGAGGTTCAAACTCCACTGTGCAGACCTGCTCTGACTGGCCTTGCTCCAAACAGGGAATTGGGCTGGAGGCTCCATGTATCCCTTCCAAAGCACAGAATCCATGGATGGTTTGGTTTGGAAAGGACCTCATGGATCACTGACTCCTCATCCCCAAATCTGGACCTCCAAAGGGCACGGGACGTGCAGACACAGCCCCTCAGTGGATCCCATCTTCTCAAGGGTCTCTGTGCTTCCTGCAGGGCTGGAAGAGCTGCAGGAGCTGAATATGGATGAAGAGGGCATGGAGAAAGGCAGGGGGTGTTCCCCTTTTTAAATATTTACCATCCCAGGTGGGTGATGTGACATTTCCTCCCCTCCAGGAATTCCCATGGACTGGCAGGGCTGCCCAGGGAGGAGCAGGAGCTCTGTCCCAGCCTTGTCTGAGCTGCAGAACCTTGTCCCCAGGCCACAGGGGCCATTCCCGGGGCACTGCCCATTTGACACGGAATCCCAGGAAAAGGAAAAGGCTGGAAAAGGCCTCCACAATCATCGAGTCCAACCTGTGACCAGTCACCACCTTGTCCCCAGCCCAGGGCTCTGAGTGGCACCTCCAGGCCTTCCTTGGACACCTCCAGGGATGGGGACTCCAGACCTCCCTGGGCAGCCCCTGCCAAGGCCTGACCACCCTTCCCATGAAGAAATCCCTCCTGATGTCCAACCTGAGCCTCCTCTGGTGGTGCTTGAAACACTAAAAAATGGGAAAAAATGTGAGAGGCAGCAGGAGTTGGGACTGTGGATTTTTTGCAGACCTCTGCTGCTGGAGCCCCTCTGTCTCCTTCCCAACCCTGTCCATCCACAAGCCCCTCACCACCCTCAGCCCAGGTCTGACCCTCCTGTCACTGAGGGACAATCCCTGCCACCTGGGGCCAAGACCCAGCATCTCCAAGGCATGGAAACACCTTTGACAAGAGCAAAACCCGCTTTTCCTGCTAAAAAGCTGAGGAAAACACTTCCTTTGAGGCACTGACAGAGAAACCCGGGCTTCTTATATAAAACAAACCCGCGGCCCGGAGGACAAACCTGTTCTTCTAGCAGAAAGTGCCCGTTCCCACCCTGAAAGCGGGCTGAAGGCAGCCCACATCCACGATGGGAAGGGCTCACGTAGTGCCTGGCTGCAGCTGCATTTGATACCCTGCGAGGGCTGCGGGAGCATCAGCCCCAGCTCCTTCCCTCGCTCAGGCAGCCCATCAAATATTTACCGGGCTGCCATAGGCAATTACATTAGAGGAGATAGTTAAACACCCCCTACCCCAGGGCACCCCCCTGCAATGTAAATCAAACAAATTGGACTCTTTTCACAATTGACACACACGATTTTACTTACTGTAAATAATTTAGTATTAAAAAGTCGAGCTACACTTTGCCCCATCTGGATTTTCTTTTCTCTCTCTCTCTCCTGCTCTGCAGAGCGGAGCTGCACGGGCTCCAGGTTCCTAATGCAGGAGATGGAGTGCAGGAATTTTGCTGCCTGGGTGAGCTGTTAGAAGATTCCCATTTCCTAATGGAAGAAACCACACTCAGGAAACCTGTGAAGTTGCCCGTTTAAAAGCGGCAGAGACGTTCCAGCTAACAAAGGACGGGGAGGATCCCTCCCTCCGGAAGGAGTTGAGTCTATTGCTGGTTGGCATCTCCTGGGGTCGCAGCAATCTCCTATAAAAGTTGGCTGAACGGTTGCACTTTTTAATTAAAAGCCATCTTTCCCGATTAGGCTCAGCGGGGTTTTAATCAGGATTTTTACAAGCTGGATCCGTTGGCCAGCACGGATCGTCTTTCTCCTACACCTCGAGTGCAAGACCTGCGTTAAACGCCCTGCTCTGCGGGCTGGGGAGGGATCTCGTCCTCATCAGGAGCTGTTCCTGCATTTTCCTCCAGAAACAGGCATTCTGGAAGGGGGATTTTTCAAACCACGCCTTGGCACCATTGCTGGCGGGTTCAGGAGCCGTGTGGATGTGGCACTTGGGGACACGGGTCAGTGGTGGCCTTGCTGGGGAGTGGTTGGGCTCAAGGATCTGAGGGGATTTTTCCCACCTCAATGATTTCATGTTTTTTGATGTCTGTTCTTAATTCCAGCACAGAATTTGGCCACTTTTGAGCCTTCCATAATGCCACCATCTGCCACCTGAGGTGTCACGTCAGCCTGTCGAGGTCCTGTTGCTGACCCTACAGCAAGTTTAATTCAATGTGGGAGGGAACGTTCTTCCCAATGTCTCAGGAGCAAGCCAGGCTTTAATGGAGTTAAAAAGCTCCTGTGCCTGGATTTTCCACTCCATCCCTGAGTCCAGCCAGCCCCGGTCCCAGCGCACGGGCCTCCGGCAGGTAGCACCATTACACATTTCCTGACAGAACCAATTTTCATCAGAAAACGCCAATCCCGATGAGATCGAAGCATTTAATCCCCCAACATCTTAATTTTGACGGATGGCTCCTCCCCGGGGCTCCCCCAGATGGCTCGTGGGTCGTTCAGATGTGACGCGCTCATCGGAGCCCCGGCCCCGGGGCAGCCGGGATGATCCCTGCCTGGGGCTGGGACGGCTCCTGGAGTCAGAACTGGGGGCCGAAAATTCCCAAATTTTCAGAAATTCACTGCTTTGGGCTGCTGCCACCTGCTCAGGCCTGGGCAGGAGCACAAGGACAAGGGAGGGGAGGACAAAGCGGGGCAAGGCCATCCATGCCCTGATGTCCTGGTCTCTGAGTAACCCCACAGAAGGTTTTCCAGGAGCAGCCCCGACAGCCAGGGCAGGTGGGGAGCCGTCCTTAACATCTCTACGGGTGACGCTGGGGTGACACCCACCAGCACTGCTGGAAAACGTGTCTGTGTGGGGCTGGGACGGCTGAGCCGAATCTCCCTCCCCTGATGAGAAGAAAGTGGCAGCGGTCACCTGGGGACAGAGCCATTTCCAGCCAGCCCAGCTGTCTGCTCGGGATGCACAAAGTCGTGTCCCCTCTTGCAGGATCCTCTCCCGGAGCCCCGCGAAGCCTCGTCGCCGGAGATGCTGGAAGCTGTTAATCGCTGCCCGTGGGTTTAATTGGGAGCGAGAACACACAGACCCCATTAAAGCCCATGAGGGTGCCAAGGGCTCTCATTCAGGCACAAATGAAGGAGCAATCAAACCCACTTAGGTAATAAAAACAGCTGGAGTCTGCAGGCAACTGCCTGAGGCACGGCAGCACATGGCAGGCAGGCCGGGCGAGGTCTGCAGCCAGCCCTCTGATGGAAAACACCGCCACAGGACGAGCGTGCAGCCTTTTAGTGCTGGTAGGCAGGGAGCCAGACGGGGAAATTATGGGTCATCCTCAAAACGCAACGGAGAGCTGGAGCTCCTCAAGCTCAGGCCTCGCTGGAGAGCGTGTCCAGGTTGTTTCTCCAGGGGCAATGAGAAGGCAGAGCCCCCGGGCACTGGCTGTAGGGGTCAGGGTTCCCACAGGATTCTTGCCCTGTTGGATCATTCCGGATCATTCCGTGGCACAGAACCACAGCACTCAATGTGAGGAGATTCCTGGCTCCTCATTTCTGCACAGGGATTTGATTCAGAAAGGAGCCCCAAAGCCACTGATGAGTTTGAGGTGCCAGCTCTTATCCTGGAAGCTGGAATCGCCCTGGAAGGAATTTGTTTTCCAAAGACTCAGATAACGAGGGTCTTTGTTCAGTGCTTTTATTTGGTTTTGTTTCAATAGGAAGGATCCTGACGTTCCTCTTTTTAACTCTGATTCCAGCGAAGCATTTCCTGCCTCATGGGGGTCGCTGGTGTGGATGGGTGGGAGAGATGGGTTTGGGCTGTCCCAGGTTTGGGATCAGTTCGGGAGGAAAGCTGGAACAGACACAACAAGGCTACGAGGAGCAGTGCAGAGCTGCTCCATCTTACTCCAAAGAGCCCGAGCAGAGCCCTGAAAGTTCTTCCTGCTCCTTGGAAGTGCCAATATTCAGAGTTGCCCAAGGCTAAAGCAACAACTGTGGAAGTGTTTGAGATGTCTGTGATTATCGCTGCTGTAGAAATCTCTCCTTGTTTGGTGCTTCCACATCTTTGCCCATCCTGGCTGAAAAACCTGGAGGGCTGTCCTTAGTTTTCCCTGTCCAGGGGGAGCCTGGTTACCCCTGACTCAATCCAGAGATTGGATATGGAGGGCATTACTCTGTTCCCCTCCGGGACCAGCCCTCAGATCCACAGCGGGGGAGGAGGCAGGAGGATAAGTTCACCCGTGGAATGGGACTGGGAGGGGGGTCTTGATGGTGTCCTTGTGTTTCAGAGTCAGTGCCAGGGTCCCCAGAGATGTGTTTGGGATCCTCCTGGAGTGTTCCTTGCTCAAAAAGTTCATTGTCAGGATAAAGTTCGGGCAGGATGCTCAGGGGTGCGACAGGAAAAGAGCAAAGGCTCTGCTGGCACACGGAGGAATGGGAAGGAGGGAATGCTGTTTACTTTGTCTGATCTGATTTTCCTACATGAACAGCAGCAAAATGCAGCTCGGCACAGGTTTGCTTCCTTGGGGACGGTGAAATCCAGGGCCAGGAGCTCAACTGCTTCGTCCAACCTTCTCGGAGCTGCTGAAAGGCAGAAATTGAGGAAAAGTGGGGTGGAGGGGCCACCAAGGGCAGCCCAGCAAAAGGAATCGTGGAATACCCTGAGACAAAAGCTCCCAGAGTCATGAGAGAATCAACAAACCCACTGGAGGGGAGAGACCCCGCCGCAGAGCACCTGGAAGGGACAATTCCCCTTCTAGGGAATTCTGCCCGAGGCTCAGCGGAGCTTTCCAGCAGCCACTCTCCTCTGGCCACCAGCTGATCCTGCAGCTCTCCAGGAGCAGAGTGGAGACCATGACTCAGAGCTGTGCTGGCAGCAGGGAGAAGGGAAGAGGCTCCCGAGCTCCTGCCTGTGCTTGCCTCTGGAGAGTCGGAGCATCCTGGCGGGGCCTGGGCTGTCCCTGGCACACGGGGGGTGCTCCGGAGCTCCAGAAGGGCTGGCAGTGGCTCAGGCCACCGGGGACAGCTTCCCTGGCAGCACCTTGGTGCTGGTGCAGTTTGTTTTCCCCAGGAGGATTTCTCTGGAGTGGGGATTCAGCCCCGGGGGCTCTCCCCACCGCTCTGCACGAGCCGAGGGCTGCTCAGGGCTGGTTTTGGGGGCTCCCGGGCTGGGTTTGGTGGCTGTGCCCAAGTCTGGGCATCACCAGATGAGGTGATTGTGCCTTTCAGTCTCCTGTCACTGGGTCTGACCTGGCCCTGGGCAGGTCCTGCACCAAGGAAACATCTCTGGTGGTTCCCTCGTGTCCCTGCCCTCGGCAGGGGCTGTAACTGGATGATCTTTAAGGTGCCTCCCCTCCCAGCCTAATCCATTCTGTGATCCTTTGGGGGGCGGTTCAGCCTCTCAGGTAAGGTGGGGATCAGGTCCTGGGGTCAGGCCAGGATTTTCCTTTCCCTGTGACACTCGCTGACCACGTCTGTCCCAGACACCTGGCAGCATCCCCAGGAGAAGGGGCTCCGAGGCTGGGCTCAGCCTCTGTAGAGAAGGGTGGGAAAGGGAGCAGGAAACAGATGCTATCCCTGACTCTGGAACAGCTGCACCGTGTACCGAAGCCATTGAGGCTGGATTTTGGGGCTGGAAAAGCACATCTGGTTCCCGTGAGCATAGGGCCCTCCTGTCCTCCATCACCCCAGGCACTGGGGCTCCTCTTGGCAGCGCCCTGCTCCTCAGGCACCTTCTGAGAGCATCGGGGGGCTGCGACTTCCCCCAGCCCCGATCCAAGAGTGCGACCAAACTCCACGTCAGCGGTGGCAGGAACTGGCCTTGGTGGCAGGCAGGGCGAGGGGAGGGAACACCACGGGCTGGGGGCAGAGTCACACGGACGGCTGAGTGCAGGGACAGCGATTAGCTGCAGAGGGGAGGATGGAGAGGCGGCACAGGCAGACCTGGAGCCCGCGGGACTCTGCACGGGAGGATTTGGGGAACGAGCCAGGGAGATTCATTGAAACAGAGGAAAAAAAAAAAAAAAAAAAGTTGGTGAAACTTTTCTTGATTTATTTTGTTTGTTTGTTTGTTTTTGTTTTTATGATTTTTGACCCAAGGTTTTTCTCTTCAAAGGGAGAAGGGGCACGGCTCCTCTTCAGCCCCGGGTTCTTCTGCTCCCCAAATCCCCCCGGGAGCCGCGGGCAGGGGGCGGCAGGGGCGGGTGGGAGGTGATGCCCCCGATCCGAGGCGACGAGGGGTGACAGGGGCGCACCCGCGGGATGAGCAGAGCCGGGGAGGGGCCCGGTCTGGGGGGGTTCACCGACAGGTGAGGAGCTCTGCTTTTGCCGGGGGGGAGGGTTACAAGCGGAGCAGGGGGAGGCCGGTTTGGAGAGGGGGTACCACGGGCGGCTGAGCCCCCGTTTGAGGGGGGGTGAGCTCACTGCCCGGGGGCGGGCGCTGGGAGGGACCTCCCCGGCCCCTCCCGGTGGGCGGGGGGCGGGGGGGCCGGGCTATAATGCCATTGATGCCGGGCGGCGGAGCCAGACAATACCGCGCCCCCGAGCCGGGTGCCCGGAGCGGCCCGCTCTGCCCTGCCCTGCCCCGCCGTGCCCCGGCCGGCCCCGCTCCGCTCCCACCATGATGTCCATGAACAGCAAGCAGGCGTTCAGCATGCACCCCATCCTGCACGAACCCAAGTACCCGCACCTGCACACCAGCTCCGAAGCCATCCGCAGAGCCTGTCTGCCCGCGCCCCAGGTAAGCCCCCGCACGGCGTCCGGCAGGTTCCGTGCCCGCCGGCCCTCCACAGCTTACTCCGCTTTTCCTTTGGGCTTGCGTTGCCTTTGGCTTTGGGTCCGTTTTTCCTCGCTGCCTCCTCCGGGGCGCCGGGCCCGGCGGGCGGGGGCTGTTCCCGGGGGAGCGGGCTCGGTGCCGCTGGGGCTCGGTGCCGCTGGGGCTCGGTGCCGCTGGGGCTCGGTGCCGCTCGGGGGAATTCAGCCCTCTCGGGGGGCTCTGGCCGTCCCGCAGTCCGCTCTCGGGGGGGCTTTGGCCGTCCCGCAGTCCCCTCTCGGGCTTTGGCCGTCCCGCAGTCCCGGCTCTCGGGGGGCTTTGGCCGTCCCGCAGTCCCGGCTCTCGGGGGACTTTCCCCGTCCCGCAGTCCCGGCTCTGGGGGGCTTTGCCCGTCCCGCAGTCCCCTCTCGGGCTTTGCCCGTCCCGCAGTCCCCTCTCGGGCTTTCCCCGTCCCGTGGGTGCAGCGCCGGAGCAGCGCGGGGCTGCGGGACCCCGACAGCTCGGCCCCTCTGCCCTGTCCCCTCTTTGGGGGGCCGGCCCGGGGGGCAGAGTGGGGTGCGCGGCTGGGAGGCAGAGCGCTGGGGTCAGGCAGCCCGGCGCTTTTCTTTGGGGGCTCGGCTGGCGTTAGCCGTCCCCGGCGGAGCAGAGCGGCGTCTCCGTCACGCCGCTGCCCTTTAATCCTCTCCCGGCTCTCTGGGTCTGTTCTCGCTGCCACTTTTCTCCCTCCCGCCTCTCCGTGCAGATCCAGGGGAACATCTTTGCGGGCTTTGACGAGACGCTGCTGCGAGGGGCCGAGGCTCTGGCCGCCGTGGACATCGTGTCGCAGAAAACCCACCCCTTCAAGCCGGACGCCACCTACCACACCATGAGCAGCGTGTCCTGCACTCCTACCTCGTCCTCCGTGCACCTGCACCACCCGTCCGTGCTGAGCACGCACCACCCCCACCACCACCACCACCAGCCCTCGCAGGGCCTGGACGGGGAGCTGCTGGAGCACCTCAACTCGGCGCTGCCGCTCGGAGGGGTGCCGGGCCCCGAGGTGGGCTCCACGCCCTCGCACCCGCACATGTCTGCCATCAACCACATGGGCCACCACCCGCAGGCCATGAACGTGTCCCACCCGCACGGGCTGGCCGCCCACGCCGTCATCTCCGGCCCCGACACCGAGACGGACCCGCGGGAGCTCGAGTCCTTCGCCGAGCGCTTCAAGCAGCGCAGGATCAAGCTGGGGGTCACCCAGGCCGACGTGGGCTCGGCGCTGGCCAACCTGAAGATCCCGGGCGTGGGCTGCCTTAGCCAAAGCACCATCTGCAGGTTCGAGTCGCTCACCTTGTCCCACAACAACATGGTGGCCCTCAAGCCCATCCTGGAAGCGTGGCTGGAGGAGGCGGAGAGGGCGCAGCGGGAGAAGATGACCAAACCCGACATCTACACGGCGGGGGACAAGAAGCGCAAGCGCACGTCCATCGCCGCCCCCGAGAAGCGCTCGCTCGAGGCCTATTTCGCCGTCCAGCCCCGGCCCTCCTCCGAGAAAATCGCCGCCATCGCCGAGAAGTTAGACTTGAAGAAGAACGTGGTGCGGGTCTGGTTTTGCAATCAGAGACAGAAGCAGAAAAGGATGAAATTTTCTGCCACCTACTGAGGAAGGGGCTGGGAGGCAGCGGCGAGGGCTGTGGGGAGGGGTTGCTGCCCTCCTGAGCACCCCTCAGCCCTTCCCAGACAGGGCTTGGGGGTGTCGGCTTTTTTTGGGGGGAGGGGAGGGTGGAGAATTGAAAAAAATTGGGAAAAAAAAAAACCCAAACAAAAAAGAAAGGAAAACTAAACCTTAAACTAAAGGGAAACGCGCCCAAAGCGAAGTGAACAGTTTGGTGCCTGCTCCTCAGCCCTGGGCGAAGTGGCCCCGCTGTTCTGACTGGTACAGACTGCTTTTGTAGATAAAACTGGAGAGAAAAAAAAGAAAAAAAAAGGAGAAAAAGGAAAAAAGACAAACCGAAAAGGCCGAGGGCGAAGTTCGGGGTGCCCGGAGTCGGGACAGCAGCAGCGACAGCCCGGTGGCTCTTTGTCATGGCCCCTCCCGGCTCGGGGGCTGTGGCGCCGCTTGCTCCTCTGTGTCCGCTCCTCTTCTTTTAAAAACAAACTTAGAAAAGAAAGAAAAAAAAAAAAAAAAAAAAGAAAGGAGCAAGGGAACGAGCTGGAAGCCGGCTGTGAAGCCGGGCTGCTCCCCGCCGCCAGGGTCCCCGCACACACACGCACCTGCATGGTTTTGTTCTCTCCCCTGCCCCCCGCAAACCCATCGCGTTTTTGCAATACCATTTCTGTTTCTACCTCATTGGCTAAATTGGAAAAAATAATAATAATTAAAAAAAGATTAAAAAAAAGGAAAAAATATTAGAAAAGAAAAAAAAAATTGGCCGATCCCTGGAGCTGCGGTTTGTTCGGGGAAATGGAGATTTATTTTGCATTGGTTTCACACAAACCGTTTTGATTTCCGTATGGTTTTCACTGTATAAAATCCTACGCTTCGACAATCACGTCCTTGGGGCTCAGAGGAGCGGCGGGAGCGGCCCGAGGCGGCGGGGACGGAGCCGGGCCCTGCCCCGGGGCGCCGCCTCTGCGCTAGGGAACTCTGCACTTTGGAAGGCAAGAAACTCTTATTGCCCCCCTTTCCTTTGCATATTTAATAGAGACGTTTGCCTCCTTTTCTTTTCCTTTTTTATTTTATTTTTAATTTTTTAATTCTTTTTTTGAATTAAAGGAGATTTCGTTCCGCTGTGTGTGTGCTGAATGAAATTTTGGTGTCCGTGTACGCTGCAGCATTTCAAATAAATCATGCACGTTTTACCTCACCCTCCTGCCTCCTGCACTTACTGCGGACCTTTTCCCGGAGTCCCGGGGCCCCTTTTCCCGGAGTCCCGGGGCCCCTTTTCCCGGAGTCCCGGGGCCCCTTTTCCCGGAGTCCCGGGGCCCCTTTTCCCGGAGTCCCGGGGCCCCTTTTCCAGCCCATCGCCGCTGCCTCCGCGGGGCTGGAGGCTCCGTCCTGCTGCGTGGAGACAGACACGAGCAGCGGCAGAGCCCACGCGGGACGGGGAGGGGATGACCCTGGGGGTCCCGGGGATGGCCCTGGGGGTCCCGGCTCCCCTCTGACCATCGCGGCCGGTTCTGGCCCTTCCCCGCCCGGTGCCGTGCGGGTGTGAGGGGGTCTCTCCGACAGCCCGGGGGTCTCTCCGGCAGCCCGGGGGTCCCTCCCGCAGCCCGGGGGTCGTTGCCCGCAGCAGTCGGGAGCCCTCGCGAACGGCGGCGGGGCTGGGCTGGGGACACCCCAGAGTGCCCCTTGTCACCCCCGGGTGCCCCTTGTCCCCCTCGGGTGCCCCTTGTCACCCCCGGGTGCCCCTTGTCACCCCCAGGTGCCCCTTGTCACCCCAGGGCCGCGGCACCTGCGGCTCCCCGAGGGATCGCTCCCTGCCCCTCTCCCGGCTCCGCTCGCCCGCCGCCGGCGGTGCCCAAATCTGCCCCAAAGGCGCTTCAGTGGCTCGGCGGGGTAAAGCCGGGGTCCCCTCTGTCCTGGGGGGTCAGAACCTGGGGATCCGCTGCGCCCCGGGACACGCCGAGAAAAGGGCTGTAAACAAGAGAGTTTTCTTGCTTTTGTTTGTTTGTTCGGGATGGTTTTGTTTGGTTTTGTTTTGAGGTTGTTTTTTGTTTGTTTGTTTGCTTGGGTTTTTGTTTGTGGGCGGTTTATAAAACTGTTGTTTTGTTTTATTTTGTTTTATAACTTACTCGGGGAAAAAGAAAACAATCCAACGCGCGCCGTGGTGTTGAAGCCCGACAGCCTGCGGCTTTTACAGGGGAAAACCAAAGTAAACCAAGAAAATACCAGAATAGAATAAAATGAAATGAAATAAAATGAAGTGAAATAAAATACGATAAAGTAAAAAAAAATACTAAATTTAAAGAAAGCAAAATGAACGAAAGTAAACTAACGAAATGAAGTAAAATAAAATAAAACCAAAACCAAACGAGCAAAGAAAAAAAAAAAAACATAAACAAACCAAACAAAACCCGCAAACAAATAAACCTTAAAACTCCAGAAGGAAGTAAGAAATACGAACAAACGAAAAGAAAAGAAAAAAGAAAAAAAGAAAGGAAGGAAGGAGAGGGAATTGTGCGGCGCCCGAAGCAGCCGTCGGAGGAGCCGCTCCAGGGGCCAGCCGTGCTTTGGCCGAAGAGCCGTGCCCAGCCCGGGGGCTCCGCGCCCGGCCCGGGCTGTCCCGCACCTCTCTCTTGATTCTTGATTCTTGATTCTTGATTCTTGATTCTTGATTCTTGATTCTTGATTCCCGGCCGCTTCCCCGAGCCCGGCCCTTTGTTGTTGTTGCGCTCCGTCCCCGTTCGCTCCGTGCGCATGGCGAAAAGCGCATTTTCATAAATAGACCTTGGCCGAGCGCTGCCGATGAAAGTTTAATGAGGCGGGATGCTGAGTGCTGCCCGGGGGGGCCCCGAGCGGCTCGGCGCAGCATTAGCGGGGCTCCGGCCCCCGGCCGCGGCTCCCCCCGGGCCGAGACTCCCCCCATCCGCGGCTCCCCCCATCCGAGACTCCCCCGGGCCGAGACTCCCCCCGGCCGAGACTCCCCCCATCCGAGACTCCCCCCGGCCGAGACTCCCCCCATCCGCGGCTCCCCCCATCCGCGGCTCCCCCCATCCGCGGCTCCCCCCATAAGAGGCTCCCCCCATCCGCGGCTCCCCCCATCCGCGGCTCCCCCCATAAGAGGCTCCCCCCATCCGCGGCTCCCCCCATCCGCGGCTCCCCCCATCCGAGGCTCCCCCCATCCGAGAGTCCCCCCATCCGAGAGTCCCCCCATCCGAGGCTCCCCCCATCCGAGGCTCCCCCCATCCGAGGCTCCCCCCATCCGCGGCTCCCCCCATCCGCGGCTCCCCCCGGCCGAGGCTCCCCGCGCCCCCCGCAGCCCGTGGCCGGGCCCGAGCGCTGGCCCCGCTCCGCCGAGTTCACGGCCGATGCAATATTTATCAGGCGCGCTGATAAAACGCCGGGTGGGGATTTCCCGAGCGCAAAGGCAAAGCGCTGCGCTGGGGAGCCGCAGCGGGGCCGGCCCGGGAGCCCCAGGTAAGGGGGGGTCCGATGGGGCACCTCTGGGCCAGGAGCAGCGGGGCTGGAGGCCGGGAGGGCCGGGGAGAGAGACACTGAGAGCGGCGCTGAGGCCTGGAGAACTCATCGCAGCCGCGGCATTGATCCTGCTGCCGCCGCTGCTCCTGCTGCTGTCCCTGCGACTGTCACCGCTGCTGCTGTCCCTGCTCCAAGTCTACTCGTGTTTCTGCTCCTCCTCCTCTTCTCTTTCTTGCTGTTACTCCTCGTTTCTGCTCCTCCGCCTGCTCCGGCTCCTACTCCTCTTTCTGCTCCTCTTCCTACCTTGGTTCCTCCTCCTCCTGCTCCTGCTCCTGCTTTCCTCTGCTCCTCCTGCTCACACTCCTCTTTCTGCTCCTGCTCCAGCAGTTCCCACCGTGCCCAGGCCGGCGTGAGCCTCCCGGATCCTCAGGGAAAAGCCTGCAAGGAGCTGGAGAAGGGCCCCTTGTGCTCCCCCCATCCCTGCTCCTGAGCAGCCACTCCTGGGCACAGTCAGGGAGCAGCTGCTGCTCCTCCTGGGCGCAGCTCTGGCAGCCAGGACACACCGGGAGCAGGTCCCAGACACGGTCCAGTGCCTCAGTGTCCAGCTCCTGTTTTCCTGAGGGTCTCTCCTGCCCCAGAGCCGCGGCCGGGTGCCCAAAAGAACCCGAATCCCTCCAAACCCAGGCTCTCTGCGGAGCAGGGCGAGGTGGGAAAAGCCCAGGGTGAGGAGAGCAGGTGAGGGAAGGAGAACAGACACAGGGATGTCACAGGCACTCCCTGCTCCTGGGGCAGAAAGGACACCCCTGAGCCTGACACTGGATCCACAGCACTAAAGGCAGGGGATATTGGCTGGAAGGGACACTCCACTCTCCCCCTGGGTTTTCATGTGAGGTTTGATGTATGAGCAAGGTTTGATATTTTTGAGCTCTCTTGCTTCAGCAGCAGCTCCACCTTCACAGGCACCTGCTGATCCAGCCCCGAGCTGGCCCAGGGCTCCTTCAGGAGGAGCTCAGCTTCAGCCACCTTCGAGGACTTGACTCCTCATCTGCCTCCAGGCTGGTGGGATTGAGGGGCTGGGCCAGCTCTTATCCCTCCCCCAGGGGCGTCCTGAGAACTCAAACCCATCTCCAGCAGCAGCTCACCAGGGACTGGATGGAGATGCTTTGGGGCCTCCAGAGCGGGGATGCACAGATGGATGGAGGCCTCTGGGCTCCACTGAGGGGCACTGGAGAGGGACCAAGGAGCCTCCGAAACGGTTCAGTTCTGATATCAACCTCTGATCTCAACCCCTGGCCTGGGGCTTAGAGGCACCTTCATCCCCTTAAAGCCTGTGATGGTTCTGATGTAATGGAATGGCTCAGGTGGAGGCACCAATAAAGGGGGATGTGACAGCTCAATCCCACTCCTGGTGCTGCAAAGGCTTCCCAAGGAAAGCTGCCCAGCAGTTCTGTCAGACACCAGTGCCTGGAGCTCTCCTGGCCACTGCTGCTGCAGCCAGGACCTCTCCTGCAATCCAGTCCTTGCTCCAAACTGTTTCCCTCCGTGTCACGCTCTTTCGTGTCACTTCTTCCTGCTCTGAAAGCCAAGGTGCTCCAATAATTTGGGCATCTAGACCCCTTGTGCTCAGATGTGACAGAGACGTGGCCCAGGCCAGTGTGGCCGTGCCATCAGCACCCAAGTGTGCAGGGAGGTGTTTAAAGTTACCCGTGCCCCACTGAGGTGGAGTCTGGCGACTGCAGACAAACGCAGATGTGTTTGAGGAAATCCCGGGAGAAGCCCTGCCCCTCTTTTATCTCTCAGGGTGGTTCAGGATGGTGCATTCTCCAGGCTGTGAGGCTGCTCCAGATCCCCCTGACCCCACCTGGTGTCACAGGGCCCACCTGTGCTCCTCAGCAGCAGGGTGACAGCGAATGGTGCCACCTCAGCCCCTGTGTCCTGCTAAACCCCTGCCCAAGGGGCTGATTTCCCCCCTGGGACACGGGGGAAGGAATACCCAGCCTGTCTGGGGACCATCAGTGGCTCCCATGTGTCCATCCAGGGAGCTCAGAGTGCTCACAGAGGGCTGCCAGAGCTGTGGGGGATCTGCAGCAGCAATCCCAGTGACAGCAGCAGGCACTGCCTCATCCCGCCGGGATCCAGACCAAGGGGAGGGACACAAGGACCCCACGCTCAGATATTACTGGCACGTCCCATCTTCGGGTCAGGAGCAGAGAAAACGCTCTGTGTTCTTTAAAGGATGCCTGCCTTTGAAAGCTGGGCAGGTCCAGGCTGCGCCCACTCCGCACTTTCTTCTATTATTCCATGTGTTTTAGTGCAGTGCAGAGCAGATGTATTTTTAAAGATGCTTGGGGTCGTCTCTGTTCCACCACAGGGAAAAAGAAAAAGGAGTAAAACCATAATTAGAGGCTCCATTGGCACCCGAGCAGCGGGGAGCACAGCCAGGCTGAGGGGAACTCGGCAAAAAGGCCTGGGAAATGGGGCAGGGCGTTCCACGGGACAAACCTGACAGCTGGCTGCAGGCCAGGGCAAGAGGAGATGGCCTCAAGGGAACTTCGGGTGGGATATGGGGAAAGTTTCCTCCTGGAAAGGGCTGTCCAGGCCCGGCACAGCTGCCCGTGGTGGAGGTGCCATTCCTGGAGGGATGGAAAAGCTCTGCGGATGTGGCACTTGGAGACACACGGTGGTCTTGGCAGGGCTGAGGGAACAGCTGGAGGGCTTTTCCAGGATCAACCATCCCAGGATTCTACAAGCCCAGGAAAAAGGAGCAGGCATTATCCCCTTCTCCAGTGGATCAGTCGCCCTTGACGAGGACCAAGCCCTGGGTCAGGTGCAGCTGCCTGTGGTAGGAGCAGCTCTAACCCTGGTCTGTGCAAAAACAGCTCCCTGCTCTTCCCAGCGTCAGTGAGGAATGGGAGATCCTAATAAATTTACAAATTTGTGTGGGGTTTATTATTATTATTATTATTATTATTATTATTATTATTATTATATCACTTGGTTTGTTTTCACCTGTGTTAAAGAAATACTTCCAGAAATTTAATCTTGTGCTTTTCCTGAGGTCTTTATCTCCCCATCCTTCACCTAGAGGAACAGCCTCCTGCCCTCATCAGCCCTCCCAGGGCCCTGCAGCAGCAGCCCCTCAGTTTAAACCCTAAGGAACTGCTGTAGGATTTGGCTTCGGATCTTCGGGGAAATCCAAGAGAAGGGAAGCTCACAGGCAGTTTCAAGGAACTTTGGGATCGTGGAGATTGAGGGATCAGAGGTAAAAATCTCCATTTCATCTGCAGCCTCTCATAAACACCTCCAGCAGCTGTAGGAAAATCGGAGCTCTCTGAGTGATGTGAAAGTGTCAGCTAAGGACCGTGTTTTATTTATAGCAGGCACTGGAAGGGTTTGGGTTCATACAAGGAAAAAATCCGTGTGTTTGTCTAAAATCCTGCTCCACCACTCTGTGACTTCCCAGCTGCTGCATGCAGGGAGCTGTTCCAGAGGTGTTCCAGGGAACACTGTCTTATCCCTCACCAGCTCCAGGATGCACTTCCAGCCTCAATGCCGGATAAATTGTGGAGCAGGGCCACATTTTCCTCTTCTACAAAGCCAAGGAAACACCTGCTGGCCTTGCAACAGCATGGGGGAGTACCCACCACAGCGGACCTCTGATCTATCCAGGCTTTGAACAAATTCCCCACACCAAGATAAACGTTCAGGGCAGATTTTCCCCATTGATTATCGATGTTTGCACCATGTCCAAGGAGCTCGGTGTGGGATCAGGGAGCTGTGTGGGATCAGGGCAGGAACGCTGCATTCATGGCATCACCCAGATCAGTCAGGGTTTTTGGCAGGTCCCTTCCCTCACCCTGAGTGACACCAGGAACGAGTCTGTTCCCTCTCATGCCTTCCCCCTTCACCTTCTCCCTCCAGCCCCTCCACCATCTCTCCTCCTCTTCCCTCCTCCCCGTTTCCCAGGCAGCTCTGTCTGTCTGTCTGTGCAGTCTGTCCTCACACCTGGGCGCACCCAGCTGCTCTAGAACCCTCTCCCCTGCGCACCGGGAGCTCGGCCGGCCCATCCCGGGGGGAATGTGACCGCGTGTCCCGGGCAGAGAACCGGGACCGAGAACCGGGACCGAGCCCCGGACAGAGAACCGGGACCGAGAACCGGGACTGAGCCCGGGCAGAGAACAGAGACCGAGCCCGGGCAGAGAACCGGGACCGAGCCCGGGACCGAGCCCGGGCAGAGAACCGGGACCGAGCCCGGGCAGAGAACCGGGACCGAGAACCGGGCAGAGAACCGGGACCGAGCCCGGGCAGAGCGGCACCGGGGGACCCCCGGGCTCTCTCCGGGAGCCGCCGCAGGAGCCGGGGGAGCGCAGCCGCCAGAGCCCGGGCTGATGGATCCTGACGGCTCTTCCCGGAGCCGCTCCCGGTGCCGTGCCCGGCTCTATCCCGGTGATGTGCCCGGCTCTATCCCAGTGCCGTGCCCGGCTCTATCCCGGTGCCGTGCCCGGCTCTATCCCGGTGATGTGCCCGGCTCTATCCCGGTGCCGTGCCCGGCTCTATCCCAGTGCCGTGCCCGGCTCTATCCCGGTGATGTGCCCGGCTCTATCCCGGTGCCGTGCCCGGCTCTATCCCGGTGCCGTGCCCGGCTCTATCCCGGTGCCGTGCCCGGCTCTATCCCGGTGATGTGTCCGGCTCTATCCCGGTGATGTGTCCGGCTCTATCCCATTGCCCTGCCCGGCTCTATCCCGGTGCCGTGCCCGGCTCTATCCCGGTGCCATGCCCGGCTCTATCCCGGTGATGTGCCCGGCTCTATCCCGGTGATGTGCCCGGCTCTATCCCGGTGCCATGCCCGGCTCTATCCCGGTGATGTGCCCGGCTCTATCCCGGTGCCGTGCCCGGCTCTATCCCGGTGATGTGCCCGGCTCTATCCCGGTGCCGTGCCCGGCTCTATCCCGGTGCCGTGCCCGGCTCTATCCCGGTGCCGTGCCCGGCTCTATCCCGGTGCCGTGCCCGGCTCTATCCCGGTGATGTGCCCGGCTCTATCCCGGTGCCCTGCCCGGCTCTCTTCCCCCGTGGATCCCCAGATCTCTCTCTCTGCGGGTCCCCGGTTCTCTCTCCTCACTCAGCACACAGAATACTGACTTCCTCCGGCTTCTCGCATGGATTTTTTTGCCACCCTGGCTGCGCTCTTTAGCTCAGATCTAAGCGAGCTTTCCGAGCGCGATGCCTGGATGTCTTTATTAAAACACACAGTTTAAGGAGGGGGCTGAGCGAGAGCGGGCTGGATCGGCTCTGGATTCACTCTGCAGCCAAAACCATGGGAATCTTCTGCTCCACAACTGTTCCCAGCCGCTAACAGCTGCACAGCACCGCCGGCAGGACACGGGGTCGCCTCTCTGGCCGTGACTAATTCGTGGCGGAGGGCAGCCCCTCTGCTCGCTCCCCGGGGCCCTGTGCCCCCGGGTGTGAGGGCAGGTGGGCAGACAGGGCCACGGCCCCGGGGGCAGGCTGCTGGAGAGGCTGTGCTGGGATTCCCTGTGGCTCCTGGAGCAGCCCAGCCTGTGACAGGGACGCAAAGCTGTTCACCAGACTGGCTCCTGAAGAGGAGCTTTCCCTCGGGAAGCTTTGAGCCTTGGGTCAGGTTTTGTTCTCAGATACCTGGAGGCTGAGAAAATCACTGCAGGCAGGACCGACACAGCGGGAACTGGGGCCTCTGGGAATGGCTGTGCCTATCCAGGGGAGAGCAGCACCCAGCGCTGTGCCTATCCAGGGGAGAGCAGCACCCAGCGCTGTGCCTATCCAGGGCAGAGCAGCACCCAGCGCTGTGCCTATCCAGGGGAGAGCAGCACCCAGGGCTCTGCCTATCCAGGGCACCCAGGGCTGTGCCTATCCAGGGCACCCAGCGCTGCCCGTCCCGGGGGGCAGGGAGCCAGCAGGATCCCAGTGTCTGCCATGGACCTCCAGCCTTGCCTTCCAACACGAGGTGCCAGGAGCTGCCAGTGGCTCAAGTGCTGAGAAGAGCAGCTTTTCCTTCCACCAGGAGCTGTTTTCCCATCACAGTAACCCCGCTGATGGCCTGGAGGCCTCAGGCAGGACTCTGAACTTCTCCTTGTGATGTAGCAGCCCCAGCCAAAGCTCCCCGACCTCCTGCCACCCCGAGTCCACCCTGCTCTCAGGGCCATCCTGTCCTGCCTCCCGTGTCTGGAGCAGCAGGTGCCTGCCCTGGCCAGCAGCAGCTGCACCAAGCCCTGCCCTCGCTGGGGAAGTGCTGATTTGTGCCGAGCATCCCCCTGCCAGCCTCTGGCTGCTGGAAGGCTCTGCCTGAGCCAGCCACATGCTTCATGATGTCAGTGGCAGTTCAGAGTGAATTATTCATGAGGAAATTTCATAATGTGCCGTTAAGTGGGCTGCAGGATATTTTGGTTAAATTAAGGGAACCTGAAAGCTCCCTCTGTGGGGTGGTGCTCCTCGGGCCTCGCTGAGAGCAAAGGTTCTCTTAGAGCTCAGGAGCTGTGGCCTCTGCCGTGGCCTGCCATTATTGGAGCCACGGGAGTGTGGAGATCAATCCAAGGGCTCAGCTTTGTGTTTGCAGCTGGAAAATTCCAAGTGAAGTGTTTTTCCAAGAAGGCCTGGGCTGGTGGAAGGTTCCCTGCCCGCTGCAGGGAATGAGATGTGCTCCAAGTTCCCTCCCAACCCAGAGCATTCCATGACTCTGTGACTTCAGAGCAGGTTCTGTGGGGCCCCCCTGAGCCTGCAGAGAGCCCGGGACAGGCTGTGCAGACCAGGGAATCACAGGACCATCCTTGTGCAAAGGCCTCCAGGACCACGGAATTCATCTGTTAACAGGCCAGTTCACCCCCAGACTCTTTTCTTCCTCGTTCAGGGAATAATTTAGGTTGGAAAAGACCTTTCAGATCATCAAATCTGACCCAGGTGTAAAGAAACCTCTTTCATGGGGTCAGTCTCACAGTCCTCCAAGTGCGTCATGCCTTGGAGCCTCTCCAAGCCTGGGTGAGGAGTGGAGGGGCAGCTCCCACCTCTGTCATCCCTTGATGCTGGGACCCTGCTGAGGTGTCCCTGTGACCCAGGTCTGCAATCACAGAGGACTTGGGGCCCTCCCTTGTTCTTCAGAAGCATCAAAGGCAGTTGGTGGAGCAGGAACCGTCCCCTCCTGCACTGCTTTTCCTGGGATGGCTGCAGGAACTCACAGGGATCCTGGGAGGCCCTGGACTCCTTCTGAAGCCGCGTTAGAGGAGCTGACTGACGGAGCTCTGGCAAGTTTTGGAGCCTTTCCCAAGTCTCCCTTTGGCCACCATTTATTACAGATGGTTCACACTGACCTGGCTTTCTGTGCTACTCATGGCTGAGGGAACATCTGCCTCCCCTGGATCAATGACCTCCCAGACCAACTTCCACTGTCACATTTTTGGCCAGCCTTGCTGTTCCTCTGCTCCTTCTGCTGCCAGGAAAATGTTCACTGGGAAAAGTTTGGGTCCACATCGTGAGATGAGGTGACTTCTGTGCTGGTGGGAACATCTGCAGGGGAACTCAGGGCGTGGACTGGGAGGTGAGAAGGACTTGCCCATGGGGCTGGTGTCCCTGTCCCTCAGCTGTGCCCCCAGCCCCACCTTCCCCACTTCTTGCTGTGCCTTTTGTTACTGGTACAAGTGTCTGGCTCAGCTGAGCCCTCAACTGCCCAAACACCAGAGTTTCTGGGAATAACCCCCCCTGGAAGCATGGCCAGAGCCTCCCAGTGATGAGACCTCAGGCTTTAAACAGACAGAGGGTACATAAAAAGAAGGATTCGATTTAGGATTAGATATGTGGAAAAAAATTCTTCCCTGTGAGGGTGCCAGGGACCTGCCCAGGGTGCCCAGAGCAGCTCTGGCTGCCCCTGGATCCCTGGCAGTGCCCAAGGCCAGGCTGGATGGGGCTTGGAGCCACCTGGTTTAAAGGAAGGTGTCCCCTGCTTCCAGCTGGGATGAGATGGGCTTTAAGGTCCCTTCTAACCCAAACCGTTGTGGGATTCTAGGAAAAGAGTGATGCAGCGATACCACCCTGGGGCTGTGACAGGGGCTGTGACAGGGAGAGAGGGGAGGCCACCCTGTGAGGGGCACTGGTGGAAAGGAAACCTCTGCTGCCTTTGTCTGGGCTCTGTCCCACACAGGGGGCTGGGCTCAGCCCGTGGAGTGTCCCACTCCTCCTGCCAGAGTCAGGCAGCCTCCTGGACCCTGGATCACCAGCAGGGAGGATCCCACACAAACCTGCTCCTGGGCATCTCTGCAGAGGCGGGTGCGTGGAGGAGAGGGGAGCTGGGCTGCCCAGGACAGCCTTGGGCTCCCGTGAAAACCAGCGAGCACCTGGAAAGCGAGCCCAGACACGGGATACAGGGACCCACCCAGAGCCGAGCAGGACGGAGCCGGGGAGGAGTGACTGGGCACTTGGCAGGGAATGAAATGCAGTTTGCCTCCACGCCAAGCCTTGATGGCTTCATTCTGCTTCCTGAAGCTCTCAGCTCCTGCTGCCTGGAGCCGGCTCCTTGCAGGGCTGGGAGGGGAGGAGGAGGCCTCTCCAAATCTTTAACCCAATGGTAACTCTGCCCTCGGGAGGTCTCAGTTCTGCTGGGGGGGACCCTGGCAATGGGTGTTACCTGCCCTGGGTGCTGCCAGCCCTGCTGCAAAATCCCGGTGCTGCCTCCAGGAGGAATTTTCACGGAAATCAGAAAGCATCCAGCAAGTGTTTCCAGGCAGAGACCTTCCCTGGGTAAAGCTCATCCTCACCCCCTGCCTCGGTGCAGGAGGATCCAGCCCTGGCCGCGTTTTGGCAGCTCCAAGGACAGCACAGCCCTACTCAACAACTCCTCCACGTACCACACCCAGCTCCAGACGTTTCCTGGCTCCTTCCCGTGAGGATGCTGCCCTCTGGAAGAGGAGCTTGGGCCGTGGGCAGAGGCAGAGCAGAAACTGCCTGACTGACTTGGGCTGAGAGCAGCAAATTGCAGCTGCTCCAGCAGTTCCTACCCTGCCCATGGAAGGGATCACATTCCCACTTCCAGCCTCAGCTCAGAGGTGTCAGCCCCTTCTCATTTTGGAGGGCTCTTGACTTCCTTTCTCTCTCGCCTTTTTTTTTTTTTCTTTCACTTTTTCCTCCAGCTTTTCTCTTCCTCCTTTTTTCTTTTCCTCTCTCTCTCTCTTTTTTTTTCTTCCCCCCTCCCACCTCCCTTTGCAGCCTCTGTTCTTCATCCATTATTTAGGCTTTTCTGACTGTAACAGCAACATTCGCCTTGTATACCTTGTGTGGGGTTTAAAATATAGATAAAAGCAGAAGGTCAGACTTGAAACACACATTCTGACGGTTGCTGCTGACTTTGTCTGGAAGCTACAAAATCTGGAGCTTTCCGTGCCCAGCAATGGTTTTGGTACAATTGGGTTTGGGGGGGTTAGAGTGTTGGGGTTTTTATTTGTCTGGTTGATATTCCTGCAAACTGTCTTGGTGTTTGATGCTTTCATCCAGCCTTTCAGTTTCTAAAAGTTCTGGGGCCTGGCTGGCTTCAGGACAGGGGAGCTGGAGCCGTGGAATTCCTGCTTGGAGGGCCAATCTTGACCCAGCACAGCAAATACCTGCTGCTCTCCTGTCCAGGGCGAGCCGGGGAGGGGTGCAGGTGCCTCCATCCACATCCAGCAGGCTCTAATTGGCACCTCTGGTCGAAGGCTCAGCAGAGCCAAGGACTTTCCCTTTCAATTATAAATGCCCTGGTTCTTTTATGTTGCTTTCTTCAGTCGTCGGAGAGATTGGATTTTGAGGACAAATGTTTGTGGGAAATAAATTTCAAAGTCAATGTGGGAACGGTCCCAGAAAACATAAAACACTTCATTGTCTGTTTGAAGAGGCAGGGAGGGCCAGGAGACAAACTGGACAGGGGTGGAATCACCCTTCCTGAAGGGATTTCAAAGGCACGTGGATGTGGCTCCTGGGGACATGGGGCAGGGGTGGCCTTGGCAGCGCTGGGGGAATGGTTGGACCTGCTGGTGTTGAAGGTTCCTCCAAGCCCAGCTGTTCTGTGATTCCCCGAGAAGGGGCACCAGGGGATGGTGATGCTCAAAGCAATGATAATGTTTGGTGTCCCTGAGATCCGTGTGGCACTGGAGAAGAGCTGGGAATAGCCCAAGGAGCGGCTGGAGGGACATTTCACACTGAGGCACTGGTGGAGAAGGGCCAGCCTTGCCAGGCAGCGCCCACAGGCACAGGCAGGACACTGATGTGCTGGGTTTCTCCTGCTGGGGCTCAGTGGGGCATGTCCTCTCCCTGCACAGAATATTGTCAGAGCACAGAGGCTTTGGCTCACTCAGAACCAGAGCCAAGACTCTTCCAGTCCCCACCTGAAACAGGAGCTCTCCCTGTCTCCAAAACTGAGACCTGCACGTTTTATTATCAGAAAATCCCGGCCTGGTTTGGGTCCTAAAGACCCCCTGGCTGCAATCCCTTGCCATGGGCAGGGCCACGCTGTCCCCATCACACTGGGGGCCTTCAGCAGGCAGCTGGGACCTGCAGCTCAGGCACAGGTTTCAGCCTGTTGGCTGCCAGCAGCCGCCTAATCCAGGTGGATATTCCAGGTGGATATTCCAGTGGCAGCTGCTGCTCAGGAGGCTCCATCGCCCAGCTGGCGCTCCCCAAACAGCCTTTCCTCACTCCAGCCCCAGGGAAAATCAGCTGTCGAGTGGGGAATGGGAAAACAGGAGGAGATTCTTCCCTGGGAGGGTGGGGAAGGGCACGGGGTGCCCACAGAGGCTGTGGCTGCCCCTGGATCCCTGGAAGTGTCCAAGGACACCGGGCTTGGAACACCCTGGGATTGTGGAAGGTGTCCCTGCCCAGGGAATGGGCTTTAAGGTCCCTTCCAAGCCAAACCATTCCATCATTCCCTGCCTCTCTCCCCTTCTCCTGCAGGCACTGTCCTTATCCCAGCAGTATTTGGGAGGACACAGGGAATGGCTGCACACTTCCCATCTTGTCTCCACCCCTCAGCCCTCTCCAAAGGCTGGATTGGGCATGGACCTGGGCATGGACCTGGGCATGGATCTGGGCATGGACCTGGGCATGGACCTGGGCATGGACCTGGGCATGGATCTGGGCATGGATCTGGGCACGGATCTGATGATGCTGAGCGGTTTCAGCAGCTCAGGCAGTGGCTGGGATGCCTCATGAAGGATCCCATGGCCAAGGAATTGAACTCTCCCAGATTTCCCAGTGTAGAGGGTTTACTCCCCTGCGCCTGCAGGTCCAGCTGACGGGACAGAGGTGGAGAGAGGAGGAGAAGATGCCCAAATGTGGTCATTGCCAGGAGCAATAGGGAAAAAGTGAACAATTATGAAGGGAATCCCCAAACCAGCAGCTGCTGGTGCTCAGGAATCTCTGAATTAGGGGATCCCAGCAGCACGTGTGGATTGAAATTGGCCTCTTGGGGTTTTGGGGCCTTGAGGAAGAACGTTTCCAGGGCAGTGGTGGAGTGCCCATCCCCGGAGGTGTCCAAGGAAGGCCTGGACGTGGCACTCAGTGCTCTGGGCTGGGGACAAGGTGGGCACCAGGCACAGCTGGGAGGCCTTTTCCAACCTCAGGGGTTCTGGGATTGAGGAGCAGCTCCAAAGTCCTCGAGGTTACATCCTGACCTCCATCTGCAGGCTGCCCAAGCCAATCTGCTCTTCCCAGGATGTCAAACATCCGAAGGAAAGAAAGAAACAGGAGTTCCAGGAAGCCCAGGAATCCTGACACTGCTCGTCAGAACTGATTAAGCTGACATCATTAAACCCAGCAAGTTTCCAGGTAGGAGTGTGGGACTCTTGGTATTTCTGTCAATGTCTCCCTTCCAATCCTACTGAATTCCTGGCCTCGGTGGCAGCTCACAAAGGATAATTATCCGTTTTTAAACTGTCTCGTTCCACCAGTGCTCAGGACATTTGGGAATCCCTTTGCATTGTGATTCTCGGAGTGTTCTCCCTGTGACACCTGCAGCTCGGTGACAGCCCCCTGCTTAAACACCGAAATACCAAAAATCCCTGAATCTCCTTCTGCTCCCCATGAGGTGGATGGGAGCTGCAAGTCCTTGGTGCTCTGCGAGAGGAATTTTTACCTCTGGGAGAGGAATTGTCCTCTGGGTTTGGTGGCCGAAGTCCAATGTCACGAGTCCAGCTCACGGATTCCCAGTGCTCCTGATCCCAGTGCTCCTGCTGCCGGGGGCTGCAGCCACCCCACCTTCCCAGGACCCTGCAATAATCCTTCCCGAGCCCCACAGTTACTTTTGTTTTCTTCCACCGATTCGGTCCATTTCGCCTTTGGCAAACATCGATTTTCCACAATTCCCCGCAGCCCTCATAAAGCAGCTGCCAAAACAGCTCCCTCGTGGGCCACTTCTTTTATTTGTCGAACAAAAGAATCATCAGCATTGTCTCCAGAGCTCTCCGGCCAGTGCAGCCTGGCATTAGGATGCCGAGCTCCCTCTCCTGGCTGCCGGATCAAAAGGAATTGCTGAAAAGTCCTGCGCACCTGAAAATCGGGATCGCCGGACTCCGGCTGAAGGAGGAAGAGACTTTCCGGCTGTTCTGCAGATTTTTCAGATTCCATAAATTTTCACCTCCATGAAATACGCTGGGAAAAGCTTCAGGTGCAACAGTTGTGGGAGAAAGATGGATTTGCCTGTGGGCTAAACTTGATTTTGCTCCTCTCCCTTTTCCCCTCATCTGTCACTGTCAGGGAACAGATCCCGGTGGGAAAATCCTCCTGAGGGTCTCTGCAGGAGATCCACGGCTGTCTCCCACCAGTTATCCATGAAATGTTACTCCAGGGAGAGTGTGGAAAAGGACATGCACAAGGATGAGCAGCAGGGAACAGGTTGGGAATGAAGGGTGGGGATCACTGGACCACGGGAAGCGCCATCAACGTGATCCTGATGGAAGCTGAAGGGTTTCTCCGGAGAGAGGAGCCAGCAGGAGGAGCAGGATCTGCTGGGAGGCAACAAACAGCAGGAAAACTGGAGCTCAAACAATCCAGATCTTCACCTCAGCGTCCCGGTGTGAGTGCCAAACGTGGCTCAATTCCAAAAAACCCATTCCATCAAATGTCCCCGAGTGACACTTCCCATTTGCAGATCCCTTCCTCTCTGGTGGAAGTGTGCTGGCCCAGCCCCTGCTGCGGGCTGGGAATTCTGGCCGTGGTCTCCAGCTGGGATCCTGCAGGAATCTGCACTGAAAAGCTCAGAGCTCTGCACCCTGGGGAGGGTGAAACACCAATGGATTTAGAGATGGAATAATGAGTTGTGGGTGTGGGGGTGTGTGTCCTGTCGCACACTTTGGGAGCAAATGGGCACCACAAATCCGATTTGGAGAAGTCAAGAAGCCCTGGGAATCTTTTAGTCTCCCCACAATGCAATTATGTGACTCTGAGCTGCTCCAGGTCTAGGGAGAGGGATGGTGCTGGCAGCCCCCAGGAACTGTGAAATCAGTGAACCAGGGGCTGCTTTGGGCTGGAGGAACTGTAGGGACCATCTCATCCCACCCCGTGCCACGGGCAGGAACACCTCCCACCATCCCAGGCTGCTCCCAGCCCCGTCCAGCCTGGCCCTGGACACTTCTCCAGGGATGGGACATCACCTCCCTGGACACTGCATGGGTTTGGCTGATCCTCCTGATCCCAGCATTCCCCATGGAGTTCCAGCCACCTCTCCTGTCCATCCTCCAGGCTCAGGCAAAAAACAGGAACAAGGAAGTCACCCTCATGCTCCAAGGACGAGTCACGTCATCCCGAGAGCTGTTCAGATGTTGGGCCAGGACACTGCTGGGATATTGCATCCATCTGCATCCCTGCTCATCCCTGCCACGGGCCAGCGTGGCCAGAGGGTGGCCAGTGCTCTGCTCCAGAGCCCACCTGAGGACAGAAGACACTGAAAGCCTAAACCTCAGACCTGTGACCATCAGCTCCAGCCTTCGATTTCCTTGAAGCCACTTCACTCTTCATCCCTGCTCTCATGAGGGGAGGAACAGGCAGGTGCCAAAGGGGGCTGGAGGTGCACAAGGGTCTCTTGTCTACGGCATTTCAGGTGCCACCCTTCTTCAGGGTTTTGGTAACTCTGAGGAATATTTGGGCCACAAATCCTCCTATTTTCTCTGCAGCTGCCCAAACCCTGCACCGCTCTCCCTGTCCCTTCCCCTTGTGACAACTCACCTCTTTGACCCCCCAGAACCCATCTGGAACCCACTTCGGGGGATTTAGGGGTGGAAAGAACCCAGTGGGGAGACGTGAGCTGGAGGGAGGTTGGGGAGGGGATTTGTGCTGCTCCTGGGGCTGGGCTCAGCCTGGCACACCTCACTCCCTGTGCCTCCAAGACAGATCCAGGCCGGGCAGGAGCTGCTGATCCCACGGACACACAGAATATCCTGAGCTGGGAGGAATCAGCGCTTGTGCAGTCCAATCCCTGACCCTGCAGAGGCTCTACCCAAAGGCAGGAGCTCCAGGAGCGCCTCGCAGGTGCCTTTCACGGCTGATCCTGCCTGAAGGAGCCTTGTTCCGACAAGATGGAAAAGGAGCTCCGGAGCGCGGCTGCGGCGCCTCAAAGGCGGGAGGAGATTCCGTGGGAAAGGGAGAGGAGAGCTCGGCAGCAAGGTCACCTGCACTGCCTCAGGCGATCCCAGGGATGACAAAAGTTTCCGTGTAGCACCGCAGCAGAAGACAAAAGCCATCCCCGGAGCTAGGAAAGGGAGAGGGAGCGCAGGACAGACGAGGAATTGAATAGAGGGAAAGCCCCACGGTTTGCTGGGAAGGAGCCGCTCCTGGCTGGATCAGGGGATCACGGAATAGCTGGGCTTTGATGGGACCCTCAGAGCCATGGAGTCCGTCCCCAGGGGGCAGGATAAAGTGGAGAATGGTTCCCAGGAGCCTCGAGCAGGATTTCTCAGAGCCATGGATGCTCCAGCCCTGGCACTGGGTCCCCCAAGTCTCAGTGGTGGGCGGGGGCCAAGGGACACTGGGGAACACCAGCGATGGCTGGAATTTGGATCTGGGCTCCAGGCCTGCAGCTCCTTCCCACCCCACCTGAGCCCACCGGGGAGGGTTGGGATTGCTGGTGAACCAAGATGCCAGGCCCAGGGAGCCTTCCCCAGCATCTGAGCAGCACCAGGAGCCCCCAGGGAAAGGGCCTGGCTTTGCCTGGGAATTCTTCCTTGTGGCTGTCCCTTTCCGCGGATCCAACAGCTCCCAGGACCAGAAGAGTCAGGAGAACTGCTGCCCTGCGGCTCCGAGGAGAAAGGCAAATGGCTGTGAAGCCCAGAGCCGGGATGCAGGCGGCTCCTCGTGCCGTAGGACAGCTGGGATGTGCTCAGGCTCCCCAGAGACACGATGGAGACCAGAAGGGAAGGCGTCTGCAGCCCTGCTGCAAGTGTCAGCAGAGCAGAGGATGGGACAGCAGAGCGCCCGGCACGGGCAGAGGAGCTGGGATTGGTTCAGGGAAGGGCTGCAGACTGCCCAGGAGGGCACAGCTGAGCCCTGGGTGTCGGGATGGGAGCCCCATCCACACTCTGCTCCAGAAGGAGCCTTGGAGCTGGTGGCTCCAGCTGGGAGAGCCCTGAGGGTGAAGGGGGAGTGAGGAGAAGCCTGAATCCCAGGGGATCCGAGTCATCCATCCCTCAGCGGGTGCTGGTGCCTCCTGTGGGGCTCAGCTGCCTCTGGGCTCACCCACAGCACCCAGGGACCCTCCCTGCAGCCTGGCTGGGTCCAAGGTCAGCACATCAGTGTCTGCAGGGAGCAGGAGCTCGGTGTTCCCTCTGGGAAATCCAGACTGGGAGAATTCACCTCCCGGCTGCCCGAGGAGAGCGGGAAAGGCGGCGTTTGCCCAGGGGAGCTGGGTCCTCAATAGCTGAATTCACTCAGGCACCTCCATGTCTAAGGAGCACTAAAACCTCTCCATCTTCTCTTTTCCCCCACGTTCTTTTGAAATCCCTCTCCTGGGTGCCCCGATTCTCCTGGGACTCCTGAAGATCCCAGCGAGGAAGGAAAGTGTCTCTCAGCTCCGCGGCAGAGTTAAAGTGATGTGTGGGCAGGCTGGAAGCTGGAGCCACTGCAATCCTTTCAGCCAGGCAGCTGCACTTCCCCTTTCTATCACACGCATTTAAAAGCTTTTAAGGGAACGATCCATCCCCTCTGCTGGCAAAGCCGGAGCTGGGCTGGTCCTTGGGACCTTAAATCATTTTAAAATATGGAGCACTATCGGTTTAAAAGCCTTTGCTCTCCCCCTGCTGCAGGAAACCTCAGCAGAGCTCGACACCAGCCCGGGGCTTCCTGGGGATCCATCACTGGCCAGGGAAGGGCTGGGCAGGGACACCTCTGGGACAAGGCAGGAGTTTCTCCCGACGTCATCCCCAGCGCTGCCACCAGCCCGGGGCGCCTCTTGTCCTTTGACACCTTAGGTCCCCGTGGTCCTGGCAGTGTCTGTGTTTGCCCAGCTGCTCTAGGACAAGGACGGATGGCTCAGCCGGCACATCCACCCCAGACAGGGAAAGTGCCCGAATTCCTGCTGCCAGGCTGGGCTTGGCCCTGACCCTGCCATTCACACCCGGGCTTGGCTTCCCAGCCATTCCAGTCCTCCCAGTGTGCCGAGAGCCCTCAGGGGGAGCAGCAGGGCACTGAACTGGGGCCGGTGGGGAGGCCCAAGGACAGGTCTCTCTATCCAGGGACAGGAGAGTGTCTTTGTGTCGCCTTCCCTATGCCAGCATCTGAAACTCTTGGCTGTTGACAGAGAGAGCTGGGAATCTCTAACCTGGAAAAGACTCCAGGGAGAGCTCCGAGCCCCTGGCAGGACCTCACGGGGCTCCAGGAGAGCTGCAGAGGAATTTGGGATAAGGAATGGAGAGACAGGAGCCAGGGAACGGCTTCCCAGTGCCCAGGGCAGGGCTGGATGGGATGTGGGCAGGAATTGTTCCCTGGCAGGGTGGGCAGGGCTGGCACAGGGTGATCCTGCATCAGCCCCTGGATCCCTGGCAGTGCCCAAGGCCAGGCTGGACACTGGAGCACCTGGGGCACTGGGAGGTGTCCCTGGGGCAGCGGGAGGTGTCCCTGGGGCAGCGGGAGGTGTCCCTGGGGCACTGGGAGGTGTCCCTGGTGCAGTGGGAGGTGTCCCTGGGGCAGTGGGAGGTGTCCCTGGGGCAGCGGGAGGTGTCCCTGGGGCAATGGGAGGTGTCCCTGGGGCAGCGGGAGGTGTCCCTGGGGCAATGGGAGGTGTCCCTGGGGCAGCGGGAGGTGTCCCTGGGGCAGCGGGAGGTGTCCCTGGGGCAATGGGAGGTGTCCCTGGGGCAGCGGGAGGTGTCCCTGGGGCAATGGGAGGTGTCCCTGGGGCAGCGGGAGGTGTCCCTGCCATGGCAGGGGTGGCTCTGGATGACCTTTGAGGTCCCTTCCAGCCCAGCCCACTCTGCGATTTTATGCTCTATTCCACTTGTTTTCCTGTTTTGCTCTGCTCCTGCCGCGTTCCTCTTCTGATGTCCTGGCACAAACCTGGGCAGTCAGGAGGAGTCACTGCAAGGGGTGACCCAGAGCAGGACTGGGGCACTGGCTCAGCCCTGCTTTTCCCCAGGATCCAGGGGGTCACTGAGATTCTATCCCCTGCAAGGCTGGAGGGGCACAGATCCCATTCCCACCTCATTTTCCACTTCCTTGCCTCACAGGGAAGAGATCCACCAGCGAACGAGCCCAGCTGGGGCTGGAAAGGAGGATCCCTGGAGTTTGGGGATGGAGACGAGGACACGGACATTTATTCCCCCCTCACACACACTGCAGAGGGTCTCTCCTGCTCAGCCCCGAGCTTCCCACCTCCCTGTTTGCCGAAGGCATCAGGGGATCCCACCCCTCCTGCCACCCTCCAAAGGGCTCCACGATGCTCCAGCTCTTCCTGAGCCCATCCCGCAGTCACCGAACTTTCCCTGCCAGGGATCCTCCCTCTCGTTTATCTGCAGGATCGGTTGTAGCTGTATCGATTTTCCCTCCCTGCCTCTCCTCTCCGTGTTTGCTTTCCGAATTATGCAGCTGGGCAGTTTTTCCTCCTCGCAAGGAGCGGGAGAGTTGCAGAGGATCAATTGAGCCCTGCCATAGTTTAATCAGGAATCCCCAGTAGGAACCAGGAGAGAAAAAGGAGAAGGGAAGACAATGAAGACAGGGGCGATCAATCCAGTCCTGCTGCAAAGGAAAGAAAGGGAAAGAAGAGAGGAAGGGGTGGAATAATCAGTCAGTTTTCCTCACGCAGCCCTCAGATCCCCCAGCCTCGATCGATAACCAACTTTGACGGTCATTGCTTCAGAAAGAAACTTTCAAAATGCCCCTGAACTCAAAGAATGCCGGTGCTTTATAGTGGGAAAATGGCCAGTAAAGCCCTGCTAAAGACACGGAGAGGGGCCGGATTCCTTCCCCTTCTTCTTGTTCCCTTTAAATCCGCATTAGGAAGGCAGAGCGGGGATGAAAGGGGAGCAAACAAGGCTTTTAGTGCTCATTTTGTTGTTGCAATTAGTTTGCCAATAGTAATGATGTCAGGACAGGATGGAGGAGCCTCGATGCTGTGCTGGGGATGTGGAGGGGGCACAGAGCTGCTGGGATTGTTCCAGCACCACAAATCCAGGACGTGGAACCCCACGGAAACAACGGACACGAGCCTGGAGCGTGGAAATAAAACCAAACAGTGCCCACGGGGACACCAGGGACCATCTGGATGTCGTGACAGCATGTGACAAGAGAGATTTTTCTATCAAAAATAGCGTGGCCACAGGCCCAGGGCACTGTCCACTGTGCTTGTCCACAGTCACACAGCTGGGACACTTGGGGACACTCTGAGTTCCCAGGCTGTGGAAAACTGAATTTCCTACACTCAGGTGCTTGAGTTCAGGGCAGACATTTCTCTCCCATTTTAGCCAAACAATCTCTGCTTTTGGGGACAGAGACTCTGGAAGAAATCCTTGTGCAAATTCCAGAAGAATAACTGATGGAGTTCACTAATCCTTCCCTTGACAGCCATGGCCAGGAGGACCAGGGGCTGCATTAATCCCACCCTGCAGCTCCTACAAACAGGCGCTGGTTCACTCCCTCTCTTCTCGATCCATCTTTATTCCACAGGGACATTATAATCCCGGAGATTCCTCACCCGCAGACTTCAGCCAACAGAAGTCACTGAGGAGAGGAGCAGAGTCTGCCACACACGAGGTCAGAAGCGATTTATGGGAGGCCAGGACTGGAAGGAGAGTGGAGCCAGCACAAAACCAGTTCAAATTCAGTGTTTGCCCTGATTAGACTCAGTTCAGTCTAAAAAATGTCAGTTTTGAGATCTGTGCTTCCACCACCCTTTACCTCGTGATCTCACGGAGGGATCAGCACAAGGATGAGTCGGATGGAGTAATTAACACTTTGGTTAATGGGAGTGGAGGAGGAGTCCCAGCTGGGAGGGCTGCAGGCACAGCCCAGCGGGTGCAGCTCACCCTGACACTTAAGACAGTTCACTCTTTGCTTCTAGGGGCTTTTCCAGGCCAAGCTTCCCTCTCAGCTCATTCCCAGCCCCTCCACCAAGGGAAGGTCACCCCAAGCCGTGTGGAGTGTTGGCCACTGGTTTCCACTGGGGAGAGCAGGGACTGGGCTGCTCCTCCAGAAACCTCACAGAAGGAGCTCCTTGCTTTGCCTCCTCCCAGAATTTGTTCCACATTTTCTGCTAATAAGGGCACGGGGAGAGAGTGAGACAGAGAGAGAAGAGGAGAAAAACTGCCCTAAATTATTCATGGACAATATCATTATGTGTCATAACAGTGTGTCTGTGATGGGAAAGAGTGAGTGTGGCAGGGGCTGGGGTAGCACAGGCCGGGCTGCACAATAGCGAGAGCTGATTAATTATTGATGTGCACTAATTGGCTACAGGGTTTCAGGACAGCTTGGGCTTTGTTGGGATCATTTGTATTCTTGCTTTGGAAATGGACCCCCCCACACACATAAACCCAACATTTTCGTGTGCGAGTCTTCTCCCTCCTCCTCCTCCTCTGTTCCTCCTGCCTCCCTCCCTCCCTGCCCTGCTTCCAGCGCTGCCGATCCCCCTGTGTGTGTACAAATTAACATGATCTTAACCTCGGCTGATTTTCTGCAGCGCTGACACGCTGCCAGCACCTCGGTGCACTCGGGCTCAGCCTGCAGCGCTGCTTTTTGGTGCAGAAACCCGGCCCTGCCCTCCAGCCCCTGCCCCTCTTTGCACCAGCCCTGCCCTGCCTTGGCCCCAGGGCAGCTGGAAAGTCCTTGCAGGCATTTTTTCCTTCTGGGATGGCCCACACCTTGCCTTGGAGCCCGCCGTGGTTGTCCCCCAAGGTCTGGGTGCCAGCCTGGAGGTGCCAGGGTCAGGGGAGAGGCTGTGAGGTTTGGAGCTCGGGTCCCTTCATGGGTGAATTTTACCAGTGTAAGAGTTCCAGGGCTGGGGCTGCTCCTGCCACGGCTCCAGCTGCTCCCAGGGTGTCCACACAGGTGAGACCTCACCTGCAGAGCTGCCCCAGCCCAGCACAGGAGGCACCTGGAGCTGCTGGAGAGAGCCCGGGTTGGATCAGAGGGCTGGAGCAGCTCTGCTGTGGGCAGAGGTTGGGAGAGCTGGGATTGTCCAGCCTGGTTCTGGGGAGAGCTCAGTCCCTCCTGGTATCTAAAGGGGCTCCAGGAGAGCTGGAGAGGAATTTGGGACAAGGGATGGAAGGACAGGACCCAGGGAATGGCTTCCCACTGCCCAGGGCAGGGCTGGATGGGAGATTGGGCAGGAATTGTTCCCTGGCAGGGTGGGCAGGGACTGGGCTGGAATTCCCAGAGCAGCTGTGGGTGTCCCTGGATCCCTGGCAGTGCCCAAGGCCAGGCTGGACACTGGGCTTGGAGCACCTGGGGCAGTGGGAGGTGTCCCTGGGACAGTGGGAGGTGTCCCTGCCATGGCAGGGGTGACACTGGATGGGCTTTGAGGTCACTTCCCACCCAACCCATCCCATGATTCCTGGACTCCATGACCAGCTGCTAGTCCAGCAGCTCCCTCTGCCCTTGCCCTGGTGTGGAGTCAGCAGGTTGCCACATCTCCTTCCATGGGCTGCTCCCTCACAAACATCAGCTTCTCACCCCCTCGGGATGCCCCAGTGAGTCTCGGCATTGCCCAGGGCTCCCTTCAGCCCCTGACATCCTGCTAAGAGCCAGCCTGAGCTGTCTGGAGGCAGGAGCTGCTCCCAGCAGAGCAGCCTCAGAGCACGGGACACTTCCTGCAGCGCTTCATGCTCTGCTAAACCCCTTCATCCCAGCCTTTGGCATTTGAAGGATGCTGTTGGCAGAGAAGAACATCCAAGTGAACATCCCGAGGATGGCACCAGGACCTCGCCAAGGAATTCACTGGGGCTGGTGACTTTTGTTTCAGTTCTCAGGGCTCCTGTTTTCTGAGAGCTGTGATTAAAGTTTTAAGGGCAGGATGACATTCATGGGCTGCAGCATCTTTCAGCTGAATGGCTGAGAGGTGCAGTTTAGGGACAGCTGTTGGCTAAGGATATTTCCCAACCTGCTTTTAAATAAATCACAGGGCACAGAGCGAGGTGAGGCCTGGCTGAGGAACCTTTGGGAGGTGTTTTTCTCCACTCTCACCTGTGGGGTTGCAGTGAAAGCAGCCAGGATTTCCTGAGGGGTTGGTTGGTCCAGCAGGGTAAGAACAAGACAGATGTTGGCAAGAGGCTGGAGCAGCTTCAGGAATCAACCTGTGGGCCCAGATCTTGGAGTCCACGAGGGTTGATGTGATCCTGATGGATGAGTTGGCTCACCTGGACCAAACACGTCGGGATAGGAGTGGGGGGATGTGGAAATTAAAGGAATTTCCACCTGCCCTTCCCTGGAAAAGTGAAGACTAAAGATACCCCAGGTGTAAAAAAAGGCTTCTCCCCCATGAATCCTTGCAGACACTGTGCAATCCTCTCTCTGGGTTTCACAAGCCTGTCACCCACCCCATGGCATCCCCTTTCCCTGTTTCCCCATTGGCAATGGGGTTTGGTGTCCTGTTCTCTCTTCCCTATGGTCACTTGCCCCTGCCCTGCCCCTTGTACCACCCACGATCCTGAGGCTCTATAGAACTGAGGAAAACCACATGTTCTCCCTCTTTGGCTCTGGATTCACCTTCAGCACACGGAATAAACATTCGCTGGGAACTGTTCTGGGGCTGGGAGCTGTCACAGAATTTCTTAGAGAGTGAGGACATGATTTATATTTGGATTGAGGATTGACCTACCCCAGCCTGGGCCCCAGTTTCAGGCCTGTGAAGTCTGTGGCACAGGTAGACATTATGTTAAGGTGTGCACGTGGGGTCGTGGGTTTCTAGGTGGATTTTGTAGTGTGAACATTTCAGCCACCTTAAGAATAAGAAACGTTTGTTTGCATTCTTTTAATGACCTGTCATTGTGAACCCCACTGAATGTGTATAACCCACCATTTGAGATGGGACAAACAGAGAACGTCATGTTAACCATATTGGATTGATCCACGCTGCTCTTGTCCAGGCTTCCCAATATTTTAGGGGTTCCCTAAAACTTCAGAGGCCAAGGGCTGACCTGGGGGATTGTTGTATCTGTGCTCTCAGGATGGAGCTTGGGGCTCTTTGTTCTCTTTTTGCTCCTTCTCCCTCTCCTTTGAAAGCCTTTGCATTATTCCTTATAGGAGCAAAACGAAGAAAGGATTTAGTTTATTTGTTTTTTATTTAGGACAAACCCTTCCCTCCCTCCCACTTCAAAAGGGGCTATGTGCAGGAGCCTCTGGTGGGTCCCAGGAAACTCTTGATTGAAAGGAGGCAAGTGAGATGAAAAGCAGAGGGATGGGAATAATTTTAAGGGGAACAGCCACTAAAATATCATCAATTTTTTATTAAACGGAATCTTTTCAATAGACAAAATGAGCCTTTCTCCCTTCACTTGTGTTTTCTCTTTCTTCCCCCCATTTTTGTTTTCCTTAGGCATGGGGAGATTCTCTTTTCCTTCTTTATCTTTCCTCTTTCCTCTTTTCTTCTGTCCCTGGCACTGGTCAGAGGTGTGGAGTTAAGTGGCCACCAGGCAGGAAAATGTGCCCCAGATTTCCCACCAGAAGTCCTCTGCTTTCGTCACTGGGAAAGGACAAGAGACAGGAAGGGAAGTTCAGACTGGGCCTAAGGTTTCGATTGGGAATTAACAGCAAATCCTTCACCAAAGTTTTCCAGCCGTGGCACGGGGCAGAGGTGGAGTCACTGTCACTGTCACTGTCACTGTCACTGTCACTGTCACTGCTGGACAACGTGAGGATGTGGCCCCTGGGGACATGGCCAGGGCTGGGGAAGGGTTGGATTGGTGATCCCAAAGGGCTGTTCCAGCCTCAGTGATCCCAAGAGCCCGTAAAATCACCCTAAGTCTCCCCAGAGCACTGAACCCAGCCTGGATGAGCCCCGAGGGTCTCTGCTGAGCTCTTTTGAGCAAGAGTTTGGGCTGGAGACCTCAGGAGGTTTCCTGCAGCCTGAACGATTCCCTGGTCCTGGGAAGCAGGAGCCCCTGGGAAGGCAGTGACACCGGGTGGGGACACGGCTGAGCTCGGGGGCCTTTTGGAGGGCTGCTGGGCACATCCTGAGGGCTCAGCTCACTGCTGGGTGCTGCTCAACAAGGGCTTTAACGGGAGAGCCTCTTCAGCCTGGGCTGAGATCACCGAAGTGTGTGGTGGCAGGTACACGGCTTCAAACCGACAGGGAACAGCTTTAGGCTGGATTTGGGGAGAAACCGCCCCCTGTGAGGGTGGGGAAGCCCTGAGCCTGAGAGAAGCTGTGCCTGAGCCACCCCTGCACGCGTCCAAGGCCGGGCTGGAGCCCTGGGACACAGGGAAAGGTGCCCCTGTCACGGCAGAGGTGGAACTGGATGGGGTTTTGAGCTCCATTCCAACCCTACCCAGGGTCTGAGCCTCTGATGGGATGTGTGGGGCTGAGCTGGAGCTTCTGCTGGGGGAGTGGGAGTGTGAGTGTGAGCGTGAGTGTGAGTGTGAGTGTGAGCCCAGGGAAGCCTGGGTGTGTTTGTGCCTTCCCGAGGCACAGGGGCACAGCCCGTTTCAGCCGTGCCTGGTGTCTGTGTGTGTGGGGCAGTGCTGGGGCTCCGGGGGAGCGCTGGGGGTGTTTTGGGGTGTGTGATGTACAAGGAACCCGCTGCTGATCTCAGGGGTTGCCTTGTTCCCTTCCTTCCAGCTTCATCCAGGAGCTCCTGGCGAGGAAACCTTGCTCTGACTCCAGAATGTACCACAGAAAGAAAACCAAAAAAAACCCCCACGGTCAACAATGCGTGTTTAGGGTCCATTTACCGCGAGGGATTTTTTTTCCCCCTTCCCTTAATCCCTCCCGAGTGAACGCCAACACCAGAATAAAAAAACCACACACACACACACAAAAAGAAAAAAAAAAAGAAAGAGCGAGGGCGAAAGAGGATTTCCTTCAAATCTGCTCTGTCTGCCCGTGATGGAGACTCATTCCCATAATCATTTTGACAGGTGTGCGATGGTTGAAAAGTTGGGGGGTCCGGGGCCGCGGCGGGGAGAGAGCGGCGGCAGCGGCGTGCGCTGATTAGACATGACAAGCACACACCTGCCAGCGCCGCAGCCCGGCAATTAACGCTCCTGCAGGGCCCAGGAAGTGACCGCGCTAGAAAAGCCCCTCGCAGGCAGCTCCTTAGCATATTCCCAGTGTCATTAGCGCGGCGGCAAAGGCGAGGCGCAGCGGCGGAGGGCTCTGACATGACCCGTGCTCCCTTCCCGCTCGGGGACGGCATGCAAAGTGACTTTTAAAGAGGAGTCATTTTTTTTTTTTTCTCCCTTTAAATTTGATTTTCAAGCCCCTCGCGCCGCTGCTTTCCCTCCTGCTCTTGGAAGTGTTCCATCTTCGCCGGGGTCGGCAGGGGGAAGGGAACTAGAATTCATTAAAGGCTGAAAAGGACTTTGCTAAAAACCGGGCGGCTTCTGGGACAAAACCCCCTCAATTCTGGATTCCAGTGTGGATTCTCACTCTGCTCCCTGCTTTCCCTTCTTCCTTCTCTTTTCTGCATCCTCTTCCTTTCCTCCATCATCTTCCTGTCCCTTTTTCCTCTCCCACATCCTGCTCTTGCTATTCCCCCTCCCAGTGCCCCGGGAGGCTGCCTGGTGCACTCTGTGAGACCTGGTGGGTCACTGATCCCGGCAGCACCACGAGAGCTTGGTGCCATGGGCATCATCCCTCCCTCCATCCATCATCCATCCCTCCATCCATCCATCATCCATCCCTCCATCCATCCCTCCATCCATCTCTCCATCCCTCCATCCATCATCCATCCCTCCATCCATCCCTCCATCCATCTCTCCATCATCCATCCCTCCATCCCTCCCTCCATCTCTCCATCCCTCCATCCCTCCCTCCATCCCGTTGTGTCCCTCAGCCCTGTTTCCACACGAGCTGGGAGGTTTCAGGAGCTGCCGCTGCTCCCCGACATTCGCAGTGCTCCTGGGCAGAGAGGCTTTGTGCCGTGGAATTCCTCTCTTCATCCCAGGCGAAGCCCCAAACCCATCTCCATTCTTACCCCCTTCATTCTTGCACCTTCCGAGTCCCAGCCCGGAATCCTGCGGTGGAAGGTCCCCTCAGAGCAGGTGAACCCTCCCAGTACCTGTGTGACCCCGCTCAGCCCCCAGAGCTCTCCGCAGGGCACAGCCCGGGGGGGTCAGGCTCAGAAGGGAATCTGGGTGCCATCGCAGGCTGCTCCAGGCGCCCCCGGCGCTGCTGCGGGAGGGGAACCCCCGGGCGGGGTGAGTTATCCCCTCCTGTGTCCCTCCTCCTGTCCTCCAGGGAGACACAGCTCCCCGGGGAGCCCCGGGGCTGTCCCCGCTCCCTCAGATCCCGCAGAAAAAGCACCTTTCATTTCCCACACACCGTTCGGGGAGGTGAGGCCAACCCCACCCTGCGGCACCCGGCCACCCCTTGTCACCCCTGGGCGCTCCCTGAGGAGCCTCCCTGTGCCGGGCAGGGATGCAGGGATGCAGGGATGCAGGGATGCAGGGATGCAGGGATGCAGGGATGCAGGGATGCTCCTCGGGCGGGGATGGAGTGTGGCTGCGTGTCAGGGGATGTTTGGGGACAGCGGCGACAATCCTCACCTGCTCCCGGGGCCAGAAAACTCCGCGGGGCAGGGGATGAGCAAGGCAAAAGAGGAAAGGAGGAAGAGGAGGGATGAGCTCCGAGCCCGGCCCATCACGGCAGAGCCCCGGGGACAGGGATCCAGCGAGGGGCAGGAGCGCCCTTCCCGGGAATGGAGGGATCGATGTGTTTGCGGATGGTGACACGAGAGTGACACACAGCGGAGGAGCCTCATGAAAAAATAAGCAGGCAATAATCACACGGCCACGTGCACTCTCCACTTCTGTTATCCCGGAGGAAAAACCCGCCAGGGCTGAAGGCTCCGGGAGATTAACCACCGCCTCCCGGGATGGCACCTGCCCAGGGGTGCTGCTGCTCAGGGGTCCCCAGCTCCCGTCCCCCGGTGCCCGGGGTGGTGAGACATCGCTGAGCACAAGATGGGGCACGGGAGAGGCTCCAGCTCCTGCCAGGGAAGGCAGCCCCAGGAGCAGCTTCCAGGGCTGTTGGAGCACATCCCAGCTCTGCTGCGGGCACTGCTGAGCCCCGCCCGGCCCCAAAAGCCCGTTTGGTGGCCGGGGCTTTGGCCACGCACACGGCCAAGCGCTGGGGACCTGCTCTAACAGCTCAGGCCGAGCACAGAGCTCTGAGGTGACTGCTGACCGCTCTGCCTCCCTTCCCCAGCTCCTCCGAAGGCACAAACCGGATTGAAATCAAGCAAAGGAGTAAAAACCCCCAGTAAACCTAAACTTTTTAGGTGTGTTATTTCATCTACAGGTGACTGCAGGAGCAACATTTGAGGAGGCAAATTGAGGCAGGCTGAGCCTGTGTGAGCAGTGACCCTCTGAGGGATGCTGGAGGCACCTGGGGGGTCCTGCAGGGCTCCGGGGGCCTCCAGAGGATGGATGGAGAGCTCTCCACCACCCTGACAGGACTCTCCAGGGAACAGTGGCCAGCCCAGAGCTCTCCTCGCCCAGCCCTGCCCCTGTGGCCAGGGAGAGGAGCAGGAGGGTTGGATTTGGGCTGTGAAATCATCCCTCAGAAAACAGAGAGAGAAAAGCCCCTTCAGACAGCGAGTGTTTAATGAGTTCTGGGCAAGACCCCACTTCTCCTAGAGCTGCTTTGAGAAAGCCAAACTCTCCTCTGCTGGGAATTTCCATCTCCTGACACGCTGTATCTCCTCTTGCAGCATCTCCCTTCAGGGCCAGCAGGAGATGGGGAACGTGGATCCAAGAGGAGAAAGCCCCGCCAGGAAGTGTGACATGGGCTTGATGGTGGAGAAAATACCCCTGAAGGAATATTTTCCCTCTCTTGCACTGGGAAAGTTTGAAAGCAACTTCCTCTTCTTTTCTCGGAGAGTGCCGGGGGGCAGAGGGTGACAGCAGATGGTGACACCAGCAGCAGGGACAGGACTGAGGAGGGGAAGGGGCTGTCTCTGAGGCTCTTGGTCTGCCCAGGCATTTTACCTTTTGGGAAAGAGCAGAGAGGCCTCCGGGGGTGGCTGCCACCCCTCGGGTGACATCTCCAGATGAGTCCCCTGCCCACAGAGCAGCTTTCCAACGGGACATGTGCAGCTTGGGGACAGCAACGCTGATGGGCAGAGGGATGACGGAGGGATGGATGGATGGATGGATGGATGGATGGATGGATGGATGGATGGAGGGAGGGATGGAGGGAGGGAGGGAGGGAGGGAGGGAGGGAGGGAGGGATGGAGGGAGGGATGGATGGATGGAGGGATGGATGGATGGATGATGAAGGAATGGACAGATGATGGAGGGATGATGGATGATGGCTGGATGAAGAGCTGAGCTGTGTCTCCACCCAGCAGCGTGTGGGTGGTGAGAAGGACGATGAGCTGCAGCTCCTTGGTGGCTCATCCAAGGAGATCAATATCTGCTGTGCAAAATGGGCTCTAAGAAGCAGTCCAAAGGCCATGGTGGTGTGGGAGGGCCTGGGATCCACCCAAGGCTCAGTAGCCATCTGGAACTCCCTCCTGCCTGGGAGAAATGCAGCTCTGTGTCCTCAGCTCGCTTGGCCCCAGGCTCTGTCACCTTTCCCACGTTTGCCTTGTCCATGTCCTCAAGTCAGGCAAGTTTTACCCCAAATCCTGGCTTTTTCTGCAATGACAGGAGGTGGAGCTGGCTCTGGATGGCAGCAGGAAAGCACTCTGTATGGGGAGTTTGGATCTTCCCTAAGGCTGCCCTGAAGGGCACGAGCTGTGCTCTGTGAGGTGACGCCAGTGAGGACAGAGTCCTGCCCAGCTCTGGCCACGCTGAAGGCTGACCCCAGTGCCCAGAATTCCCACTGCCCTGCCCTTGGACACAGCGAGGAAGCCCAGAAGGCAACGGAGGGGCTGGTGAGCCCCTGGAAAATCGCTGAAATCCGAGCACATCCTGCCCTGGAGCATCCGTGTAAACTCCTTTTGGGAAGGATTTTCCTAATGCAGGGGGATTACGCCAGGAGCTCTCCTCCACGGCGCTGCTTTGCTCAGGATGTTGGACAAGCAAATCAATCAGCCTCAATCCAGCCCTGAGGAGGGGATCAATGTTCCTTGCCTTTATCAAGGAGAATGGGAAACTGAGGCACGGAGAGATTGAAATGGTTTTAAAGGAAAAAAAAAAGTGGGAAATGAAGAAGATAATCCCGGGGCAAGGCAGGCACAGGCTGAGGGAGGGAATACAAAGGTCCCACTTTTTAGCCGTTGATGTTCTCCCTGGTTCTGTCACTGCTGCAGAGCACTCAGCTGTGGGATGAGAGAGGAGGGTCCAACCTCTGCACCTCCTTGGGCTGAATCAGGGGGCTCCTGGCCACGAGCACAGGGCTGGGAGTGACAGCCAGACAGATGGACAGAGCTGGGCTGGGAAACGGCGGGAGAAGACAAGGTTCTGTTCAGACAGTGGCTGCACCCTCAGGACTGAGAGCTCATCCATATTTCAAACGCCAGTTAGACAAACAAAACAAGAACCAGAGAGCCAAGCAAGGAGCCCGTTTGTCATATCAAAAGGGGTTTCAGCGGTACCTTCCTCGCCCTCCTGGCCCCTTGAAGTTTGTAGCTGGCGGGGAGAAGGGACAGCTCCCTCTCCAGCCGGACGGCTCCGTGCCACTGCCAGAGCCGGCCTGTGTGTAATTAACCCCGGAGCCAATCCCCCAGTGGGGGCTGCCAGGCAGATCAAAGAACTCACACATCTTTGTCTGCGAGCGGCAGCCGAGGGGAGCTGGGAGGAAAGCAGAGCAGGGCTGGGAGAGAGCCGCGGAGTCGCGTGTGTGCTCCTAATTGATAAAAAGGGAAAAGCATCTTCCTCCGAGACATCTCCAGCCCCATCAAAATGCAGCAGGAGAAGAAGGGGGAAGAAAAAGGCCCTGCCTTCCCTTGCAGGAGCCGGCCGAAATCCGGCTGCTTCCAGCGGGAGAGGCGGTCAGTGCCCCGGGCACGGCCGGGGGAGAGGACACCTGGGGACACAGGGACTCCAGCGTCTGCCGTGGGAGCCCTTGGCAAGGTGAGGGGTCCCGGGAGCACCCAGAGGGGCGAGGTGAGCCCTCTGCCTCGCCTTGTCCTGCAGCACCAAGAGAGAGGGCGAAACCAGCACATCCCACAGCTGTAACCCAGCACATCCCACTCCTGTGACCCAGCACATCCCACACCTGTGACCCAGAACATCCCACTCCTGTGACCCAGCACATCCCTCACCTATGACCAGCACATCCCACAGCTGTGACCCAGAACATATCACACCTGTGACCAGCACATCCCACACCTGTGACCAGCACATCCCACACCTGTGACCCAGAACATCCCACTACTGTGACCCAGCACATCCCACACCTGTGACCAGCACATCCCACACCTGTGACCAGCACATCCCACACCTATGACCCAGAACATCCCACACCTGTGACCAGCACATCCCACTCCTGTGACCCAGAACATCCCACACCTGTGACCAGCACATCCCACTCCTGTGACCAGCACATCCCACACCTGTGACCAGCACATCCCACACCTGTGACCAGCACATCCCACACCTGTGACCCAGCACATCCCACTCCTGTGACCCAGCACATCCCACTCCTGTGACCAGCACATCCCACTCCTGTGACCCAGAACATCCCACTCCTGTGACCAGCACATCCCACTCCTGTAACCAGCACATCCCACACCTGTGACCAGCACATCCCACTCCTGTGACCCAGAACATTCCACTCCTGTAACCCAGCACATCCCACAGCTGTGACCCAGAACATCCCACAGCTGTGACCAGCACATCCCACTCCTGTGACCCAGAACATCCCACTCCTGTGACCAGCACATCCCACACCTGTGACCCAGAACATCCCACACCTATGACCAGCACATCCCACAGCTGTGACCAGCACATCCCACTCCTGTGACCAGCACATCCCACAGCTGTGACCAGCACATCCCACTCCTGTCCTGCTCCATCTGTTTGCCCCCAGCCTGTTCTCTTTGCAGAGTGCCTCCGACAGGTGACCAGACCACGGATGAGCAGCTGGCTGGAGCTCACACTGCTGCAGTGGACACAAGGAGTCACCAGATGTGACAGATGTGCCAGGAGATGATGGAAGGAAAACTTTTGGGGCAGTTTCACAGGTGGTTAGAGGGGGTTGATGTGAGAAATGGCCAAAGTCCACAGACAACCAGAGGGAAGGAAGTGCTGGGGACCTTCTGGGTCTGACAGTGACCCCAGCCTCTTGTTCTGACCAGGGCACAGGTGTCCCAGCTGCTCCTCAGGACGGCCAGGTGGCTTCACCTGCTGGGACAGGTCAGGTGTCACCAAGCGTCTTCCCAATCGATTCCAACACTGAGGCTGCAGGACAGAGCTCTTCCCTAAGGCCTCCCACAGCTCCACCCACCCCAAAATGATGCATCTGAGCCCAAGCCTTCCTTTGTCCCATGGAGAAGGGCAGCAGGGCTGCCCACAGCTGATTCACTCACCCTGGGCTGAAGTATGAGACAGATGGAAAAAAACCAAAACCAAACACCTGCCAAAAGGTTTGTTCTTCCAGGAACTGCGACAAAAGCCTGGATTTCCCAGAAACTGGGAGACATCCCAGTCTTTTGTGCCCCACAGACCATAGGGCTTTCCCTGGGCTGAGTCCCACACTTTGTGTTTGGCTGGAGCACCATTTCAATGAGTTGCACATTCCCTGATCCGCAGGGGTCAGTGGGGTTGGTCCTTCTGGACAAAATGCCAAAGGCTATGCCCACACCAGGCTGTGGGAATGCAGGAATCTCCTTGAGGCCCCTCCTCACGCTCTGCAGCCCTCCTGGGGCAGAGCACATCTTCACCCCAGTCACCCCTCACAGCGTTATTTACACTGGGTTATTTTGCTGCACACAGCCGGGGACCCCAGCAACCTGATTTGGTGAATTTTTAACTGCCTGTTTTTTAAAAATGCACAAAAATAAAGGAGCAGGAGCAAAAAGTTCAATTATTCACTGGAATTCAAATTGGGGCGAGCATCATCCTAGCATCAATTGGCTCCAAGCAAGGGGGAATTTGTGGTTTGGTTTGTGGTGGTTTCCAGGGCAGGAGTGTCATTGCAGGAAACTCGTGGTTTGTTTTTAATCCAAGAAAACACAAATAGAAAGGGAAAAGTGCTGGGGGTTAGGTGATGGAACATTTGGATTGTGGATGTGGATGAGAAGGGACGAAGTGGGAATTGTTTGCAGATATTCAGCTCTAGAAACAACCAAAGGGGCTTCAAAGGGACAAGGTGATCTGATAAAAGAGCAGGTTAAAACTGAGCAAAGGGTTAATAGGGAATTCCCACTGCTGGACTGTCCCAGGCAGTGGTGAGGAATGGGATGCCAACACACCTCAACCCTGTGGTCTGGAGGTCACACAGCCTTTGCCACTGGGGTCAGAAAAGGAATGGAAAGGAAATAATTGAAATCCAAACAGAACCCCGCAATGGTGGGGTTGGAAGGGACCTCAAAGCTCATCCTGTGACACCTCTGCCATGGGCAAGGACACCTTCCACTGTCCCAGGGTGCTCCCAGCCCAGTGTCCAGCCTGCCCTGGGCACTGCCAGGGATCCTGGGGAATGGCACTCCGTGGTTTGAGGGCACCCAGCAGCTCACATCAGCTGGCTGATACTGGACAAGTTTAAACTCCCATCTTGGTCTGGAGGAAAAGGCGTTTCCCGGATCAAAGCCTGGGCCTGGGGATGGTGCAGCTTTTCCAGTGTGATCCCTGTCCTGGCTGAGGGAAAACCAGGAAACGACATCCAGGTCTTGGGTAAAATAAGTAATTTGTTCCTTGTAGTTTCCAGACAGAAATCGCTGGGGTAACAAAACCAAAAAGAGCTTGGTTGGGGTTTTTGTAACTGCCCAAGCCCTGAGAGGGAAGAGGCAGATTCCCAGGGGAAAGGGCAGAGCAGTTGGATATTTCACCTGGTCCTGCTGCTTTTCCTCTGCTGTGTTGGGATCCCAGCCCCTCCTCAGTCACACTGCAGCAAAACCAGCCTCTCTCAACCCTGACATTCCCCTGGCAGGATTTGCAGGGAATCCATTTAAAATTACGACTTTGACTTGATTAAAGCCAATTATTGACGAACCCATATCCTCACTGGCTGACCAGTGTCAAATGATTGGATTTCCTCTCACCACCTGACTCCGAGCTTGGATTGCAGATGCTTCCTGGATTTCTGGAAATCACTGTGCTGCTCATGGCAGGTAGCCAGGCTTGTGGAGAGCCAGAGGCTCCGTGGAATTCCTGCCTGGCAGGGTGGGCAGGGCTGGCACAGGGTGCCCAGAGCAGCTGTGGCTGCCCCTGGATCCCTGGCAGTGCCCAAGGCCAGGCTGGATGGGGCTTGGAGCACCTGGGACAGTGGGAGGTGTCCCTGCCCATGGCAGGGAAGGAGATGAGCTTTAAAGTCTCTCCCAAGCCAACCATCCTGGAATTCCACCCTCTGTGATTCCATGAACACGGCCAAAACTTGCTCCTCTTCCTTCTGCAGAGACGTTGCCTGTGACTCCCTCGGGAGGAGCCACGAGACCAAAGCGTGACACCAGCACCCAAATGCAAATCTGGCACAGTTCCTGGGGAAAGGGCAGTGTGCCCAGTTCCGTGGCAGCCTGGGGCGCAGGAGGGCTGTGGCTGCAGCAGAGGAGGAGGATGTCACAGTGTCACAGCGGCCAGGGCGGCGTGTGGCCCTTCCAGGGGCGAGGAGGCATCGCTGTCAAAATCAATAGCTCCTGTTCTCGGGGAGGGGAATGATCTGAGCAGGGAGCAGAGCCTCCCTCACGGCTGGGGATGGCTGGGCTAATCCATTATTGATGCTGGAGTGCCAGGCCTGCCACTCCGAGGTGGTGCTGGTGGAAAAGCACATCCCTCGGTCCCAAACGTTCCTCTCTTGCCGTGGCCAGGGGAGTTAAACTGGGCATTTGGTCAGGTTTTGCCTGGGCCTTCTCTCAGTGAAGGTCTCCCAGAAGCCTGATTCCACGTGTCCTGATAAAATCTGGGCACGGGGATCCCAAACCAAGACCCACCCTCTGGTGCTGCAGCTCACCCCTGGAGGGAGGAGAACCCCATGAGCAGAATTCTGTCTTTTTTTCCACAGTCACTGAAGAGTCTTCAAGGGAACTGATGGTGTCATAGACAGGGAACCTGAACAAAAGGATGCAATCAGAGGGAAGGGTGAGGAATTTGAGTGAGGCCATGGTTGAGCTGAGGAGTTTTGGTGCTGTTCAGCCCCAGCTCACCTGCCCCGACACCAAATATTCCTGTGCCTTTGAGGCAGGTGGGTGAAACCCCCTTGTATCATTTACTCCACCAGATTTCCTCCTCATATCCCTGAGGAACATGTCCAGTTTTCCAGGAACAGCCGTGCCACAGCATGGAACAGCTCCAAACCAAAATCCCAGCCCCAGATCCTGCCCCAGAGCAGAGCCTGCTGCTCACACCTGGTTTTGCTGTTGAGCAGCCCCCATAAACCTGAGCTCCACGAAAAGGTCTCCCAGTCCGAGTTCAGAAAGAGAAGAGAACCTCAAAACCTCTTGGCTAATAGAAAAATCAATGGAATCAGTCAATAGTCTGAGGAATTCTTCAGACTCAAGCCTGGAGCCACACTGCAAGGCTGTGCAGGGTCCTCTGCTGGTATCCAGCTGGAACCAGCCCTGACCTGAGCTGGGCACAGATGTGGGGAAGGTGGGAGGTCTTGAGGAACAGATTTTTAGCTGGATGTGGTTTAGGTTTGATCCAGCTTCACAACAAAGGATGAACCTCCTGAGGTCACCAGCCTAATTTACCCGAATTACACTGAGTTAGGAAGTCCTCCCTCTACGAGAGCTGTGGAGAAATCCCATCTCAACCAGCAATTCAGGCTTTGTGCTGGACCCTCCTCAGGAACTACTGACCAAACTCTGCCCACGGAATCCATATGGGATGGGGGGACAATCGGAAGGGGAACCACCAAAACCCCCAATTTCCATGGAGAAATGGAGAACAGAGATGAGAGTAAACTCCAGCCAACCCTTTGAGCATAGAACGTCCCTTTTCCAGAAGAGCTGGTCACTTCCCCTGTAGCTGTGCTCAGAAATCTGCCCTTATCAATAGCTGAATATGCTCAGGGCAGCATTTAAATGCCTCACATCTGTGTCCCTGTCCCCTGCACCACGTCACCAGGTCACCTCCTGCACATGGTAATGACCCCCAGGGTGAGGGGGTGCTTTCTGCTGGCTCACCCACACTCCTCTTTATTCAGCCCCTGTGCATGCCCCAGGTTTGCACCCTTGTCACTTATTTCATTCTGTATCCAAACACTGCCACACAATACACTTGACCTTTGCCCTGGAGGGAACACTCTCGGGATGAAGGAAGAATTCACTCTTTATTCCTTTCTAATTCAAGTTGTTCCTCCACCATCGTGGACAAATCCCCCCGTGGACTCACACAATGGGAATCCAGGCGTCTGTTCTCCCCAGACCCGGGAGCTGGGGCAGGGCTCCTCCTCCTGCCACAGACCACAGCTGGTTCTCGTGTGCTGCACCTGCTCTGATAACCCCGGTCACAGCTCCAGGAGGGATGAGCTCTGTGCCCCTCCAGACTGGTTGGGCACCACAAGAATCTGCCACGGGCAGGGAGAGGCCCAGAGACATGGAATGGGTTGGGTTGGAAGGGACCTTAAAGCCCATCCAGTGCCACCCCTGCCATGGGACACCTCCTACTGTCCCAGGTGCTCCAAGCCCCAATGTTCAACCTGATCTTGGACGTTTCCAGGGATCCAGGGGCAGCCACAGCTGCTCTGGGAGCCTGTGCCAGCCCTGCCCACCCTGCCAGGGAACAATTCCTGCCCCAGATCCCATCCAGCCCTGCCCTGGGCACTGGGAAGCCATTCCCTGGCTCCTGTCCCTCCAGCCCTTGTACAAAGTCTCTCTCCATCTTCCTTAAACCCTTCAGGTCCTGGAAGGCCACAATAAGGTCACCCCAAAGCTTCTTGTTTGCACTGAGCTGCTTCTGAGGACGTTTATTGTGAGCTCCTCCATCTGCTGGGACTCACCTGTCCCCACCCCAGGAGGGTGGAAATGTCCCCAACACACACCTTGGGCCATTCCACCTGCACCAAACCAGCTGATGAAGAGCCTCGTGTTCCCTGGCTTCTTCACTGCCCATCCTCAGCATGGGACACCCATGGGAGACTCACCCAGAGCCAAAACACTTAACCCCTGAAAGGCCAGGCCCCTTTTCCCAGAGAACCCAGGAGCAGCCTTCCTCAGCTCCAAGCATTTATTCATCCCCTTTCCTTTTTTTTCCCCTTCCTGTTGTGTTAACAGAGCATCTAATGTGACTAAATAGGACAACCTGCTCTCCCATCCCCATGAAAAATAAATTATGTGCTTCCCTTCGACTCCCTTCCCCCTCCTCCTGGTGCTTTTCCCACCAGGCAACTCTGGGACCTGGTGTCCCTTGGGCAGAGCTCGTGGAGGGGAGCAGAGCTCCCCCAGCCATGGTGGGAGCCATCAGCTGGAGGCAGGGAAGTGGTGGAGGCAGAGTTTGGGGGAGCTGGAGGAGGGTGGGGAGGAGGAGGAAGGGGTGTGTGTGCATGTGGGGGTGGAATCCGTGTGCAGAAAGCAGCCAAGTGGCAGCTTACCCTGTGAAATATTAATCATCTCTGCTTCTGCAATTTCGGCAATGCGTTCAGGCCCACCACTGCTGAATATTTCATTAACACCACTCACTTCCCACTGCACTTCTCCCACTTTTCTCTCTCCCGTGGACCCCTCTCCCATCTCTGCCCCCCGGTCCTCGCCTGGCTGCCACCAGCACCTGCCATGGCCAGGAGCTGCGGGCTCCAGCCCCATCCTGGACATCCCAGTGGTGACACCAGCGCAGCCCCACCCTGGCCACAGTCCCCAGAGGTGGGGAGAGAGCAGAGAGGCCGCTCTGAGGAAGGAAGATCATCAACTCCATCGGGAGCGGAATATAAGTGCGCATCAACAAGTCCAGTGCTGAATAATCCATGAGGCAGGGCAGGGCAGAAATGCTGACTCTGGGCTGGGAGCTTTTTCAGCCATGGACTCTCTGTTTCTCCATCCCTGACTTGCTCAGCAGGAGCACTTTGGGCGTGCAGTCAAACGCTGCCAGGGTGAGTTCTGTAGGTGCTGAGCAATTTGCACCTCAGGCTCCCAACTGCAGCTTCCCTCCTGCCTGCAGCCAGGAGCGGGGTGGGAGCAGCCAGGGCAGGAGCTGGGGCTGGACAAACACCAGGAAGGAGATGAGACTCTGCCAGGAGACCAGAGCAAGGTGTGCTGTTGGTGCTCGGATCCACACCTGGGCAGCTTTAACCCAGGTGTTGCTGCCTCCTGCTAAATCCCACTGGGAATCTCCACCTCTCCCATCCCAAACCTTTTCCATCCTAAATCCCACTGTGAATCTCCACCTCTCCCATCCCAAACCTTTTCCATCCTAAATCCCACTGGGAATCCCCACCTCTCCCATCCCAAACCTTTTCCATCCTAAATCCCACTGGGAATCTCCACCTCTCCCATCCCAAACCTCTTCCATCCTAAATCCCACTGGGAATCTCCTCCTCTCCCATCCCAAACCTTTTCCATCCATCCTCTCCTGTTCCACCCTTTCTCTGTCCCCCATTCCCAGCCTCACTCTTTCTCCAGCCCAAACAAACTTACACCAAACCAAGGGCTGGGGGAGCTCGGGCTGACCTGTGAACGCTGCACCTTTGAACATTTAGATCCAGGATTAAATGTTTGTGTGGATTAAATCCATCGGTGTGATCCCGAGGGATCGCGAGGAGCTGGAGGAAACGAGCTGGGCTGCTCTGGGATCACATTCTCTCCCCTCGTGGTGCATCTCACTCCCTGGGGAAGATCTCTTGTGCTGGTGGGGGGAGCTGAGGAGCTGTGGGCTCAAAGAGGAGATGGGCAAGGTGGGAAAGAGCCCTGCAGGAAAGGTGGAGACTTCCCAAGAGCGTGGAGTGACAGGAGCAGGGAGAGCAGGGGGCAGAGTTAGCTGGGAGCTCGGCTCTGTGCTGTGACATCTGACATTGTCACCGCCTCTCTACCACCTGCAGAAGGACACTCAGGTTTGCTCTTCCCACACACAAAGTGAGAAGTCCCAGCCAGGCTTGGGCACTGTTCTCTGAGACTGAAAATCCTGGGCTTTGGATCAGCAGCAGAGGGAATGCCTCCAGCCAGGGGCCCGTCTTGCAGGAGGGGTTTGCTCTGCACATCTCACTGGAGCACCAAGATGGTCCTTTTGTGCAGTATATGAAAGAAAACACGGGCTGGAGAAAGCCACTTGAAAATATTGAATGAGATAACTTGGTCTGATTAATGTAGCGTGCTTCCTTCCCCCCTTTTTATTAAAAATTCACAAGGCTTCCCAGCCCTTCTCTCAATTAAGCAACTTGTTTGTCAGGATTATTTGTTACGCATTTTCATAAACATTTGATGAATTATATGCAAACATCTCACTAATGTATTAACAAGGCTGAGGTTTTAATTACACAACACTCAAGGAAAGTGGGCTTAAGGCTCCTCCAGTGGAGTTAATTGTGCTTTCTGCTGTGTCTGGGCGTTGCAGGGGGAATTTTCCTCTGGGGGAAATCCCATTAAAACGGCAATGCCCCACCCAGGCTCCCCGTGAGCCCTTCCCTCTGCTAAAGGCTGTGCCTTCACCCAGACTTCGGCCAGGAGGAGTGGGGACTTGATAAAATCAGTTTGCCATCAGTCCTGGGACATGGTTTGTCGCAGGGAAATGAGGTTTTTTAAGGGGCTTCTGATAAAACAGAAGGGCTGGGCTTGATCCCCCTCTTGGCATTTCCAATTTAGGAGGGTGTGGAACCTTCCATGGAGTGGTTTGGGTCGGGAGGGACCTTAAAGCCTATTATTCAAGTCTTTAGAATATTTCACTTCCCAAAAATAAGTTAAAAATCCCTGAAAGTCCATCCTATCATAAATTAAATATTACTCGTGGTCGAATCTTTATGATGGAATTATTTGTTCAATATAATTTCTTTCTGTTTTGGTCAGAGCTGTATGTACTCACTACTTGTGACTCCTCGTGACACGTCCTGATGTGTTCTGATATGACAACACAGACAATTATATGAAATATTCTTTTTTAAATTTAATTTTCAAGCCTCTGATTTAATTTTCTGGTCCTTTTCATTCCCAAAGTGGGAGATTTGCAGTGTTTGATACCCTTATTTCAGCCAAGCAATAATTTAAGATGTTCCTTCTAAAAATCAGCTTCTCCTCTAATTAATCCTGAACCCTTTTCTTTTTTTCCCCTTTTTCAGAAATATTAAAACATCAAACTCTTTCATTAGGCCAGTGAATGGCGTGGCCTTTGATTACTAAAACAGAGTGAATTGCTAATTAGCCATTCATTACTGGGCCATTTACTTGGGGACACAGGAGCAGTAATGGCTCTTGCAGGACTCTTGTCCCTGGCACAGATTTATCACCAGTGCAGGTGATCAATGGCAGGAATCAAAGGGCTCTTCAGGCAAAATTAAAAAGAAATCTCTTGTTTCCAGACCGGAAACATGTCCTTGTCCACAGTATTCCTTGGACAAGGAATTCACAGGACTGTGGGGTCATGGGGTGCTTTGGCTTGGAGGTGACCTGCAGCTGATCCCATGGCAGGGACATCTCCCACTGCCCCAGGCTGCTCCAGTGCCTGCCCAGCCCGGCCTTGGGCACTGCCAGGGATCACCCTGGGGCACCCACAGCTCCCCCGGGAATCTGTGCCAGGGCTGCCCTCCCTCACAGCCAGGAATTCCATCCCAGCATCCCGCCCAAGCCCCAAACATTCCTAACCACCACCTGATCTAAACCTGGCCTCCAACTCCCCTGGAATAAACCCCTAAAAAACCTCTTTAAAAATTTCCCTGGGAAAGGCTGCGGAGTCTGAGCTGCGCTGCTGGTGACAGCTCCAGTCCCGTGACAGGGGCTGGCTTTGGGAATGCCCATCCCATTGCTGGGTGATGGGGACGGTCCCTCCATGTGCCACCTCCTGCCCGGGGGGACAGCTCCAGCCAGGAGGGAGCTGTGCCTCCATTCCCACCGCCCAGCCTGCCTGGGGTGGCCACTGAATACAAATCAAGGCAGCACTGTTAATATTCTCATTACGCTGAAAATCCAACGGCCTTTTTTAACATTCAGAATCAAAGGCGCTTCACCACCAGTAGATTCTTTTATAATTTTATTTTTTTAATGGAGCCCTGCATCTCATTTCCCACTTCCTCCTCTTATAAAATAGATATATTTTTAAAAATTATTTTATTTTTTAGATTATTTTAAGCCACCAGGGAAGGGCCATGGCTATAAACAGATGTCACTCACAGAGGGGCTGGCAGACCTTCCCATCATTAGATGATGCTGAACTTTGAACTTGTGATTTGGAAGCTGCTTTTTCCGAGGAGGAGGAGGAGGCAGCTGGGATGAGGCCGGGGTGGAGGGAGCTTGACGGGGCCTCTCTGGTGAATTGCTGCTCTGCCCAGCCCAGGAACGCTCAGCACTTCAAATCCTCTCCAGTCACTTTGAAGCTCCTCTCTCTTAATCTCTCTCTCTCTCTTTCTCTCCCTCTCTCCTCCTTTTCCCCCCCTCGCATCGATGAATCATTCATGCCTCTTTTTTTTTTTTCCCCTCCCCACTCCCCACCTCAGAGGTTCCTTTAGGAGAAAAAAAAAAAAGGGAAAAGAAGAAAAAAAAATTTAAAAAAGGAGGAAAAAAAAATTTCTCCACACAAAGCCCTGCCTGTGTTTATGTTCTTATTACTTATTATCACCAGTGTAGAACAAATTACTGACATGATGCTGCTGAGGCTCCAGCGGCCCTCGGAGCGAGGCTCCTGATGGAGCTCCGGCTTGTTTTAAATGGAAATGCTCCGTGGGGCTCTGCATTCCATGGAAACGAGCCGGGAAGCGCGGGCAGCAGCAGGGAAGGATGCTGGGCTCGCTGCCAGGGGGTTTGCAGGTGAGCTGGGGGAAAGGTGTGACCACGGGAGGGCGGGAGATGGGATTTCTGGTGGGATCACACAACGTTCCAGGTTGGAAAAACCCTCCAAGACCATGGAGTCCAGCTGTTTTCCTGACACTGCCAAAGCCACCACTGGCCAATGTCCCCACGTGGCACACTCACAATGTCCCCACGTGGAACACCCACAATGTCCCCATGTGGAACATTCACAATGTCCCCACATGGAACACCCACAATGTCCCCATGTGGAACACGCACAATGTCCCCACGTGGCACACTCACAATGTCCCCATGTGGCACACTCACAATGTCCTCACGTGGCACATGCACAATGTCCCCACGTGGAACACCCACAATGTCCCCGCATGGAACACCCACAATGTCCCCATGTGGCACACCCACAATGTCCCCACGTGGCACACCCACCAATGTCCCCACGTGGAACACCCACAATGTCCCCACGTGGCACACCCACCAATGTCCCCACGTGGAACACCCACAATGTCCCCACGTGGAACACCCACAATGTCCCCACGTGGAACACCCACAATGTCCCCACGTGGAACACCCACAATGTCCCCATGTGGCACACCCGCAGGTCCCGTATTCCCGAGGGATGGGGAGTCCACACTGCCCATGGAAACCTGTCCACGCCTTCCACAGCTCTTTCCCTGGAAAGCTTTTCCCTGAGGCCTCAAATCCAACCGAAACCTCCCTTGGCACAGCTTGAGGCTGTTTCCCCTTGTCCTGCAGGAAAGGCTGGCCAGGCTTTGGGAAAGCTCCTGAGTTTCTCCAACCGTGCAAGACCTCATCCTGGAAATGGGATTTTCGGGCTTTTGGGACACGTTTCTCCTCCCAAACCACGCCAGGAATGGGCTGATCCTGTGTTTGTGGTCACACCCACATTCACTTTGCTGAGGAGGATGGTTGGAGCTGCTGTCCCTGCTCTGGACCACCCCAGGAGCTGCCTGTCCCCAGTCTCCTGGGGGAATTCCTCCCCACTCCTGTGGGGGTGGCTGGGCACCCCCAGCCCGTGGGAAGGGCAGAGCCCGGTGCACTACCCCACATCGAGGTCAGGAATTAGGGGCTGAGCTGCACTTGGAAGGAAATTCCCTGGGGACACCCAGCTTTTCCCAGCTCCTGGGGGCCCGGGGAGATTGATGTGGGGTTAATGCCTTCGGAAGGGGGTTGGAATGATGGGGGCTTGTGCAACACTCGTTTCCCCCTGACACCTGGACTTGGCAGCAATTAAGTCCTGATGCACTTAAGCATCCAGCAAACTTGAGGAATTCAGGCTCTGGAGCTCGGGAAGCTTCGTAGATATTTGCTTAATGATGTCTCAGAAGGGGGGAAAAGAGCTTTTGCTGTCACCACGTGCCTCCCAGCCACTCGGAGCATCTCAAAGGGCTGCCCAGAGCCATCCCAAGGCCAGTCTGGGGTTGAAGTGGTTTATCCATCCTGACACAGGGAATCCCTGGGTGGGCTGAGGCCGGACCTGCGTCCCCACCCCTCCTGGGAGATGCCAGGAGCAGCCATGCACTTACCCAGGAAAGAACCTTCCAGCCCTCCTGCAAATCCAGGGGTTGGAACTTTGGATGTGATCCCAGCTTGCCCAGCCCAAGCAGGAACTCCTGCATTTCCTCTTTCTGCTCACACCACAACAGCAAAATCCTCCTCCCGGCGAGCAGAGCCAGCCCTGAGGTTTTATTAGATGAGATATGGCCTATTTAATATGTAAAAAATAAACAGCTTTGCTATTAATAATAAATATTTAGGGCTCATCCCAGCTGTTCTTGTGGAGCTCTGTGATAGAGTGTTTACCATGGATTTGGGTTCCCAGGAAAATGTTTTTACTAATGAAATGCTCTGCAAACCCCCCCGGGTCTCCATTATTATTAATAATATTATTAATATCATTGTTATTATTATTGTTGCTGTTATTGCTATTGCCATTTTTACGTATAACCTAATCCTTTTCCCAGTAAATTTAGGGCAATAAGGGTTAGCAGGAAGCACATTCAGGGCACCCACCTCCCCTTCCAGGTGTGCTGGGTCGTTTCTCTCCATCCCTGGCTGATTTTAACCCCAAATTCCAAGTACAAACTCCAAGTTCACCTCCCAGGGAAGCCGATTCGGGATGGAAGGGGGTGGCTCATTTGGCAGCAGGTTTAATTAAAGCTGCTTTAATTAGATACTGCCTTCCCACTCCACAAAGATGCTGGCTGGGGGTTGTCCTGGGATGTGAGGATCACAGGAAGAGGACACAGGTTTGGAGCAGGGACCCGAATTCCCACCGCTGGAGCTATAAAACCACGGAAACATTTTTCTCTCAATACTTTTCTTTCACTCTTCCCTACACGGCTGTGATCCACAGAAGGGGTGGGAGACCTCCGTGTCCGTCAGGGACATCCACCAAGGGTGCAGCAGGAAAGGGGACAGGCTGCTTCCCCTGCCTGGAATGGCACTGGCCAGTTCCTGCCACAGACAGAGCCACGTGCGGATGGGGACAGCAAAATGCTGTTTGTCCTCACCCCAAAATCAGTAGGAGAGGGTTTTTTCCCAAGAGGCTGCAAGGAAAGATGTGTTTGGGTATGGGTCTGAACCCCAGCGCTGCCAACATCAGGGAGTTATCCCCTCCCCAGCCCTCTGCCTCCTCTTTATCTTTAGCCTAAAAGTGAGTTTGGGGGCAATGGGATTAAGAGAAACTCATTTTCTTAGGCTTCCTTCTACAAGAGAGCCAGGCACACACACCCCCTCCTCTTTTTGGGGAGAAAATGTGATTCTCTGGGGATGGCACTGTGAGAATCCCACCTCGGGGGAGAAGGCAGGGCTGGAGGGGAAAACACACCAGATTTTAGGGGAGGCTCCTAAAACTTGCCTGCTTTCTGCACAGAGCTGGGAAATAGATGAAGGGCTTGTGGAAAAGCATCAGATCTTCCCAGGCTATTGATTCCTGACCTTCATCCCACAGCCCTCACCTGGCTCATTAACCCCGGAGCAGGCAGCCTAATCTGAGGTGATTCTGGCATCTTCACTGAGCAGGCTCAAGGAAAATTCCCCTTCCCAGCCCTCAAACGGAGCCTCATGGGCCACCCGCCTCCCTCCAGGGACTGCTGGAAGCATCAGGAGCTCGTTAGGGGCTGGGAAGGGAATCAGCATCCAAGGGTTCCCCAGACTGGGGAGCAGCTTCCCCCAGGCACCTGCAGCCAGGCGCGAGTTTGGGGCAGGGTTAAAGACGGGCTTCGGAGCTGAAACTCCAAGTTCAGGTGCAGGAGGGGCTCTGTGAGTGTGCTCTGCTTTCCAGAGGCCACAGGCTGGTGCCAAACCCCACAAACACCCAGGAGCACTGGTGATCCCAGGCTCTGGCATCAGCTGGAAGAGGAGCAGGAGCCACAGCCCTGCAGCTTCAGGTTCATTTATTTTCAGGCAGGACAGGACCAGACTGGAGGATTTTTTTGGCAGTTTGGTCAAAGAAAGAGAGAAGCAATCAGGCTGAAAGGAGCTTTGGTGTGTGAAAGTGGAACAACGTTGCTTTAGATCAAATTTGAGCTCCGTATCCCAACTTGAACCTCCAAGTAAATAACACAACCCAGCTGCGCTTTTCCCAGGAAGTTCATTTCCACCCTTCGTGCCTCAGTTTCCCCACTCACCCCACAGAGGTTGCCGGGGGTTTTCATTTGCTCTGAGATCTTTACAAACACCGTGTGGCTCTCACTGCGGGTTTTCAGGTTTGGCTTTGGGCCCCCAGCTCTGTCCTGCACGGCTGAGGGGCATCACTGTGCCTGCAGCCCTCCTCATCCCCGCTGCCTGCTGAGGGCCAGGCTGGAAAACTGCCTTCATTGCCTGGAGTGTGCCGGGGCAGCGAGTGGGGAAGGGAAAAAGGAGGGGAGCAGTCGGTGTGGCCACCAGGACACTGAGGACACAGGGTCCCTGTGCCACTGGGGTCACACCTTTCACCCCACGGCCAGCTGTGCAATCCCTGGAAACTCCCCGGGGCATCCATCAATCCCTGGAGCATGTTCTGCCCCTGCATCATGGACATGAGGAGGATTTTCCTCACTCATTTTAAACCTGCACCCCTGCAACTGAACCCCTTCTGGGTCAGGAGAATCCCTGATCCTCTCCCTCCACCCAGGGCTCTCTCCTTCCCTTCCCCACAGCTTTCAATTATTGAATTTCCCCTCCCCCTGGCAGCATCTGAAAGCCGAGCGCCTTAAATACAAATCACCTCCGAATCATTAGGAGCAGGACCTTTCAGCCCCGTTCAGAGCCATGGGCCCGGAGTAATGAGCTCTGCTGAGAGTTTGCTGCATTCCACATCCTGCAGATGTAAAGGATGGCACTGGGGAAGGGGGAGGGAAGAGGGAAGGAGGCCAGATCCAGCTGGGGAGGTGAAATATTCTCCACTCACCTTTTCCTCCCTCTGCAGGGGCCGGAGGAAGTTCAGGTGCTCCTGAACCTCGGGCTCCTGAGCTGGGATCAGGTGCGAGGTTGCAGCTGGAGATTGAAGCCCCGAGGTGCTCAGACATCCTTCCAGGGCTGGGGTCCCACCCTGGAGCTCGTCCCCAGCAGAGCCTGAGCAATCCCCCACCCCCAGGAGCTGTCCTCCCCTCCCTTCAGTCAGCTCCATCCCTTGGAAGGGACCCCAGGGTGCCTCTCCCACGTCTCCATCCTCCATCCCTCTGGTGCAGGTACCAGCACATCCCATCCTGCCTTCCCCCGAGGCATCTGTGCCCACCTTTGCAGGTGTGCATCCCTCCCTGGAGGGCCCCACGGCCTGGGGGTCACCAGGGCTTGGCACACAGGTTTGGGATGCTCCAGGCTCAGGTCCTGGAGGTACCAAATGATTCCTGGAGTGCCTGGAAAGAGCAGCACAGGAAAACCAGCAGGGCCAGGGGAAGGCCTTCACTGCCCCTTCTCCTCGAGCATCCACATCCAGGCAGATGCTGAGCTCTCTCCAAAGTCCCTCCTGGTCCCTGGAGTCAGCAGCCAGGGCTTTCCTCCTGCTCCAGCTGTGCCATGGAGCTCCCACACGAGGACCACCACACCCTCAGGCAGGATCCCATCCCCTGGGACAGCCAGACCCAGCCAGGGCTCCCCTGCCCTCCCTCCCTGCCTGGGAAAGGTGTGGAAGGAGGGGATGGAGCAGGGAGGAAACGAGAGCAAAGCCTCGAGCCGCAGACTTCAAAGTCCTCGTCAGCAGGAGCCTTCGGAACAGTTTAAGTACAAAATGAATTGTTTTAATATTTAATCAGCCTATAATAGGCCTGGGGATCCCAGTGGAGATGGTTTGCAGCTGAAAGGATGTCCAGAGTGAGTATCCACCCTCCAGGAGGGACAGTGGTCCTGCAGGAGCCCTGAGAAGCAGGGAGACACAGCCTCCTCCCGCCGGCTGCCTTGGCATGGCTGGTGGCTTTAACTCCTTTTTCCTTGGTACAGGGTCAGGTTTTCCCCTCCACTGGAAACGGGGATCCCTGTGGGATTGCCAGACCCCGCAGGCAGGGGAATCGGGGAGCAGCTGAGGGCAGCAGCTCCACAGGCACTGGAGATGCTCCCTGGCTCCACAAACCCCGTGGCTCCAGTGGGGATTTAGCCCCAGGAGGCTGGATTGTGCCTGTCCCGTTCTGCTGTAAAACGGGGCAGTTGGGAAGGATTCTCCTTGATCCATCTCCCGGCCAAAAATAAAATGAAAAGGCGACAATATTACATCTGAGAACTGTCCACTGAGGAAAAAGGATAAGCGTTCCTGGTGAAGGGGGGTAGGGAAAAAGGAGCAGAGAGGGGGAAAAAGAGACACGGAGAAAGAAACAGAAGGCAGGGACAGTTGCCACAAGAGCCCTGTGTGTCTGTCTGTGTGTCTGTCTGTGTGTCAGCCTGGCCTGGCACACAGAACATGAGTGCTGTGAACACCTTTGTGTCCAGCGTGGGCTGGGCGCCATCTCCAAACAGCAGCAGGCTGTGTGTCCTTCCGTCAGGAAAACCCGGGGTTATGTCCCACAGGGAGCCAGAGCAGTCCTTCAGCTTTATCCGAATGGAGGGGGAGAGTCCCCCAGGACACTCCGCACAGGGTGTTCTCTCTCTGGGGGTTTCAGAGGCCGCACCTCCTTTTATCCTGAACTCCCCTTTTCCTTCCTCCACTGGCCAAGGCACTCGGAAGGTGCAGCCCTCCCAAACTGCCTGTCCCATATCCCCCCACATCCCCCCATATCCCCCAATACACCACATTGGTGTTGTTCTGCACTCAGTGGTGAGTTTATTTTGCACTGGGTGTTCTTGGTTGCACCTCCCCATGGACCTTTGCACCTCCTTCACCTGATACCCCCTTCCCTTCCCTTCCCTTCCCTTCCCTTCCCTTCCCTTCCCTTCCCTTCCCTTCCCTTCCCTTCCCTTCCCTTCCCTTCCCTTCCCTTCCCTTCCCTTCCCTTCCCTTCCCTTCCCTTCCCTTCCCTTCCCTTCCCTTCCCTTCTCTTCCCTTCCCTTCCCTTCCCTTCCCTTCCCTTCCCTTCCCTTCCCTTCCCTTCCCTTCCCTTCCCTTCCCTCTTTCCCTTCCCCCGGGTCTGTCCCCATTGATCATCAGACCCACAGACCATCACACGTACGTTGAGGCACAAATAAAAATGATTGGTCCCTCAGGATGCCCCAAACTGCAGCAGGACGAACCAACCCCTGCATTTCACAGCCTTTGCCAGAAGGACAAACCATTAAACCCCCCAAGAATCCCTTCCCCATGGTGAGGTGTCCCCCCGTGCTGCTTCTGGGGGGAAATCCCCCGAGTCACCCCGCGGTGGGGCGGCCTGGCCTGGCCCCGCCTGTCGGCAGGATGCTCTGAGAGGGATCCTGGGGAAAAATAAATCAGCTTAAAACCATTATCCATCAGGGTCGTGCTTCCATTAGAGAAGCCTCTGCCCAGAGGCTGCCGGAGCCTCTCGGGTTACTGCAGCTGAGCTCTCAGTTCCCCGCTGGATGCAATAAATAACGCAGTGGGTGCTGCGGGCTGGGACTGGGACCATTGAACGCGCCCAGTTCATTTGACAGGGACTCTTGGAGGAGGCAGAAAAGATCCGGGCTCTCCTCTGCCGGCAGGAGCGGAGCGGAGCGAGGGCTCCATCACCTTCCTTCCAGCACCATCTTCTGGCCAGCCCCAGCCCCTCGGCCCAGGCTGCGGAATCCCGGAATAGTTTGGCTTGGAAAAGAACTTTAAGCTCGCTGAGTCCAACCATTCCCCCAGCACTGCCAAAGCCACCACTGCCCCGTGTCCCCAAGTGCCACATCCACACGGCTTTGGGATCCCTCCAGGGCATCCCTCCGTGTATCCACGGCAAGGGGCAGGGCTGGGATTGACTTTGACTGCCCAGAGCAGCTGTGGCCGTGTCTGGATCCCTGGAAGTGTCCGAGGCCAGGCTGGACGAGGCTTGGAGCAGCCTGGGACGGTGGAATGGGATGAGCTTTGAGGTCCCTCCCAATCCAAACCGTTCTAAAAATCCTCAGTGCCTAAAGAAAGGAAATGAATGGACACAAGTGATGTACAAAGCCCTGTGGATGTGTGATGGTTTGGCAGTTTGGGATGGACCCTACACCCACCTCACCAAAGGCCAGCCCAGGTTCTTGTTGGGACATCCTGCAGTGTCACTGTCCCCTCCAGTCTGTCACCACCACCCCAAGCAGTCGGCCCCAGGAATAATTTTCTCCTTGCCCAGCGGCAACAATCCCCAAATTTCGAAGGAGAGGGAGAGGAGGAGGGCAGGAGGAGTTGGAGCTGCTGCTCCCAGAGCCCGAGTGGGCCCAGTGAGGACCCACAGAGCCCCTGGGAGCAGCGTGGCCAGGCCATGCCCATGTGTGTCCCCGTGCACAGCAGGATGTGAGCAGCCCCGGACACGAGTTAAACGTCCCGGAGAGTGAATTCCACACGGGCCCTTCTTCTGCACAGTTCAGTGACACATCAAAGCACAGATAAGCCTTGCAGAGCACTGCACTCTCCAGGGCTGATTTATGTTCCTCCAGCTCTGGCCTCTGCATTTCTGGCCCATCACACGGCCGTGGCCCATGGAGACGCCTCTGCTCCTGCTCCTTTTCTCTCTGCTGCCCATCCTCTGCCCCAGGGCCCCCGTGGGTGCCCAGCTGCTCCTAGAAGTGGAGCAAAGTGTTCAGCATTCCCACTGGACAGTGTGGCCATGGCATCTCTGCTCCTTATCCACACTTGGCGCTCATGGGCTTGTCCCAGGCAGTGGCACCAAGGAATAAACTGCAATTCCTGTCATAAATTCCAAACCTGCACCAGCTGGTCTCATGCTGGTGGCTCAGCTCTCACAGGTGACAGAGCTGTCCCGTCCCAGAGGCACCGCCAGGCACTGGCAGCTGCCAGCAGCTCTGTTGGAAGTGTGGGCCATGGAATCATGACATGGTTTGGATTGGAAGAGACCTTAAAGCTCATCCAGTGTCACCTCCTGCCATGGGCAGGGACACCTCCCACTGTCCGAGGTGCTCCCAGCCCTGTCCAGCCTGGCCTTGGGCACTGCCAGGGATCCAGGGACAGCCACAGCTGCTCTGGGCACCCTGTGCCAGGCTCCCGAAGGAACAATCCCCTCCCAGTATCCCATCCAGCCCGGTTCTCATTCAGCTTGAGGCATTCCCCTTGTCCCATCACTCCATGCCCTCAGGGGAAATCCCTCTCCAGCCTTCTGCAGGTGAAATCAAGGGGCCAGTCCATGATTTCATCTGCACCAGTATTTGAGGGAAGAGGAAAAGCAGGAGCTGATCCAGCCAAGAGAACAGGGAACATTGTTTTTCCTAATTAACTGGGACAGATTGGTGCTCCATACAGGACAGTCCCGAGCATCTGGAGCACTATTCCAGACGCTGGCCCTGCTTGAGCAGAGGACCCACTGTGGTCCCTTCCAACCTGACCCATTCCATGATCCAGGGGGGTGCAGGTCCAGCTCTGTGCTCCCAAACCACCTTCCTGACCCTCACACAGCCTTGGAGCACCCTTGGCATGACCAGCTGGAATGTTCCCTGTCCCCCTGGATGCCTGGCTCTGTCCCTGGAGCCACCACTGGGCAAACAGACTCCTGCTGTGTGGCACCGTGGGTCCATCCCGGCACTGCCCCTCTCTGTGTCACAGGAATTCTCTGCAGTCCAGGCAGGATTTGAGCCTGGCATTGCTGGAGATGTCTCCTTTAACCCTGGCCGAGGGGGTTCCTGGGCAGGATGTTCTTTCTCAGCCTCTCTGCGCTTCAGGGCGGGAGGTTAATTAGGTAGCAGGGAAATGAGGAGTCATTAAATCTGCCTGCACAGTGCTGTCAGCAGAACAAGGCCAGCCCAGGAAGGTTAAAGCCAGGATTCTCCTTTTCCCTTTGCCTTCAATTAACCTTTCCATGTTTTTGCAACACTCCGGGCCCCAGAGATGGGGTCTGGGTGTTCTGGTAAATAGCAGAACACAGAAACAAACTTTTCTTTGAAGTCACCGGCAGGAGCCTCTTGGTTTCCAGCTGAAAATAAACACGAGGAGCCAGCTTTCCTTTTACACACTGTCCCTGCCCCACCCGAGCTCAGGGACCAGGGGAATGGGGTTTATTTGGAATTGCTGTTCCATTTTGGCTTTCTCCTCCTGAAGTAGGAGGCGTTGGGGGCTCATCTCAGCCCCCCCAGCAGTGAGACATCTCCTTCATCTTCCCTGCTCTCAGGTGGGGCTCCTGAGACCTTCTGACAGGGGTGAGGAGCCTCTCAGGACATCCCAGCTCTGCCAGTGAGCTCCTTCCCTCCAGGGCTGTCCCAGGAGTGTTTTCAGGGTGTGTTCACTGCTGAGAGACACCTCAGCACGGAGGAGCCTCCCGCATCTGGGGGATGGCCTCCCATGGTGGGGATGGAACTGGGTGACCCTCCAGGTGTCTTCCAGCCCCAACCATTCCGGGATGTGCTCAGCAGGTGACAGAGGACATCGGCTCCTGACCACGTGCTGCTTTCCCGTCCTGACCCCAGGGGAGACCTGTGGGTGACAAATGAGGGATTTCCACAAGGAAATCCTTGTCCTCATCCGTCCATGGCAGAGGAGCTCCTGTGTGGAGCTCCCACAAAGCTCCCCAGAAACCACCACTTAACAGAATGGGATATTGGGAGGGTTTTTATAATGAAACCCTCAAAAAAAAAAAAAAAAAAAGAAAAATCCATTCCCTCTCTACCTCTCCTGCTTAATTAATGGGGCAGGGAGGGGCTTCCCCAAATGCTGTCCTTAACTCCCCACCCCTCTGGATTGGCCATGGTGGGGTGGCAGTGCCCAGTCACATGTGCTGCTTGTGACCCAGTGGCTCTGTGGGGACGTGCAGCCCTCACAGAGGGCCCAGTGTCCCCTCACAGAGCCCCTTTGAGGCTCCTCACATGGCCCAGTCAGCCCTGACACGCGTGACTGGTTTGTCCCCAGGCCATCCTTCACTTACAAGGCAACTCCTCTTTTCCAGATCGTTTCCTTCCCTCCGTCGGTATCACTCCAACTCCACTCCAGCGGGATGAAACCCCCCTCTGACCCCCTCTGTCCCCCCCTGTCCCCCCTGTCACCTGACCCACCCAGAGCTCCACACTGTTCCCCCAGCACGTCCCCTCCTGCAGAGAGTCCTGGAATACCCTGAGTTGGGAGGGACCCCAAAGATCGTGGATCCAGCTCCTGCCCAGACCCCCAACCATCCCACCCTGGGCATCCCAATGCTCCTGGAGCTCTGGGGCTGTGCCCGTTCCCTGGGCACTGCCAGCACCCTCTGGGGAAGAACCTTTCCTGATCTCCACCCTGACCCTGCCCTGGCACAGCTCAAACCATTCCTGAATTCCTGCCCCTGTCACAGGGAGCAGAGGTTGGAGCTGCCCCTCGGGAGGAGGTTCCAGACCCCGATGAGGTCTGACCTCAGCCTCCTCAAGTCACCTCAGCTGCTGCTCCTGGGCTTCCCCTCCAGCCTCCACCTCCTCGGCCTCCTTTGGACGCTTCCCAACACATTTATGAGGGGAGATTTGCCCACTCTGGTTGGAATCCCCCTCCCCATCAGGAGGCTCGGGAAGCTTAGAGGTTCCTGGCATTAAATCCTGGACTGGAACTGCTGAGGGCAGGAGGATCCCCCGGGGCACTGAGATGGGATGAATCCTGCGCCTGGACGGGTTTTCAGCTGATGGTTCCGTGCTAAAGCCAGCTCTGCACACGTGCACCATGTGCTCTTCCCACCTCTCCTTCCAGGATTCCCTTGGAGCAGCCAAAGGATTAAACATGACATTAAGACAAATTCTTGTCTTCCTTAAACATTCTTGGGGATGCTGATCTCAACAGCCAGAGCTTGACTCAGAGGCAGCTGTCCCAGGCTGTGGTGGGGTGGCCAAACATCAGGATGTCTCTCCCATCAGTTAGAGACATCTCCTGGCAGGATTCCAATGCTCCTAAAGCAATTCCCAGCCTTCACTTTATTCTCTCTGGGGTGGCTCCAGTGGGCAGAGCTCTAAAGCTCAGCTGGTCTCATTCCAAGCCTCCTCCAGATCCCTGCTGGAGGTGCCACTGCAAAACTCCCCAAAAAAGGCTCAGATCCTCTTTAGGCAGTGGCGACTCCCAGGGATTCCTCAGTTTCCTTGGATGGCATCCATGGGTTTCTCTTCCTGCAGGGTCCAGGCTCAGGGGGCAGTTTGAACCCAGCAGTGCCCAGTTGTGATTTTGCCATCAGCTGTATTTAAATTCTGGGTTTTCCTGGCTCATCCCTGAGCTGGGCACCAAGTCATGGGAGTGATCTGGCAAATCCCAGAGGGAGCAAATCCTGGAATTCCCGGCTGTGCCTTTGGCTGTGCCTTTGGCTGTCACCCTCCTTCCCCTGGGATAACCAAAGCCTGAACCACGGGAGGACGGGTCCTCTCCCAGATGCCAGGGAGCTGATCCCCACTGCTGTTTTCCCCTGCTTTCCCTAATTCCCAAGGCATTTTTTCTGCTGCCAACGAGGCATTTTTCACTTCCCCATTCCCAGCTGTCTCTGGTGAGCAGTGAGGAGGCTCCATGGGATGAACATGGGGAATCTCAGCAGTCCTGCCCTCCCCAGAACTTTGAAGACCCTGAATTCCAGACTGTTTATCCAACCATCTCCTGCTGTCTTTCCTCAGCCCCATTTCCTGGAAAGGTCAATGGTACTTGAAGCTGTTGGTGGCTCTTCTAGGAGAGGCCATTAATCTCTCTATAATTATCTGCAATCGTTTCAGGAGCAATAACCCATTTGTCCAGGCTTTTCTCAGAAGCCTGTTAAGCAGAAGGAGGGAATGGAAGGTGGGAGACACTGGGAAATAATCCAGGGAATGTCCCTCTGAGCCTCTGGGCCCCGTGGCTGTGGGAGCTCTGCTGTGGTTCTGCCAAAGCCACCGAGGATCTGCCCCAGCTCATCAGCCACTGGAAAGGTCTGGAGATCTCCTTGGATCTTTGTGGGCTTCCCATGGAGTATCTGGATCCACTCCAGTGCTGACAGTGCTTGGATTTACTTCAATTCCAGTTTTTTAGGAAGTTTGGCCCTGAGTTTGAAATATTCACAGTTCTGGAGCTGAACTACTTAAATGGAGTAGATTTACCAAAATGAATGAAGATAATAAACAGCATTCAGAAATTAAAATGCTCCACACCCAGGAGAGCAGGGACCTCCCTGGGAGCCGTGGCAGAGCTCTGGGTGAAGAGGGACAGTTCCACCAGCTCTTTGTGAGGATCCTCTGTCACCTGCAGTCCCCAACCACCCTGGGAGCAGTAATCCCGACCTTGTGGCTGTAAACACCTGGGAGGTGCTTCCCCTCTGCCTCTGGAGAAGCCTTAGGACTTGTGTGGCTCCTGGAGGAGCCAAGCAGGGAGCAGCCAGGTGGGGATGGGCTGTGCTCCCAGGGAACAAGGGACAAGGTGACAGGAAACAGCCTCGAGCTGTGCCGGGGGGGGGGTTGGATTGGAAATTGGGGTAAAGTTCTTCACAGAAAGGATCATCCAGCCCTGGCACAGGTGCCCAGGGCAGTGTGGAATTCCCATCCCTGGAAGTCTACAAGAACCCCACGTGGGTGTGGCACTCGGGGACGAGGTTCAGTGGTGATCATGGTGCTGGTTCACGGTTGGACTCGATGGCCAAAAAGGTCTTTTTCCACTTTAACGTCTCCATGATTCCGTGATTTTTAAACCCTCTTCCCACCGAGGCCAGGATCAACGTCCTCCCCTCGCGCTGGTTTCGACATCTTTGGGACACAGAGACGTCCCCAGTTCCTGTGACTTCCCGAAGGCTCCCGGGGGACTCAGCGACCCCAGCCTCTGATGTCCTGCCATCGGGGCCGTCTGAAGACAACCAAAGGCTCACCAGAAGCCCCAAATTTACCCGGGGTCAGGCAGGAACCCCACGCCCCGAGCCGTGACAGAGGGACAGAACGTGCCACCTCCATGCAGCTGGCCCGTGTCCCTCTGCCAGCCCGGGGCTGCAGACGCCCTGTCCCCTCCCTACAGCTCCAAATGACTCCAAAGAACTTGACTTCGCTCGGCCCCCGCCTGATAAGAGAGTTATGAGCAAAAAAGAACTTCAAGTGCGGGGTCAGCGCGGGCTGTGGGAACAGCGGGGATCTGGGCACGCTTCCCGAGGCATCCCCTCCTCGGGCAGGGGAAGTGCCTGTGCCCCAAGGATCCCGCTCTGCCCTCACCCAGCCCGGCTGTGGGGACACCCAGTCAGCCCTGGGCTGCTGCTCCTGGCACGGGGGAACGTTCCCGGGTTGCTGCTGGGATCCCAGGGGGTTTCGGTGTTCAATCCAAGAGCATTCCCTGGAGTTCCTCTGGGGCTGCTGCAGGACGGGCACCGGGGGCAGGAATATGGGAGAGGTGGGGTTTGCATCCCACTGCTTCCCTGTGTTCCCAAACCACATCCCAACACACCTGAGGGGCAGCTTGGAGACCTCAGACTCAGTTCTCCATAGGATATAGGATAGGATATAGGATAGGATATAGGATAGGGGAGGATATAGGATAGGATAGGATAGGATATAGGATATAGGGAAGGGAAGGAGGGCAGAATATGAACAGGCACCACCTCTGGCTCTCTTCACTCTTCATTGCAGCACTGCTGGGTTGCTCCAGGAGTTAAAAGCAGGGAATAATCAGCCTGGAGGGAGAAAGGAGAGCAAGAAATTCAGAGGTCAGAACTTGATGTGAATGGAAATATTTGCAGCAGAAAAGCACCGCTGGAAAGATGCCAGAGCTGTTCTCCAGCACTCCAGACCCCTCTGCCATAAGAGGCAGGGCAAAGGGGATGCTGGCAGCAGGATTTGAGGAATACGACCAGAAATGCAGGCAGAGTCTTCTATTTATTTATTTTAAGTGATGCCAGGGGAGGTGTCGGGCTGGGAGGCAGATTCTGAGCGCTCCACATCAGCATTCCCAGTGCCCCAGAACTGAATCCAAGCCTTCCCAGAGGACGCCTGAGCAAAAATACACCCAGCATTTCAGTCAGATGACACCAAGCCTCCCCAAAGCAGGAGGATTTTCCAGCTGACAACCCTGGAAAACCATCTTCCCGAAGGGTTTGTCCCTGCAAGTCCCCAGCAGTCACTTCCCCATGATGTTTTACCTGTTTGAATTCCTGAGGGACTGTCTCTGAGTTTTCCTGTTCCGGTCCCAGAGGAGAGGCCCTGTGATGCCTGCAGGAGTATTCCCTCCCCCCAGGTATCCCTTTTCCCCCACAGCCCCCTCCCTGCATTTGGGATAACACCTGGACACCGGGATTCCCCCAGCTGAGCTGAAACTGGGGCCTGCCTGGGGGCTGTAAAGAGCAATTAGTGCCCTAATTAGTGCCCTAATTAGAGCAATAGTGGGGGCTCTGGGAGGCACTTCCATCCCCTCCTGGGCACATCGCAGGGCAAACAGCTGCATTCCCTCTGTCACGGGGTGAGCACCCAGATGTTGGGAGGGGTGAGGAGAAGCCCCTAAATGATTCTTCCAGATGTTTCCCTGCCCCGTGACCACACCTGTCCGTGGGATTCCTCTCAACCTCCACAGCCCGAAGCAGAGTCCAGCTGAGCCTCTGGGGGCAGGTCCACACAGATCCAGGGCAAACCCCGCGGCTGGGGCTGGAAGCAGCAGGGATTTTCCCTTCAGCAATCCTTATGTGGCAGAGGTGTTCCAGTGGCCGGGACTGCAGAGCCTTTGGCACGTCCCCACAGCTGGCAGGGCCGTGAGGGATGGATGCCCTGAGCTGTGCCTCTCCCCACATCTCAGCGGTCCCCTCGAAGCTGCTTTTCTGCTGTGACACCAAACGGGACTGGGTGTCTCTTTGGGGTTTCGTTTTCATCACTGAAGCGACTCAAACCCCAGCCTCGGGCCCGAGTGTGTGTCAGGGGGCTCTGGCTTGGCGAGGTCGGGTTTTCCTGGGGGTCTCCGAGGGGCTGGAGCCATCCTTTGGCAGAACAGAGAGGGCCATTCATGGCGTGTCCCGTGCAGGAACGTGACTGGCCCAGGACAGGCTGCAGGAGCCCCAGGGGTCAGGGAGAGGGGCCCTGCGAGCCCCAAACCCCTCTCCTCTGGGCACAGAGCCCAGGGAAAGCTGCAGCCCCTCACAGGGTTAAGGGTGCTTAAATCCATGGGTCCTGCTCCCTGCTCTGCCTGGTGACACAGGGAGCAGAGGGGACGGGGCCAGGTCACTCCTGCTGCCCTTCAAAGGCTTCAGCTGGGAATTGTTTGCTCCTGCCTGGGCCAGACCAAAAGTCCAGCCTCAGAGTCCCAGGAATGCACCAAGGTGTGGGGATGATCCACTGGGCTCCAGAGTCGATTCTGGAACACCAATTCCAAGGTGGAAACATCTCTGGGTGTTACTGGCCCAGAAGGGGCAGCAGCTGAGTGCCCCAGGCAAGGCCAGGGATGGGCTGCTCCATCCATCCAGCCCACAAACCTGGCTGCTCCTGCTGTCCTTCCCACTAAACCTGGCTCTACCTCCACGTCCTCCCACCAAAGCTGCCTTTTCCTGCATACACACATCATTTCTACCCTCTTTAAAAACCTTGACCACTGAGAAAAAAGCCAGCCTGGTCCAGTTCTCATCAGCAGCTTTGAGGAAACCTTGAGATGAGGATCCTGTCACTCATGGGGCAGACGGTGCCACCCCCTCCTCCAGCTCGATTTGTTTATTATTTTCACTCCTCGCCAGAGCTGTCCCGTGTTCCTCCAGCTTCTCCCTCCTCCATCCCCATCCCACCCTCAGCCATTGGTCACAGGGGCTGTGCTGGGGGAGCCCTGGGATCTTCTATAAAACCACCCACTGCGGGAGCCACGGCAGCAAGGAGCATTCCCGCAGCACCAGCCCCCACACAAAAGCCAACCCCAGCATCCAAACCCCTGCAGCTCTTCCCAGGACGTCCCCAGTGTCCCAGGCAAGGGGAAGGAGCCGTGAAGGGGAAGAAACAGCTCCCAGGAGCACCCAAATTCCATCTGGGTCTCCAGGAAGGTAAGGGGGAAATGGAAAGTTTTGCTGTTCCCTGTGTTAGTCTGCAGACAAGGTGATTCCTTGTGTCGGGGTGAATTTTTGCAGCCCCCTCTGGGGAAAGTGTTGAAGGTGCCTGGACAAGGTCCAGTGTGTGGCAGGGAGAGGAGAAATCCAGCACAGCTCTGGTGGAAGCTGCTGCTCCTGGAGCAGGCTGGCTTCAGGTCAGGGAGCAGTGGGATGTGCTGTTGTCACCTCTGTCCCTCCTCTCCTCCATCCACAGGGATTTTGCTGCAGTATTTATCCACAGGAGAGCTGTGTTCAGTGTCTGAGGGATGAGGTGGGGCTGCTCTGGAAGGGAGGGAGAGGAGAAGGAGATGGAGGATGGAGGGAGAGGGTGGAGGCTGGAGGTGAGGATGCTGCCTGGGGTGTGCTGGGCTCTCCTGGGCTCTGAGGGATTCCAGTCCCACACCCAGCACCCTTCAGGCAGAACCGGGCTCTGTAGGGTTGAGGTGGCAGTTTTCAGTCTGGTTTTCCCTCTGGGAATCTTTCCCTGATGTCCATGTCACGATTCCAGGGGGTTCAGCTGCGACTTGGGCTCAGCACAGTTAAAATTCCCACTGGGATGGGTGAAGGCAGTTGTGGATCTGGGGTTTAAGCAGCTGTTGGTTTCCCATCTGAACGATGTGCCTTGATGTGCCTCAGCTTCCATCAGCTGAGGAGGGGCTGCGCTTCCAAGCACTCCGAGATGGGAAGAGCAATGGGCAGTGGGACAGGAGAAAAGGGTTTATTTTCGCCCAGATTTTGGATTTTGTAAAAGGTTTGATTCAGTTTAAGGCGAGATGAGGAGGAAGTGTTTTTCTTCTCCAGGGCAGCTGCACCGTGGAGGCGCTGGGCAGGAGGATCCTGTGATCCTCCCTCACATGAGCTCCTCTGCCAAGCCCCAGGGTTTTCATGCCTCTTCACTTTTCTTTAGCAGAGCTCTGGGGTCAGGCTGGGCACATAACACAGCCCGGGGGCTCTGGGCACGGCTTCCACTGGCACCCTCTGCCCGTGCCACTGCTGTCCTCCAGCCACGAGTGGCCGTGCCACCCAAAGCTGTCCCTGTGAGCCCTCCGGGAGCTCAGGCAGGATCTCTGCGCTGGCTCTGCCCTCTCCTGAGAGCTGCAATCCTGCGGGCACGGTGGAGGAGAGGCTGGGACACCCACCTGCCCCTGGGGAAGATGATGGAGCTGGGGAGTTTAGCGAGGCTGAAACCCCTGGAACAGGTCAGAGCAGGGATTTGTGTCCAGGTTTGTGACCCTTTGGGGTATTGATCCCTTCTCTCCCTTCCTTTCTTCCCCCTTCCCAGCCCAGGCACCTCCTTTGTGGAGGCACAGCTGCCCCAGGAGCTCTGCTCAGTGCTGGGGGGCTCCTGCCTGGCCTGGGCATCTCTCCCTGGGCTGGGAGCAGTGCTGGGCCCGGGATTCCCCTTGCCATGGGCAGGGAGAGCCCTGCTGCAGCCTGGGAGAGCCTTGGCTGGTCCTGGGAAGCAGATCCTGGAGCGCAGCGGGTTTGGGATCAGATCCCAGCTCTGCGTGGAGGAGGCAGAGCAGAGCTTCAGTCCCCACTCTAACCCCAGTCAGGCTCCCTGATCCCTGCCTCACTTGTCCCCTGGAGCAGGGAAACCCCTCAGAAAAGCTCCAGTTCCCAGTCCAGCCACAGGTATTTCTTCTCCCTTCAGAGCTGGGAGCTTTCACAGTTTGACAAAAGTGTTCCTTTTTCCCTCCAGCCAGGAGCCCCCAGGTTTATCCCTGCCCGAGGAACAGACTGGAGTTTTCTGCCCTCTCCCTTTCCTTCTCTGGGCTCATTTCCAAGCCTGGATCACCCCGAAACCCCTTCCTCAAACCCACACTCCCCGGGATGGTGCCAGCACCACCCTCAGCTTGCTCCTGTGGTTGTGCAGCAGCCGCTTGGCTCTTCCTGCCTGGAAGTGCTGTCAGAGCTGTGCAAAGCCAAACCACTGCGGGGATATTTATTGGTGCTGCAGCCCTGGAGAGCCCTCCCCGTGCCAGCAGCCAGGGCTGGAGAGAGCCCAGGGAGGTTTATCCCCCTGAGCCGGCTGGGCACGGGGGGTTGGGAAGGAAGAGGTTCAGTGGGTGGTGGTGAGGATGAGGAAGGATGAGGAAGGAGGGCCTGTGCTGCCGCACAGAAATCGGGATGAGATGTCAGCTGTCGATAGGGCACGGCTGGAAAAAGCCCTGCAGTGTTTTCCCAGCAGGGCTGTGCTGAGTCCTCCCTCTGCAGGGGCAGCCCGTGGGATCACCTGGGGATGTTGGTGAGGCTCCTGTCTCCCTGTGGAATGAACTGGAAAAGTTCTGCTGGTTCTGGGGGCCCTGAGGTGGGACTGCAGGGCTGCCCAGGTGTGCAGGCACTGACGGGTGCCCCAAAACCGCAACCTCCACCTGCCAGGTTGAGGAACGACATGACCCAAAACTAAACCCTACAACTCCCTGCCAGGAGGAGACAGCCAGGGGGTGTCGGGCTCTGCCCCAGGGGACAGGGACAGGAGGAGAGGGAACAGCCTCAGGCTGGGCCAGGGGAGGCTCAGGGTGGACAGCAGCAGGAATTTCCTCATGGAAAGGGTGCTCAGGCATGGGAAAGGGCTGCCCGGAGAGGTTTGGAGTGCCCGTCCCTGGAGGTGTCCCAGGAACAGCAGTGCTCTGGGCTGGTGATGGTGTGGAGATGGAGCTTGGACTCGGTGATCCTGGAGTGCTTTTCCAATGATCATGATTCTGGGATTCTAAGTGAGGAGTGGGATGGTCACAGAAGGAACTTGGGGGTGGCCACAGGAGCAGCAATGCCGAGTGCAGGAGCTGCAGGAGCTGCTCCCACACTCACTGAGCACAGGCAGGTGTCCCCAGCCACTGCAGGGCCTCGTCAGAGGCACAAGGGACAGTTTGTTCTCCCTCCAGTTTGTTCTGCTGAACTGTCTAAGTTTAGCAGCACAAACCCCACCCTCAGGGTCAACAACACTGACCTGGTGGGATCCGATCTGGCGCCGTTTCTGTTTGATGATGGAGCTCTCCAGCAACTCATAAATAGAATTGGATCACAAAATATAATGTCACAGGTCGGGAGGGATCCACAGGGATCATCCAGCCCAGCTCCTGGCCCTGCCCAGCCCCCCAGCAGTCCCACCCTGGGCATCCCTGGCGGTGGTGTCCCAGTGCTCCTGGAGCTCTGGGGCTGTGCCCATTCCCTGGGCAGCCTGGGCAGTGCCAGTCCCCTCTGGGGGAAGAACCTGTCCCTGATCTCCAACCTCAACCCCTCTGGCACAGCTCCAGCCGTTCCCTGGGGTGTCACAGCAAGCAGAGATCAGAGCTGCCCCTCAGGAGGAGATTTCAGACCCCAGCGAGGTCTGACCTCAGCCTCCTCCTCTCCAGGCTGGACAACTTCTCTTCTCTCCCACATCCCATCTCTCCATCCTCTGCTGAACAATTCCTCTCCGTGGTCCCTTTCCGTGCCCCCTGAGGACACCCCCAGGCACCATGAGGACTGGTGTCCCCTGCTCCTCATCAGGACCGATCCCAGCTCCCACCACTCTGGTCATTCTCCTGGGCTGCCTCTTCTCCGGGACACACGGCCAGACCCCCCGGGCCTTCCAGCAGAGCACCGTGCCCCTGGAGGTGCTGAGGCAGGAGCAGCCCTACAGCCTGCTGCAGCCGGGGCTGCTCCGGGCCGTGCCGGCGTCCAACGTGTCAGGCAGTGTCCCCTCGGAGCCACCGCTGCTGCCCGTGTGCGCCAGGCCCGCAGACATCCGCCACGTCTTCAAGTACATCAACACCATCGTGTCCTGCAGCATCTTCGTGGTGGGCATCATCGGCAACTCCACCCTGCTGCGCATCATCTACAAGAACAAGTGCATGAGGAACGGGCCCAACGTCCTCATCGCCAGCCTGGCCCTGGGGGACCTGCTCTACATCCTCATCGCCCTGCCCATCAACGTCTACAAGGTAGGCTCTGCCTTACCTGGCTGGGATGGGGCTGCTCCCACCTTGCGACTGCCTGTGGCTGCCCCTGGGTCTTCTGGAGGAGTCCAAGGCCAGCTTGGATGGGGCTTGGAGCAGCCTGGGATGGTGGGAGGTGTTCCTGTCCATGGCAGGGGTGGGACTGGATGAGGTCCCTCTGGAGCTCTTCTGAGATTCCATGGTTTGTGTTGCTGCTGAGGCCGAAGGAAAGGGCTGGAAGGGGTGGTTGGTTCTGGGGTAGCCTCCAGGGATCAGGGGCACAGGGGGGGTGTGAACTCAGCCTCGTTCTCCTCCTCTGCAATCAGTGGCCTGGGTTTCTCCAGCCTTCAGGACACGTTGTCCCCACCTCTGCTTGTCCCAGCTGAGCGTGGGTTCTGTCAGGAAAGTGAGTGTGCTCGGGGGTCAGAGTCTGGAAGAGGCTTGGGACACCTGGCTTTGAGGCTGGATTTTGGCTGTGTCAAAGCATGACTTTCACTCTCCCTTTGAAAACAATCCAAAGCAGCCTAGTGTGGAGTTTAGGACCCAAATCCATTCAAAATCCTCCACAGACTGGAGTCAGGACCTGGTGTCTGGACCATCCTTCATCTCTGTGTCCAGTCAGGGAAACCAAAGTCTCCAGTACCAACAAACCATGGGAAAGTGCCCACGGCACATTCCCAGTGACGGGGAGCACAGAAAGCTCTCCCTGCTCTCTGTGGGCTCCCCGTGGGTGAGCTCACAGAGGAGACACTGGAAGCACGTTCCCAAATCAGCCTGGTAACCCTGTGGGTCCTCCCCAGCTCCTGGCCAAGGACTGGCCCTTCGGAGTGCAGGTCTGCAAGCTGGTGCCCTTCATCCAGAAAGCCTCGGTGGGCATCACAGTGCTCAGCCTCTGTGCCCTCAGCATCGACAGGTGAGACTCAGCGGGCACACCTGCGCTGCCCAGCCTGTCCCTGTCCCTTCACTGGGACCAGAGCCAGGAGCTCGTTCCCAGCCAGTGCCAGATGGGGACAGGCTGCCCTCATGTGGAGCTGGAATCCAGCAGGAACTCTCTGGCGACAGAGTTGAAATCCTGCTGGGAAAGGCTGAGGGGAGGATCATGGTGTGGGTGGGGTGGTGAGGAGGGGTGGCCAAGGACAGCTCCCATCCCATCCCATCCCATCCCATCCCATCCCATCCCATCCCATCCCATCCCATCCCATCCCATCCCATCCCATCCCATCCCATCCCATCCCATCCCATCCCCTGGGCCCCTGCGTCCCATTCCCACACTTGGGAAGGTTCAGAGGTGGAAGGTGCGAGGGAAAGGACCTTTGGGGATAATTCTAATCTGCACATTTCCTCCCCTCGCTGGCGGCTTTGCTCACTCCCATCTGCTCCTGTCCATTCCCACACGTGGGCAGGTACAGGGCAGTGGCGTCCTGGAGCCGGATCCAGGGCATTGGAATCCCCATGTGGAAGGCCGTGGAGGTGCTGCTGATCTGGGCAGTGGCCATCGTGCTGGCAGTGCCCGAGGCCATCGCCTTCGACATGGTGGAGCTGAGCTACTGGGAGCAGCACCTGTGGGTGTGCATGCTGGCCTCGGAGCAGAAATCCCGCTTCATGAGGGTACGTGTGCATCCCAACCCCAATCCTCATCCCAACCCCAACCCCAACCCCAATCCTGCTTCATGAAGGGTACGTGTGCATCCCAACCCCAATCCTCATCCTAAACCAAATCCAAATCCAAATCCTGCTTCAGGAAGGTACATGCGTATCCCAGCCCTAACCACAATCCCAATCCCAACCCCAACTCCAATCCTGCTTCAGCAGGGTACATGTGCATCCCAAGTTAGTCCTCTTGCCCTTTGCCCATTTCCAGCTGCTCTCTCCCTTTCCCCCGCAGTTCTACCGGGATGTGAAGGACTGGTGGCTCTTTGGGTTTTATTTCTGCCTGCCCTTGGTGTGCACGGGCATCTTCTACACCCTCATGTCCTGCGAGATGCTGAGCAAGAGGAATGGGATGAGGATTGCTCTGAATGACCACATGAAACGGGTGAGAGAACCAGGGAGGGGTGCTGGGATTCCCCGGGAGTGCTGTTGGAGGGGGGACACTCCCACCTCTGGGAAGGACAGGAGGAGCAGACAGAGGCTCACAGCAGATCTTGGCATGTTGGTGCACCCCAAACCCTTCTGGCCACAGCTCAGCTCCATCAGAGCTCTCCTGGTCCGTTATCCCAGCCCACACCACCCTGGACCAAATGTGCCAAATCCCAGACAAGGGTGCAGGGAAGAGTTCACCGTCCTCCCCCACGCTTTGGGGACGATTCCCCAAGGAGCTGCAGCTGCTTGTCCCCATAACCATGTGAGGGGTGAATGGGGGAGGCCCCAAGGAGCACGGTCCCATGGGAGCCACCAGCAGCGATGGTGGGGAGGGGTCTGACCCACGTGGAGCTGCTGCTGCCCCTTTCTGCAGCCTGGAACTCATGCAGGGCTCCAGGAGCAACCTGGGCTAGTGGAAGCTTTAAGGTCCCCTCCAACCCAAACCATTCCACGACTCCCCAACTCGGGAGCTGCTCATCCCAGTGCTCATCCTGCTCCTGCTGGTGTCTGGCAGCGCCGGGAGGTGGCCAAGACCGTGTTCTGCCTGGTGGTGATCTTCGCTCTCTGCTGGCTGCCCCTGCACCTCAGCCGCATCCTCAAGAAGACCATCTACGACCAGACGGACCCCAACCGCTGTGAGCTGCTCAGGTAGAGCCCCCAGAGGGTGACACCAGCCCCGGGGAGACCAGCACAGCCCCTGTGGGGCTCAGACCAGACTGGGGGAGTTGCCTCCTGCCTCCTGCTTTCAGTAATTCCTTGTCCAGATGGCACTGCCCTCCTGATGGGCACACAGAGGGTGAGGGGGATGTTGGAAGGGTTAAATTAGATTTTGGAGTGTCTCTGTGAAGCTGAGGTCTCTTGGGCACAGGAGCACTCCCAGCAGGGCTGAGGGCTCCTCGCTTTCTGCCTGTTTTCCTCTCCTTCCACCCATCAGCCAGAATCCTGCCCAGGCCAGGGGCTGCTGCTGGGGTTTAGGAACACCAGGAGAAATCAGAGCTCCAGGTCTTGGCTTCCTCAGGGAATGCTCCTCACAAGGAAAAGTGATTCTTCTTAGGGAAGGATGGATTTGTGCTCAGCTATCAGTCAGTGATCTTCCACAGAAGCAGGATCCCAGGCCAAAATTGGAATCTCCAGTTTGGAAATCCTCCCCTGTTCTCCATGAGCTTCTGAACACATCTATTCTCTCCCTTCCCACCTCAGTTTCCTCCTGGTGATGGATTATTTCGGGATCAACATGGCCTCCCTCAACTCCTGCATCAACCCCGTGGCTCTGTACTTCGTCAGCCGCAAATTCAAGAACTGCTTCCAGGTAGGAATGATCCCTCCAGAGCTTCTGGCTGCAGCCCAGGGCCACAGGCTGATCTTATTCCTCACCCCAAATTTTCCCCATTAGGTACCTCTCTTCCCCAAGTTCACCAGAGCTCAGTGCCCTGCTGGGGGGAGGCTTTTGCCAGAGCAGGACTCAGGACAAGCCAAAAATTCCCTGTCCTGGAATGGGACCATCCCCACAAACCCTCAGACCAGGGGCTGGGGCTGCTTCAAACTTTGAAGCCAAGATGTTAGGAGATAATTTTCAGTAGTGGAGCCCTGAGAAAGAAAGGGAAGGAGAGGATGGGATGGGATGGGATGGGATGGGATGGGATGGGATGGGATGGGATGGGATGGGATGGGGATGGGATGGGATGGGATGGGATGGGGATGGGATGGGATGGGATGGGATGGGATGGGATGGGATGGGATGGGATGGGATGGGATGGGGATGGGATGGGATGGGGATGGGATGGGATGGGATGGGGATGGGATGGGATGGGGATGGGAGTTGAGCCCAGCTAAGCATCACCTGTATTTTCTGTCCCAATTACAAATAACGCCCCAGATGTCAGTATCCTCATTTCCCACCCTCACCAGCCCTATCCTGGAAAACCTGCTCCCAGCAGAGCTGCAGGACAGCAAGGCTCAGCCATTCCCAGCCTGGCACTGTGCAGAGTCACCTGCTGGCACCAATATGGGAATATTTCCTCCTCTTTTCCCATACCCCACGTGTGACCTGTGCCCCTTGTGTCTCCCCAGTCCTGCCTGTGCTGCTGGTGCCAGAGGCCAGCCCTGAGCATCACCCCCACGGATGAGAAGGGATCTGTTGGGAAGTGGAAAGCCACGGGGCAGGAGCTGGGGCTGGACCGCAGCAGCTCCCGCCTGAGCAACAAGTACAGCTCTTCCTAAATCCCTGCCACCGTCCAGGACAAGGCACAAGGACAGCAGGACCCCTCCCATCCTCTCCCAGGCTTCTCCTGGCTGGGCCTGACTCAGCTGGGCCTTTGTGTCCCATCCCAACTGGAAGGAGCTGGAGCCTTTCCCCAGGACCCAGCCCCTGACCCCAGCGGTGGCCTCGGCAGGAGAGGGAAGGGGATTCACATCCTCAAAATCACAGGATTTTTCATTTCCTCGCAGGAAAACCAAGGGACTTCTGCCTCAGGGAGGGAACATGGGGCGGGGGCATGCGTGTGGGAAGGGAAGGAAGGTTGGGGTGGTGGCTCTGAGATGGATGTGGGGTGAGGAGCAGAGGGAGAGTGACAATTCCCAGCCTGGAGGAGCCAACCGAAGCTTGGATAAATCCCTGTGAGGGACAGAGAGGTCCTTGTGGTTATGTGGAGGTGGGAAGGGCAGTGGAGAAGGTCCAATCTCAGCTGGGAGAGCCACTAGAACCACCTAAAATATGGGAAAGGGCTCTCTCAAATTTATCATTGGCAGTAATTGATCCCCCAGGTGGTTTTCCAGCAATTTTCAAGGCCAGGTTGGACAGGGCTTGGAGCACCCTGGGATAGTGGAAGGAGTTGCCTGCCCCTGGCAGAAGTGGGAGGGAGTGAAGGTTCCTCCCAACCCAAACCAGTCTGTGACTGCAATCCATGTGATTCCATGTGACTGTGAATCCATGTGATTCCATTCTAACATTCTTGCCAAAACTTTCAGAAAAAAACTACATGAAAAAGTTGTGTTCACCAGGTTTTTGATGATTTTTTGTTGGTTTTCCCACATTTCTCTTTTCCCTCTCTCTCTTTCTCCTTCTTTCCCCCTTCTACCTTGTCATGGAAAAAAATGGAGAGAGGAAAAGGGGAGAAGAGACGAGACCTGCAATTAAAACATTTTCCAGGTGTTGGATTTTTTAGCTTAACTTTCACTGAAATGTAAATGTTTGATAAATAAATCATAAAGAGAAATGGGTTTCAAAGAAAATGGAGACTGAGGAATACCAAGACCAGCCCATTGTCCATAAATTTCCCAATCTGTGGAGCAATCTGTGTCCACATTCTATCCTTCCATCCCTGCGCTGAGCAGGACCCAGCATCAGCTCTGCAGCATCTAAATGAATAAACTTTATTATTAAACAAAATACATTTTGCAGCAAAGTCATAAAAAAACCTCAAAACGACAAAAAAACCTCATTCGGACACAGGGAATTCAACACACAGAAGTGGACATCCATGGACATCCATGCCATTCCCAAAGGCTACTGCATCTCCTCCTCCTTCTGTGCCCTGAACTCCTTCACGCTCCTCTGAAACAAGAGCAAAGCACAAATGTCACCAAGGTGTCCCTGGGGTAGCACAGAGCCACCACCCTGCTGTGCTGGGACTCCTCTGCCCGGAAAGGGCCTGGAAAGGCTGGGAAGCTCTGACAGAGCTCCAGGTGCTTTTGGAAGTCAGTCAGCTTTACAGTCAGGAAAGGGAACCAGGCCGTGGATCACACAGAGCCTGTCCAAAAAAACTCCCACGTTTTCCTGCCACAGGTGTCTCCAACACAGGGCTCAGCCTGCCCCTCATGGCCCAAGGGACAGAACTGAGCCTGAGCTCTCCAGGAATGGCCCAAAGGACAGGAACTGATCCTGAGCTCCCCAGGAATGGCCCAAAGGACAGAACTGACCCTGAGCTCCCCAAGAATGGCCCAAAGGACAGGAACTGACCCTGAGCTCCCCAGGAATGTCTCACCTCGAAGGTGTTGAGCACGTGTTGGCAAACACCCATCAGGTCATTCAGCCCTTTCCGGAAAGGCTCCACGGCAGGAAGACCCCCTTTGGGAAAAGATGGATTAGGGACACGGGAGGTGGCTTCCCAAGGGCAGTCCTCACCTCCCCAGGCTGTGCACCCTCCCCAGCCACACAGCTCGGGGTGCCAGGGCTGCTCCCAGCCAGCCCAGGTGCCTGGAGCCAGGCATGCTGCTTCCCACTGCAGCTGGAGCAGAATTTGGGAGCAGCCTGTGAGCAAAGGGGCTCAGCACTGCAGTGCCTGGCAGAGGGCAGGGAGAAAGGGCTTTTCTCTGTTTAACAGACTCCTGGTGGGAAGCTGTTCCATGAGAACAGGGCCCCAGACACGCAGGGACAGCCCCAGCCTCACCTCTGGTCTGGATCCTGAAGTTGATCTTGCTTTCCGAGGGGTGTGTGATGCAGTAGCCACAGAACTCCACGTCAGGGCTGCAGGAGGGCAGAGAGGAGAGGGAGCAGTGAAACCCAGGCCAATTCATGGCAAATCCCAGGGAAGTCAGAGGCTCAGGGCAGCCCCTAGGTCTGCTGGGGCTCTGGATGTTTCTAGAATGACTTAGGGGAGGGATGTGCTGAGGGGAATGTCCCTGTGTCACCTTGTTCCCTCACACCCATCTCTCTGAGCTGAGCTGGAGCTCAGAGACGTGGCTGGCACCGTGCTGGCACCACAACCAGAGCAGTGCCAACTCTGCAGATCCAAACACGGGATCCTGGTGCTTGGAATTCTCCCTGTAACCAAACCTGCTGCTGCTCTGCTGGGTGGAAGAGGCTGAGTGGTCCTGGGCACTGGAGGAGTTCAAAATGTTGCAGGAGCTCTCCCTCCAGCTGAGCTGAGTGCTGGAGCTTTGGCCCCCAGCTTTGGCCAGCAGCTCCTTTTGTGTTGTCACAGTGATTTATCAGAGGGACCTTAAAGCTCACCCATGGGCAGGGACACCTTCCACTGCCCCAGGGTGTTCCAAGCCCCATCCAGCCTGGCCTGGGACAGCTCCGGGGATGGGGCAGCCACAGCCTCTCTGGGCACCAAATAGAGCCCAAGACCCAGGTGCTCCTCCAGCGGCTCAAGAGGGACTGGGCTGAGCTAAACTTGGGCTCCTGGGCAGGGCAGGGTGTGGGCTCAGGAGAGGCTGGTGAAGCCCTTTAAAGGGCTGTTGGTGCTCTCAGGGTCCTGACACAGCCCAAGGAAAAGGGGGAGCAGGGCTCCCTGTGTGACACAAGGGTGTGCACAGAGGGCCTTTGGGATCCTCTGCCTCCTCCCAGCCACGGCAGAGGCGTGGATCAGGAGGGAGAAGGCCAGAGCAGGGCACGGAGGGCCCTCTCCACTCACTTCTTCATGACCATGTAGCGCAGGGAGTTGCCCAGGGTGTGATCCTCGTCGTGCAGCACAAACGTGACGCAGTTCCCATCCGTCCCGTCCGCCTGGATCTGTCACCGGGGGAGAGGAGCTGTGACCCCCCTGAGGTCAGGGACACTGAGGGCTGAGGCTCAGCTCCCGTGCTCAGCTTCCCACAGTAACTGCGAGGGTCGTACAGCTCCATGGGCCACCTCTGCTGCTGCCGTGGGACCAAAACACCTTCAGAGAGGTGAAAGCTCCAAAGTTCCACCTTGTTTTAAACCAGCTTAGTCCTGACCTCCACCTGCTCTTGCTCACTGCAGGATGACAGGAGCCTTGAAGCCTCCAGGACACGATTTGTCCCGATGCCAGCGCCACCCCACCACACCTGAGGGTGCCCTATGGCCAAGCCAGGCTTGGGAATGATGGAATCGTGGAAGCACGGGATCTTTTAGGTCGGAAAAGCCCTCCAAGAGCACCGAGCACAACCATTCCCCAGCACTGCCGAGGGAAGCCACCCTTAACCCACGTTCCCACGGAAGACTTTAATAAATCCATCACTGCTCCGAAATCCCTCCGGGGCCGGGCACTCCGGCACTGCCCCGGGCGCTGTGCCAGGGCCGGACAGCCCATGCCACCAGGCATTTCCCCCAAATAACACATCCCACCCTCCCTCGGCACAACGGGAGGCCGCTTCTCCTCGGGAGCAGAGCCCGGGGCCCCTCTGCCTCCTGGAAGGGAGCGAGCCCTCGGGTCCCGGTCCCGATCCCGATCCCGACACCGACACCGACCCCGACCCCGATCCCGATCCCGACCCCGATCCCGATCCCGATCCCGATCCTGACCCCGACCCCGACCCCGATCCCGATCCCGATCCCTATCTCGATCCCGATCCCGATCCCGATCCCGACCCCGACCCCGACCCCGATGCCGACCCCGACCCCGACCCCGACCCCGACCCCGACCCCGACCCCGACCCCGATCCCGATCCCGACCCCGACCCCGATCCCGACCCCGACCCCGACCCCGACCCCGACCCCGATTCCGATCCCTATCCTGGTCTCAATCCCAATCCCGATGCCGACCCCGACCCGATCCCGACCCCGACCGCCGCTCCCCGTGTCCCTCACGGTTTCGAGCGCGGTCCCTGTCCCTGTCCCTGTGCCCGTCCCGGTGCCGGTCCCGGTCCCGGCCATGGCGGTTCCGGCTCCCGGCGGCCCCGCGGCCGGAAACACGTCGGGGCCGGGCCGGGCCGGGCGGGGCCGCAGCGGGGCCCGGAGCGCCGGTGAGCGGGGCCGGGCCGGGCCGGGCCGGGCCGGGCTGGGGGTTCGGTACCGGGGGTTCGGGGACGGGGGTTCGGTACCGGGGGTTCGGTACCGGGGTCCGGCACCGGGGGTTCGGTACCGGGGGCTCGGTCCCGGGGTCCGGCCGGGCACAGCCCCAGCCCCGCGCCCGGCAGGCGCTGCCGGAGGAGGCCGCGCTCGGCACCGGGAGTGGGGCACACAGCGGGGTGACCGGGCTGTTATCGGGGTGTTACGGGGTGTTACTGCTGTGTTAAATGGGGTATTATTGCTGTGTTACTGGGGTGTTTTTAATCTGTTACTGCCCTGGTATTGCCGTGCTACTGGAGTGTTGTGGCTGTGGTACTGTGACTTATTGATGTGTTACTGGTGTTTTATTGCCGTGTTACTGGGGTGCTGCTGGTGCCTTATTGATGTGTTACTGGTGTTTTATTCCCCTGTTACTGGGGTGCTACTGGTGCCTTATTGATGTGTTACTGGTGTTTTATTGCCGTGTTACTGGGGTGCTACTGGTGCCTTATTGATTTGTTATACTGGTGTTTTATTGCCCTGTTACTGGGGTGCTGCTGGTGCCTTATTGATGTGTTTCTGGGGTGTTATATTGCCCTGTTACTGGGGTGTTATTGAGGTGTTACTGGTTTTTTATTGCCGTGTTACTGGTGTGTTACTGGTGCCTTATTGATGCGTAACTGGGATGTTGCTGGGGTGTTATTAGTGTGTTACTGGCCTGTTATTGCCGTGTTACTGGTGCCTTACTGATGGTGTTACTGGGTATTTATTGCCGTGTTATTGGGGTGTCACTGGTGCCTTATTGCCGTGTTACTGGGGTGTTATTGGCATGTCACTGGCCTGTTAGCAGGGTGTATTAGCGGCGTGTTATTGGGATGTTCCTGGTGTGTTACTGGGGTTTTTGTTGTTAGTGTGTTACTGGCCTGTCACTGGGGTGTTACCCGTGTATTAACAGCCTGTTACTGGTGTGGATGGCGTCGCGGATGTCGCACTTGCGTGGCTTAATTAGTTAATTAATTAATCACAGGCGTGCTGGCAGGGGGTGCGGGGAGGCTGGAGGAGGTCAGGTGCTGCTCCCAGGGAATAGCGACAGGATGACAGGACACAGCTGTGCCGGGATACTGGGGACACTCTGACCTGGAAAGGGCTGTCCAGCCCAGGGCAGTGATGGAGAGCCCAGCCCTGAAGGGAATTAACAGTGTGGGTGTGTGTAGGAGCATCCCTGGACAGCAGGGAGAGGGAATTCTGCAAAGCTGGGACACAGAAACACGTGGTTTTATTGCCAGGGCCGTGGGTGACAGGGACTGCCTCCAGCCACCAGCCTGGGCTGAAGGGAACCCCAAGGAGAGAGAGGAAAAAGGCCAGAGGTGAGAGCAAGAGAGAGTGAGGTGAGAGTAAAATCCTTGTTACAATCCATTCGATCTCCTTTTGTGTGGAATATTGTGATTTACAGCGACCACCCAGCCCGAGACACAAAACCTCCAGGCTCTGCACACAGCCTGTGAGAGCTGCTCTGTGAGCACATCATTCTGGATCCTAAACTCTAAACATTGCTTTTCCTATCTCCCTTTTCCCGGGCACCTTGGGGCCACTCCCTGGAGCCCCTTGGTTTGTTCTCAGCCAGCCCCTGCCCAGCTCAGTGCTGTGTCCCTGCTGCCGTGCTACAGCTCAAACCAGCTCTCATTTCCAGTTCCCTCACAGGGCTTAGATTGTTAGTGTCTCTTGCCAGGCAGTCCTGTTTGTAGGCTTTTCCTGTCTCACCTTTCCCAGCAGGTCTTGGAGGGCTTTTCCAACCTAAACCATTCCCTGATTCCATGCTTTGGGCTACACGTGTTCCCTTTTTAGAGAGCTGCTTACTCAGTCACCGTTGTGTTGTGTGTCCTTACCCCCCTCCAAACCCTGCAGTGCTGCTTCCAGGAAAGCTGATGGGGCTGGAAAACCACGTGGGTCCATTTCCTTGGTGATTTATTTCCCTAGTGATGCAGTGAAGTAAACTCTGCGTGCAGAAGGGAGGCTGAACTTGGGATAAGCTGGAGCACAAATGTCACGATTCTGGAGCTCAGAATGAACAGGAGATCCCCACAGCTTCACGGTGGAATATTCTGTGATGAAATAAAGATTTTTCCAGCTGCCCAGCAGAGGTTAGAGGGAAGCTTGGGCTGCTTTCTGCTGAGCTCACCCTGCTCTAACGATCTCTTTTTTGTGCCAGTTTGCAACTCACTGGGTTGCAACACCTCCCCTTACACAGCAGCGTGGTGCCCTTTGCTTTCTGTAAGAGGATTTCTGGAGGTGCAGGCAGGGACCTTCTGTGGCTCACTGGCACTGAGCTGAGGACCTTCTGGGCCAGAAGAGTTGCTGGAAAACAGTAAATCATCCTTACAGGAGTTTTAAACATGCTGCTGGAGACTTGAGCCTGTGTTTCTGATGTTCCTTGAGAGTTTTTCCTGTGCCTTTTTCCCGTGCTTTGTATTGGGCAGGAATTGTTCCCTGGCAGGGTGGGCAGGGCTGGCACAGGGTGCCCAGAGCAGCTGGGGCTGCCCCTGGATCCCTGGCAGTGCCCAAGGCCAGGCTGGATGGGGCTTGGAACACCCTGGGAATTGTGGAAGGTGTCCCTGCCCATGGCAGGGGTGGCACTGGGTGGGTTTTGAGGTCCCTCTCAACCCAAACCCTTCTGTGTTTCTAGGACCCTTCAGAGGGACCTCATACAGCAGCTCGTGCATCTTGCAGTGTCTTTTCAGAAGGTTTGATCTTGGCTGCTTCCAGCTGTGTCATATTGTAAGTTTAGATAGAAAAAAGCTCTGCAGAGGGGTTGGTTTAAAGGGATTTCATTCCTGGCTCCTGTGAGTGCCGAGGAAGGACGTTCTGTAGCAGTTTAACAGATTTGTGTTACTAACAGGAGTAACACACGGCTGGTACGGGGCTGCTCAGGGAGAAAAATGCTCCTTGTTAATCTCTTACTTCATTTAACCCTTCACTCTGCTCTGAGCTGGGGCTGGTGTCACTGCAGAGCTCCTGTGTCCTGAGTACTGTGAGGGCAGGAATTTGGGGAGCCAGGACTGTGAACTCGAGGAGCTGAGGACTGAATTTGGGGAGATGAGGGCTGTGAATCCAGGGAATTGAGGACTGGGATCCTGCAGTGCCAGCGAGTGTCACCTCACTGCTACTGCTGAAGTGTCACCTCAGGGATGTGAGTTCCACCAATATCCGACATTGGAACAACAGAGATTTGTAGGAATTGCCTAGACCACTTTGCAGTCCTCAGTTTGGAGCTGCTTTTGTTCTGCTCAGGGAACTGAGGTGTCAGTGTGTGTGGGCTCTGTACCCTGAGTTTCAGCTGGTTATGGCAGATGTGTTTTCTGGTGCAGCTGCTCCTTCCTGGGTCTCCTGGGTGACAGCAGGGGCAGGTGACAGCAGTGTCCTGGTGCTGGACACTCCCCTGCTTGCTCCAGAGGCTTAGTGGTGTTTGTGATCCCAGGCTGTGCCCTGGTGTTGCTCCACGGGCCTGGGGCAGCCTGGGCTGGCCAAAGCCTCTGCAGGGACCAGAGGGTGCAGTGAATTCCCTGGGCTTAGTCACAATATTATTCCAGACAGCAACATTTCAGCCTGAAAATGAGCCAAAGGGGAGATTCCTCACAGCTGAAACATAAAGGAATAAGCAATTCCTTGGAAGCTTCCTGCAAGAGCCAGCTCCTCCAGGTGAAGAGCAGCCGAGGCAGAAACCAAACCCAGCGAGTTCATGAGGGTGAAAGAAAACTGCACCTTGGATAAGTCACATTAAATGCTGCTCACAGCAGAGGGAAGGGCAACCCCAACAGCCAGAAGAGCTGTGGCTGCCCCTGGATCCCTGGCAGTGCCCAAGGCCGGGTTGGATGGGGCTTGGAGCACCCTGGGGTGGTGGAAGGTGTCCCTGCCCATGGGGGTGGTCTTGAGGTCCCTTCCAGCAGTCTGTGCTGTGAATAAATCCATGACTTTACCCTTTTCCCCTCCAATGCTGGGCTCAGACCCATGGGAGGTTTGGAGATGCCCTGATAGGTGCTGGCCAAGCCCAGATCTGTGGAGCTCAGCCTGCCCAGGTGAGCCCTGCTGGTGGTTGGGTCTTCCTCCATGGCCTCATTAACCCAGAAGAGATCCCTAATTCTCACCAGTGCCAGGGGGATGGCAGGTCTGGATCCAGAAGCTCAGGCACCACTCCTGCTCCGTGGCTGTTCCCAGAGAGGTCTCCTGGGGGATTTGGGATAGGTCTGTGGTCTTGCCAGATCACTCGAGGCAACAGAACAGAGCAGGTAATAAGTAGGGCCTAAGTGCAAAATGAAAAATGAGATTTTTTGGGTTTTGCAGGGTCCGAAGTCGTCCTAAGTCCTTCCTAAGCAGAAAAGAGGCTTATGGATGTGCAGGATGAGCAGGGCAGCTGCCCCAGCTGGGCTCTGACATGTGCTCCATGTGTTAGATCTGGCTCTGGCCGTAGATTAATGTGCTGGTACTTGAGCTGATTATGAATGTCCCTTTCTGTGGCAGCAGGGATGTTTTTCCAGCTCTGGAGACTTAGGGAATCCCACAATGGTTTGGGTTGGAAAGGAGCTTAAAGCTCATCCAGATCCAGCTCCCAACACCTTCTGCTATCCCAGGTGGCCTTGGACACTTTCAGGGATCCAGAGGCAGCCACAGCTTCTCAGGACAGCCTGAGCTTTGTCACCTTCACAGGGCACAGAGGTGATAAAAAACCTTATTTTCTGGAGGGTTTTGTGTCGTCATGAGCAGAACCTAAAAGGTTGAGAGAACTTTGTGGTCGTGGTGTCCTGGCTGAGTCCTGGCCATGTCCTGGTCCCTGTGCTGGGGGACACAGTGCAGGTCCCTGTGCCAGCTGCTGATGTCAGCCCTGTTCTGTCCCCAAGCAGGAGAGCAGCCATGGCCATCCTGTTTGCTGTCGTGGCCAGGGGCACCACCATCCTGGCCAAACACGCCTGGTGTGGAGGGAACTTCCTGGAGGTGACTGAGCAGATCCTGGCCAAAATCCCATCCGAGAACAACAAGCTGACCTATTCCCATGGCAAGTGAGTAACCCCTCTCCTTGGGTCCGAGGGACTTGTGGGGATGGATGAGGACGGGAAGAAACTGGGTGTGTTTGGGGGGTTTTCTGTGATTCTGCAGGTTTTTCCCATCCAAAATCCCATCTGATGGAACATGCCACCGGCTCAGTAGCTGCTCCTGTCCCCCAGAACTCAGCAGCATAACCAGGATTTGAGTTCAGCTCCGGCAGCAGCACAAAGCAGTCGATGCAAAATTAAGTTGTTTTATTTTTACAATTCAGTTTTTATACAATTCAGAAGTGAGTTGGAGGGTGCCCAGCTGTGGAATCTTTGGAGTTTGGCTTCTGGCAGCTTCCCCTGGATTTTCTGAAGCTTGAACATGGCTGTAGATAAAACTGTCACCCTTCCTGGGGTGCCTGTGGATCCTGGGGGCTTTGAGACAAGCTGTGCTCACAGATCACATGAAGTCATTCTGAGCTGCCCCAGGACAAGGGGGGCTTTTCCCAGGATTTTTCCAGCTCTCTGAATCCTTGGCCAGTGTTGGTAGGACAGGAGTAGATGCTTGGAACTTCTGCTCGTGGGAGGTGGGTGAGTCAATGGGAACAAACGAAAACTGCTGTGGAAATCCCAAATTTAGAGGTGTTGGAGCTCATTCCAGCTTTTTTCTTTTTTTTTTTTCTTTTCTGAGCCCATTTTTTTTTGGAATTGGCAGCATGTCTGGATCCTCTCTGGTGCCCAAGCTGTTGTGTCAGAGCTGTTCTGAGGACGCAGCAGATGAGAACTGGGCTGGGCTTTCCACATCCTCAGGAGCACAGCCAGTCCCTGTGGGAGATGTTCTCCTGCTGGAATTTTTAAGGATAAATTTTAATATTTTAAGTTGCTCCTTTAAGTGAAATGAAATAATTCTGCCTCGAGTGCTGTTCAGCCAGCTGAGAAGTTGAGTTTGAGGAGTGCTGTGATGCATTTTTGGAGGTACCTGGGCAGAATGTGAGAGCTGTGAAGCTCAATGAGCGCTGGGAGTTGTTCCTCCTGTCTGGAGCCTCTCAGGGATCCTCTGCCTTGCCAGGGTCCCAGCCTGCAGGCTAAAAATCTCCCTGGGTTCTGTCCAAGTTAGTTTATCCTGTTCTGAAATGGGAAAAACTTGAGTTACTTTGAACGCCTTAAATTTTTTCCTGAGTTCTTTTTGTTTTTAAGAAGAACTTCTGTGTCTTTTGTGTAGATCTCCAAGGAAAAGCAGCCCTCTGGCAGCAGGAATTCTTGGGTTTCTCTCTCTCTCTGCTGTTGAGATCCTTCTTGGACTCTCTGAGGAGTCAGCAGGGTGGTACCACACAAGTTCACCTCACTCCTTCCAGGAGAGTTGTGGATGTGCAAGGATTTTTGTAGTTTTTTGTGGGAACAGACCTTCAGGGCAGAGACCTGTGCCCCCAGCCTCACTCCCCTGTCATTCCCTGGACATTTATCTGGGACATGTTTGTCACTGCCAGCTCCATAGAATAACCGGGATTTTCTCTTGCCAGCACCCAAAGGCCCCACAGGCACCAGTGGCTTCTGGAAAATGAAATCCTGGAAACGTGGCAGCTTCCAGTAACGTTCTGTTTTTTCCTTTCCATTCCCTGCAGTTACCTGTTCCATTACATCTGCCAGGACAGGATCATTTACCTGTGCATCACAGATGATGTGAGTATTGGGGACACAGCCCAGGCAGGCCCTGGGAAATTTGGGGATCTTGGTTTCCATATAGCAGTTATTAGTGAGGGCTGCTCTGAGGTGCCTTTTCTCCCACTGGAGCTACTGTAACCTCTGTTACAGCTTGGAACTCAGCCTGGAGCTCAAATGGGAGTTGTGGGATGGTTTGGGTTGGGAGTGGCCTTCAGAATCATCCCGTTCCAGCCCCTGCCATGGGAGGGACCTTGCAGTCCTGTGGGTTGTGAGTTTTGGGGTGAGGTTCTTGCCCTGCCCAGTGTCTCAGTGCAGCGGGCTGGTGGTGCAAAGACCATTCCAGTTCCCCAGTGCTCCTGAATTCTGGAAGTGCTGAAGAAAATCCTCCCCCTCAGTGCAGGAGTGGAGCTGCCACGGCCCTGGCTGTGTCACCATGTGCCTGGGTTTAGATAGACAGGCATCTGCCAGGGGAGATTGGACTTTCCCTTGGAATATAAGCCCCCTCCTCCCCTTTTCCAAATTATTATAAATTTGCAATTAAAAGGCTGTCAGGCAAAGATTTGGGGAATAGGTATCGCAGTTTTTTACTAGGGATATTAAAAATACAAATGTTGTAGTGCAGGACAATAAGCAAGCAAACACACAAATAAGAAATCCTATAAAACTCTGAAAGAGTCAGAAACACAACCTGACTCCCTGTTGGTCAGGGTGTTGGAAACAGTCAGCTCTCCTGCAGTGGCAGATGTGGTCCTGTTGGGAGCAGAGATGGTCCTGTGGAGAAAATGGGTCCAGAGATGGGTCCAGTCTTCCTTTGGGGGTCCCGTGGGGACGCTGGATGTCTGGTGACACTTGTGGCTCCTTTTTATCTGGGTGAAGATGGTTTGGCTCCTCCTCCCTGGGTAGAGCATAATACAATAGTATGATGTCATGTATGATGTCATTGGTGAGCTTTAATGGCCCGTTAACAGGAGATAAGGAACACTGGGATGATGTCATGTGTGATGTCACTGGTGAGCTTTAATGGCCCATTAACAGGAGATAAGGAACACTGGGATGATGTCATGTGTGATGTCATTGGTGAGCTTTAATGGCCCATTAACAGGAGATATCCCCATGGGGGCAGTGGAAGAATGACCAGAGATAAGCAGCACTGCTCCTCCCAGTTTTTAACTTCAAGTTACCCCTCCCTACCGATAAATAAAAAATCTCCCCAGCTAGGTTTCGGCCACCTCTTTGTTTAAATATCCAACACTTGATCTCCTTGGTAACTTATGGGGAAAAATTCTTCAGAGTGAAAGAGGGACAAAGCTAACCCCGAACACCGTGCCACAGGCAGCCAGGGCACTCAGGCTGGGAGCTGCAGCCCCTCCAGGCCTGGCAGGCTGCTCTTGCTGACATTCCTGCTCTCTGCTGCCAGGACTTCGAGCGCTCCAGAGCCTTCACGTTCCTGAACGAGATCAAGAAGCGTTTCCAGACCACGTACGGCTCGCGGGCGCAGACCGCGCTGCCCTACGCCATGAACAGCGAGTTCTCCTCCGTGCTGGCTGCACAGCTGGTGAGCTCCTCGGCCTGGCAGCCCCGGGACTCCTCCTGGGGGGGCTTTGGGGGGTTTGAGGTGTCCCTTGGAGTCCTGGGAGTGGTGGCTGTAGGGCTGTCCCCACCACGGCTGAAGAGGCTGATGTGGAAGGGAGGCTGGGCAGAGTTAAAGGAATAAAGGAGGGATTTCCCTCAAAGGATCCACCTTGGGCAGTACAAGAGCCTGGCCAGGGCTCTGCCCACAATGGTCACAAGTTGTCACACTTTTATAAGTGTTGGTCCATTTCCGTATTGGGGTTAATTGTCCAATTACAGCTTCAGGTAACCAAGTCCCATCCTCCAGTCTCTGTTGTTTATATTTCCTGGGCCTGAAGCTGCAACAGTGTCCTGGCTTCTCGAGGCTCCTGTTTTCACTGGGCCCTGGTTTTTGAGGGTGCTGTTCCCTGCCTGTTCTGTGTTGCAGAAATACCACTCGGAGAGCAAGGGCCCGGACCAGGTGGCAGAGACACAAGCCCAGATCGATGAGCTCAAAGGGATCATGGTCCGGAACATAGGTACTGCTGCCCCTGGGACATGCCCTCTGCACCTGGGGGGTTTTGGGCTTGGGTCTTGCCAAGTCTGACCATTCCAAACAGAGGGTGAGACGTGGAATTGTCCAGAATTCAGTCCCCAAATGCAGCTTGTGTGATGGGAGGCTGTTCCCTGGTTAGCCCAGGAAGGCTGGAAGCTGCAGCCAGGAGCTTGTGGCTTGGGAGCAGCTTTTTGCCCTGGGATTTCACCTTCAGAGCTGGATTTTTCTGTCTTTCTCCAGACCTCGTGGCACAAAGAGGAGAGAAGCTGGAGCTGCTGATTGATAAAACAGAGAATCTCGTGGATTCGGTGAGTCTGGGGAACTCCTGGAAGTGGGGAAGTTGTGTCCTGTGTTACTTACCTGGGAGCAGGGAGGTGGGGACAGCACCTGGAGACACTCAAAGGGACACAGAAGAATCCAGACCTGCAGGGAGTCCTTCCCCCTCCTTCAAGCTGTTTCCCAGCTGCATCCCAGTTTGGGAAAGATGCAGCTTCCCCCTGCTCCCTGTGCCACAGGCGTGCCATCCCTGTGCTCATCCTTTGTTGTGCCCAAGGTGGGGAAACCCCTCTCATTATCTGCAGTGTTAGGAGAGAAAATCACAGTTTACTTTTCCCTGGCAGCCTGGGCTGAAGGCAGCTGGATGCAAATAAACTGGAAAATGTGCATCTGTGGGGTTGTTCTGATACCAGCAGGGAAAGTGTGGCTGATCTTAAATTAAAAAAGCTGAGTTGTGTTGCATCTAAATGATCTTTAAAGACTCTGGAGTTTCTTGGAGTGTTTCGGAGGAAGTGAAGACTAAAAAAAAAACCCCAAATTAATGTAATTATAAAGCACAGTTATCTAGCAAAGTGCTGTGCACTCTGGAAGCTTTTTGTCTTTCCTTTGGGAGTCCCTGGCCCTGGCTCAGCATCCTCCTCTGCAGCATCCTGGCTTGGTGCCCAGCTCCTGTGGCATGCAGTCCTCAGGCTGGGAGAGTGACAGGAGCTCCTGTGGGGATCCCTGAGCTGTCCCCAAGCCCTCCTGCTTTGGAGGGGCAGCAGAGGTGGCTGGAGCTTATCCAGCAGGGAACAGCCCTGGAGCTCCCAGGGGTTCACACCTTCCCCTGCCCTCAGATGGTGGCAGAGCTGAAAGCTCAGGTAAAGCTTCAGGGAAGGGGACTGGAATTCTTCAGCAGCTGGGCTGAGCTCAGGGAGGACCTGTCCCAGGGAGTGCTGGCTTTTGGAGAGCTCAGGACAATGAAGGGATGGAATATCCTTCAGTGGGAATGGGGCTGGATGGGGCTTGGAACAACCTGGGACAGTGGAAGGTGTCCCTGCCATGGCAGGGGTGGAATGGGATGAGCTTTAGGTCCCTTCCAGCCCAGTCCATCCTGGGATTTTCCTTGGTTTCTTTTGCAGTCAGTCACTTTCAAAACCACCAGCAGGAACCTCGCCCGAGCCATGTGTATGAAGAACCTCAAACTCACCATCGTCATCATCATCGTGTCTATTGTAAGTGTGGGGCCTGGGGCTGCTGTGGCAGGCTGAGCCCTGCAAACACCAACCCCCCTGGCATCTGTGTGTGCCCAGCTCTGCCCAGGGGGGCAGAACCAGGCCCAGACCCTCCTGCTGGGTTGTGTGAGGAGAGGGTGAAGTTCCTGGGCCATCAGAACTGCAGGGAGTGGCTCAGGGGGGCACCTTGTGGCTCTACAAGCACCTGGAAGGAGGTTGTCATGAGGTGGGGATTGATCTTCTCCCAGGCAAGTGGGAAGTGGGCTCAGGTTACATCGGGGAGGTTCAGGTTGGATTAGGAAAGTTCCTTCCCTGACAGAGAGATGAAGCCCAGGGCAGTGCAGGGCTCACCATGGAGGTGCTCAGAAAACGAGTGGCACTTTGTGACGTGGTTTAGTGGATGTGGGGGGATTTGATGGACTCCATGGAGGTCTTTCCACTCTTTGTGACCTTCTGAGAGGAGATGGGAGCACTGTGTCCAGGACCTGGCCCTGCTTGCCCAGGAGCAGCTGAGGTGTCCTGCTTCAGCTGTGGTGGCTTTTTAGCCCTCAGTCTTAGTGGGATCTCATTCTGTGACTGAAGTGGCTTTTTTTGGTGTGACAGTTCCCTGTAAGGACTGTGGAAGGAGCAACTGCAGCATCAGGGTGGGAAGTGCTTTGTCACCTCCATGGGGACAGTGCTCAGCTGCAGGGCTGTGGAGGGACAGGAGAGTGTTAGACAGGTTCTTCAGGGTTTTGACCATCTGGGGTTTCCAGGTGTGTGCTGTGGCAGTCAGTGCATGCTGGGAATCCCTAATTGCCCGTGGCATTCCCCTTCTCCCTCCCCAGGTGATCCTGTACATCATCCTGTCGGCCGTGTGTGGGGGGCTGGCCTGGCCCAGCTGTGTGCAGAAGTAACTGGAGCTGGAGCTGCTCCCCAGGAGATGAGGCAGAGCGTGAAGAAGGACCCTCCAGAGTGACTCCAGCCCGTCACCACTGCCACCTCCCATGTCCCTTCCCTCCAGGACTTCAGACGTTTTGCCTTACCCAGACAGAGCCAGCCGGTGGCTGCTCCTGCAGCTGGGACCTCCAGAGTGGGCTGGGTGAATTACTTGAAAGGATTTTGGTGTTCCTTTTGCTGTCCCAGTGCCACCCCTCCAGAGGGCTCTGTGCATGCTGGCCCCGTGTCCGTGTGGCCTCCCCTGGGTGGGGACACGAGTGGCTGCAGCTGTCCCACCTGGGATGGAGCAGTCCCACAGAGGAGCTTCAGGCTGGCCTCAGCCCAAACTAATGGGGACAGGTGGGTTTGGGTTCCCAGAGCACCTCTCCTGCACATCTGGCCACATCTGTTGGCTGCCAGTGCTGCAGCACAGGGCGGTCACGGTGTCACCCCCGTAGGAACAATGGGGGCTGGGCTTTGTGCCCTCTCAGGTGGAGGTGCTGCTGCTGGGGACACGTCCCTGTGGTGCAGTGATCCTGCAGGCAGGAGCAGGGTGTGGGGTCACCTCAGCGTGTGCTGCCTCTTCATCCTCACTTCTTCCTCATCTCCCCCTGGGCTGGAGGCTGAACGGACACAGCAAAGGGGACGGGTGCACACGGTTCAGGATCTGCTTTCTCACAGATGATTTCTCCTGCTCTTCCTCGGAGGGTGGACTGCAATGAATAGAATTCTGGCACTGGCTGTGGTGAATTTGGGGCCAATCTGGCTTGCTGAGGTGTCAGGGGCTGCTGCTGCTTGTGCTTCTCCTGGAAGGTGTGCACTGGAACCGGAGGGCAGAGGAGGGCTGGAGTTGGTGGCTGGTGACTTTCTCCAAGGTCTTAGGGAGGAAGGCTCTGCCAGAGGCTGAAGGTTCTCCTCTGGGAGGATTTCAAACCAAACCCAAGGCTGGTAACCAAATGCAGGCTCAGGGGCGCTGTTTCTGTGCCAGCTGCACATCTCCATCCCAGGCCAGGCCTGGCTGAGGAGCTGCAGCTGCTGGGGCTGGGCAAGGGCTGGGGACATCCTGGAGCTGACGGGCTCCTTTCCCAGGGAGAACATGGAGACACCCTTCAGGGGGGAAGGAATCTGCTTTTGGCACGGGGAAGTCGAGGGTTCTTTTGGTGCCTGAGCTGGAGCATGAGGCTGGTGCCATGATGTCCTGGTGACACTGGTGGGGTGGGGACATGGCTCCGTGTGATGACCCAGCAGAGCCCAGGGTTCTCCCAGAAACAGCAGCTCCTTTGGATTTGTCTTCTGCTGGGCTGAAGTTTGACCGAGGGTGACTGGATCTTGATGTCCACAAAGTGGCAGTGGCCACTGGCACCTGCTCCTCTGTTGTGAATGTAAAGCCTGGAGCCCCCTCCCAGCAGCTCCTGCTCCTGCAGCCCCAGGTCCAGCTGTGCATGTTCTAGGGATCGTGCTGTTGCCATGTTCATTTGGATGATTTCTTGTCTTATGTACAAATAATTTTTAAAGAGAATCTTTCCTTTCCTTCTCAAGGATGCACTGAGGCATTAGTGTAAAAAAAACCCATTACCTTGATTTCAATTAAATTCCTGTACAGAAAGCAGAGTTCTGCAGTTTTGTGGAAAACCTACCTTGGGAATGCTCTGTGCTGATGGAGAGGGAGGTTTTGGAAGCAGGTTCATGGAGCTGGATTTCCTCTTGGACGTGGGAGAAACTGTTGGAGTTGCTGATTGTTATGTCAGTTTGAGGCAAAGCTGCATTTTAACAGTATGAGCCAGGGAGGAACACTCCTGGGCCCCTCACAGCACTGTGGGCACAACTGTCTCTTCCTCTTTCCTGGCCACAAGTGACCTCTGCAGTGCAGGACCTTCCCCCTGCTGCTCCTGGTTCTGCTCAGGCCCCAGGAGGATGTTTCAGAAATGAGTGCTCTGAATTTCTGATCTACTAACACCCACCTCGTCCTTCTGATCTCTGAGGAATTAAAGGTAAAGCTCACTCCTTGCATCCTCCCAGAGTTTACTGGAGCCCTGTTTATCCTGGCAGAGCTCTTTCCTGTCAGGAGGAGCCTCGCTGGTGGCACAAAACTCACCCTTGGAATAAAGCAGATCTGTTTCAGCACCATAACGTTTTATTAAACTACACTATCAAAGTCACATTGATGGCAGGGAGAACATTGCTATCAGTGCATCTTTCCTGGACTAAGACTGTATTTGTAGCATCCAGCACTTGCTGAAGAAAAGGACACTGGAACAGAATCCTGAAGAGACAGTAGAAAACTTCTACAAAAGTCAGGGCAGTTGGGAACCAGCTGAGAGCTCCAACACTTCAAGACAAAGCTGTGAGGGAAGGTGATTTGTAAAAAGTTTACTCTAAAGTGGTGTTGAACTTGCTCAGCTGAGGTAAGAAGGTGCTGGTGGCCCAGCAGTTTTTAAGTGGCATCCCTGTCCCTGCCTGTTCACACCCCACACAAATATTGTGTACTGCTCCTTGTGACCTGTGCTGACACCTGGATACGACAGCTCAGAGTGTTCTACAGTTATAAAAACCTGCTGCAACTCTAGACCAAACAATAAAAAGTAGCAGAAATACATTCTATACAGAAGTAAAAAAAAAAAAAAAAACAACAAAAAAAACCCCCCAAGAACCAAACCAAACCCAGCTGAATTCCAGACAAATATTAGAGTACATCAGGTTGGACTTAAAAAGTCTCCAATCTAACACCTATGTCACTAGTTCTACTCTCCACGAGCTCTGCCACAGCACCAGCTCAGAGCTGCTTCTGGCACAGAGAGGACACCCCCAGACAGCCCTGGGAGGGATGGTGGTAGACCTTTCCCAGGGCTGCAGCCGGGGTGTGGATGAAATAAGGCTTTTCCAGTCTTCTGGGAAGACTGAGGTTTCAGTGAAGGGTGGGAGCTGTGTGTCCCAGCCCTGGCAGAGCAGAGGGAGGTGTGGAGGGCACAGGAATGAGGGATATGTACAGCAGGTGGCAGGGACAGGGGCTCGGGGCCTTTCCCAGTGAGGTCATGCCCAGCCAGCTGGGATGTGCTCCACAGAGGTGTTCTGGAGAGTCAGTAGCACCCATCCTTCCAGGAGTCATCCTCGGGGGCCTGGGGGGTCTGTGCTGCCTGGAGGAACCTGGGGGGCACAAACAACACGTCAGGGACAGCTCCAGGAGAAGCCCTGTAGTGGACACAGGTTTGGGTTACCAGCATCTCCCTGCCACGGGTGAGGTGTTGCTGTCACACCCTGAGCAACACCAATCTGAGGCACTTTAGGGAAACTCAGTGGCTGTCACTGGATGCTTAAGCAAAATTAACCCTCTTGTGACTTCAGCCTGTGACTGAGTCCGAGAGAAATAATTTTCCATGCAAACATAACTGAACACATGAAAAATAATCAGGTATGCAGAGTACTGATATATATTAGGAGACTGAAAATTCCCTTTTTCATCTTTTTAAAGTAAGTGGATAGATTTCAATGTAAGGCTCCAAAGGGATATTAAAGATCAACAAGCTCTGGTTGCTTATTGGTCTGAGATCAGTCCTATCATAATGACAAGTCCAAATCGCTTTAACCTCCCTCAACCGTGAAAGTCTGAATTTGAGCATAACAGCTGTTAAAAAACCAGCAACAAGAACAAAAGACTTAAGTGTTGGGACACCCCTCTGCTCTGCTTTCACCCTGTTGCATGAAGCGACTGCAATGCCAAGGAGGTCTGGAGCCCCACTCACCTCCTGGACGGGGGTGCCTTTCCCTTGGGCACGGCCACCCCTCCCACAGCCGGCCGTGCTTTCAGGGCTTTGGCCACAGTCACCACGGCGGTGCTTCTGGAAGTGCAAGTGCTGCTGGGAGAGCTCGTGTGGAGCTGTGCCTTGCGCACCGGAGGGCCGGGAGCCGTGTAGCTGCAGGGCTTCCCCACCTGCCTGCCGGGCAGCAGGGAGCTGGCCGCCGAGGCCGCCTTCCCGGGCTGGCGCCCCGTGAGCGGGGACTGCGCGGCCCCCGAGGAATACCTGAGCTTGCTGGGAGTCAGACCTGCAGGGACACGAGGGCACCTCTGAGGGCCGGCTGGAGACACGAGGGGGGATTGGGGGTGCGTGGCAGGCGTGGCACTGACCTGCTGACCGCTGCTGAGTCCTTGGGATGCGGCTGCTGGGCACCTGCAGGTCGGACTCCAGGCTGCGGCTGCTGCGCACGGCCTCGAGCGCGCGCAGGCTGCTGCGGGCCAGGTTGGGCATGCTGTGCCTCAGCTCCTCTGCAGGCAAACACAGCCTCAGCCCCCTGCTGCTGCTCTAAGGCTCTCTGCAAAGACCCATCTGCTTCCAAGCAGAGCAGTCTGTACCTAGGTCTTAGGTTCTAGTAAGCAGCAGCGGTTTTGGAGTCACAGGATACTGAGCTTGGAAGAGGCCTTCGAGATGATCCCATCAACCCAGCACCACCATGGTCACCCTGAGCCACATCCCTAAGTGCCACATCCCTGAGGTGGACCTCACCACCTCCTGGGCAACTCATTCCAAGGCCTGACCACTTCTGTAGGGAAACAGCTGTTCCTAACACCTAACCTGGACCTCACCTGGTGCAGCTTGAGGCATTTCCTCTTGTCCTTTCACTTGGGACATGGCAGAAGAGACCAACCCCCACCTGGCTGCACCCTCCTGTCAGGAGTTGTAGAGAGCAGTAAGGTGTCCTCTGAGCCTGCTCTTCTCCAGACTGAACAACTGGAGCACAATCAGCCCCATCCCCTTCTCTGGCCACACTCCAGCCCTCAATGCCCTGTTTGTAGTGAGTGGCTCAAAACCGGACACAGCACAGAAAACAACCCGTCCTCGTCCTGAGGCCACCCTATTCCCGACCCAGCCCGTGTCCCTTGGGCTCAGCCCCTGGGCACACGGTGCCTCACAGCCAGCCCCACCAGCTCCCCTCCTGCCCTCTCCGCAGCCCCCAGCCCTGCAGGGGGATATCCCCGTGTGCCAGACGGCCCTTCCCCGGCTCACCCTCGCTGTTGGCGTACTTGAGGCGCTCCTGCATGGGGCTCTGCACCGCCCTGCGCGGGGCGCGCAGCCGGGACGCCGCGGCCCTGCCCAGCTCGGCGGCCGAGGACGGCGACTGGCAGCGCGGGGAGCTCAGCGGGGACGGCGAGTAGCGGTGGGCGCTGCGCAGGGACAGCGAGCAGTCGCAGTCGTCCTCGTCCTCCAGGCTGTAGGTGTCGAATTCCTGGTCGCTGTAGGTGCCGCGGCGCAGCGAGTGCAGCGAGGCGCTGGAGCTGCGCCGGGACACGGAGGCCGAGCTGGAGGCGCAGTCCTGCCGCAGGCCTGGGGACACGGGGGGACACGGGGGGACACGGGGGGGACACGGGGGGGACACGGGGGGGACACGGGGGGGACACGGGGGGGACACGGGTGGTGCCAATTCCAGCACAGCCCGAGTCCCAAAGCAATGCTTTGGTAGGGGTTTGTTTTGCACTGGAAGGAGAGTCAGGTTAACACGTGTCCTCCCTGGAATCCATCAGCTGGAGCAGCATCGGCACTGGTTATTAACAGCACAATTAACACTGGGGGACCTGCCGTGCTCCCCGATCCCACCTGAGACTGTGCACATTGCCATCGAGCTCCAGCAGGTAAGGCAAGTACAGCAGCCTAATTTACAGGTATGGAGTCTCATTTTAAATCTTTTAGTTTCATTCATTCTGCACCCACCAGCGTTTCAAAGGTGGAAACAAAGATTTGAAGTCTGCCTCCCATGAAAATGCACCTGCCTGGGTGGCACCTGGGTTATTCACAGCTCCTCACCAGCCTATGCCTTTATTGAAGTTCTCCTGCCTGACAATATATAAGCGACTTAAAAAACCCTGACAAAACCAAACCAAATAAACCCCTCCCAAATAAACCCAACCCCCAAAACAAACAAACACACACAACCAGAACTTACTCTCCTCCTGCAGCCGTGCCATGACCTGGACATCAGTGAGGTCCTGCAGTTTGTAGCCCATGGAGATGGAGTCATCCGAGGTGCTCAGCTCGCTGTCCACCGAGGACTGGGAGCTCAGGGCCGAGTGCATGCTCAGGTACCCTGGGGACAGGACACAAACCCAGTCAGACACTCACAAACCCACCAGGAGCAGCAGGGATCTACCCCGGGAATTTCAGATGCAGCTGTGAGAAACAAGAATTTAGAAATTCCAACGCTCGGTTTTTAACCTGCAGTTTTCAGGTGCTTTTCAGACAAGGAATGTGAGGCTGACTGGCAGGAAGCAGCTTGGTCAGTGCCCATGTAAGAAATTCATTTTACACCTGAGCTTCACACCTGTGCCTTCCACGTCAGCAGTTCCTTCTCTTCCAAGGTGGCTGAAGAAATAATGTTGGGAAGGTGCTGCTTTTTCCTGCCTGGCCGGGTTTGGTCACAGTTTGAAAGGGCTGCTCAGTGTTGCTGGGAAATGCTTTATTTCACCACTGCTGTTGAGTGTTCAGGAGGTGCCCTGCCTTCACATCTTCTCAGAACATGGCAGGAAAACTGTGAGCTTCAGGATGCTTAAATAATACAGTGACAGAAGCGTGGCTGTACTTTAAAGGTTCATCTGGGTGTATGCTGCACAAATACACATTCCAAGTCAAGATATTCCACAAGAAAATCCCCTTTCTTTCCTCCTGGTGTCAGGAAGAGACTGTAAGAGCTGAAATAAATCCATCCTGAGCAGGGCTTGCACCTGTAGGATGTGGTTTCCTGCTGTAATTAACAGTAGCTTCAATACTGATTAAAAATCCAGCTGGACCTTGAGACCAGCTTTCTAAAAGGCAGAACTCCCAACCCAACTTTGTTTAGTTTGGCTGCAGCATTTGAAATTGCAGGTCTAGTTAAAAATAGCCAAGGAGGGGAAAAACCTGCTCCTTCTCCCATCAGTAAAGTTGAGCTGATGATGGTTTTCAAACAGAAACCACATCTGGGTTTTGTCAAAGGGGTTGGCTTGGCTTTCAAGGGAAGTGACTGTTAAACATTTTTCCACTCAAAGGGTAGACAAACCGTTGTTTCTTGGAAATAAAGTAAGATTTGAGTCAGTCAGGTTGACAGGAAACTTTAAACTCATGTTAGCACTGGCACAAGGCACACGGAAGAGGCACCTGAGATGAAGTGAACTCATCTGTCCTGGCCCTGCCCTTCCACCCAGCACATCTGCAGTGAACCTTCCAGAAGCCAGAGACGCTTTGGTTTTACTCAGCCAGGAGCTGTTTGTGGGTGAAAAGTTGCTCAGACACCTGGATTGCCCCCCAAACATCCTATGAAAAGCAAGGAATTGCCTTAGAGATGTTTCCCTGCAGAACTCAGCTGGCAAAAATCCTCAGTCCTATGTGCATCCTTTTGTTTGCAAAACAGAGATAAGCGTTAATTTCTATTTATAGCAGAGAATCAGACCTCACCAACAAACGTGCACCTGTGAAAACAGCCACAGGCAACCCTTTTTCTTTTTTGAGAGGGGAAAAAGTTCATTGAACATCAAGTTCGGAGGTGGAGACTGTTAAACATGCTTTGTGTTTTGAAACATGCAAAGTAGGGTTTAGCAATTTCCACACAAAACAAACAAATAAAGCAGAGTCCTTTGATAACGGAGCCAAGAGGCAAAGCCTTTGTGCTAGGAACAGGAGGAACTGCCCCAAGGACAACAACTGGAGCTCCTGGAAGAGTGTTCCTGGCTCCTCGGGCACAGGGAGGCTGCAGGCCAAAGCATTTTGGAGGAGCTTCGTTATCAGGCTGAGACAAGAGCTGCCTCTGAGGCAGGGAATCTTCCTCCACACACAAGCAAGGCTGAAGGAAAACTTCTGGTATTTTGTTTTAGCTGCTCGCTCAGGTAACTGAAGGCTTTACCCTGAAGCATTTGGCAGCTTTCTGTTCCCTGCATCAATCAATACTCCCAAGAGAAACCCTCCAAAGAAAACTGAATCCAAGTAACTTTATAAAGATCACATCTACAGTCTATAACATTATCCAAGAGCAATATATTTTTTGCCCCAACAGCTGTTTTCTATTTTAAGCCACTTAAAATTAGTACAATTTATAAATATATATATATAGAGAGAAGGAAGTAGAGAAACCCAAACCAAGAAATCACTACAGGACATTTAGAATGCAAGGAAGGTTTTCTCCCACACAAATGAAACCTGGGTGAGGAAGGGTGGGAATGAAAAGGGGAAAACCACCATGAGAACTTTTCCCTGTGCCAATCCCTGACCCTCCTTGCATTTTAAAGAGCCCAGTGCTGCGGTGCCATGCCATACCTGAGCTGCCACAGGTTAGTAGTGCTTTGTTAGTCGATTTGAGGTGCCCAGGAGAGTTTAGTGCATTGCTACAGGAGCCTGCCTCGGAATTCAGGTTATGAGCGCTGGGAGATGCCAGGGGGCTGCAATACAGGTTTTTCCATCTACTGGCTAGAAGGAAAAAATACAAAAAAAGCCACAAAGGTTAGCAAATTATTTTGGAAACGGAGAGCAAGATCAAGAACAAGACCCAGAGGTATCAAACAGGATTAAATGATGCAGCAGAGGTTCTTGGTGGTAGCAGTGCCCAGTCCCCTGCTCGTGCCCTTTGACTGCTTTTGTCCCTTCTGAAGAATTCCAAGAGTAACTCCTGACAAGCTTGGCTTTAAAGAAGGCACACATTTCACAAAGTTCCAGTACACAGCCCAGAGCCACCAGGAACTGCTTTTAGGGGATGATAAAGTGGAGGAAAAACCTGGTTTCCAAATGACACCATTTCTTCACATTTAATATTTCATTGTTGCAAGTTTTGAGCAGCAGACAACTTTTTCACCCAGGTAAGAGCAGCTGGGAAAATCCAGCAGGATGTCCAGAGGAGGAATAATCACCACTAGGAACACTCAGCACCAAGAGTTCTTCTCCAGAAAGAAGCAGCAAGAACAGTTCTCCATGGTCCTCTCCCCACTTCCCCAGCAGCGCGCTTTTATCTCTACACATTTCTTGCATTTAAAAATGTTCAAATATTAACAAAACTGAAAAATTCAAGAGCCTGACAACACTAAGCTCGATTTTTTGCTGCTCAGAATGAGATTTGCAAGGAGCAGAGGCTGCAGCTGCCCTACCTTGGTCCAGCCTGTTGATGAGGGTTCTGCAGGCAGCCTCGATCTCGGGGCTGGGGTTGTCCAGCACCTGCCGGCACCATTTCAGAGGAGAGGCTGTTTTCTCATCCATGGACTTCCTTGGAGACACGTAGAGCCTTTGCAAGGATTCAAAGGAGACAGGAAGAAATGCTGGTTAATTCAGAGCACACAGCCACCAAAGGGACATTTGGTAGAGTATAGCTATCAGGAACCCGACAGTTACCCAAACTGAAAAAGTCAAGTTAAAATCGTGTATTATGACTAAGAAATAAAAATTTACTGCCGCAACAGGAAAATTCAGTGGCTTCACAGAGAAACCCACAGGCTCTGCAAGGCAAGGTGCCAGCCTGGGCTGTTGCACCGATGCTGGAAATGAAGTTCTTGGAATACTCACCTGTCTCTCCCTCCACTCCCCTCTTCCAAAAACCCCACCCTGAGAGACAGTGAGGGTGTGAGGTGCTCCTCACTCGAGCTGCAGGGTCATCTCCCTCCAGGAGCTTTTGTTTAAAACCCTCTGGCTGTTCCACCTGTTCAGCAGGCATGGCTGTGTCCTCCAGCAGCTCTGAGACACCCAAAGGTGCATCCCTGGATTCCAGGGATAAACCCTTCCCATTCCCAGACAGGCAGGAAGCACGGCTGTGCCTCATCTTCCCTGTAATATCAGATAAATTCTCCTCCAGCCTAAGTGTCTGCCACATCTCTGACACCTCCACGGCTTTGCATGGACACTCAGGATTAGCCTTATGGATAGACAGATTTAATCATCTTAAACTCCTGGATTATTTACAAGGGATTGGGTGTAAAGCAGCATCTTCACCAGATTTCCAAAGCAGAGCATTCCTCTGAAGAAAGGCCAAAGCTGGAAGAGCCCTTTGCTACAAAAGCAACTCAGGTATTTTATTTACACGTTTTGTAATTTGTATTTTAATTTTTGATGTTCAGCAACACATTCAAAACTTGTAAGGGGAAAGAAAAATCAGTCCTTTGTACATCCAAAGGTGAAACTGTTTTTAATTCTTGCACATCACTTGGAGAACAGCCTGGTGCAGAAGGCAGTGAGACCTCGACCTGGATCTGGAACCTGATGGTCTTTAAGGTCCCTCCCAGCCCAGATCCTTCTGGGATGTTGTGATTTGTGGGCCCTGGGTTTGGCTCTCAGGTTCCCCCTCTCCTCTGCACAGCCTTCAGCTGCTCCCTCTGCACCACCAAGTCCCCAGTGGGAGCCCCTCCGTGCACACAACTGCTGCTTTCCCGCCAGCACCTTCCTGTCCCGGTGCTCCTTCACCTCAGGAACTGCTCCCAGGTGACAAAGAACCCTCCTTGTGCTTCTCTCCCAGCTTCTGCCACTCCCGCAGCAAGGAGCCTTTCTGCTCCAGTTACTCACCCTCTCCCAGCCAGCTCAGATCCAACCCACACAACACTGATTTCCACAACAAAACTGATGAAAATCGGCAGGAATGTCAGTCGTTATCCCACTCATTCCTGAAAACCCAGGTTTAAAATACACAGAAACACTGTGGGGCTCTCAGCTGCCAGGTGTCCCGGCTGTGACACCGACACCTGGCCAAGACAGAACATCAGCAGCTGGGATATTTCAAATACTGTTCAGGTCTGCCTGCCCGACTGCCCTGGATGCAGGCAGGGATAACGTGGGATGCAGAAAGTAACCCTCCCCAGACTTGGGGGCTGTGAGATGGAGCACCTCTGCGTGCAGCAGCTCTCAGAATGCCATTTGTCACCTGGAGAAGGACATCATTCCCTATTTTCTGCCTCCTGAACACCACTCCTGACTTCCCAGCCCTGCCTCTGGCCAGAACCATTCTTTTTCCAGGGAACAGACTCGGCCTCTTTAGTCACAACTCACATGGAAGCTCTTCCCCCACACAAATCCACATGCAAATTAAAAAAAAAAAACAAAAAACAAAGGCTAATTTGTTATTGACAAAATAAATGCCGAGGAATGAAGGCAAATATTCCTGACTCTCCAAAGGCACCTCTCAGGGCAGACCCCCCCAGCAAATCTTGCTGCGTTTCTGCACGGATAAATGAGCATTACAAGCACTCAAATCCAATCAGACCCAGGAAACAAAGTGCTCCCTCTCCCTGGATTTATTGTACAGCTCAGACCACAAAAGGAGCAGTAAAACCATCACACAAAAAAGAGGCCAAGAGCCTCCTCAGGGCAGGTCAGGCTGCTCTGCACATATTCCAGGTGAAGGGAGACAATCCTGCCCTGCTCCTTCCACACTCCTCCCCCTGTTTCCAGCCAGGACTATCCCAGCTGAGGATGGCAACCCCTGTTTGCTTGGCAGGGCCATTCCCACATGGAGCAGAGCTGTGGAACCCTCTGGACTCTTTTTTCCTGCTGATAAGTCCATTGGCAAGAGAAGCTCTCACAATTTCCCCAAACCTAATTAAGTGAACACAGCTCAATCCTTCAGAGCACTGACAGGCAACTTACAACAAAAAAATACAGAAATGGAATTCTGGTTTGATTTCACAGCAGCAGGGTTCCCATTTTCCTTCTGCAGGAGCTTTGGGAAGGGCTCAGCACCCTGACTTTGCCAAAGCTGCTGGCACAGCACTGAACTGAAAACACCAGCTCCTCCAATATGTCAAAGTGGATATTTCCCTGGGCATATTAAGAGCCAGAAGTCACCTTTTCCTAGGCTCAGGAAAGTCCTGTGAGCAATGGCACCCAGCAGAGGCTGACTTCACACAGCCTCACATCCAGGGAGCTGAAACAGCTTTACCTCAGAAAAAGGGGGGTGTGAAAAGCTAAAAACTCTTGGCTTTGTTTAAAAACACTGGGGATTTTTCTTTCTGGTACTTTGAGCCTCCGAGGCCGTTTGATTTTGCCAGATTAACTGAACCCCAGCAGCACTGGAGAAGCAGGAACCACCCCAGAGCCAGGCAGAGCTGAGCAGAGCCCTGCTCAGGAACAAGCCTTACCCTGCAGTTTGTTCCTGCAGTTCGGGTGTTCTCTCTAAACGTCTCTGAATGTTTTCTTTTGTCAAACTGCAAATTAAAATCGGTTATTTAGATACTTACAAGGCCTCATACAAAATGCACAAAGTAAACATTTGGGCAAGTATTCCCAGTTTGATGTATTGGGCGTTTGTTGTATGAATTATTAAATACAAATGAGGTTTTCTTCAGCTTCTGAGAGGAAACCCTTCGATAATGAAGTATCTTTAGTTTCTGCTCTGCTAATGTTTGTGTTTACCCTGTAAAACAGAGCATTTTGGGACAAATATATCTCCTAAGGACCCAGTGCCACAGGGATTTTCCATTCACAAAAAAATCTGTGATACTCTCTGCACTTTATTCTGACATAATCCAGGGCACCAAAACCAAGGACCATTCCAGAGACACGACTTCCCTGATGGAATCAATGTCACAGAAGGATTCACAGGAGTTAATGGCCACTGCTGTTGGATTTTGAAATCCCTGCTTTAAAAAAACCCCAAACCCCCAAAATGCAGGAAACACAACTTCTTCAACTTGCACAATGCACCGAGAAAAAGCATCCTCACAACTCACTAACAGATCAGAGCAGTTCGAAGAGTGCAGGCCTGAGAATTTTAGATCCTGCTCATGCAGAGTATTTGCAGCAGAAATCTATAAATCATATGAGCAGAATTCAGGCTGCAGAAGGCTCTAGAACCAGTGCATTAGGAAATTAAACTGAGCGTAAAGCAAAGCCCATTTCTGAAGACACAGCTTGGGTCATTATCCATCTTCCAAAGCACTTGGCACCAGTGTCTGCAGCAGCTCCAAAAATGGCAAACGCTGCACTGATTTTCAGACCTTTGAGTGATATACAACAGAGCAAGGAGGCCTCAAGTAGCTGAAAGTGTTTAGAACAACTCAGGTTTATGAGATACCCTTCCTTCAAGTGCTAAAAGGCAGCTGAACTCCTCTCCAAAGCACGGATTTCAAACAGGTAATACATTCATTTTCCTTTCCTTTCCATATCAGACTTCAGAGAGTTGATTTTCAGATTTAGTACTCTGGTTATTCTATGCTAATCTCAAATCTAAACACTCCTGCTGAACAGAAATACTAACACAAGAAAGCCACAGCGAAACAATATTATCCAGGTTCTGAAATGGCAGAAACATGAAAGGGAAAAAAAGGGAAAAATCCTGCGGAGAACACTCCACACAAAACCATTCTGCTGTTAGCCCAAGGAGAGCTCTGAGCTTTACTCCTAAGAAATCACAAAGAGAAGAAAAAAATGACACTGCAAAGACACTTTTTCATGTCTACTTGGGGACCAATCCCGCTGAACAAAACACCAAAACTCAGCCCCTGAGTCAGAGCAGCTCTAAGGCTCAGTTCAATGAATCTGCTGACCCAGCCAACAGCCCACACAGCGATGGCAGCTCCTGCAGCAGCAGGACCAGGCTGGTCCCCACCTCCCTGCCACTGCCACTGCCACTGCGGGATCTCCCTGCCCAGCCCTGATCTGACACAAATGTAAGGAGCAGGAGCCACGCCTGGAGCACTTCCCAAGGCTCAGCCACGGGCAGGCTCTGCCCGCAGAAGCAATCCCCCCTCCCAGCTGAGCTCTGCAGCAGCAGGCAGGGTCTGCCTCAGCTCTGGGGTGCTGGTGACAACCCCACGGAGCTGCTCTGGGCTTCTGTGTCACCCTAAGCTTTCTGGCCTTCTGGTTGTTTGAATCTTTGTAGTCGAGATTCTCACGCAGCTTCATGTGAATATTTAAAATCATCTCCATTGTTTATATATTTCTCCTCTGGGAGGAGTCTTATAATTAATAGGAATATTCACCTATGAAATCGAAGAGGTGGCAACCTGTGTAGCCAATCTTTCACCTTTTAATTAAGTATATATATATAAAGTCAAAACAATTTAAACAGAGCTTTCCTGCTTAACTCCTGCTGCCTGCCTCGTTGTTTCGTGTCCCTAACAGTGACAGTTCTGCAGCAGCTCCTGTGCCCAGGGATTGTCCCAGCAGGGCAGATGTCACCCAGCCCGTGTCAGCACAAACAGGTGACACTCTCCTCAAACCAGCCAGCCAGGACAGGTTTGGAGAAGTGACCTGTGCATTATTTAATACAACAGGGGTAAAAACACCTCACAAAACGATTCTGAAAACAAGAGCTTGCAATTTGCTGTCTCTAAGTGATGCGGATGTTGTCAGCAGCACCCAGTGACAAGGGGAGATCACAAGGAAACTGCAGTGCAGCCTGTGAAGGGTATAAATGGATTACACAGAGACAGTCTGTAAGTAAAGTTCTCCCCCAAGCCAGAGGCACAAGGTGCTGCACTGGTAGGAGTGCTGGATTTTGTGCAGAATTGTACTCTCACTCAGTGGAACCTACCCAGAATTTCTCCTCCTACCCCTGACGGTACAACAGCAGCAATGATTTCCTCCAGTACACTGAATTAAAAGTCTTAACTGTGAATATAGAAGGTCGCTGGACACAGAGCTAAGGCTGAAAAATCACATTTCCAGACAACTCCTCCACTGTTTGTGCTGAGAGCAAACCACACTCCTGCTGCCTGCAAACACCAACCCAAGGACACCCCACTTGCTGTGCTGAGCACGGAGTCAGCCAAGGAGACAGCACAGCACTGAGGTGAAGACAGCACGACCCAGTTCCAGTCCAGAGACAGACTTTTGGAAACGAGAGCAACTCAGGGATTCACCTGAGTGCCAAGGATTCCTTCTTCTCCTCACCCCGTGGAAAAACCCAGAACGACAAACACTGGGGAACAAAACCAGGGTAATGCCAGCAGCAGCAGACGTGGATTGCTCCCTGAGTAAGAGGGAACTGGGATAAAAGCCTTCCCAAAAGAGCTTGTGCTGGAGTCCAAGGCAAGCATCACTGAGCTCCTCAGTGCCAGAGCCCATTGCCACGGGATTGGCCTCCAGGATATTTACAATTTTGAGCAGCTATTTGAGAAAGGGAGCTGAGGGAGCAGTCAGAGGCCAGGCAGCCCAGGGCAGAGTTACAGCAGCTGGGAGTGGGCACTGCCTCGGGTTTCACACAGCTCCAAAACACAACCTCAGAGCTGCTGAACCAGGGCAGCTGCACAGAAACTCCTGCAAGCCCCAGCTGGAAATAGAGAATAATTTCAAAACAGAGCAGGGATTGAGACTCCACCTGCAGAGAACAGCAAGAACCCCTCCCACCGCTCCATCCTTCTTCCAGGAAGGATGTACAACATTTTAAAAAGGCTTGCAAATACACGACACACTCAGCTATTCCCTCTGGGTTTGCTCAATCCAGGCAGCACCAAATTCCCCCCGTCAGCAAAACCCCCTTGCCAGAGCTGATCCTAAACTCACAGAGAATTAAGGGGCGTTTGGTGGGGTTTTGTTTGCTCTAAGGAAACCCTCCCTCCCCTCCAAGCAGTTTTGTGGCTCCTGCTGTGGGAAAGCACAAACGAAGTGCTCATGGAGACAGGTTGGGATATTTGGCAATGAGCACAGGCACTATTGATTGTACACAGGGTTCATTCCCTGCTCTCAGAACAAGAAGCCACCACTAACAGCAGCTTCCTGTTTCAGCAGGTTTGTTTGACAAAAGGCGAAGGGAACAGATGGAAGTGATGCAGCACAATCAAAGATAATTTATGGAAACAGCACTTGCACAAGTGTTCTGGATCAGCACCCTTCTCCAGCTCCTCAGGGGCCTCTTTGTCACAGGCTACCCTCGTCCAACCAAATCTGGCCACAAACCAGAGGAAACAAACCACCAAGGATCCTACAAGGTGCAGAGTGAAGGGCACCTGGGGAAAAGGGTGTTACCAGCTGAAGGAGAGGTCAAAGAACAAAACTCCTGGGCACAGAACCCTGATTTCACTAGGCAGCATCCCCTGCCAGGGTAAACCTCAGCCTCTGAGACTCAACAGAATCTGAAGACTCTCCCCTGCCACAGGCTCTATAAATGTAAATATAAACTTGGCTGCTTCCATTACCATGGAAATAATAGAGCCAGTCTTCCACATGCAACTTGTTAAACACATTCCCTTATTTATTTATAAGAAATCTGCTCAAAATGCTGTTCGGGTATATTGAAGAGCTCCAGTGATCAAATTAGAACCAGTATTTGGGTTTTAAAAGTACACTTGCAAAGAAAAAAGAATCATGTTTGAAATATAACCTCAAATTCAGGCTGATGCCATGACCTCATTGAGCTCCACTCCATTAACAAAAACTTTACCTTCCCTTCTCACAGCTAATGAATGTTTGGAGCTGAAGGATTGGTTTGTGTTCAGCAGCCCTGTCCTTGCTGCCAGATTAATCTGGCTACACATATTTGAGACCCAATTTGCAGAGCCCTGAGGCTTTTCCTCCCAACTCTTACAAATTAATGACTCCAGGTAAAATCTCAAGGCCCAGTTATTGCCTCAAACCTAACACTTCCCTTGCCCTTCCAAAAGGTTGTTAATCTGCTGATTTATAAAACAAGCCCTAAACAAGGCTGGTGGTGGAGGGGAGAGTCCCAGAGAGTCGGGTCAGTTAAGGATTACATCATTGATCTGGTTCAGTTCATGTCTCTGAACAAAAGAGGTGCTTAACTGGAAAGAAGCAGCCTTCAGGAGCTGGGAATGGTTTGTCTCCTCAGCTCCTAGCAAAAGCCACAAATTCCAGATGGTCTAGGGATTCTTACTGACAAAATTCTTATTTAAATATGGTATTTGACAGCTGTACACAAGGTTTAAAAGCTCCATTATTCATTCATCTGCATGTGCTATATATAACTAAACTTAGAGGGAAAAGAAGCAGCAGCAGTGGCTGGAAGGAAAGGGGGAAAACAGCACTTACAGGTAAACTTATTTTTTAAAAAATAATGGTCTGGCACAATGGACTTAAAAATAAGAACTGTCACAAATGAGAACAGCATCCTTGCTGTTAAAACTCCCAAGTCCTGTACAGAAATCAGTTTACAGCTTTAAAGGGACTGCTCAGCTCAGCACAGCACGTCCCTGTGCCCCAGGCTGGGGATACCTACCAGCAATCCTCCTCTTCGGGGCAGTTTTCCAGCTCTAACACTTTGACTTCATCCAGATCCGCGTGGCTCGGCAGCCCCTCGAGGTCCGCCCCCTTTTCACTGGGACTCTGTCCGTGGATTGCAGGCGGGGCGCGGATCCCTGCCATGAGCAGGCTGCCCAGGAGCTCGGAGCTGTCACTTGTGTCCACAGGGGAAGGAGCCCGGCCATTGCCGTGGCCCTGCTCCCCATCGGGAGACACCTCCTGGGGGCCACTGCTGCAGCTGTACTGCACCGGAGCATCCAGGCCTCTCCTGAAGTCGTTCTCTCCCTCCTCCTGCCTCATTTTGCTCAGCTGGCAGCGCAGATCGGCCATCAGCTGCAGCTCCTGCTGCTCGGCCATGGCGTTGATGCTGTTGTTGATCTCCGTCCCGTTGAGGCCGGGCTCGTGGTTCCCCACCCCGGCACGGATGTCCCCCGGCACGTTCGTCCCCAGCAGGCTCCTGCTGCTCCGGCTCCTGGCGTGCTGGTTGTCCAGCTCCAGCCTCCTGACCAGCTCCCGCAGCTTCCTCACCTCGGGGCCCACGTCCTCGGGGGGCTCGGGGCCCATGGCCGAGGGCTCGGGGGCGTCTCTGCCCAGCGCCGGCTCCAGAGCGGGGTCCTGCTGGATCAGCGGGGAATTCCCGGGCACCACCATCCTCCGGGGACAGCCGCGCCCTCTGCAAGGCACAGACACGCCGAGGGACACGGGCAGGTGTTAAAAACGTGGGTTAGACAGCTAGCTTCTCACAAATATCAACATGACTACTGTACGTATGATTACACTGTGTTGTATTTCATTTGTAAGAGTTTAGAATGCGTATTTTCTGATTATACCAGAGAGTTAAGACTCAGGGTTGTTTTTTTTATCTCTTCTTTGTAATGTCTAAACCACCAAGGCAGAAGTTATGGGAGGGGAGGTAACCTTGTGACCCTTCATAAAAAAAAAACCAAACAACAACTGTTAACTTTCTGTTTTCTCACCCAAATGAAAAAAAAACCCAGAGAACCTCAGACGAAAATTTACACCCGTGTAACCAGAGTGAGTGGAGCCACCCACAAAATACATCTATCAGGTAAGAAGATCAGATATAATAATCTATTAGATTAGATTGGAAATACTTAAACTGATGAAAAGAAGAATGTTTGATGAACACCTATTGAATATTCAGCACAGTGCTCCTTAAAGACAGAAGTCCTAAAAGGGATGAGGTGGGCTATGGGCTGACCTTGTGCCAACCCCCTCGGCCAAGAGGCTTTGCCTATTCTGTCTCCTAATTTGTCTATTTTCTTAATTTTTTAAATTAAACTTATACATTTTTAAAAAAGAGTGGAACTCGTTTTTCACATAGGGAAACGGGAATTAGGTGCGAAAAATTCCGGCTTTTATCTAATCACACCGGGGTGGAAGGTGCCTGAATTTCATCCTAACCCAAGAACGACTGAAATTAGGGTTGAACGCTGCAAAGCCGACAAATTCCGCTTTTTGAACAGCACCTGTTACTGCCAGCAATGAGTTTAGTAAAAGGAAGCTGATTTAATCCCCCACAATAGTTCGGTTTCCACCTGTTTACCAACAAAATACTTGAGAAAAGCACCGATGGAGCGAAGTCAGGAAACGTCGTTAACAAGGTGCTCACGTCAGACAACAACAGCGTCAAGAAAATGGTGAAAACATCCTTTGTTCGTTACCAGGTTTATCCTGGAGAAGCAGAAAGAACTTGGAAAAATTTCTGTATCACCTTATACCAAAGTAACAACAGGAAGTGCAGTTACTGTGCTGCATGAAAATAAGCTTAAATAATGTATTTTCCTGTAGCAAGTGAAAAGAGAGGGCTGCAAACAGGAAAAAAAAATATCCCACCTTAGGATTACATATTCCACTAAGTCAGAAAACCATAAAGTGTGTTTCACACTGGTTTTACAACAGGAGCAAACATGGCTTTTTCCCTCCGCTAGATTTACGTCAGTTCTCAGTTTCTCTGGGCACATTCATTTCCAAACTGACTCTGCACTGAAAACCCCTAAGACTGAAAATCCCTTAATTAACGGTCCACGAAGCAGTAAATTGGGTTAAAAGTCAGAAATCCTCTCTGTTTTGCAGAAGGGAGACTGAGAGAAGAGGGAGTGAGTCAACACGGCCAATTCTGAGTTTAAAACCTGATGCACTTGTTACAGCTGCAATCAAACCCTGACATTTTGTGGCTGTGGATGTTCTTCCCCCTCCCCTCTGCTGCCTGAAAACGTCATCTGAGCGCCAGTGGGCAAAGGAAACCACAAAAACTCGTGTCACACACAGCAAGGTTAAAAACAGAGACTCCTCCATAGGTAGCTCAGCATCTCTCTGTTATTTAGGCACTTGTAACAGCAATAGCTGGGTAAATTTCTTTAAAAATACATTGTGTTTTGTTGGGTTTCTGTAAATTTCTTTAAAAATACATTCTGTTTTGCTGAGGAGTTGTAAATTTCTCTAAAGATACATTGTGTTTTGTTGGAGTTGTAAATTTCTTTAAAAATACATTCTGTTTTGTTGGGTTTCTGTAAATTTCTCTAAAGATACATTGTGTTTTGTTGGGGTTGTAAATTTCTTTAAAAATGCATTCTGTTTTGTTGTTTTGGGTTTTTTTACCATTATTTTGGTCCTCTATCTGCAAGATGTAGATTTTCAACTTCCACCTGAGTTAAGAGAACACACCCCCAGCCCTTAGGAAGAGCTGGGAGTGAAGAGAGCACACTTTTCCACCCATACCCCAGATGCACGGCTGCAAGCAGCACTGCTGAAGGCACTTTGCCCTGGGGAAATTGACTGTGGAGTTGCCAAGGAATCTCATTCCCACCCGTGTGCCAGCTCCAGAAAAGCTCCTCGCAGGGGTCCCCACTCCTGCAAAGCCACAGATCCTGCGGGGTAAGGGCACGGTGGGATTTCCAAGGAGATCTCCCAGGAAGGGGACAGTGCTGTTTCCAGAGATATCCCAAAGCTCAGGAGCTCTGAGGATGCACCAACGAGGAGTTCTACGAGTTCCACTGGCCAAGCAAAACACTGGCTCAAAAGGATGAGAATTAAGGGGATGGTTCACCCAAAAAATCGGTTCCTTTCCAAGGATGAGGAGCTGGAAAAAAAACCTCACGTGAGGAAATAAAACCACACGTTTGTTTGAGGGGGAAGAGCAGCTGGAAAGCATTCAGCCTGTCCCCACAACCACTAAGCCTAAAGACTACCAAAAAAAAACCCCCAAACCCCAGGAAAGACACGCGGCAGAAGAGATAGAAACCTGCGAAAAGTTCATTTCATTGTGCAGGGGGGCGGGCGGGGAGGGGGAAAGAAGAGATAAACCGCGTTGAGGAGGAGGCAAAGAGGCGGCAGCCGTGAGCGGGTCGCAGACAATAATTGGGAGTTTGCAGACACATCCGGGCGTCTCACCGAGGGGAACGGGCCCTCAGCCCGGGGCTCTGAGCGCTGCGAAACTGCGGAAAGGGACCGTGAAGGGGCTGGGGGAGTCTGGGGCACTGATGGCCGTAGGGCTTATAGGGGCTGCAGGCTCTAGCGGGGCTCTGAGAACCAGGGGGAGGCTACGGGGCGGCTGTGGGGGGCTCTGATGGCCATGGGGCTGCCTGGGTTGGGTTCTGGGGGGCACTCAGAGCTAGAGGGGAAGCCGTGATGGGGCTGCGGGGGTTGAGATGGCCATGAGCGCTGCGAGAGGGCTCTGAGAGGCCGGGGGGCTGTGATGGCCATGAGCGCTGTGGGGGGCTCTGGGCAGCACCGAGAACCGCGGGGCTGAGGCTCTGTGGAGGGCTCTGATGGCCGTGCTGGGGCTGTGATGGCCGGGGGGCTGTGGGGGGCTCTGGCCAGCACCGAGAACCGCGCGGCTCAGGCTCTGTGGAGGGCTCTGAGAGGCCGGGGGGCTGTGATGGCCGGGGGGCTGTGGGGGGCTATGGGCAGCACCGAGAGCCGCGGGGCTGAGGCTCTCATGGCCGTGCTGGGGCTGTGATGGCCGGGGGGCTGTGGGGGGCTGTGGGGGGCTCAGGCTCTGTGGAGGGCTCTGAGAGGCCGGGGGGCTGTGATGGCCGGGGGGCTGTGGGGGGCTCAGGCTCTGTGGAGGGCTCTGATGGCCGTGCTGGCGCTGTGATGGCCGGGGGGCTCTGATGGCCGGGGGGCTGTGGGGGGCTCATGGCCGTGCTGGCGCTGTGCGGCACCGGCGGACGCGACCCCCGCGGGGGGCACGGGCGCGGCCGGTCGGCGGCGAGCGCGGCAGAGCGGAGCGCGGACGGGCATCCCCCACCCCCCGAGACCGTACCTGGCTGGATGGAAACACGGCCCGGGCAGGCGGATGGCGGAGGGCCGGCGCCCAGCCGCTCGGTGCCGGTGCCGCCTTTCTCCGGCGGCCGCTCGGCCCGGCCCGCGAACGGCGGCAGGCGCCGCCCCCGCCCCTCCGTGGGGAACGGGCCATGGGGCCGCTGCGCCTGCGCGGGGCCGCCCCGGGCGGCGGCGGGAGCGGGCCCCCGTCAGCGCCCCTGAGGGGGGACCGGGGAACGGGTGATGGGGGAGAGGGAGTGAGGGGAAAAACGGGGTGATGGGGGGAGAGGGAGTGAGGGGAAACGGGTGATGGGGGGAGAGGGAGTGAGGGGAAACGGGTGATGGGGGGAGAGGGAGTGAGGGGAAAAACGGGGTGATGGGGGGAGAGGGAGTGAGGGGAAACGGGGTGATGGGGGGAGAGGGAGTGAGGGGAAAAACGGGGTGATGGGGGGAGAGGGGAGTGAGGGGAAACGGGGTGATGGGGGGAGAGGGAGTGAGGGGAAAAACGGGGTGATGGGGGGAGAGGGAGTGAGGGGAAAAACGGGGTGAGAGGAGAAAGGGAGAGTGAGGGGAAACGGGTGATGGGGGGAGAGGGAGTGAGGGGAAACGGGGTGATGGGGGAGAGGGAGTGCGAGGGGAAAGGATGAGTGAGGGGAAAAGGGGGAGCGGTGGGTAAAGGGAGAGCGAGGGGAAAAGGTGAGTGATGGGTAAAGGATGAGCGAGGGGAAAGGGATGAGTGAGGGGTAAAGTGTGAGCGAGGGGATAAGGAGGAAAGGGGTGAGGGAGGGGGAAAGGGTGAGTGGTGGGTAAAGGATGAGTGAGGGGAAAAGAGGGAGCGAGGGGGAAAGGATGAGCGAGGAGAAACGGGTGAGTGAGGGGAAGGGGCGAGCGAGGGGAAAGGTGAGTGATGGGGAAAGGGTCAGCGAGGGGGAAAAGGGGTGATGGGGGCAGAGGGTTGAGCGAGAGGTAAAGGATGAGTGAGAGGAAAGGGGGAGAGGGGGGAAAAGGAGAAAAGGGTGAGTGAGGGGAGACAGGAGCGAAGGAAAAAGGGGTAATGAGGGGAAAAGGGGTGATGGGGCCAAAGGGGTGAGCAGGGGGTAAGGGAAGTGAGGTGGAATGGCGGTCAGAAGGGAGAAGGCAAGGAGTGATGGTGGGAAGGAGGTGAGTGAGGAGGAAAAAGGATGAATGAGGGAAATGGGGATCAGTGAGGGGAAAGGGGGGGTTAAAAAGGGGAAAAGGTGAATGGGGAAAAGGGAGTGAGAGGGAAAGGGGTGAGTGAGGGGGTGTGAAAGTGAGGGGTAGGAAAGGGAAGGAGGGAAAAAGGTGAGGAAGTGAGGGAAAAGGGGAAGGGAGCGAGGAGGAGGGCTGAGCAGGGAAATGATGAGTGAGGGGGGAAAGGGTCTCTCCCTGTGCACATGATCGAGAAAAACACACACAATAACCGCTTAGCTGGGATCTTCCAAAGCTTCAGTGAGCGTAATGTCTCTTCAGGACAGTTCTATCAGGCAACAATAAAACCAGCACCATTCTTTGACATCTTCCCAAATGTGCCTGTTGGGCCCACACACAGCCTCTGGCCCCTCGTGATAAGAAGTGTTGAATGTTTGGCAGTCACCAAGGCCACGTGCTATGAGCAGAATCTCCTTTTTGTGCCGCTTGGCCTGAGCACCACTGAGCACTGACACTGCCCAAGGTCTGCCCTGTGTCAGCTTAGTTTTGTTGCTCTATTGGTAATTTTCAGAAGCTCTTGGGGAGGTTTGGTCTGTGCAGAAGAAGGGATTTCCAAAAGCAGAGGTCCCTGTGCCAGGATGGGTTTGTCTCCACCTCTGCTCAGTCACCACCAGCAGATTTCATACCCTTTATGTGTATATTTATTTATTGATTGATTTGATTTCATGTAAAATATGACTGGTCAAGATTTGTCCCCACAAGCAGCAGAAGCCCAAGAAGAATAAGATCTTTTTGGGAAAGAAAATGCATGACCTCATCCATCACTTAGGAAATATCTGTGTGCAGGCGACCCTTCCCCACAAATACCAGGAAGATTCACCTCTTTGAATAATTAATTTGTTTTTTATTCATGGGGAGCAGCTCAGCAATTCTTCAAAGCTCAGGCCAGTAGAAATTATAAAGTGTAACATTTTTATAATAGCTGCGGATTCCTTTTGGATGATACATGGCTTTAGAGGGGAAAAAATCCCTCCTGTCAGGGAGTTGTGTGGAGCTAAAAGGTCCCTCCTGAGGCTCCTTTTCTTCAGGCTTAGCCCCTTCCCCAGGTCCCTCAGCTGCTCTTAAACACAAACCAAAACATTACATGGGGGATCAGGGTTCCCTTTCCCCCAGGTAACCACAAAATTGTAGGAGATTTTTTGTTTGCTGTGAGGATGGGGACGCCCTGGTTGCCCAGAGCAGCTGTGGCTGCCCCCAGATCCCTGGAAGTGTCCAAGGCCAGGCTGGATGGAGCTTGGAGCAACCCGGGGCACTAGAAGGTGTCCCTGCCCATAAACTTTAAAACAGATGAACTTTAATCCTTCCAACCCAAAGCATTCTAGGAGTCTATGGTTCTGTGATACCTGGTGCTTCCCATGAGGAAACAGTGTGGACACTTTTGGGTTTCGGTATTCAGCATTCCCAACCTCTCAGCCATCAGTTAAGGACTGAAGTGACACAGTTCTGATTTTACTGAGTGCAGCAGCATCTGCTGGAAGTTCAGTGCTGTTAGTGAGCATTTGGGCTGGGAATAATCTGCAGCAGTGAGGGATCTGGGCACAGCCCCGGTGAGGGGGGAAATCGGGGTTTCAGCTGAGCAGAGCTCTTTGTCAGGGGAGGGAACTGAGATGCCCCTGCTCTGGCTGGGGACACCTGTCCTCAGAGCCCGAGTGAAACACCAGGGGAAGGACACGGCTATCTCCCCGAACAGGCAGCAGCCACAAGTGCTGCTGCAGCATCCTCAGGGAACAGGCAGGAAGGGGAATTAAAGCTGACACACAATTAGAATAGAGTTTGCAAGTGCTCCTGGAATCCTGGCGAAAGCAAATGGAAATCAGGCAGAAGCTATTTCTAGGCTGGATTTGGGGGTGAAGGAAGCAGAAATAGGCTTTTTGCTAAGGACTAAATTCCCAAGAATCCAAATTTAGTGTTTAAGGCTCCCCAGTGCCTGTGTGCCAGCTCGCACAGCCTGGCTGCACAAGGAAAAGAAATGCAAGTACCATCAGGAGAGGTTCGTGGCAATTAGCTGGGATACATGTGAGGAGCTGTGCCTGCCTGCCAGCTCCGGGAGCACTTGGAATCTTCGTGCAGCTAAAGCCAGGCCGAGGGGGCTCGGCCCCTCTGGAAAATGGGATCTTCGGATGCCTTCTCTCGTTCCCATCACACTTGTCTGCTGCAGGTCACAGCGTCAGCCAGCAGGTGCTGAACTCATCCACGGCCACGGGGCAGCGAGAGGGAAAAGAACTGGAGGAAAGCGGGAGCAGGAATTCTGCAGTCTCAGGCAGTCGGGAGCTGCGGGATCCCCAGGCGTGGCGCCGGGCACGGGCAGCGCTCCCAGCTCCGCGGGGCCCTGCAAGCACACAAAGAGCACGGCTGATCCCACCGGGAACGCCGCCTTGGAGGCCGGGGGTGGCTCCTGAGCAGTCACATCCCGTCAGCAGGTACGGGGAGCAGGCAGCAGCAGCTCTGTCCCCGCTCCAGCTCTCCCAGCCCCAGCTCCGGTCGCTGCCGTGGCCCCTCCTGCTCCTTCCAAACCCAAACCGTGTCCAGCCCGCTCCTGGTGGAATGTACAGCTCTACTCTTCCCAGAGGTTTTCTCCTCGATGGATCTTTAGGAAAAGGAGTGGCCGCTCCTGCCGCCGAGGAGCTGTGTCGCTGTGTCCCTGTCACGGGAATGTCACAGCTCTGAACCGCCCGCAGCCCCTGCGCGGGGTCAGCCCAGGACACAGCCAGGAACCTTTTTAGCTGCCTTCCGTCAGGGCTCTGTACCTCTGAGGGACATTTCTGTCATCACTCAAGCCAGCCTCTGCCTGTCACCGCCGGGAAGCCACCACAGCCTGTTTGTCACTGAGGTTCTGGCTCCAACCAACAGCCCCGGGGCAGCGCAAGTGAGTTTCCAGCTAATGCTGCAGCAAGGCCACTGCTCCCCACCAACAGCCCGGGAAAATTCCCTGGAAATGTGAGGGTTAAATGCCCTTCACCAGTGCACTCTGAGCTCTCAGAATGCCTTCAGAAAGGGGCCCTGGAAACTCACCTAGAAGAGCTTCTCGTAGCACTTGTCACAGTGGACAATGTCCCGGTGGATGAATATTTTATCCAGGAGCTCTCCCATTGCTTTGTGGCAAATTCCACACTGCCAAAGGGAAAACAAGGAGGTTGGACGATGACCAAAATCCCGCGCAGGAGCAGAAGAAGGGAGGGGGCAGAGGTCTCTGTATCCTTTTATTAAGGGGTGAGGATGCAACCTTCGAGGCTGCACTTTCCTATAACAGCCAAATGTCCCTGCAGGCCTCTTCCTCCCACACTCCCCATCCCTCCTCCTCCTCCCACTCTCCCCACAATCCCCACACACTTTCCTTAGAAACCCTGCAGGGTTTGAGGATTCAGCCACCTCCACTAGAGCACAAAGACCACAAAGCAGCAAGTCTGCCCCGAGGACAGTGGGGCAAGGACGTGAGGGTGTTCTGAGGATGCTGCCAGTAATAAAGGATTCTCCTTGTTCTAGCATTTGTTCAAGGGTCTGAAAACCTTCTGGGGACACTTGTGACTCCCTGACTGGTTTTGCTCCAGTGTGAGGGAAGGATTTGGCACACCCCGTGTCTATCCCTGTGAAAGCCTGGGGATGGAACTTTCAGGAAGATCCCTGCCGCTGTCAGCAGCACAGCCCTGGGCCTTACCCTGAAGCAGTACTCGTGGCAGTGGATGTTCAGGTGCTCTATGATGATCTTGGGGCAGTCTCGGATCTCCCGGCTGCAGTAAGTGCACAGGGGCTCGCTGGACCTGGGCAGGACAGGGCAGAGGATTCCTCTGTGATGCTCTGGTTCCAGCCCAGCACTGGTGCCAGGGGTTTATCCCAGCCATCAGCACTGCTGTCCGTGAACAACCTGCTCCCACACGTGTGAGTGACAGGACAGGGGGACTGTGCTGTCCCACAGCAGTGGGGCAGGACAGACCTCAGAACCCTACAATTATGGAATCGTGGAATGGTTTGGGTTGGAAGGGACCTTAAAACTCATCCAGTCCCACCCCCTGCCACAGGCACTGTGTTTGCATTTATTGTGCTGCTGTTCCACCAAACACACCCCAGTGTCCTTGAAAAGCAAACCCTTAAGACAATTTCTGATTGAGAATTTGATGGACCCCTCCAAGGCAGCCCTGCCCTGTCCTACCTGTGCAGGGGAGCACTGGACAGGTAGCTGTGGTGGCGGTAGCTGCTTCTCTCCAAGTCACTCAAATCCACGAGGCTGCCACTGCAGAAGGAAGGAGGGAAATGTCAGCATTTAGCAGTCATATGTGGGAAAAAATATCTCACATGGAATCATAGTCCAGTGATTTGGAATATCCTGGCTACCTGTTCCTTGGGGAGAAGGTTCCTCAAAATGCTTTCCCAGGACACAAAGAGCACTTTAAGTACCTCCAGAGAGGACTCTCCAGGCAAAACTCCCCTGGCCTCACCTCATGTTTACATCTAGCCCATACAAATAGCAGCTTTTTACTGCTAAAACCCCAAACCCTGCACTATTATGCAGGAAAAGGCACGGAGCACATCCCTGGCTTCATCCTCATCCCGCTGAGTGCTCCCTCTGCCTGAGTTTCCTGGATGTTTGGCTTATCTTTGGCTGCTGACAGCAGCTTTGCTGAGCTCTGGGACAGGCTGGAGATTTACAGTGTTATCAGCTGCCCCAGGGATGCCAGCACAGTGCTGAGGGAGGAGAATGCCTGCAGGGAGCATCAGACTGGTGTGAACTGGGGCCACATCACTGTGAGGATGATGTGCGTGGGGCCAAATTCTGCTCTTGCCACATTAGGGACAGTCTGGAGCAGAACACAAAGGACTGAAGATTTAAGCTAGAAAAATTACGCAATTTAACTTTTTTAAACTTAACTTTTTTAAAGGAAGCGAGAGCCCTGACCCTCCACATTCCCCTCACACATCCCAATCATTTGTTTGCGGGTGCTCGGCGAAGCCTCCCAGTGCCCAAGCTGCGGTGTGATGTTTCCATCCACCTCAGAGAGGAGCTCCCCTGTCCCCTGGGAGCAGGGGGACACAGGTCCTGCTGTCACCACCACAGCAGAGCAGAACCTGCCTTCCCAGTAACGCCCCGGGCTGATCTGCTCCATCCTGCATCCTGGTGGGATGTGTGAGGTGGCAGACGCGTGTGTGACACACGGGGGTGACGCCTGCCAGTGACACGCCGTGTCCCCAGCGCTCCCTACCTGCCGTAGCGCGGCGAGGCTGCGAAGCCGCCCGTGTTCACGTACTCCTTGACAAAGAGGATCCCTCTCCTGGGAAAACGGGAAGCATTTGCATGAGAAAAGAGCGGCCGGGGCTCGGGAGAGCCGAGCGGGGAGCGTGTGTGCCCCTGGACACGGAACGCGTGCGGGAGAGGCTCGGGGCGGGATGCTCTTGTTGTGGGATAAACCCTGCATAGCCAGCATTGTTGCCAAATAACAACTCCTCTAATTACCCCAGCAAAACAAATCGAGTTAATTGGAAAGAATGGGATGGATAATGTAAACCCTTTCATCCAGTGACGGGTTTGAGGGATAAGCCTTTCCCAGCTCCCGTCAGGATTAGGCACACAATGGGCACGGGGAGAGCTCCCAGCTCCCCATTACCGCCGAGCCCCGGGGCCCTGACCCGCTTCCAGGGGCTCTTCTACCTCTGGAATATCTCCAGTGTTTTCAGCCGCTGTGTCAACTGCTGCTGTTTGCTTGGGGATGTTTCTACCTCCCCTCCATATTCCTGCCTTTCCCCAATCCCAGCTCCAGAATTGCATGCCCTACCCTGGTGCAGCTCCTGCAGGCTGAGGGGAGCCCTGTGCCCCCACCCTCAGCCTGCAGCCCTGACAGGAATTCATCAGCCTTCTGCCGTGGTGCATTTCCACTGCTGACTAAAAGCTGGGATTAATCCTCCCTTCTTACACTAAGCCCTGTCATGGCTAAGGAAAGAAACCTCTTTTTCTCCTTAAACTGAGCACGGGCTCTTTCTACATCATGGAACCACTGAATCATTCATGTTGTAAAAGACCCTGGCCCAGCCTGAGGCTGTTCCCTCTCCTCCTGTCCCTGTTCCCTGGGATAAGATCCCAAATCCCCCTTGGCTGTCCCCTCCTGTCAGGGACTTGTGCAGAGCCACAGGGTCCCTCTGAGCCTCCTTTTCTCCAGACTGAGCCCCTTTCCCCAGCTCCCTCAGCCCCTCCTGGAGCTCCAGCTCCTTTCCCCAGCTCCCTCAGCCCCTCCTGGAGCTCCAGCCCCTTCCCCAGCTCCCTCAGCCCCTCCTGGGGCTCCAGCCTCTTTCCCCAGCTCCCTCAGCCTCTCCTGGGGCTCCAGCCCCTTCCCCAGCTCCATTCCCTGCCCTGGACACACTCCAGCCCCCAGGGTCTGCCTTGTCCTGAGGGGCCCAGAAGTGACCCCTGGATTCCATGTGGGACCTCACCAGTGCCCAGCACAGGGGGACAATCACTGCCCTGACCCTGCTGGCCACAGAGGGTGGCACCAGCCAGGTGCCAAAGCTGGAATTCCTCACGAAGCAGGACGGCCCCGTCCTGCAGGGAGGGGACTGTGCCCCCCTCGGCTGCTTACCCGGCAGTGCTGGAGTCAGGCTGGTACCCAGAGCTGTAGAGCCTCTCACTGGAGCTGGAGAGGAGCCTGTGGAGAGAGGGAAAGGTCTGTGAGCCACGGCAGGATCCAAACTGGCAGCTAGGAGAAGGGCTGCCACTGCTGGGAGGGCAGATGGACAGCACAGCCCTTTGCCAGACCTTACCATGGACCAAAACAATCCCTTTCTACTTCTACATCTGCCACAGGACACAACTGCCTCCCTGGAGAAGGGATTTGGGAAGTCTCAGTTCTATGGCCATGAGACAGAAAATCCAACGAGATCTTCCAGTGAGGATGGGCTGAGGGAGTGGGAGCAGCTACGGGGAGAAAGGGCACAGGAGGAGATGGGAATATTCCCAAAGCCAATGGAACTGCCCCCAGCTCAGTCATTTGAAGGAAGAATGCAACAGAACTATGGAAAACAGCTCTGTCCATCTGCTCAGGAAAGAGAGCTGGAATGAGGCTGACCTTTCCTGGAGCCAGTCCAAGGATCCTGTGCCTCCCCTTCACCCCCACAACTACCACTTGTTACAGATCCAGCCCTCAGCCTTGCACTGGGGGCTGCATGGAGCATCAGACAGCACACGGGTGGGCTGGCCCTGCCAGGAGGGGCTGCAGCTGGCCCAGGATAATGGTGTTCCATCCTCAATACCTCCTGCCTCTTCCAAAGGCTTTGTCCTGGGAGCAGTTCTGTCATTTAACCATTGACGTTCTGGGGACAGTGACCCTCTCTCTTTGCTGTGATCTCTGTCTTCCTGTAGCAAAGGCCAATTCCTGGCCAGGAATCAGCTCCCATTCTCCTGTCCCTCTCTTCTGGCCTCCCACACAGTGAAAAATCTCCATGGATTTTTCTGGATGTATCCCAGACCCTCTGCTAGGCAGCTTTAGCTAGGAATGGTTTAAGAGCTGGTCTGTGCCTCTGGATTATACACATACTCCCTGGAAACCAATCCTTCCTCTCTCAGCTCTTGGCTTTGCCTGCTGGCTCCTACTCCATAAATTTCTGGGAAGTCTCCCTCGGAGTCCTGGTGACTCCCTGTTTACCTGGTGCTGTTACTGTTTAAGCTGTCCATGTAGAACGGCACCCTGTGGCTTCTCTGGGACATGGACATGGTGGGATCTCTGGGAAGGGAGTCGTGGCTGGGGAGAGGAAGTGGAACAGTCTCAAGCTCCGAGTTTGGACACCTGAGGGATGCTCACACGGGGTGGGAGTCTGGGCTGGGATCTCCCTGCTGGGCGCTGAGCCCTCCCCCTCCACAGCCAGGGCACACCCAGCGCCTGCTCACACCCAGGGCATCAGCAGAGGGACCAGGACACCTGGACCCTGAGTCAGGGTGGCAGTGGCAGTCTCCTTGGTCTGGGCAGCTGGGATCCCAGCCCTGGACTCACCGTCCTGCGGAGGGGCTGAAGTCCCCGTGGCCCCTGGCACTGTCATACCAGCTGCTCCTGGGGCTGCTGCTCCCAGAGTAAAGGCTCCCCTTGGGGTCTGGGCTGGGCCTGTGGGGCAGACACAAAGCCCTGAGCACATGGCAGCAGGGATCTCTGGAGTGCCCACACTGGGCTCGCAGTCACTGCTGGGGTGCTGGCACAGCAGTGCAATCCCCGACCCTGGAAGTGTCCAGAAAAGGTGTGGAGGTGGCACTTGAGGCTGTGGCTTTGTGGGGACCATGTGACAGCACTGGATTGACAGCTGATGATCACAGAGGCCTTTTCCAGCCCTGAGGACTCCAGGATTCCATTGTGCATTCCCCCGTGCTCTGCCCATTTCCCCTGTGCCAGTTCTGTACCCCACAGGGAGAGCAGGCTCCAAACCCAGCACTGAGCAAAGCCACAGCATTCCCAAAGGGATCGCCTGGAGAAGCTGTGGCTGTCCTATTCCTGGCAGCATCCAAGGCCAGGCTGGGTGGGACTGGGAGCAGCCTGGGGGAGCAGAAGGTGTCCCATGGCAGCAGCTTTCCCTGTCTCTGCATCCTAAACCCTCACCTCCTGCTGCTGAACACCTGGCTGTCCACGTAGCCCGGAATCCTGTGGCTGGGCACGGAGCCTCCGAAGGACTGGCGGTCCTGGAACAGGGACACGGGGCTCTGGGACTCCTGGGCTCTGGGAACACTCTCCTGGGAGCTGAAGTCACACCTGCTGAGGAATTAAACCCAGTTTGACCATAAAGCCAAGGGGTGTCTTTGCTCTAAGCAGCTCACACGAGTGTTCAGGGTCTCTGAGGGTGGATCCTGCCACTTCCTCCAGGGAACAGGGAGAACTGGGACACCATGGAGTTAACAGAGCCACAGGATCATGGAGCTCCAGAATGGGCTGGGTTGGGAGGGATGTCCAAGTTCATCCCAATTCCACTCCTGCCATGGGCAGGGTCACCTCCCACTGTCCCAGGTCACTCCCAGCCCCAGTGTCCAGCCTGGCCTTGGGCACTGCCAGGGATCCAGGGGCAGCCCCAGCTGCTCTGGGCACCCTGTGCCAGCCCTGCCCACCCTCACAGGGAACAATTCCTGCCCCAGATCCCATCCATTGCTGCCCTGTGGCAGTGGGAAGCCATTCTCTGTGTCCTGCCTCTCCATCTCTTGTCCCCAGTCCCTCTCCAGCTCTCCTGGAGCCCCTTTAGGCCTTGGAGGGGGCTCTGAGCTCTCCTTGGAGCCTTCTCTTCTCACCCCCAGCTCTCCCAGCCTGGCTCCAGAGGGGCTCCAGGCTCGTGGCCTCCTCTGGACTCTCTCCAGCAGCTCCAGGTCCTTCTGACGCTGAGCTGCAACAATTCCTGTGGGAGATCCCTGCAGTGCCGTGCTCCTTCCAAGGTGAAAGGTGGCACTGGCAGAGCCTGTGTGGGTTCCTGAATTCCCTAAGCCAGGAAACGAGCATTTGGATGCCTTGGGACAGGCCAGGAAGGAGAAGAGGAGGTGTGTGAGGGATGTCCTGGTGCCCTGGCTCCGTACCTGTCCCTGCGTGGCTCAGACTCATCTGCATGTGGAATCTCTGGAGCTGGGATGCTGCTCCCTCCAGGAACAGAGCTGGACCTGCCAAGACATGAGACCTTTATGGTCTGTGGAAGCACCCTGAGTACAGAATTCCTGCGGGGTGGAGATGCAGCCCCTGGAAAATCTCCTGCCTCAAGGAAGACAATAAAAAATAACCTGCAATATCCCTGCATGGAAACGTGCCAGACAGAATCACAGAATCACAGAACTGCTTGGTTTGGAAAAGCCCTTTAAGATCACCAAATGCAACCACCCAGCACTAACCCGAGTCCTCAAATAATTCCCAAAGTGATGGGAAAAAACCAGATGGAAAATCCAGACCTCTTAAGAAACAGGGCTGAGGAAGGACCCCAACCACGGCACCTGTAGTGCCTCCTCCAGAGCCCCCTGCAGCAAATTCCCCACGTCCTCCCAGCAGGAGCAGCAGCCCTGTTGTTTCTCTTGCCTTCTTGCAGTGGTCTCCTCACTCTGCACACGGGATGACATTCCCAGGTCCCTGTCCTCGCTCCCAGCCATGTCCTGGGAGTGCAGCTCAGACCTGGGGACACGAACACTCTGGTCACCCTCTGACTCCAAGATGTTCTCACTGACACACTTGGGAGGGAGCCCAGTTTAACCAAGAGCCTCAACTCTTCCAACTTAGGCAGAAAATGTGGACAAAAGAAAGGAAATCAGCCCATAAAGTCCTTCCATGTGGACACCCCCCTGACTGGGGAAGTTCAAAACCAGACCCAGCCTTACCGTGGAGCCTAATGACAAATATTGTTGCTTATGGTCTCTCCCTAGAGACCCTCTGCTCCCAAATTTAAACTCTAGGAAACAACTCCTGGCAGTCCATCACCCTGGACAGGGTGTGATGGCTCCAGCTAAGGAGGCTCTTTTCTCCCAGGTTTTCCTATAAAAGGTTCATGCAGTAGAAGCAGCACTAGAATCAGCCAGAAAATGGCCCAAATTTGCACTAGAGGAGGTTTAGGTTGGATACTGGGAAAAAATTCTTTGTGGAAACTGTTGTCAAGCCCTGGAAATGTTCAGGAAATGTGTGGACGTGGCACTTGAGGACATGGGTTGGTGCTGAACATGGTGATGGTGCTGGCTGATGCTTGGACTTGATCCAGGAGGTTTTTTTTCCAACCTTAACAACCCCATGATTCTATGAAAAGGAGAACCTGGGAGGATATTTATCAGCAGGAGGCAGAGGCCCAAGGAGTGGCCCCACATCCCCCAGGAGAAGGCAGGGAGAATATCCCAATCCTTACCTGGCCCTGCTGGGCTCAGTGGGATCCTTCAGCCTGGGGGGCTCTGGGGGGGTGTCATGGCCAGGAGCTCCTTGGTCCTTCCCAGTGAGGCTGGCTGAGTCCAGAAACCTGAACCAGAGATCCAGGATTGGGAAAATCCAGCCTGGGATGGGCAGACACCCATTCCCTGGAGAGGAGCAGGCTGGGAGCAGGAGCCAGTTTGGCCAGAGCCATTCCAAACAGCCCAGATCATTCCCAGCCCCAAACAGCCCAGATCATTCCCAACCAGCCCACGTCATTCCAAACCAGCCCAGCTCCCCCGTTCCTCACCTTGTCTCATCCCAGTAGGGCTGGTGGTGGGATGGGCCCTCAGGACTTGTGGAGCTGCTCCTCTCCTCGTAGCCCAGGACAGAGCTGGAAACCATAACAGCTCCATCACATCCCTAAAAAGTGGCACCTGGCCCTGCTCTGCTGGGGCCAGCCTGCACTGGGCCTTTTCCCTGGGACAGTCCATGGCCCCGTGTTCCAGCTGCTTCCAGCCCCAGGCTGCTGCTCCAGCATCCCTGGATTATCAGGGAATTAAAGGCAGGGACTGAACCCCACTGAGAACACGAGAGGAGGAAAAATCTGGAGTGCTTGTCTGGTCTCAGAGGAGATGGATAAAACACAAAGGTCTTGGTTTATTTAAACCTCAGTTGTCTCCATGCTTGGGGGGAAAAGAAGCAGGAGGAGGAACAGCCTCTTTCTGTGCCTGCCCATTCAGGTTCCCCTTAATACCCAGGGTTGTTCTTACACCCACTAAATTCGCCCTACTCTTACCTTTTAAAGGAATATTCTGTGTCCTCGATGTGCACAGGGGTTCTCTCAGTGGGACGAAAAGGGACATCAGACTGCAAGGGTGACCTGACAAAAAAGAAAAAAAAAAAAGGGAAAAAAAAAAGAGGAATTTAGAGCTTCCAAAAGCCTCCCGGGGATTTGTATGGAACAGCAACACTGCACTTTGTACCAACCCAGGAAACAGGAAAGAATTGTCTCAGAGAACTGATTTTCCCTCAGAAAAACCCATTTTCCATCCTGACCAAGAGGAGGAGAGGCTGGGGGTAGAACTGAGGCCATTACTAGGATTGAATTCCCACAGGAATTTCCTCTGCTGTCCCAGGATGGAGCACCTGGGCAAAGCCCAATGTGAGTAACTTTGGGGGAGACATTCCTACACCCCCAGGAGCAGCTCCAGGCTGTGGGACCCTCCTCACCTCAGCCCGGGGGGCAGAATTCATTCCACAGAATCCAGGAATCATGGAAAGGTTTGGGTGGGAAGGGACCTTAAAGCTCATCCAGTCCCACTCCTTAACGTGGGCAGGGACACCTTCCACTATCCCAGGTGCTCCAAGACCCACCCACCCTGGCCCTGAGATCTGCTCACCTCAAGGCCTTTGTGGGGTCAAATGGGAATGAATTCATGGAAATGAATCCCAGAAGAATGGACAAGGGAGGGAAGCAGCCCCAGGGAGATCAGTGCTGCCCACAGCAGCAGCTCCTCCCTGACTCTGCAGCCCTGGCACCATCAGGGGAGCAAAGGCTCTCAAATCGTGTGGGGAAGGAGGCACTAAAGGCAGAGCTAAAGCTGCTGGATCTGCTCCCACAACCCCTGAGGCTGAAAACCCCCTCTGGGATCATTGACCCAGGCTGTGCCCAATCCCCACCTTGTCCCCAGCCCAGAGCCCTGAGTGCCACCTCCAGGGATGGGCACTCCAAACCTCCCTGGGCAGCCCCTGACCACCCTTCCCACGAAGAAACCCCTCCTGAATTCCCAGGCTGCTTCTCTGGGGAGGAGTGGTGTAACAGTGAACAGAAAGATGCTGTCCCCACTGTTTACCCACACAGGATTTTTTTTTTCTTTTCCAGCTGCTCTGTTGCCCAGTTTGGACTCTAATTTGGATTCTAGTCCCAGCCCTACTGTAGACAAGTTTCTCATTCCCAGCCCAGCAGCAGAGGGCCCTGGGTCACACCTGGTGTCACCCTGGGAGGGCTCAGATGGATGGAGCAGCTTCTCTGGAGCATCCCCAGCTCTGTCCCAGGAACCAGAGCTGGACCTGTAAGAGAAGAGGATTGGTCCCAGCAGGAAGGAGAACACCAAGAAGCAAAAATATCCACCACGAGGTTTTCCTGGCTCCAACGGGGCATCTTTGCCTCCCTCCTGCTTAGCTCTGGGAGTTTCCTCCAGGACTAAGCCCCAGATCCAACCCATTTGTCCCCGTGTGAGAAAAGCAGCTGGAAGATTTCTTGGAGCTGCTGGGTCAGGCTCACCTGGGCTGCTCCCAGAACTCAGCCACAGGGCATCCCAGGTCAGGAGAACCACCCCCCTGACTCCAAAATGGAGGAGAAAAATGGAATTTTCCACTTACTCTGATGGGTAAAACCCATTATTGGCTTCTGTGGGCTCAGGAAACCTGGAAAGGAGAGACACAACTCGAGGAATGTTCTACAGGGACTTTCCCGTGCATTTCAGAGAGGAGAGAGCAGTTCTGCAAGGCTCGGGTGGAATCTCTTATTCCATCAGCAAATATCCATTCCAAGACCCCAGCCAGCTCCAGAAGGGAATTGTTTGGCTCGGGCAGTGCCCCAGGAGCCCACAGTGACTCTACCTTCCATTCGTGGAAGCCTCGGTGGCTCTGGGAGCCCCTTCATCCCACGGGAACCTCTCAGGCTTTTCCTTCAGAGACTTGTCACTAGAAAAAGGAAAACCCCAGTGAGAAATGGGACTGGTCATCGTTTGTAATGCATCATCCTAGGGGAAAAAAATAAATCTGCTGGTATTTGGTTGGGCAACGAAATGGGGTTAAATCTCTGCATGGGGATGGGCAGGGCTGCAGATCATGGACCATGGACCAACACCAGCAGGAGCCACCAAAGACCAGCCCTTGGAGCTGGGGCAGTTCCAGGGAATGGCAGCGGGAGGCAAACAGAGCAAAATGAAGTGAAATGCAGGGAGTGGAGTGTCCGGGGAGGAGAATCCCAGAGATCTCTGCCAGCTTTGCCAGCAGATGCTGCCCTCGGGGTGCAGCCCATCCCAGGGCTGGGGGACACCAGGAGCTGCTGCTGAGCAGACCCAGGGTCAGCCCTTGGCCCAGCAGCACAAAGCAGCCCCATTCCTTACCCCTGCCCACGCTGGGACACCGTTTCCAAGGAGAATTTCCCATTCAGGGCCTGTCTGTCCTCACCATTCCTGCAGGGAAAACAGCAGGAGCGTGAGGGAGGGAGATGAAGAGCCCCAGGAGCTGCACAGAAAGTGCTGGAAGTGAGCTGCAAACAGGGCAGGAAAGGGGGGGAAGGAATCGGAGGGGAAATGATCAGCTGGGCTATGGAAAGGGCTGCAGCTTTGGGTTCAGATTCCCAGCACAGAGCTGGGCGATGCTCACACCTGGGAGACCCTCAGCTCCCATCTGGGAATGTTTCCTCCCCGAGGCTTCTGCCCCTTCCCTGGAATTCCCTGTGTGGTGTTGGCTGTTCTGGGTTCTGTGTCTCCATGGAATCCCCCCAGGCACTGCCCAATTCCCAATCCTGCCCTCGGGGGGTCCCGAGGCTGCTGCAGGGCCCCACACCCACCTGATTTCAGCAGAGGGGGAGATTTCCCCCCGAGTGTCACTCAGGGATGGGGACGTTTGGCTCCTGCTGCCTGGTTTGGGGCTGCAAGAGAGGACAAATTGTCATTCCTGGTCAATCCAGCTCCAACTGCAGCAAACCCACCCTGCACTGGAGCCTTCCTGATGGGAATGAAGAACATGGGAGTGAATCATCACTCCTATCAATCCATCCGCTGGCAAAGCCATCTTTCCAGAAGCAAGTTTTAAATTAAAAGCACTTGATTTCGCCAGGAATTTCCACTTTCTGCAGTGGCACACCAGTAAAAGCACCAGGACAAGGGCAGCAGCCAAAGTTTGCAGTGAGAACTATTCCTCCTTTTTTATACCCCAGCCATGGATTCAGCCAAAAACACTGGAAAACAACTGAAAATTATTCCCTGACAGCTGTTTGGCAAGAAAGGGTTCAGCTGGATGGGGCTTGGAGCAACCTGGGATAGTGGAAGGTGTCCCTGCCCATCGTGGGTGGGACTGGGTGGGCTTTAAAGTCCCTCCAACCCAAAACATTCCAGGATTCCACGTTTAGGATTTTCCCTTTTTGGGTTCTGAGCCCTTCTATTGGGATATTGTCAGACCCTGGCAGGACATAACACAGATTTCAGCCACAGAACCTTTGTGAAGAGCTGTCTGGATGGGTTTGGTTCCTCCCCTACCCCAGGTGGTGCCCACGGAGGTCTCTGATCTTCAGCCCCCACCCAGCCTGGCTGTGCTGGAACTCTTACCTGGAGGGAGAGGCTGCTGCTGCCTTGGGCTCATCCCAGGAAGACACAGCGCTGGTTTTTCTTAGCCCATTAGCACTGACAAAAAACAAAACAAAACAAAAAAGAGAAAGAATAAAAATTAACAAAACATTAGGCCATTGACAGGTAATTTTTAGGAGCGTCTCCCACGGGAGCACAAAAGCTGCTTTGTGCCCGCAGCTCCTGTGCTGCTTCCTGAGCAGTGTCCCTGTGCTCTTTGGCACTGCTGCCGCTCACACCTGCCTTTCTCTGGAACACTCGGGTTAGGAAACTGATTTTTCCAAATGTATCTGATTTTTAAACTGATTTTTCCCATTTATCCCAGCTGAAGCTGTTTCTATCCCCAGTGTTTCCTGGCAGGTCTCCTCTGCAAACACTCCGTGTCTGGCTGTGTTTGCAGAGCTGATAAATGCCGTTTTCCCCGGAGCCAAGCCCTGAACGGGCCATCCCGCCCTGAGGAATGAATACCTGCTGCTGTCCGGGGTGAACCTGGACGGACCCGGCCCGGGGGAGCTCCTCCTCTGCTGTCCTTCCTCCTCTTCGATCTCAATTCTTTCCCCGGGGAGAAAGACACCAAGGTCACATCGTTTCCTTTATTTTTCGGTAGCTTTCCAGGCAGTTTATCCCTGTTTTCCCCCAGCCGTGTTTCCCCTGTGTCCTGGGCAGGGCATTCCTGCTCCCGCTGAGCATCCCACGGGGCAGAATGCAGTCGGGTCACTGGGATTTTTCCAGAGGGAGCCCTGGGCACGTCTCCCTGTCCCACTGACAGCCAGGACACGCAGGAGGGAGATGTCTGAGGAGCATTCTGCTGGCTAGCTGCAGCAGGAAACAGGAGGGCTGCGACTGAGTCTTCCCAGTTTCAGACTGCCCATAACCCAAAGCACCATCAGGATTGTGTTCCCAACACTGTTTCTCCTAAAAAACCAGCGGGATCCAACCCCCAGCGTCCTCTTTTGAGGAATTCTCCTTCCTCTGCTGTGAAACTCCCAGGATCTGCTGTCCCAGCCTGGCACATGCACCCGATCCCAGCAGTGCTCCCGGGGTCCTACCTCTTGGCAAACAGGGGTGGGAATTCCTGTGTCGGGCTGCTGTGGAGGAAGGATTAAGGAGCAGTTAAAGGATTGGAGGGAAAGACACTCTCTGGGCAGGGGCAGAGCCCCCCAGGACCCTGCCCCAGATGTGCCAGGTCCTGTCACCCCCTGTCCCCCACCAGGGGTGTCCCACCTGGGCAAGTTCCCAATGGAATAACACAACAGAACTGCAGAGAGCAGCTGAAGGACTGAGGCTGAAAACGAGACTCCCACGGTTTTTCTTTCCCAGGAATTTCATCCCTCCCAATAAGGAAGACTTGGAGGATTCCCCAGTTCTGCAGGAGCCTGCAGGTACCACGGCATCATGGAAAGCTTCGGGCTGGAAGGACCTTTAAAGGTTTTTCCATCCCCTGCCATGGGCAGGGACACTTTCAACTATCCCAGGCTACCCCAGTGTCCAGCCCGGCCCTGGGCACTGCCAGGGATCCGGGGGCTGATGCAGGATCACCCTGTGCCAGCCCTGCCCACCCTGCCAGGGAGCAATTCCTGCCCCAGGTCCCACCCAGCCCTGCCCTGGGCACTGGGAAGCCATTCCTGTGTCCTGTCCCTCTGTCCCTTGTCCCCAGCCCCTCTGCAGCTCTCCTGGAGCCCCTTGAGGAATTCTGGAACCCTGCCAGAGGCTCTGAGGTCTCCCTGGAGCTTCTCCTCCCCAGGTGAGCACCGCCAGGCTCTTTCCTCCTCGGGAAGGAGCTGGAGCCCATCCCTGTGGCCTGTCCTTGGCTGCTGGGTTGGAGAGGTTCCTCTCACCTCCAGCAGCCCTCCCCTGGCCCCTGTGCCATCCCAGCCCCGGGCACTGACCCGTTGCTCTTCTTGGCAGCGGACAGGACGTAGGCGCGCTCCCGGCCGGCCGAGCGCCGCAGGACACTGTTGGCAGCCTCAGCCCTGCAGGGACACAGAGGACAGGGCTGGGGCTGACCCTGCCACAGCTCCTGTGCTCTGGGGAGCAGATTTCGTGGGGGTTTGGAATGGTTAAGGTTGGAAAAGGCCTTTAAAATCTTCCGGTCCGACCGCCTACTATGGCCACCACTACTAATCCGTGTCCCCAAGTGCCACAGCCACAGGTTTTTTTGGATACTTCCAGGGATGGTGAGTCCACCACTGCCCTGGGCAGCTGTGCCAGGGCTGGACAACCCACTGCAGACCTGGATTGTTGCAATATTGGGTTCCATGGACAGAAAAATGGGACGTGGGCTCTGTGGCTGACACACGCCATGGAATGTCTGCACTGACCTCAGTATTACCACATGTCCCAAGGGAGAAGGGATCACTGCCAGGGATCCAGGGCCTGCCCACCCTGCCAGGGAACAATTCCTGCCCAATCTCCCATCCAGCCCTGCCCTCTGGCAGTGGGAAGCCATTCCCTGGGTCCTGTCCCTCCATCCTTTATCTAAAGTCCCTCTTCAGCTCTTTAGCAGTTGGACCAGGGGACAGTGACCAAGTTTTCCTTTGTACAGGTCATGCAGCTGAGGAAAAGGGTCCTGAGAAACTCCATGAAAAGCAACGAGGCTGCAGCCAGAGAGACCAGACCTGCTCCTGTCCACGTCCTGGGCCCCATCCCTGGAGTGTCCCAGGCCAGGCTGGACGGGGCTTGGAGCAACCTGCGACAGTGGAGGGTGGCCCTGCCATGGCAGGGGTGGCACTGGACGAGCTCTGAGCTCTCTTCCACCCAAACCATGCTGGGATGATTCTCTGATCCTCTTCCCAGCAGGAGAAGGACAGCCGTGCCTGGAGCTGCCCCTGGTGCCACCCCAGCCCCAGGGAGCACCGCCGTGGGGGGAGCTGGGCTCTTCCCTCCCGGCTGGTTGTGCATCCCCACGTTTCCCATGGACACAGGGCAGCCCGTGGGTCCCCCAGCCCTTCCCAGCTGCCTGGTTAATTGGGCCGTGCTGTCAGGCTGCATCACGTCAGGACTGTAACGACGTTTTGTTGGGAGCGCGGTGGCCCGTGGGCACAGCCGGGCTGGGAGAAGGGAGAGTGTGTTTGTCCTTGGATTGCACCCAGCCCTGACCCATGCCCGGGTCCACCAAGCCTCCAGGATGGGACAGAGCTTGTGGCTGTCCCTGCAGGAGCGCAGAGACACCTCCAGGCCTCACCTCTTCTTATGCTCAGCCGCAGAAAAAGGCACATCCTCCTCATCCCCATCCACGGATTTCTGCCGGACGTTGTACGGAGCCCTGGGAGGGGAGAGCCAGGGTCAGGGAATTGCTGCTGTGCCCGGGGCAGGGGCAGCAGGAGCCAAACATCAGTGAATCCAAGGGAATGGTTCAGACCCTGGAAGACATCTGTATTTTCCACAGGGGTGCACATGTCCCTGAAGGACTTTTCTCCTTAGTTCAGAAGCCCCAACCCCATTTGGGATCAGAGCCGTGCTCTGGGACACGAAAAGCTGGGCTGGAAGTGCCCACAGTGCTGCTCTGCCACAAGGATCCCCCTTTCTCCAGGCTTCAGGGGTGCTCCAAACCCAGCTCCCAGGCTGGTCCTCCATCCCTGCCTGGTGAGAAAGCCCCCTCCACGCCAAGGCAGGTGTCAGTTCCAGGAGCACCTCCTGACCCACCCTGGGAACCACTGGAGTGTCCAGTGGAAGCTCTGGAAGCTCCAGGAGCAAAGGCACAGAAGGAGCTGCTCCCTTTGCACACTCACAGTTTCTTGTAGTCCTCTGTGGTCATCCTGTATCCAGAGGGGGAGCGGCTCTGTCCCTTCAGGGACGTGCTGAGGGGACACAAACCACGCCTGAGAATGTGACCTCCCCATCCCTCCCCAGGGAGGGAGAGGAGCAGCATCACCCCAAACACCCCCACCCTGATTTCAGGGAATGCTGCTCAGCTGAAGGGCAGCATTTGGCTCCTTTCCAGGAGGGGACAGGGGGGACACACTCGTACTTTTTCTGTGCCTGACTGGGAGGTGAAGAATCCGGCGTGGACGAGCTCTTCTCGATGGTCCTGGTGAACACGCCCCTGGGGAGGGAAGGGCACCTTAAAGGTTTGGTTGAGAATGGAAATGGCTCCAAAAGAGCCAAGCTCAAACCACCAGCCAAACAACAAGACTGGCTCTTGACCCTGAGCACTGGGGTGTTCCCAGCAGGTAGAACCCAGGACGGAACATTTTTCCTGCTTTTTCCTCCTGATCCAGGTCTCCTCCCCCTGCAGCCCAGATCTCTCCCGTTCCACACCCACCTGATGAGGTACCCGGACTGGGGCTTGGAGGCAGAGGACCTGTGCAAAGAACAGACATCAGGGAGTAAAAAAACCACGGGGAAAACAACAGCAGCAGCACCGGGATTGAAGGGGAATGGCCACGTGGATGTCAAAACAAAAATCCAGCTAAGCAGGCCTGGAGGGATCCCACAGCTGGATCGACCCTGGAGCGATGTTTTAAAATGAGTAATCATCAGAACAAGCTGGGAGGGATTTTTACAGGGGAAAGTGGATTTTAGAGTTAGTCAATGAATATTAGCCGTGCTGGCAGTGTTCTCTGGCCCTGCATTACCTCCCCAGGGTGGTGGCACTGAAGGGGGAAATCAGATGTGAGACAGACCCTGATTATTTTATTGCTGGAGAGCAACAGCTCCATTCCAGCTCCTCTGAGGATGCATTCCCGGGGAGGGAGCACAGTGGGGCTCCTCTGGAGAGCCTGGCCAGGAGTGGGGACATCTGGCACAGGGAAAGGGGAGCAGGGGAGTGCTCACGGGAGAGGGCAGACCTTCCCCAAGGGTTTGCTGTGTCAGGATATTCCTACAAGCCCCTGAGTCCCTGGAGAGCCCTCGTGCTCTGAACCAAACCCAGCCCCAGCCAGGGCTCCCCCTGCCCTGAGGAGCCCCTGCTTGGAGCACTGAGGGGCTGCAGCAGCACAGCAGCTGGTGTCCCATCCCAGCCCTGTGGGATCAGGGGCTCAAGGGCTCTATCCCTCTGAATTAAAGTCATCCCTCTGAATTAAAGTCATCCCTCCGAATTAAAGTCATCCCTCCATCCTGCTGGACCCCTCGGGAGCCAGCCCACCTCTCCCCAGGGGGAGGCATCACAGTGAGCAGGGCTGTCCCCAGACCTGTGCTGGCGGCAGGAGCTGAGGAGGGCACAGAGCAGAGGGGACAGCAGAGCAGGGGAGGGGCAGGATGGGGCCCTGGAATTACCTGTCCTCCTGGGGAGCAGTGGCTTTGGGGGCTCGGGGCCCCCCACCAGCCTGTCCAGACCTGAGGGAACAGGAAACACAAGGATGTGGTTAACTAATTGCTGGCCGTGGCTGTGATGGGTTTGGGGAGAGAAGGAGGAGAAGACAGATTTGGAGTCGGGTTTGTTCCCCAGTGAGGAGGAGCTGGAGCAGACTGGTGTTCCCTGGCACAGGGCACTGTGTGACATCCAGGGAACTGTTTGATCTCCTGCCTCCTCCATCCTAAACTCCCTCCACCCAGGCCTGCCCTGAGTTTCTCACTCTGAGATGCTGAAGAACAATCTGGCTCCACAAAACTCTGGAGCTCTCCTGAGACTTCCAATGTGTCTGTGCTGCTGAACTCCAGCTCCAGCAGAAGACATTTGTGTGAGCTTCTCCCCACCCTGCATTCCTCAGAAAGAAACAGGAGCAGCAATTCCTTTGGCAGTGTCACTGCCTGGCACCACGGGCACCCCAAAACCTGTCACAGCACACAGAGAGGGGGACGGGGGGTGGGCACTGGGATGACGAGGGGCTCCTGGCCGTGCCACTTCAACAGAACAACACGAGGGCAGCATTGCTGGCAAAGACCACCAGGAGACTGTGCTACAAGTCTGGGAAGCCTGGACACACCATTAAAAATTACCCCGAACTGGCAGGAGGCACAGGATTACCTTACTGCTACCCTAGATGTGAAAAGGGAAGGCGTTATGCAAATCAGGGCCACTCCAAGCTGGATGTAAATGGAAAAGCTGTGCCTAGCGTCCCTCCCGGGCTCCTCCAGCCCAGCTCTAGGGAACGCAGCCACTGCCAAAAGGAGCAAGCAGCCAACAACAACCAACTTTGCACTCTGATCCACAGCGACAGAACAACCAGAGCTACAGGGCTCCTGCACTCGGGAGAGAAGGTGACAGCGATTTCTCATCTGTGCTGGCCGAAGGACTGGACTTCAGGGACACCTTTAGACCCTCCTGGAGAGGCCAGAGCTCCAGGAGTGTTTGCACAGCGCCTTGGGCACGGGGTGTAAGTGCAGGGCTGGGGGCTGGACCAAGGGTCCTGACGGCTCCCTGCCAGCTCAGGGAACTGCGCTGATGGAAAAGGGCGAGGAGAAGGAAACGTTCTTACGGGGGGCTGCTCTTCTCCTCGTCCGAGTCGGAGTTGTGGTGCTGGATCCAGCTGTTGTCCCCGCGCAGGGTGGTGCGGACCTTCATCTGCCGGATGATCCTGCGGCGATCCTCGTCCGAGGGCGGGATCAGCCCTCCTGGAGAGCGGCACACGGAGGGAAGGCGCCTTAGGGTGCCCTTAGGGTGCCTGCAGCCCTGCCTGCCTGCTCGGCTTGGGCTGGGGGTCGTGTTTGGCACTTTGAAGGCCGGCTCTGGGAGCGGGGCAGGGAAAGGAGAAGCGCGAGGGTTGTTCTGAAAAGCAGCGCTGACTCCTCTGCATCCCTGCTCCAGGACTGTGAGGGTCTGAGGCTGCACAGACACAGGACACACATCTCTGCTTTTGGTCAGTTCTAATTACCTAAGGCAGAGAAGCTCCCTGGACTGCTTTTTTTTGTGGTTTGATTTTTTTCCCCCTCTTTTTTTCCCCCCCTCTCTTTTCTTAGGTCTGTTTAAACCTGCTCCGAACTGAAAACGCCCCAGGATCCCGGGGCAGATGGGATCCATCCCAGCATGGAGCCCTCTCCTCTCTGTCAGACATTCCAACACTGCGTGGGACTTTCCCCAGCTCCGATGGGAGATGGAGACGTGGCCATCCACACCTCAGGATCAGCATCCCATGGGATCACAGAGGTTCACGCAGAGCTCCCACACCTCAGTGAAACACCTCCCTGGTGGCCTGTCCCAGCAGAGACATTCCAGCTGCTCCAGCTGGGCACAGGAAACAGAGGGAAAGCAGGAGAGGAAGGAATTACCTTTAGTGACACCCAGGGACATCATGGTCTCAGCAGCACCTTCCCCTTCTGCCACTGCTCACAGCCAACAAGCCCCTGGAAGAAAGGGAGAAGGGGATAAGCAAAATATCACTCGTGGTATAAAAATTTGGCGGGCAGGGGGAGAGCAGAGCACAGCCACGGTGCCCAGAGGACAGGGAGACTCTGGCCTTGTACCAGAGCTGGGATTGCTCCCCACCCATGAACCTGCTGCATCAAGGACAGGGAAAATCAAATCCAGCCATGCCGGAGGTGTTTCTCCAGATCTGGGAGGAAAGTGGTGGAGGAGACCTTGCAAAAGTGCCCAGAGCCACTCAGGTGGGCCAGACCTTCTGGAGTCCACACAACTCCTGGGTCCCTGAGTATCCCTGGGATTTGTGTCAGGGGGGATGAGAAGGACCCAGGTTAATTCAGCACGTTTGTGCTTGTCAGAAATGGTTCTGGTTTCACTCCTAATTTTCCCGTGGAAGCTGCAGGATGAGCTTTTGTTTTCACAGGAGAAAAATCAGGCATTGAATCCAGAATGGTTTGGGTTGGATGGGACCTTAAATCTCCAATTCCAAACCCTTCCATGGCAGGGACACCTTCCAGGTTTTACCACCCCCAGTCTTCCCTTGGCAAAAGCCTCTCCTGGATTCTGGAGTGGGAAATAAAAAGGCCCAACCCTCTTTGGGAGAATCTGCAAGGAGGTTGTTGCTCCCTGCTGGTGGGCCTGTCCCTGCAGTATTCCCGGGAAGCCACATGCCCGGCAGGAACGCTGCCTGCTGATCTCACTGCTTGGCACAGCTCCTCCCCTGCCTTGTCTCAGCCAGGGATCTGCTGGTCCCCTCCTCTTCCCCAAGGCTCCTCACCCTCTGCAAACATTCCCGAGCCTTACACCCAGCCCTGTGCAATCCAAACACACAGCAGCCGGCTGATATCCCAGTATTCCTTCTGATTTTGGGGATAACCTTTGATTTATGGTCCGGCTCATGTCCTTGGTACCATCCATCCCTCATCCTGTGTGCGGGATAAATGCAATTGGTGCTCAGCTTTGGACACCAGCCTCTGGGACTGAGCACTGGGATGTCCCAGGCAGCAGGAGATCCATAAAAATGGTGAATTCCTCTGACAAAGCATCCAACAGGAGCCACCCAGCACAAGAGATAAATGTCCTATCTGCACAGGAGCAAAATCCCATCAAACTGTGTCCTGAGACTGCACGCTCCAGATGGGAATGCTGCTGAAATCCGTGCTAAGTAACACAGAATCCCTATTTCCAAAGGCGTGGAAGCCCACCAAGACAACACACACAGGTTGTTCCCACCTCTGGGAATCCTGGGGCTCATGGGCAGCTTTGCTGAGAGCCAGAGGTCAGACCTGCCTGAGTGTCCCACTGAGGAGCCTCTGAGGCTCCTCACCCCGTGAGGAAAGCCACGCCGAGCTGTTTGACAAGGAAAGCAGTTCCAGGGTGTTTAGCAAGGAGAAGGGAGGGGGAGCCTGGTTTGGATGTCAGCGTTGGGGGGCTCTGGGGCAGAGCCCAGCTCCCCCTCACACTCCGTGGGCTCCCCGCCCTGGAGTCTCACAGAGCTCCAGCAGCACCAACTCCTCCCTAGCGGGGAGTGTTCCCTATGGATCACAGCCCGGGGGATGGACAAGGAGCACCTCCAGTGTGCCCAAGGCCACAGAGCCGTGGTGGCCCTGGAGGGGTGACCTGTCCCTGCCCACCCCTGCTGTCCCTGAGGAGCAGAGGCACAGCCACACCAACCCTCCCCTGACGGATTCTTCAAGTGCCCGGAATGAGCAGCCCAGTCCTCGGCTGGGAAGGCTCCTGCTTCCCGTGGAAAGCACTGGAGCAGCTGTAATTAGTCTGCAGGAGATGAAACACTTGCTGTTCTTCCGAAGCTGATGGGAGCTCCTCTTCCCTGCCCAACACCCTCCTGTTTGATGGCTCAGGTGGCACTTTTAAATGTTAATAAAACGTTTTCAGCCCGCTGTTTGTAGGACACTTGGGGTAATGGCCCCTTTGTCCCTCACAGCACCTTGCTCTCTGTATGTCAGGGGTGAGCTGGACCCAGCTCTGAGGATTGAAGGAATGCCCTGGGAAGGGGAAGTGGAGCCGCTTTGATCCCATAAATCCACCTTTCCTGGGGGCACCACGGGTGCCTTCAGCCTCCTGAAGTGCCCGTGCAGCCAGGCCAGCCTGAGCCCGGGTCTGAGCACTCCTGCTCCCTGTGCTGTGCCTCCTGGCCCTGGGATGCCCCAAGCTCCACACTCACCTTCCCATGCTGAGCCCTGCCTTAGCTGCACCTTGTTGGGACAGGAGGCCCCAGGTCCCTCTGCTGCCTCCCTGCCCCTGCAAGGCCTTGGTGGCACCTCGAAGGTCCTTTCCAGCTCTGGGATTCCTGGACAAGGGGTGAAACCCTGGGTTGCCTCACACAAAGGGCATCCACGGGTGCCAACCTGTGCCCTCAGCAGGGTGACTTCCCTCAGCCCAAAGCCACGTGGAGTCATTGTGCAGCCACCTCTGAAGTGACCCTGTCCTGCCCGTGGTGGCCCAGGTGGCACCTGGGGTGATCCAGCAGCAGCTCCAGGCTCTGCTCCCAGCTGAGCCCATGCTGGAGCTCTCCCAGGATCTCCCCTGTCGCTGGTAGGGACACAAAACAACGAGCAGGCAGCAGAAAGGTCAGCAGGAAAAGCTCTACCTTTGGTTTTCTGACTCCATCTTATGTACACTTTGACAAAAGGACCAAAAATTGGCTACACAGGTCAGCACCTCTTCTTCCTCGTTGGTGAACATCACCATCAATCATCTTTCCCCTCCCAGTGGAGAAATGTGTGAACCAAATGGATAAGTTCTAAAAAATACACACCGTTTTCTTGAAGCTGCATGAGAATAAAGTACAAACAATAAAAAGCAGGCAAAGCTGGGGGGACACTCCCCGTGCCCCTGGCCACAGCACAGAGCCCATTTCCCCAGGAGCTGGGGGCTGATGGAGAACTTGGCCCGTGACCCAAAGTGCAAACAGCACCCAGGGCAGTCATGCGGAAACATCTCCTGCTCTGGGGATAATGGATGCCTGTTCTGACCTTCACAAGCCTCCAATTAAAATGTATTTAAAGCCTGCGAGAGGTTTGAAGCTCCTTCCTCTGAGCCTCCTCAAGCCTGCTGAGAGTTCTGGCCTCCAGCCCCATCTCCAGGCCAGGTCCCCACTCCCACGTCAGAGGTGACAATCCGGTGTGGCACTCAGCAGATCCAGTGGCACAAAGCAGATCCAGCCTTTGGAAACCCACGGCAGGAAGAGCAGGGGGCAAAGGCTTGTCCTTTGGGTTCCGTGTCCCAGCAGCAGCCCCAGAGCCCGGCACTGCCTCCAAATCCCCTGCACCGGCCACGAGACACAATGCAACCCTTGTCCCTGCTCTGCCCTGATGTCACCCGACACCTGAGCTGCCGAGGAGGGACAGCACCGAGCTGCCAGACCCACGTTAACCCCTGCCAGACCCACCCCAACCCCTGCCAGACCCACCTTAACCCCTGCCAGACCCACCCTTAACCCCTGCCAGACCCACCCCAGCTCCAGGCAGCTCCTGCTGGGGCACCACCTGGGCACAGTGCGGTGACATTTTTAAGCCAGCATTCCTAAAACTGGATTTAGGTCACCTCTGAGCTCTGGCTTGAAACATGTCCCATTATCCCATTCCTGGGAAGGGTGGACACTCCTCCCACTCTCTGCACTTGGGGCCACCAGGAGCAATGGGAACCTCACTGGGGACTCACCACCTGCACCTGAGGCTCTCATCCCTCCTCCTGCACACTTGGGCTCCGTGTTCGGAGTGGAGAAGGTTCTCAGGGAGCTCCTGAAAACCCAGACCCGGCCTGAGGCCCTGGCACAGGTGCCCAGAGAGGCTGTGGCTGCTCCTGGATCCCTGGCAGTGTCCCAGGCCAGGCTGGACATTGGAGCAGCCTGGGACAGTGGCAGATGTCCCTGCCCATGGCAGGGGACAGTGGGTGAGCTTTGAGGTCCTTCCAACCCAAACTATTCTGGGATTCCAGGGTTTAGACAATGCTCAGCTGCTCTGAGCTACCAGCTTTTTATTCCTGCCTTTCCCTTTTTCCTTGCAGTGACTGTGTAATGCTGATGCTGTTCCATAAACATTGGGGAGATTTAGGAAGCACCAGGAGATTTCTAAAGTCAAGCTATGAACAATCAGGGATCCAATAACTGAAACAGTCCAGGCAACCTCAAATCAAACCTTAAATCCACCCTTCTGGGCTTGTGCAACACAACAGCTCACACCTGCCTGGCTGGTGAGCCAGAGGCACTCACAGTCCCACAGTCCCTGAGGATGGAAAACAGCTCTGGGATCAGCAGATCCAAACTGTGCCATGTCCTCACCCTGTCCCCAGCCCAGAGCCCTGAGTGCCACCCCCAGGGATGGGGGACTCCAAACCTCCCCGGGCAGCCCCTGCAAAGGCCTGAGCTCCCTTTCCATGGAGAAATTCCTGCTGATGTCCACCTGAAGCTCTGTCCTGCCCCCACCTGTGGCTGCAGCAGGAGCTCTGAGGAGCCTGATCCCAGCAGCGCATCCCCCTGGGATCTTCTCCCCACGACCTGAGGGCAGTGAGAGCCCCTTTTCCCCCTGAATATGGGGAAATGGATGACAACCCGCAGCTGGAGTGGGAAATCCTGCCCAGACCTCCCCAAGAGGACCAACACAGACACGTCCCTGTGACAACGCGTGAGAAGCTGCAAACGCACGATTAGAATTTCCTTTCATTCACTCACAACCACACAACCCCAAAAAAGCCCCAAATCCAGCTGAAGCTGGCACAGCCTTGGGCTGCTGAAGTCAGGAAAGTGTCAAATTCATGAGAGCAGCTCTCAGCCCTGTCCATCCCCAGGGATCACCCCGAGGGTCCCAGCACCAAACCTCACCCCGGCTACTGCCAGAGGCTTCTCGGCTCCTTTTCACCATCCTGGGTGTGCAGTTTCATCGCTCTAATTACACGGAATTAATTCCTAATTGCTCAGCTAATTTCTGGGTTTTCAAAGGAAGGATGTGCAGGACGTTCACCACACCCACACACCGCTGCCCTTGAGCCTTGATGCCCAAAGATGAAAGGAAAAAGGAAGGCAAAATGGGGTTTGTCTCAGAGGTGGAGCTTTGTGTCACTAACTCACAGACAGAGCAAGACAAAAGCTCCTTGAAGCCTCATGACATCACAGAGACACCACGAAATTTTGCCGAGAAAAAACAGCTTTTTTTTTTTTTTTTTTTTTTTTTTAAAGAAAGCTAAAATCTGCCACTTGCGGAAATTGGGACTTCCACTTAAGTCCTGGTAATTTTTTGGGGAAGAAATGTACTGAATCGTTGGCTGGATGAATAGAATTAGCTATTGGTAATAAAATAAATTAATAATAAATTGTAATTTAATTATAAAATTAATTTTATAATAAAATAAATATTTTCTTTATTTTATAAATATATAAAAATAAATAAAATACCCTAACCAAACCGTCCTGATCCAGCCGGGGAGGAAGGACACCCTGCTTCCCAAGCTGCCCAGGTGAACCCAGCTCACCCTCCTGTGTGGGGTCTGTCCTGGGGCAGGCGCAGGGAACTGGGGATGACATTCCCTGCCCTCGCATGAAGCAAGGACAGAGGGAGGTGCTCTCTCCTCTGTGCCAGCTCTGCCACTCCTTCCCAGGGTGCTGATTTCACACTGATTCAGGGACAAACAAAACAAGGCAGAGCAGGAGAGAGGGAGAAATCTCCGCCCGCAGCCCCTGAGTCGCACGGGAGTCCTGGGGCAGGGAGGGGCCGGAGAGGCACAAAGAGCTGCAGCTCCCCCAAAAACTCCCCGGAGCTTCTCAGGGGTCAGGGGCTTGGATTTTCCCGGCGGTGGCCGGTCTCTGCCCACACCCAGCCCCATCCCTGGCAGCTCACTGCCCTGCCCCGCGCAACTCCGGGGGAAAGGGCTTTAGGAGGACGCGGGGCCGTGGGCAGGGAGGGCACTGGACATCAGACAAGGGCACCAAAGCCACGGAGCCAACCCTCAGCCTCAGCCCCAATCCCTGCGGGAAGCTCATCCCTGCAGAGCTGAGCCACGCTTTGAGCCAAGACAGCCCTGAAAAGCTCCACTTCCCACGGAGCAGGAGCATTCACGGTGTCCCCGGACAGCAGAGCAGAGCCCTGCTGGCCCTCACCCTCCCGGGCAGGTGAGGCAGCCGCGGCTCCGCTCCCGTCCCTCCCTGCGGACTGTCCCCAGGAGTGTCCCCACCTGCGGACTGTCCCCACCTGCGGACTGTCCCCAGGACTGTCCCTCCCTGCGGAGTGTCCCCAGGAGTGTCCCCACCTGCGGACTGTCCCCAGCTGTGTCCCCACCTGCGGACTGTCCCCGGGGGTGTCCCCACCTGCGGACTGTCCCCGGGGGTGTCCCCACCTGCGGACTGTCCCCAGGAGTGTCCCCACCTGCGGACTGTCCCCAGCTGTGTCCCCACCTGCGGACTGTCCCCGGGGGTGTCCCCACCTGCGGACTGTCCCCGGGGGCGTCCCTACCTGCGGACTGTCCCCAGGCGTGTCCCTCCCTGCGGACTGTCCCCGGGGGTGTCCCTACCTGCGGACTGTCCCCGGGGGTGTCCCTACCTGCGGACTGTCCCCGGGACTGTCCCCACCTGCGGACTGTCCCCGGGGGTGTCCCTACCTGCGGACTGTCCCCGGGGGTGTCCCTACCTGCGGACTGTCCCCGGGACTGTCCCCACCTGCGGACTGTCCCCGGGGGTGTCCCTACCTGCGGACTGTCCCCGGGGGTGTCCCGACCTGCGGACTGTCCCCGGGGGTGTCCCTACCTGCGGACTGTCCCCGGGGGTGTCCCCACCTGCGGACTGTCCCCGAGCGGAGCTCTCCCGGCAGCGGCGGCTCCCGGCGGCCCTGGCACTGCTGTGGCACACCTGAGCGCTTACCTGCCGAGAGGGCCGGCCCCGGGAAAAGCCAAGCCTTGTTTTGAGGAGGAGACTTGGGTGTGTTTGGCCCTTCAGGGGAATCAAACAGGTTTCTCCGTCCGGCGGCACGGGCTCCCCTCCCTGGAGGCTGTGCTCTGCATTCCTGGCATTCTCCGGCGGGTCCCCAGCCCCGGGGGCCACTGCCCCGGCCCGGAGCAGCCCCCCGGCTCCCAGCCCATGGGGTTCCTCCTCGGGACAGGCACTGCCAGGGCTCGGGCCCAGGCACGGGCAGCAGAGCCCACCGCACCTCGGGTACCTCCGGCCCGGAGCCGCTCCGGGACCCGGGCAGCATCAGGGACCGCGGCTGTAATTAGCCCTCGACACTGATTGTCCGCTTGGAACTCATTAACGAGCCCCACAGGTGTGCTAATCACCCGGGAAATTGCTGGCCATTCCGCTCTCCCTCGCTTTGTTTGCCGTTCTAATTGCCCCGGTCACCGAGGGCGATAGTTGTCCCCCCGAGGGCTGGCTGGGGACAGACCCTGGGACACGCTTTGTGCACATCCCCAAGGCCTGCGGCCGCGGCTGTGTGTCCAGGGCTGGCCTGGGGAGTCTGGGCTCCAGCCTGGTGCTCCACACGGTGCGAAGGACCAGAGGATCCCAGAACAGCTTTGGTTGGGATAGAAAGGGATTAAATCCCACCCAGCGCCACCCCTGCCATGAGCAGGGACACCTCCCACTGCCCCAGGGACACCTCCCAGTTCCCCAGGTGCTCCAGTGTCCAGCCTGGCCTGGGGCACTGCCAGGGATCCAGGGGCTGATGCAGGATCACCCTGTGCCAGCCCTGCCCACCCTGCCAGGGAACAATTCCTGCCCCACATCCCACCCAGCCCTGCCCTGGGCACTGGGAAGCCATTCCCTGTGTCCTGTCCCTCCATCCCTTGTCCCCAGTCCCTCTGCAGCTCTCCTGGAGCCCCTTCAGGCCCTGCCAGGGGCTCGGAGCTCTCCCTGGAGCTTCTCCTCCCCAGGTGAGCACCCCCAGGTGTCCCAGCCCGGCTCCAGAGGGGCTCCAGCCCTGCAGCAGCTCCTCCAGCCCTGGAGGTGACAGAGCCCAGCGGGATCCCTGTCCCCTGCCCAGGTGATGCTGGGAGGGAAAGCTGCTGCTGTCCCCCGGGTCGGCGGTGGGCTGATGGAAAATCCTCCCCTCCCGGCGGGATGTGCCCGGCCCCCGGCCCTGGCTCCCAGCGCACAGCCACGATGACATCAGGGATTTTCAGGCACGGACGCGTCCCTGCAGCCCCAGATCTCCTCTGGGATGTGCTCAGGCTCAGCGGAGCTTGGCTCGGCGCTGCCGCTGATCCCGGCGGAGATAAACCCGCAGCGCCGCGCCCTGAGCTCCGGCTCGGGGAAACGGGAGCTGCTCGAAGGCAGCTGGAAGAAGGCAGCCCAGACCCTTCCCGGGGAGCATCCTCTGCTCCAGGGCTCCAGCTGACAGCGCAGCTTTATTTTCGGTACGCCCTGAGTCACGCCGGGGTTTGCTGAAGGTTTGTCCGGGTTCTTGCCTGGAATAACAGTGAGTAACGCCCTGGCCTGGCCCTGCAGGTGCACCCGGGGACTCGGGGCTTTTCCCGCTGGGAACGCAGTGTTCCACACTCAGTGTTCAAAAACTGAGCGGGGGGAAGGTGTTTGTCATGAACTCAACGCCAAACACTGAGGAATGGGTGAGGAGCTGCCAAAGCAGCAGCGCAGGAGGTCAGGAGGTTGAGGAGATGCATCCCCACGGTGTGGACAGCAGGAGAGGGGTTTGGGTTCTGCCCCTGTGCCCTGCTCAGGTGACACCTCAGCTGCACAGCTGCCCCAGCCCTGGGCCAGCACAGGAGGGACCTGGAGCTGCTGCAGAGAGCCCAGAGGAGGCTCCAGGGCGAGCAGAGGATGGGAGAGCTGGGATTGTTCAGCCTGAGAGGAGAAGCTTTGGGGTGACCTCACTGGGACCTTCCAGAGGCTCAGGGTCAGACTCCAGATTTCTGTCAGGGAGCTGTTCACATCCGGAGTTAAACTCTGCCAGATTCAGGATGCTCCAGGAGAAGACACTGATCTTGGTCTCGCCTGGAGCAGCACAGGTGCCCTGCACACCTTTGGAGGAAACCTGAGTGTGCTGAAGTCAACAACACAAAAAGTCCTTTATACTCATCCGACCTGAGCAGAACCCAAGAGGGGAGTTTTTCCATTTTCCCACTGAATCTGGTTAAAGCCAAGAGGATCTGGCTTGGCCCTGCAGGCCTGGGCCCTCCTCAGCCACGAGCCAAGGCTCAGGTAAAGCTGTGCCTGAGCCCAGCCCAGAGCAGGAGCTAGGTCCTGCCTCCCATCCCAACCCTTCTCCAGGGACACACACACACTCCTGCAGCACGGGAGAGCAGAAAAAAGAGCCTTTTTCCCCCAGCTCCAGTTAAACATTACTATTATAAAGGAAATTTCAGCCTGGAATATCTGACTTGACCAGGAAATGGATTTTCATGGGATGTCCTCTCCGAGGAAAGCACACAGACCCCTTTGCCATCAAGACGTCCCACAGTGGCACTCCAGTTCTTGTCCTGCCACAGCAGCTGGGTGGTAACAGCTGTAAACCCACAGCTCGCTCCTGCAGGAACAGGGATGTCTGCAAGGAACCTGGGAACCCAGGCAGCCAAATTCATGGGAAGGGGCTTTTACCAAATCATTCCCATGGCGACGGTGACTCCTGCCCAGAGGCACCCTCACAGCCCAGCCTGTGTTTGAACAGCCACTGCAACACCCTGCAACATTTTTCAGTCTTTTCTAGTGATGAGAACCCACCAGCCCCACAGCAGAGCACCGAGCTGCTCTGGAACATTTCCTGCCTTCCCCACACCACTTTCTCCCAGTGCTGCAGGGGGAGGCAGGTGAGTAACCCCGTAGTGCTGTGGCCTTTTGCAGAGGTGCCACCGGCCCCAAGCAGAGCTGTGATGAGTCGCAGGGTGTAAAAACCACTACACCCATTTGTTACAAGGGCACCCAACTGGTTTTTCACGCGGCGTCATTGCAGAGCCCTGCCAGAGCTCACCTCCCTAATAGCAGGTAACAGCAGGGGCATTGCGTGTCCCCAGCCATTCCCTGCTGGAATACCCCCACCTCCCAGCGCAGGACACACCTGCACGCTGCCGGAGCTCAGGAGAGCCAGCGGGGACACGGAGTGTTGCTGTCAGCAGGGTCCAGCAGAGGCAGAGCCTGTGGCAGGGACACCGTGACGCCCCAAACACGCTCTGGCACAGGCAGGGAGATGCTGATTTATCCTCAGCAGCTCGGCGAGGATAAGTGCAGGCTCGGAGGAAAACAAGCTGCTCTTGCCCCTGCCCTGACAGGGTTGCACCACTCTCCCCCGTGGGCCTGGCACCAGCCAGGGCTTGCACAAGAGGCAGCGAAACTCGGGAGAGAATCCTCCTGTTATTCACACTCCCGAGGGGCAGAGGCCAGTCCTGCCCCGGCTGGGAGGAGTGGGAATGTCCCGGTGCTCCCTGGCATCAGCACATCGGGGTTACAGGATGTGCTGGGCTACAAAACATCCCTTCCCCAGCTTCCCAAGGGCTCGGCTGGAGCCCTGCAGCGTGTCCTGGATCCCCACGTCTGGAAATTCCCTGGGGATGCAAATGTCACAGTGCTCCCAAACCCCACTGAGTCATGGAGTGCTTTGGCTTGGAGGGGCTTAGAGCCCCTCTTGTTCCACCCCACGGGCAGGAGTGCCCTCCACTGTCCCAGACTGCTCCCAGCCTGGCCTTGGGCACGTCCTGCACACCCCTGGGGTGTCCTCTGTGCCTGTTTGCTCCCTGGACGTGCAGGGTGATTTCTGACCTGCTCCTATCCATTTTCCCTCTTACCTATTTCTGGTAATTACACCCAAGCCACCCTTTTTCCTCTCTGGAGGTGTGTCTGCACCAGGACTTCCCCCACTTTCCAAGGGCGAGATGGGAAGGAATTCCTTGGACAATCCTCCTGAGCAAGTTCCCTTTGCAACTTGTGTAAGAGAGGAATGGGGGTTTTGGTTACCTTAACTCCTCCTACAACAGCACTTTTAATCCTCTCTCCCATCCCTCCCTCTCCTTCCTCCAGGATAAGCAACAGAAGATCTCTCCTTATCTCTCCCACTGCCAAAACCTGTCTCAGGTCAGCAAAATTAGAAACTGCAGCAAGGAAGAGGCAGGAAAGCAGAGAGAGGGAGATAAGGAGTTTGATGAGAGTGCTCCAGGGAACTCTTTGAAGTCGTGGGGAGCTCCTGCTGAGTGTTACAGGCAGGGACAGGCTGCACCTGCATTTGATCCTCCGCGTTTGGACAAAGGTTTGACAATGGCAATTTTGCTTCACAGCCTCTGCTCGCTGACACACACAAAATACAGGCTGGGAGTTCCAAAAACCCCTGAATGGGTTGAGAGGGATGTTAAAACACATCCAGTGCCATGGGCAGGGACACCTGCCACTGTCCCAGGCTGCTCCAGTGTCCAGCCTGGCCTTGGGCACTGCCAGGGAGCCAGGGGCACCCACCGCTGCTGTGGGGACCTGTGCCAGCCCTGCCCACCCTCACAGGGGACAATTCCTGCCCAATCTCCATCCAGCCCTGCCCTGTCCTATCCTCCCATCCCTTGGAAATCGTCTCTCTCCATGTTTCTCTCCTGTTTCTCCATGTTTCCACTTGGCTCCTTCAGGCACTGCAAGGCCACGGTGAGGTCACCCCAAAGCCTCTCCTCTCCAGGCTGCAGCACCCCGAGGCCCTCAGCCTTTCCTCCCAGCAGGGCTGCTCCATCCCTGGGATCCCCCTGGAGCCTGCCCTGGGCTCGCTGCAGGAGCTCCACGTCCTCCCTGTGCTGAAGAGGAGGCACAAAACCCCTCCAGGCAGGACACAGCACAAGGATCAGCTGCCCCAGAGACTCAGGATGGGATTTATGCTGATTAGAGCTGGGAAACGAGAGGAGGAGGAGGAGGAGGAAGAGGCTGTGGGTCGAGGGAGGCTGTGCTGTGCTGTGGTCAGGGCTGGAGGCACAGCCAGGCTCCAACACTCCCTGTTTACCTGTGCTGGGGAAACAGCAGAGCCACAGGAACCTGGCAGCTCCCTGATTCCAGCAGGAGAGCCCAGCCCAGGAGTGTCACAGCCCAGCCCAGGAGTGTCACAGCCCTGTCCAGGAGTGTCACAGCCCAGCCCAGGAGTGTCACAGCCCTGTCCTCAGTGCCAGCCAAAATACAAAGCCACTGAATTTTCAGTTGCAGCTGGCCACGAAGAAGAAATTAGCCCCTGTCTTCCTATTCTTACAGGGAGGAATGTAGAAGAGAATTTTTGAGAGGATCAAAACTTTGCATGTTTGAATTTCGCAGAGTTGAATGCAAACAAAACAATTTAGTGACCTGTGTTTGGTCAGTACCAGAACAAATCTGGGAAAACAAAAACAAAAAAAGGAATGTGCTAAAAGATTTGCTTAGAAATTAAAAATGAAAAGGAAAATGCCTCAAATCAAAAATAACTAAAGAAAAAGCATGCAGTTCAATCAGGTATCATGCTAATATTTTGTTTGCCTTCAGCAATGCAACCCTGCAACCAGCAATGCAGCCACTGCTCCCCCTGGCCAGGAAACCTCGGGAGCTGCTGCCCCATCCCAGCAAAGCTCTGGAGCCCTTCCTGGGAACGGGAACCTGCTCTGATCCAGCTGAGCTCAGCTCCTGCTCCGGGAGCACCCTCAGCTCCCCTCCAGGCTGCCAAGGACACGGAGAGCAGTGCCCCTGCCCTGGAACTGTCCAGGCACAGCCACGGCTTTTTGGGGATGGACTGGAGCTGGGAAATGCCACCTGGAGGCCAAAGGTGATGTGATTTACCTCTGGTTTGGCTTTGGGAAATCCTGGATCCTTCCACTTGCACCCAGCCCCACTCGTTCCCTTGGGAGGGCAGAGTTATCCCAGCAGGAGTGCAGATCAGAGCGGTGGGAGCTGGCCCAAGCACCCGGACAGTATTTGCTTCAACATCAAGCAAAGCCAAGGTTGGAAAAAACAACTGTTAACCAGCAAATAAAAACTCTAAGGTAAAAAAGCCCAATTAGGTTTTTGTTTTTATTTTTTTCCCCCCAGAAAACAGGCAGAAGTTCAAATAACCCCCATTTAATCAGACTACAGCAGCACACTGAGGTTAAGGCTCCTGGAGGCTGAGGTTGTGGCTGCCCCTGGATCCCTGGGAGTGTCCAAGGCTGGGTGGGATGGAGCTTGGAGCAGCCTGCGACACTGGAAGGTGTCCCTGGGGGTGGAATAGGATGGGCTTTAAGGTGCCTCCCAACCCAAACCATCCTGGGATTCCGTAATTCTGTGACTGAGGCACTTCCCACCCTTCTGAAATCTGAAGCACCAGAACTCCCAGGGATTTGTACAGGGCAAAATTCCAGCTGTAACCTAAACCTCTCACTCCAAACCAAACCAGAACTGAAGTGCTTAGAAAGATTAGAGGGCAAAGAACATTGAAGATACAAGTCACAGGAAATAGCTCGGGGACCATTGCTTTGTATCCATGTCCCTGTGGAAAAGAGGTTTTTTTCACAGACTAAGTGGTCAGAGCACCAAAAATCCCCGTGAGCAGCACTGACAGGGCAGGGAGGAGGAGCTTGGTGCTGATGCAGGATCTCCCCACCACTGCAGATCTTGTGGGAAGGGAGTTGTGGTGAGACAGTGCTGGGGATGCTGCCAGGCACCTCCCAAAGATCTCTGCCCCTAAAAGGGAATTATTAACATCCTGGTTGTGCTGAGAGTGGGATCTGCCCTTTCAGAGGTGGGACACGGAGCTGGAAAGTCATCTCTGCATGATTTATTTGGGTTCTTTTGGGACAGGAATAAATCCTGCACGGACAAAGGAACACACTCCTTAGGGGTTCCTTCTGCTGCCTCAGGGAAAAGCCAAATCACCTCCTGGTCGTGGAGGGAAAACCAAAAGAGCTGCAATGAATTAAGAGATGGTGGCAGGAGTCCCTTTTGACACAGGGCTCTCTTGTGGAGAGCACAGCCACGGGAAGTGTTTGTGACCCAGCCTGCAGCTCTGGGAAGGGCTGGCTGCTGTCACCAGAGCAACAAAACACGGGACAAGGGTGGAGGCAGGGGAGCAGGAATGTCGGTGTGCCTGCTTGGGATCCAAGAGGGCACAGCAGGGTGTTTATTCACAGCCCAGAGAGTTCAGCAGCTGTTTCCAAACAAGAAGTCACATCCAAGAGACGAGCTGTCAGCACAGCTCCCACACGGGGCAGGAGGAGGAGGAGGAGGAGCAGAGACTTGAGGAAAACTCCTGCTCCCTGGGGAATGGGTGACACCTGCCCCACGAGAAGCTGCTCAGTGAGGATGGGAGCGAGGGGAGAGGCTGTCAGGCCCTGGCCCTGCGCAGGCTGGGGTAACTCTGCACAGTCCTGGCAATGGCCTCGTCCAGGCTGACCACGGGGCTGTAGCCCATGGCCCTCTTGGCCCTCTCACAGCTGTAATAGTGGAAGGTCCCAGCCAGGGCCACCCTCATGGGCGTGAAGGTGGCCTTGATGGTCACCAGGGGCCTGAGCAGGGCCAGCAGCAGGGACAGCAGCAGGGCCAGGTAATAGGCCAGCCAGTAGGGGATGTGGTACTTGGGAGGGTCGTAGTCCAGGCCCGTCAGGATGCGGGACATGAAGGTCCAGAAGGGAATTGGCTCGTCGTTGGTGATGTGAAAGGCCTGGGAGAGAGGCAGAGAAGAAGCCAAGGGTTAAAAATCATGGTGGATTTCCCAGGTTTGGCTCTGTGATGGCCCCTGTCCCCCCTGACCTGGGCCAGAGCACATTGTCCTGACAAACTGCTTTGCACTGCCCACCTCTGTGTGCAGAGGGGGGAATTCCTGCTTTTCCAAGGAAAACAGCTACTTCCAGCAGTCCAGAGGCCAGGATTCCTCATCACTGCCAACCAAACCAGCTGCCACAGCACAGAGCAGACAGGTTCAAACACCCGAGTGTGCTCAGAGCAGGGTTGGGACCAGGAAAAGCTGGAAAAGTTCCTCCTGGTCTGAGCTGTGTCCCAAAAGCCTCTGCGTTTCCATGTGTGCCTCCTGGCTGCCCCCAGCTCTGCTGCATTGCCCTTCACAAGGAGTTTTAGAACAGGAAATTCCAGGATCTCCATCCAGCTCAGCCCAGGTGGCTGCACTCAATGCCCACCACAGATGGAAAACCTGGAGCTGCTCTCCTGCAGGATGGATGTCCAGGACACTCCATGGATCCCAGAGGCTGGGGATCCCTTCCCTCCCCTCCTTCCTCACCTTCCCACACAGGGGAGAGCCTTTGTGCAGCTTCTCTGCAGCCAGGATGTGCCCGTGCACCACGTTCTCCACGTAGGTGAAATCCACCAAGTTCTTTCCATCCCTGCACACAGAAAAGGAATTTAAACCCCAAGGCAAGGTGGGCTGGAAATCTGCTCGTGGCAAAAGGAAGGATAAATTCTACCAGGATAAATTCAGCCCAGGCTTCCCCTTCTCCCACTCTCTGGTGCTTCCATTTCAGGCCATACTTTTCAGTATTTCATATTTAACAGGGATTTTAATTGTCAGAACCTCAAATACCACCAGTGGTAAGTAATCTGAGCTGGCTCAGATTAATGGCACAGCTCTTTAACAGCTCGAGCCATGCCAGCTTTCCTCAGGGATATTCCTTAGGCACTATGGACACTCACCATGGCAGGGAGTGAGCCCCTAACTCGGGATTTTTTAAGGAAAAAAAGCTGGAAAGTGAAAAGTAAAAGGAACAACACAACTGATTTCCTTTTGCTCCCTTCCTAAAGGGCTTTGTGGATCCAGCACTGGCTCTGAAATGCCTGGGCCTTGCTCACCCAATGATGAACTTCATTTTGCCACTCCGAGCTGCCTGGATGAGGATGGGAACCAGCTGAGGGTCTCTGGGACCAAATATTCCATGGGGACGGATGGCAGTGGTGAGGAAATTGCTGTCAGGGTCGTTTGCACTGAGCACCTCCTGCAGGGAGAGAGGAGAAGAAAATCGAGAAGGAAAACAGAGCTCAGCAATTCATCCCATGGCCATCACTGGAGGGGCTGGGCACTCCCCACCTCCTTGGGAAGGAACCAGTGGAAGGATTATTATCCCCTGTGTCTTTCCAAGTGCTCCTTCCTTTGTTCCCATCTCTTTTCCCAGTTCTCCTTGGTAAGAAAACCAGACAGAAACCAGTTTTTATGGTTGAGCAGGTAATGAATGGACAAAGGAAGGGAAGGCTTTGCTTCTCTCATTTAACACCCCAGAAACCAGAGATTTCCAAGCTCCTGCACTCCATGAACTCTGCATGAGCTGGAGCAAAGGAGGACACTCAGGAACTCCATTTCTGTCCCTCCCAGGGACATTCCCACCCCAGCCCTCCTGGAGGGGTGACCCCATCTCCCTGGAGCTCCAGCAGCACATCCAGCAGCTCTGGAGCAGATTTCATTCTCCTGGGAGTTCCTAAACAACGTGTTCTCCTCCTTTCCAGCAGCTGCTGGGATTTCTGTGGAGGAGGCACAGAGAAAATCCTTTCAGCTTTCCCCAAAAACAAAGGCATCATCACAGGCACTGGGGCTACCCCTGATTGCTGCTCCTCAGCTTCCCCTTTATCAGTTACTGCAAAGTGCTGCTGAAGGAACAGATGTTTTCACAATTAAAATCAATTAAGCTCTTGTGGAGGAAATTCCTTCCAGCCTCTCACATTGTCAGCATCAGCATGGAAGAGACTCTGAATTCCTGTGGCACAAAAAGCCACGGATTCTTCCCACAGCTGAAAGGCAAGCCGTGGAAAAAGGATCCAAAAAAAGGTCTGTTGCCTTTGATTGCAAACATTGTTACCCCATGTTGAACCCACAGATGCTGCAGCAGTAAAAACTCGAGAAGGGCAGATGTTGGTGGTGTGCAAGTGCCCAAAGGAGTGAACTCTCAGTCTGGAGATCTTTTTTAACACGAATATTTTCAGTAATGGCCTGTGCCCCTTAGGCCACACTCCCACCTCTTCTCCTCCTCCCTCAGTGCCTTTTTCACATTCCCAACTCTAAATTCTGCCTGAAAACCAGGAAAAGAAGCAGAGAAACCAAAAACCTCCCCTGACTGCTGTTAAACCCAAGGTGTGGCAGGTAAGAACTGGGATCATCCCGTGGCTCTTCCATGGCAGTGACACCTCTGGAACCACCTCAGCAGTGTCACACAGGATTCCATTCAGCCTCCGGGGCAATTCGTGCCACAGCTCGATTTTGTTCTCTTTTTATTAAGTGAATACATCCAAAAAGAACAACTTAACCACTGGCAAATACCTTCTCCTGCAGGATCTTGGTCTCTGTGTAGTAGTCGATGGGTTTTTGTGCATAGGGGAGATCTTCTGAGCCATTTTTGATGTCTGTGCCCTCAAAAACGACACTGGCACTGCTGGTTAACACCAATTTCTGCAAGAGACAGGAGAGAAAATAGCTTAAAGCCTGAAAGAAAAGGGTCATTGTTGGAATTCTGGAAACTTAGATTTTAAGATTTTAGTATATTTAGATTTACAAAGGCTGAGTAAAAAGATAATAATGATAATAATAATATTTAACCAACTGATCCTACAGAAAATAACCTGAGTCTAACAGAAGATGAATAGAAACTGCAGGTAAGAGAAATCCCCCTTTTAAATTCATTCTGTCCCATCATTTAATGCCACCTAAAGGGGATTAAAACATTCCAACAAACGCCCAAGACAGTCAATCCAGGGGAAACATCTCCAGGAAAATCAGAGGCTTGGAATATTTAACCCACACCCAGTGTTTTAAAGAAAGATTTGCTCATCTTGGCAATAACAGATCACAGTGGATTAAACAAAAATAAAGAAACCTTGGATGTTTGTGTTTGGTGAGTTAAATGAAATGAATATAATAAATAAATTTAAAATAAATTAAATAAATGACTTGAAACAAAAACTTGTGGGCTATCAAAGTAATTTAAGGGGAAAATGCAGTCTCCAATCCCAGGTTGGCTTCCTCAGGCTCTTCCTTTTCTGGGCAATTGACTTTCTAAACCAAGTGACACTGAGATCATGGCAAGAGTGTGTTCCTCCTCCTTCCACAGTGAGGAACTGATGGAGGGAACAGCAGCATGAATATTCCCACTGCTGGAAAATCCATCTCTGGGGCTGTCCCCTGCAGAAAGCAGGAAAGGAGCCACTTGTGAGGTGCAGTTCTCTCAGGGTGACTCCCAGGCAGGACAGATTTTAATGGATGCTTTTCCATCACAACGTGGTTTTCTGTGGCAAGCAGAGACTGAGTTCACACTGAGCAGGAGACTCACAGAGTCTCTCTCCCACTGGTTTTCATGGAGCAAGTGGGAATTCAGTACCTCAGAGCCCTTTGTCCCCCTCTCAAACGAGGCTGACGCCGGCCTGTGATGCAAATGTGCCAAAGTTCATCAGCCCCTGCAGGGCTTTTCCACCTTTACCTGCACTCCAGCTTCTCTGCAGGCTTCAACCACTGCCTGGGTTCCCTGGACGTTCACCTTGTAGAAGAGCTCCCTGTTGTCACTGGAAGGGGCTGGGGATGCACAGTGGAACACCACGGACACTCCCTGCAGGGCTGGCAGCAGAGCCTGCAGGGGACCACAGGGGACATGGCAGTGGAGCAACAGCCACGGAGGGAACCAGGAAAAAGTAACAGCAGGGAGATAAAACAGCTCTTTTTTTTTTTTTTTAATGGGAACAGCTGCATTTCAAGTCGTGTTCCCTCTACAAAGGTGGGCAGCTGGAAGGGGATTATCATCCAAGGTCTCCACAATGTCCTCACCACACAGCATCATGTCATCTCTTCTTCCCAGAGAAATCCTGGGAGCTTCCCCAGAGCTGGGGGCTGTCCAGCTGAGCTCCCTGCAATTCCCAGCTGCAGCTACAAGGCTCAGCTGGGACACTGAGGAAGCAGCAGGGTTAAAGCTCCCCATGGCACTGGCTGAGTGCTGGTGACAGTCCCAAAGTCACCTCCCACATGGCTCACACAGTCCTTGGCCAAGGCTCCCCCTCATCCCGTCCTGACTGTTGGGAATATGGAGCTGAGGAGAGCTGGGAGAGCCCCCTGCAATTAGCCCAGGGACTGTAATTAGCCCGTGAATCTCAGCTGACAGTAATGCAAAGCACCAGGCACAAACCCGTCCTGCTCTTTCCAGCTTGCAGCAGAAGCAGAAGCCAGATCTGCTCCCTCCAGAGGGAAAGTGCAAGGCCTGCACTTGCCCTTGCTGCCTGCAGCCAGTCCTTGCTCACCTCCTTGTCACACAGGTCTCCCAGGAAGAAGGTCACCTGCTGGCTCTCGAAGCGCTGCTGGATGTCGAAGACGTTGACCCTGTAGCCCCTGGCCAGCAGCTGCTCCACCATGTGCTGCCCCAGGAAGCCCGAGCCCCCGATGACAGTGCAGCTCCTGGCAGCCTGCAGGGACAGGGACAGGCTCCCTAACACCCAGCACAGCCACCGAGCTCTGCCCAGCCGAGTTCTGCCCAGCTAAACTCTGCCCAGCCGAGTTCTGCCCAGCTGCTGCACTGCAGGGACCTGAACTGGGACAGCAGAGCTCCGTGCTGTCACACAGACACTCTGCTGGCGTTTTGGGAGGACTCTGCCTCATGCTCACATCCAAGAGGCTCAAGGAGGAGGGAAGGAAAAGAAGACTGGCCCCCAAGAACTCTGCTTGGACAGCAAAGCAAACAGAATTTGAAAGGAGCCTGCAAGAAAGACGGAGAGAGGTTTACAAGGGCATGGAGAGGCAGGACACAGGGAATGGCTTCCCAGTGCCCAGGGCAGGGCTGGGTGGGATCTTGGGCAGGAATTGTTCCCTGGCAGGGTGGGCAGGCCCTGGAATGGAATTCCCAGGGGAGCTGTGGCTGCCCCTGGATCCCTGGCAGTGCCCAAGGCCAGGCTGGAGCAGCCTGGGACAGTGGGAGGTGTCCCTGCCCTGGAGGGGGTGGAACTGGAGCAGCTTTAGGGTCCCTCCCAACCCGGTCCAGTCTGGGATTCTGGGCTGATTCTGTGATTTGCTCCAGCCTCCTGGCACAGCTAATTCAGAACATTAAAACCATCACCATTATCAGAACCGGTGACACTCAGAGCCAAGAAAGCAACCAGGTAAAGGCAGGGACTGTCCTTTTGAGCCATTAGTTCTTCCTTTCTTTCTCTTTGAGCTTTGTAAACCAATGATTTGGGTTACTAATTAACAGATTTCAGCCTGGCCACTCATCTGACTGGATCGAGACCAAAGACCTCACTGCCAGCACAGAACATCCAGGCCCTGAGTCTGAGAGAGCTTTGACACAAAGAATGCTCTGTGCTGCTTGGAAAGAGTTTTACTCCTGGTTGTAACACAACCCCCATCTCTGCGGGGACCTCGGAGGGAGCCTGAACCCCCTGGAGCCACACAAAGACAACGATTGTTCACGGCTCTTCAAGGGCCACATCCTAAAGCAAAGGTCCTCCTGCCAAGTGTTGGGTGATCCACAGGAGAAATTTGAGGAGTTCTCTGAGTTACAGCAAAGCTGAACAGTTATTTGGGGTGGGCCACGCAGAGGAGAGTCTGATCAGGGTCTGGAGGATAAATCCTGTGAGGAGCAGCTGGGAACGGGCTTAGCCTGGAGAAGAGGAGGCTCAGGGGGGACATTGTGGCTCTGCACAAGTCCCTGCCAGGAGGGGACAGCCGGGGGATTTGGGATCTGCTCCCAGGGGACAGGGACAGGAGAAGGAATGGCCTCAGGCTGGGCCAGGGGAGGCTCAGGGGGGATATTTGGGGAAATTCCTTCACTGGAAGAGTGGCCAAGCCCTGGAAGGGGCTGCCCAGGGGGGGTTTGGAGTCCTCACCCCTGGAAGCGTTCAGACAATGAGTGGGTGTGACATTTTGGGATGTGGTTTGGAGAAGATGAGGGGGTTCAGTCAGAGGGGGAATGGCTGCTGAGGGGACAGGAGCTGTGGCAGCTTCTCCTCAAAGGCAGTCCCAGGACTCCCTTCCACTGACATTTCCCTTTTCCCTGGGCCTTTTCCCATTAGGTCCCTTCCACCTCACACCATTCTGGCTATCCCCTGATCCAGTCTCCAGGAACCAAGAGCACCCAAACTGCTCTGCGATGTGCTTGAAGTGAAGTTTTACTGCAGCAGAATGCTGCCCTCTGCCTCTGAGCCCCAGAGCACTGCAGAGGCTTCACAGGAATCCCAGAATCCCAGACTGCTTTGGGTTGGGAGGGATTTTACAGCTCATTTTATTCCACCCAGGGAATAAATGTCATGGGCAGGGACACCTTCCACAATCCCAGGTTGCTAAAAGCCCCATCCAGCCTGGCCTTGGACACTTCCAGGGATCCAGGGGCAGCCACAACGATACATAATTTTATTAAAAACTCTCTGTAATTTGATATTGCACAGTATAACATCCATGGCAAGCCAAGCTGCATGTCTGTATTGATTTTAAGGTATGAATTCAACCTATCCAAATTACACCTTGGAAAATCAAGTTTTCGTCCCAGAATTATCATTAACACAGGATCAGCCTCATGTCTTCCTTAATGATGCACAGAATATTTATGAATTTGTTTCTGCAAGACAAAACTTCCCAAAGCACCATTTGAAGCCCCAACTCACCGATCTCAGGTGTGTGGCCATGGCTTGGACGAGGCACTGTCCACCAGAACCCTTGAAAAAAAGGGAGAATATTCTTTTATTCCCAACAAAATAACGCATTTCCAGTTACAGGAATCAGGGTTTGAAGTCATTATGCTGAAGAAGGATGAAGCCAAGGAGTTAATCCTCCCTGTTCTTCCAAACTAAATCAGCAATGCAGCTGCTGGCCTGGCTCTTTAGGGCTGATTTCTCTGAAACCCCTTTGAAATTTCACGGGAGGAGCCGGGAGGAGGCACGATTGGTGCCTGCCCACCTGGGACACCGAGTGCTTTAAAGCTGGGGCACAGGGTGACCGCCCTCCCGCTGTTCCCTCTGCCACCCCCTATCCCTCAGCACCTCATCCCTCTCCAAAATGCCCTTTATGAGCTGCTGCACCTCCAGTTCTCCCCCAGCTCTTTCAGCCCCATCCCAGAGCCGCCCCCATCCTTCTCCCCACAGCCGCCAGGACCCTCCCCACGGCCCCAGACCTCCCGCCCTGCTCCCAGCACGTTTCCCAGCTCCTTCCCCACAGCCCCCAGGACCCTCCCACATTTCCGCAGGACGTTCCTCACGGACCGTAGGCCTTGTCCCGCGGCCCCAGCCCGTTCCCCGCTGTTCCCAGCACCTTTCCCGGCCGCCGGGACCCTCCCGCTCCCCTCACGCCGCCGCCGCCTCAGCCCGCTGGGAGCCCAGGCCACGCCCCCGACCGCGCCCCTTTCCTGCTCTTCACCAATCAGCGCCGCGCTTTCCCACCAGACCACGCCCACTCTGCCGGTTCCCTCCTCTTTCCCTGGGGCGAGCATCGCGCCAGCCCGTTCCCCCTCGCTGATTGGTCCAACCCCTCTACACTCCGGCCAATCGTGCTGAAGGAAGGAGGAGATTCTCCCACGCGCTCATTCATCTTTGGACCCACCATCACGCCAGCCAATAGGAGCGCGCGTTGCCATAGCAGCGGCGTGGGGGGCGACAGCCAATGGGAGGGCGCGATATTGCGGCTGCCAGGCGTGAAGCCGGCGGGATGGTGAGGGCGGACGGGAGGGGGCCCAGGGGCCGCTGAGGTTATTGCGGAGACTCAGGAGCTGGGAGGGGGCTCAGGAGCTTTGAGGGGGCTGGGAGGGGGCGGGGAAGGGGCTCGGAAACGTTGAGGAGGCTCAGGGGCCGTGAGGGGGCCCAGGGGCAGTGAGGGGGTTCAGGGCAGTGAGGGGGTTCGGGGGTTGTGAGGAGGGTTCAGGGGCAGTGATGGGGTTCGGGGGTTGTGAGGGGGGCCCAGGGGCAGTGATGGGGCTCCAGGGCAGTGAGGGGGCCCAGGGGCAGTGATGGGGCCCAGGGGCCGTGAGGGGGTTCGGGGGTTGTGAGGAGGGTTCAGGGGCAGTGATGGGGCTCAGGGGCAGTGATGGGGCTCAGGGGCAGTGAGGGGGCCCAGGGGCAGTGATGGGGCTCAGGGGCAGTGATGGGGTTCAGGGGCAGTGATGGGGCTCCAGGGCAGTGAGGGGGCCCAGGGGCAGTGAGGGGGTTCGGGGGTTGTGAGGAGGGTTCAGGGGCAGTGATGGGGCTCAGGGGCAGTGATGGGGCTCAGGGGCAGTGAGGGGGCCCAGGGGCAGTGATGGGGCTCAGGGGCAGTGATGGGGTTCAGGGGCAGTGATGGGGCTCCAGGGCAGTGAGGGGGCCCAGGGGCAGTGAGGGGGTTCGGGGGTTGTGAGGAGGGTTCAGGGGCAGTGATGGGGCTCAGGGGCAGTGAGGGGGCCCAGGGGCAGTGAGGGGGCTCCGGGGCAGTGATGGGGCCCAGGGGCAGTGAGGGGGTTCGGGGGTTGTGAGGGGGGCCCAGGGGCCGTGATGGGGCCCAGGGGCAGTGAGGGGGTTCAGGGGCAGTGATGGGGCCCAGGGGCAGTGAGGGGGCCCAGGGGCAGTGAGGGGGTTCAGGGGCAGTGATGGGGCTCAGGGGCAGTGAGGGGGCCCAGGGGCAGTGAGGGGGCTCAGGGGCAGTGATGGGGCTCAGGGGCAGTGATGGGGCCCAGGGGCAGTGAGGGGGCCCAGGGGCCGTGAAGGGGGTTCAGGGGCAGTGAGGGGGTTCGGGGGTTGTGAGGGGGGCCCAGGGGCAGTGAGGGGGCCCAGGGGCAGTGATGGGGCCCAGGGGCAGTGATGGGGCCCAGGGGCAGTGATGGGGCTCAGGGGCAGTGATGGGGCTCCAGGGCAGTGATGGGGCTCCAGGGCAGTGAGGGGTACCCCAGCACCCGCGGTTACCCCCGTTCCCCCCGCCCTGACCCCCGCTGTACCGTGCCGAGGCCTCCGGCTTTAAGAAGCCGTCGCTGGGAGCCGCGGCGCAGAGGAAGAGGGCGAGCCCCAAGCCGGAGCTGCCGGAGGAGCAGCAGCGGGAGATCCGCGAGGCCTTCGAGCTCTTCGACACCGACGGCAGCGGCAGCATCGATGTCAAGGAGCTGAAGGTCGGGGCTGGAAGTCGCCGTGGTTATAAAGGAACACAGCCATAAACGCTAAAATAACCTCCAAAAGCACAGGAGTTTCCCGGGCTTCCCCCTTCCTGAAGAAAAAGGCACCGTTTTCTCTTCAATTGCAGCTCTTACTGCTCTTGTCCGGTGTGTTTAGGGCCAGGCTGCCCAAAATTCATGTACAGCCCTGTGCTTTCTGTCCCAACTCCTTCCTCTGTTCATAAAACATCAAAAAAAGGAGTTTTGCACATTAAAAAGGTGGTGGTGGGGTTTCCCCTCTTGTTGAGGATTTAACGCTTCATTATTATTATCATTATTATTATTGTTGTTGTTGTTGTTGTTGTTGTTATTGTTGCTATTATCTGGCCCTTTATCAAAGGAGGAAAATGTTTTCTCAACAAGATTTTTATCACCAGAATGGAAAATGAACTCATTTAAATTCCCTGTGTTTGACCAGTTCAAGGTGGTGAGAGTGTGTGTAGGAAATTCCTGCCTTAGCTGAGGGACAGTTCCAGAACAGGGATGTTCCTATCCCTGATTTCTGCATCCTGCTGTGAGTGCAGAGCAGCCACACTCTCAGCCTGCCTGATTCTCCAGGACACACAGAATTTTGGACAGAAAATTCACTTTTCCCCCCTCTCTCCTGTGGTTTTGGTGATAATTCTGTCGGATTTGTAACTCCCTCTGTCCTTCCAGGTGGCCATGAGGGCCCTGGGGTTTGAACCTAAGAAAGAAGAGATCAAGAAAATGATCTCAGACATCGATAAGGAAGGGACAGGAAGAATCAGCTTCAGTGACTTCCTGGCAGTGATGTCACAGAAAATGGTATGGATGTCTCACAGCTCCAAACAATGGGAATTTTGAAGGTGGATGAGGAGCCTTTATCTCCTCTTGGGTTTAGAGGGAGATTAAAGCACTGCTTTAATCCTAACAATTAAATCTATAAAAGTTGGGGTAATCCCTATCCTGGGTTCTCTCATTTTTTTCAGGGAAAAATTAAAATCGTGGTATCATTAGCAGGTTTCTTTAACGACCAGAGGTGATTTTTGTGTTTGAGAAAAGGGAAAGAAGTTTTTCTCACAGAGGGAAAGCAGCTCAGGCATGCAGGAAGCTTTTGGAGGGTTGAGGTCTGGCATGGGGGTGTTTCTTTCCTTGAATTCCAACTTACAGATTAAAATTATTGGAAAATAATAATTTTAAAAATATTATTTAAAAAAATAATATGAAATTATAATGATTTTTAAAAGTATGAAAAAAAAATTAAGCCCCAGATATTTAATAGTAGAAGATGCTGATAATGAAATCCCAAAGATATCTGGCTGGCAAGGACAGAAAAAAAATCCCTGAAATTCTGGAATTCTGGCTGTGTCTCTGTCTCCTTTCAGCTTTCAGGTGTAATTCCAGCTCCTTTTATTTGTTCCCAAGGATTTCTCAGTCTGTCAGATCTTTTATAACTTCATTTTGAGTGTCACCTACAACACAACCACTCCTTTTGTTTTTAACCTTAAACTCATTCTTTGTTCCTTAAGGCTGAAAAAGATTCCAAAGAGGAGATTCTCAAAGCTTTCAAACTCTTCGATGACGATGAAACTGGAAAAATCTCTTTCAAAAACCTCAAACGTGTGGCCAAAGAGCTGGGGGAGAACCTCACAGACGAAGAGCTGCAGGTTTGGGCCTGGTGCTTTTGGGGATCTTTGTGCTGGAGCTGGGAGGAAAATCCTCTCTGTGCTGGTAGGAAGGGAGGAGCTTGTGGAATCCGTGGATTTTGAGGTCGGGGATGAGTTGAGCCCACGTGGATGGGATGGGATGGAGGAATGGGATCATCCAGTTGCAGTTTTGTGGAGTAACAGTGATGTGAAAGGTTCCTCCAGGACTTTCCCTATAACATTTCCTGGTCAGATTTCTCCATAAATACACCCAACAAAAACAGATTTCAGGATTTTTATTTTTTTTCTGAGCTTGAGCCAGCACTGTCCCCTCCATCAGAGCTAAAGAGTGGCTGGAATTCTGACTGGATGCAGTAGTTCCCAGTCACAGCTAACTGCTGACCCCAAATCTCTTGCAGGAGATGATTGATGAGGCAGACCGGGATGGGGATGGGGAAGTGAGTGAGCAGGAATTCCTGAGGATCATGAAGAAGACCAGCCTTTACTGAAGCCCACTGGGATTTATTCCTTGGCACTTGTGTACATTCCTTAGTGGGGGCCTCACCTTTGTAGTGTCTTGATTTCCTTGGAGGCAGCAGAAAATACAGGTCAGTTCTGTATTTTGTGTAGATATTTCAAGTTTTTTGTGTAGATATTTTGTTCTTGTTGTTGTTTAGCAGTTTTAAAAGTGTTTGGGAGCAGTTTGCACCACCCTGTTTACAGGCAGCAACATGGTTGCTGGTTATGATGTTTACACTGCCTAAAATACACAAATCACATTTTTGGGACCAAAATCAGATCCTTTTCTGACTTAAAAAAAAAAAAAAAGGGTCCAAATGATTCCAGTTTGGTAAAGAGATGACTCAAAACCAGACAGTGTCAATGTATTGCTCAGTGTAAATCTCTTTTGGGTTTATGTCTTGGTTTGGGCCTACAGTGAACTCTTCTTATGACATATTTGCAGGGACTATCTTTTTAGAACCTGTTTTATGAGAATTATCCCTTCTCCCCCTTTTGAAGGCATTCTTTAAACTCAAAATAAAAACCAAGTGCTGCAACTTTCTTTGTGTTCAGTTCACGTGGCTAAAGAAATCTTTGCAGAAGGAAATTCCCAGTGCTGCTGAGAGCTCTGTGCATGCAGGAATGCTCAGAGGCTGCAGCTGGGATTGGATTTCAAATAAAGTCTTAATTTAAACCATCACATTTGTGGGAAGAGTTTTGGTCTCCACTTTGCCAAAAAAAAAAGATGTGGCCAGGCTGGAGAGGATCCAAGAAAGGCCCCAAGGATGATCCAGAGCCTTGGGAAACTGAGATCTAGGGGACATCCTGTCACCATGTCTGTGATTTGAAGGGTGGCTACAAAAGAGAAGGAAACTCCCTTTTTATGAGGAATCATGGAAAGCACAAGGGATGATCTGTGCAGGTTATTCCTGGGGAGATGCTGAATGAGCACCAGAGGATGGTTTTTCACCATGAGAAAAGCAGCTGTTGGAAGTGCTGGGTTCCCCAAGTTTGGACACTTTGGGATCCATCAGGACAGGCTGCTGGGACATCTTGTCTAGACAGCATTTTCCCCAAGAAAGGTGAGCCTTGAGATCCTTCCAACCTGGAATTCTCTGGTTCTGTTAATGCAGGAGAAGAATTTCACCTGTCCCCACCAGAGCTGTCCCCAGTGTCACCTCCCTGCTCCAGCCTGGGTTCTGACAAATCCCAGCAAAACAAGGGCTTGGTGCTGGGGATTTCTTCCTGTATCATTTCCCCAGGTGACCCAGAGCTGGTCCTGACCCAGAGGGAAAGGCAGAGACAGAAGCAGAGCTCAGAATTCAGTAGAAGCATCAGGTTTTATTTGGTAGCAGAAGTGGGTTCCTTCCTCTGGCCGCCATTCCCTGCTCAGAGGGAGGGTTGTGGAGCCTGGCTCCTGCCTGGCCGCAGGCTGAGGTGGGGTATTGGGATGGAATTCCTCCCTGTGGCTGCCCCTGCCTCCCTGGCAGTGTTCCAGGCCAGCTTGGAGCAGCCTGGGATCGCAGGAGGGATCCCTGCCCACGGCAGGAGACTGGAACAGGATGAGCTTTAAGGTCCCTCCCAAGCCAACCCCTCCCATGATCCCAGGGCAGCCCCCAGCCCACCTCCCGCCACCTCTGCGTCCTCGGCAGAGCACAGCACCGTCCTCCGTCCTCAGGAGGCGCCGGAGGGGTGGCAGCAGCGCTGCCGTGCCCCTGTCCCTTCTCCCGAGGGAAGGGCAGACCCCGGCGGGAGGCGCTGGGTGCCCGCGGGGGCTCAGGCCAGCCTGAGCACCTCCCGCACCATCTTCCCCACGCCGTCGTGGATGTCGTGGATGGCGGCGTTGCACATGAAGGCGCTGGTGGTCACCAGACGGTTCCTGGCGTCCACGTGGACCTCGGTGACCTGGCTGTTGATGTGCTTGCAGCCCAGCTCCTTCATGGCCTCCGCAGTCTTGGCATAAGGCCACCTGCGAGGGAACAGGGAGTGAAAACCTGGAGTGGGGGACGTCCTACACGCTGTTCTTGGGGAGGGGACAGAGGGGAAATTCGGTGGTCACTGCACAAAACCTGCCCAGGAAGATCCAAATCTCCTGCTAGAGGAGTTTCTCCAGGTCTAACAACAGGGAAACCTCTTGTTCAGATGTTAAACAAATCTGAAGTAAAGACAAAGTGAGACCTGAAGTTCCACTTTGGGTGTTCCGCTACCTAATTCTGCCCACTCAAGTGCCCATGGTTATAGAGGCTGGGATGGTTTGGGTGAAAAGGGACCTCAGAGTCCATCCAGTGCCACCCCTGCCATGGCCAGGGACACCTCCCACGATCCCAGGGTGCTCCAAGCCCTGCCCAGCCTGGCCTTGGGCACTGCCAGGGATGGAGCAGCCACAGCCTCTCTGGGTAACAATTAGATTTAGGTTCGGGATGGGGAGTTTTTTCCACCAATTTCCTCCAAGTTAGTGAAGAAACTCCTTCCTAGCAAAAGCCATCAACATTCCTTGCCTGCCCTTGGGAGATTCCAGTCACAGCTTCTCTGTAGGACTGAAGACAGAGTCACTCCCTCCTTCTCTTAACACCCCAAGCCTTGGGTAACAATCCTGTTCCTGCCTTGGATCTGCTTAGCTTGGAGTCAGCAAAGGTTTTTCCTACCCTGGGTCTCTGAGGCATCATAATTTAAAATATTAAATTATATTTTAACTAATTTAAAATAAAGTGTCTTATTCAAAGCCATCAGAGTTGTGGAAACAAGTCACAAACATGCAAACAGATCTGGTGTTACACCACTCCTTGTGCTGTGCTGAGAAATGATAAAAATCAGTCTTCCAGAGCTCCTGCTTTTCCCTGTTAAATCCTCAAAAGGACTGGAGATGCTAAAGGCCTCACTGGAGGCAGCAGGGCTGAGTTCTCAGAAATAACATCCAGCCCCTTGTGAGACCTCCAGCCCCTGGCCAGGATCCTGGGGACTTTGGTGTGATTGTCACCAAGCCGTGCCCGGGTCACTCACTGCTCACACTCCGTGTCGTGTCCCACGGTCACCTCACAGCCCGGGAAGATTTTGGCTGCCAGCACAGGGGAGATGCAGCACAGCCCGATGGGTTTGTGGGCAGCGTGGAACGCCCTCAGGACACCCTCCACCTCCTTGGAGACGCTGCAGTTCTTGCCCTGGGTGGCCCAAGTGCTCAGGTTTTTTGCCACCCCAAAGCCACCTGAGGAAAGAGAAGCAGGGATTATATCCAGGTGATAGATTTCCAGGACAGGATCTTTGCCAGGTGTGGCGTGGTGCAATGCTCACGTGGATTGGGTGGTTGGCAGCATTTTTCCAGGGCCGATAAAAGAATTCAAATCAGCTCTCCTTCCAAGCCCTGCTCCAGCCTGTCCCTCTCCACCCCACAGCTCCCATGTCATTCCACACCTATGGAATATCTAAAGCGTGCACAGGCAGATCCCACACGATCCTACCTGGAATGATGAGGGCATCCAGCCCCTTGACATCCAGCGTCGCCAGGTCCTTGATGTTGCCTCTGGCTATCCTGGCACTTTCCACCAGGACATTGCGCTGCTCCGGCGTTGGCTGCCCCTTCACATGGTCCACCACGTGCATCTGGGGGATGTTGGGAGCATAAACCTCAGCCTGGAGGGAGGAGAAAGGGCTGTTATCCTTCAGGAATGATGGAGAAACGTGAGAAAGGCACCGGCAGTGAGTGGGGATGCTGAGGGCCTTTCTTGGGAAAGAGCTGGCGTAGAGGAAGGGAACCTTTAGTAGTTTGTGCCCAGAACTGCTTGTCTAGGGGCTGAAGAGTCCATCCACATCCCAAAAAATCTCTCTTGCTGGGTGACCACCCGGAGAGCTGCTGTCCCACCCCATCTCCCACTGGGACAGCACTTGGAGTTTCCTCTCCCCACCCACCCACTGTTTTCCCAAAGTCAGAATGTTTCAGGAAAATGCTTTCCCCTTCCTTTAGCACTTTCAAAGTCAGAAATGACGAGTGGAGGGTGGGGAACAGATTTTGGGGACTGTACCACCTGTGCAGTTCTGGGCCCCACAATTTAAGAAGGATTTAAGGAACACCAAGGTGTCCCCAGGAGGGCAGGGCTGGAAGGAATGTCCCGTGAGCAGCAGCTGAAGACATTGGAATTATCTAGGTGGGAGACAAGGAGGCTGAGGGGCAACGTCATGGCAGCTTCCCGTGGAGAGAGAGGTGCTGAGCTCTCCCTTCCAACTGAAATATTCCATTCCGTGCTGCTGTTTCCTTAGGAAAGCAGGGATTGAAACGACGCCCGAGTGTTCTCCACTAGAGGCCCCTGCCGGTCCAGGGATGAGGGATGGACGGGCTCCGAGCTGGGCTGGGGCATGGCAGGAGGGAAACGACTGCAGCAGCTCCAGAGGAGGAAAAGGCAAAATTGCACACAGAGGAGAAAACGTCTGGCCAAGTCTTATCCCGGAGCCAACAGCGGAGGCAGAGCTGGAATGGTTTGGGACAGGTCACCGCTGTGCTCCGCAGAGCAGTTCCCATTCCAGGGGGACGGCTCCGACCCAGACCCGTGGGCAGCTCCCAGCTGAGGGCGATGTTCCCGAGGCTTTCCCACCCTCCTTTCCCAGTCTCACAGAGCGGCTGCACCTTTTTACCCCTCAGGTTTAACTCACGAACCCCTGTCTGTTCTCTCGCCCCCGGCAGTGTCCAGGGCCAGGAGCAGCCTGGGACAGAGGAAGGTGTCCCTGCCCACGGCAGGGGACGGGAATGGAGGAGCTTTAAAGTCCTGCCCAACCCAAACCAGTCTGGGATTCTCTGGTTCTATTTTCACTTCTACCCCTTTTAAAAACACGAATTTCAAACAGCCCGAACTGCCTTTTAACAGAAACAGCAGGCGAGAAGAGAGGATGTGCAAGCCAAAAGCAAAGAGGGGAGGCATCCAGGAAAGCCTGTCGGAGAGTTTGGATACACTGGATCCAGAGCCCACGCCGGTCCCTTTGCCCAGCACAAGAGCAGGGAGTTCTCCACACCATTCCCAGTGACTCCAGGCACCGCTGCCGCGGTTTTTGGGGGATTTGAGAGGCTGGGGAGCAGATCCGGGGGAAGGAGCCGGGGCAGGACCCTCTTACCTGAGCCCCCGCCCTGCTGAGATGCACCAGCACCGCCGAAGCCTCGTGGACCTCGCTGCCGTCGAACACCCCGCAGCCTGCCAGCACCACGGCCACCCGCTTTGCCATGGTGCCCCGGGAGCACGGCGAGTGTCCGCAGAGCGCACGCCGCTGTGAGCGCCGCTGGCCGCCCGCAGCCCTTTATAGCCGCAGCCCTGCCCCTGGCAGGTGGGGCCGGAGGGCTGGGCTGCCCTTTCTTACTGGCAGCCAGGCTTTATTTCCAGTTCCACGGGCAGGGCATGTAAATATTATTTGTTTCCTCAACTGGCTGCTGCCCTGCAGATCTTCCCCGCACGTTGTCTGCGGAGCAGCCCCAGCTGACGTGCCCTGCTCGGCACAGCAGCTGTGTTTTTCCTCCTCGGCTGCTGGTTTTCTGTTCTAGCTCAGGCTGAAGCACCAAAACCTTTGCACGGGAGATGGTATCGAAGGGAGGCTGCCCAGAGCCAGGATTTCAGCCGGCGCATTCCCCTCTGTGCCCCGTTCTTTGAACCCTGCACTGCACAGGCTGCTTCAGGCTTTTAACACCAGCATTTCCTTTTTGGAGCCTGGGTGTTCCTTCCCTCAGAGCCCATCTCTCAGAAATGGGTATTTTACACTTCGCTGGCCTTTGCACCCTGAGTTTAGAAATCATTGAAGTCACAGAGTTGGAAGGGCCCCCACAATGTCCTGGCCCTGCACAGGGCACCCCAACAATCCCATGCTGTGCCTGAGAGAGTTATCCAAACGTTTCTTGATCTCTGGGATGATGGGATTCTTCAGCAGCAGCACCACCTCTCCATTTATTTAATTCCAGGGAAGTGGCACTGGGAATTTGTGGAGCCCTGAGCTCTGGAGGAGCCCCTGGCAGCTGGAGTCAGTGTCTGGAGCTCGTTCCTCCCACCCTGGCCCTGCTCATCTCATGGAGATGATCCTGTACCTCTCTATTTCAGCCCAACCCTGGTGAAATAACTGTGCCCTGTGGAGGCTGAGAGAACAAAAAAACTCCCACAACATGGCTGCAGGGTGTTTTTCAAGGGCTATTTATAAGACATTTTCCTTGGGGCTCTGTCATTTTTGGGAGAGACACGAAGCACATCCTGTGGGTAGTGAACTCGTGGCTTGGCAGGGTGTTGAGTCAGGGCAGGCCTGAGGAGGAGGCTCACTGCTGCTGCTTGGGACTTCATTTAGGGCATGTTTCTCCCAAAATCAGAGATTCCAGGTGCCCAGCTGCTACCTGAACAAGCAGGAACAAGAAACTCACGACAGGGTCCTTGCAGTCCCACCAATCCAACCTAGGCTGTGCCTCTCAGTTACTTTTATTGCCCAGAACAGGAATTGAGATATGCATAATAAAACACCCAAAGCCTTTCCCCTGCTGCTTGTTTTGCCATCTAAGGAATCCTAACTATGGTTTAGGGGAAGTATTTTTTTCCTTTTGCATGAAAAAACAGCCGAGGGATGTTGCAACCTGAAGAGGTAATTTCTCCTTCCTGCAGCTGCTTCGGAAGCAGTCCCATGAGCCACGGAACAAAGTAGCCAGAGGCTGAGGGTTTCCACAACCTGCCTGCTGCAAACCACATCAGTTACCCCTGCTCGGTGTAAACTGGCTGGGCTGGTTCCCCTTACTGGGATAACTGGTGCAACTGGGCCAGCCAGGCTTGTTTCCTCCCCTTGGGAAAACATCTGTCTCAATAAACGTGTCAGCCCTAAGGATCTCTCTGCAATGAAGAGATGAGCCATAAATGACATTTCTCAGCTGGGATTTTCCAGCCTGGGGAACCTTGGTGTACACATTTACTGTGGGCTTTGGTGTTAACACGGGACTGTAATCTGCATTTTGGTTCTAGTGAGGAGGGCTGGGAAGGGACCCTGTTCCTGCAGGGTGAACACAGTTAGAGACACCAGGGAAGTTTGGGAGCAGTGACAGGATCCAGCTGGCTCAGGGGGCAGCAGGAGCAGGGTGCTCTGACAGAACCTGATGCTCTGGGGTTGTTCTGGAATCACTGATGCCTTGGGCAGCCTGACCTGAAACAGAGACTGGGCAGAGCTGGAGAATAAAGTAGAGATTTATTGAAAGGCTTTTAGGATATACCTCAGGCAGGACAAGAGCCTGGGCAGGGCTGCACCAAAGGTGGACCCAAAATGGTCACAAAATGGTCACAAAATGGCTGGTTGGTCACGAGGTCTCACATTTTTATAAGTTTTGGTCTATTTGCATATTGGGGTTTAATTGTCCAATTCCACTCCAGGCTGTGAGGTCCCATCCCTGTTCCTCCCTCCAGCCCACCCTTGTTTGTGCTTTGGGGCTGAAAGTTGTCCTTGGTCCTCAGCAGGAGAAGGATTTGTTTTGTGACACTGACTGTGAGCTCAGAGCTCACCCCTGGGCACCACAGAACATGAAACACATGAATGCTAAAACTTAAGGCATCCTTATAACTCCAACACCTCTTGGATGATCCAGTGAGCTCCAGCCAGTGCAGCTCCCAGCCCCATTCCCAGCAGCTTTGCATCCTCCAGCCCTGGCTGTGGAACAGGATTTGTGGGGGATCACAGAGCAGGATGTGCTGAGGGGAAGGGAACATCAGAGCTGGCTGCTGGAGGAGCTCTGCAGAGCCACCCCTGGGCAGCCCAAGAGTGTGAGGGTTTGGGTTTCTCTTTTTCCCTTGCCAAGGTCAGGATGATTAACACGGGGATGTTGAGTTTGGACTTGGAATGTTTATTACATTTTATCTATTTACAGCATTTACAGGCTCACAAACTGTGAGCTTAACCAGCAAGTCAGGGAAATGAGGTGAAATGGAGAGCTTCTAACTCTCTCTAAGGTCTTTTAAGTGATAATTACCCAATACCAAAATGACACATGTATTATTTATGTTTCTGACCCAATAATGACCACTCAAGGCCCACAATGTGGACCTTTTCCACCCAATCACAGAAAACCACTCAAACCCATGAAGAAAAAGGAAGAAGAAGGTGAAGAAGAAGGAGAAAAAAAAACACCCCAAATCCTCCATCTTGACTCATATGTATTACCATACACCAAAACACCAAATTCTGTGTTTCTGGCACTCCAGCACAAGAGTATTAGTGCAAAGCTCTGCACGCTGCTCTGCACCATTCTCGTCAGGAGAGGGGGATTTGCTTTACCTGGAGCTGAGCCCCTCAAGGGAAAGTCCTTTCCCTGGTTCCTCCCCACAGGATGAGCTCTGTCAGCTCTCACAGAACAGTTCTCTGACAATTCCCACCCCAGCCAGTTCTCAGCAGGATCCCCAGGGCAGTGTCCACTGCTTTCTGCAGCTGCCCTCCATCCTCCCTGCCCTGGCCGGGCATTCCCCATGGATACCAGCACGAAGCTGCCCACAGGTCCTTCCTGTCCCCTTTGGGACACAGTCCTGGCCGTGTCAGACACTCACTCCTGACCTGGAAAGCCAGCAAGGCTCCTCTGGGCTGGAGAAGCTGGATGTGAGCGACAGATCCACAGCTAAAGGTGACACAAGTCACCTTTAAGGGAACGGCGCTGAGTCTGCCCTGGGTTTGCCCAGCTCGGGGGCTGGTGCCAGGCATTCAGAGCTGTGACAGGGACAAACAGCAGGCCCGTGGTCAGTGTGAGGAGAAACAAGTGGTCCCCGAGGAGCTGCTGGGCTTGCAGAGGGCTTGTTTGCTCCATCAAGGTGGATGCTTGCAAAAACCTTCGTTTTAACCAGTGTAATTTCCTCGCTGGCAGGAGCAAAAAAAGAAAAAAAGAAAAAAAAAAAAAAGGCAGCAACAGCAACAAACCCTCAGCCTTATTTTTCAAGCGTCTCTTTTAATAAGGGTTAATCAACAGTAAAATTAAGAGGCCCCCGGAGGGAGCTACCAGCAGCCCACGCTGACTCACAGCCTCAAATTTACTGCAGCCGGAGAGCATCATTTGCATTTCCTCCCGCATGCAGAGAGCAGCAGGAACAGAAGAGGTCTGTAGGGAAAAGGGGTGGGGAGCGGGGAGGACCGGCGGCAGCGGCGATGGTTTGGTTATAAAGAGCATAGGAGGAAAGAGAGGCAGCAGTGCAGCCCAAGAGGTGCGCAGGGATGGGCGACAGCGGCGCTGAGTCACTGCATTCCTGCATCGGGCTCCTGGGCATTTCCGCAGGTAGGGACCGCTCCGGGCATCCTGGCACGGGACACACGGGCTTGGGAGCAGCTTTTTGGGACATCCCCCTTTTCCAAGGGGGCTCGAGAGGCTGTTTATCCGCAGGTTTTTTTCTGCCCGGGGAAAGCTTCTCCATCCAGAGGTCTCAGCGCCTGCTTCGGCGGCCAACAAAATATTTGTGTTGGCTTCCCAGGGCTGGCCTGGAGTTTTGTGCTGGTTCCACGCTGGGTGGGAAGCAGGTCCAAACTTTTTCATAGTCACAGTAGTAAATCATCTCGGTTTGGATGCAGTTTCCTCCCCTTTCCTTTTCCAGCCCTTCTCCTCGCAGCTCTGTTTTCTGTGTTCACTCCCTATCACTTGCTTCTTCTTTGTGTTCCATCTTCCCGGATTTTTTTCTGGCTGGTTTTCCATCAATACAAGGCTGGAGGGATCGGCTCCGGGGTGTGTGTGTCTGTCTGCCTTTTGTATAACCGGAATCACGGATTTTTTACCTTCATCTGGCAACTTTCAAACTCCTTCATACATTCCCAGAATGGTTTTGGGTTGGAAGGAACCTTAAAGGTGATCTGGTGGATACCTTCCCCTTGACCCAGCTGCTCCAAGCCCCATCCCACCTCACCTTGAATGGATGGGGCACCTACAACTTCTCTGGGCAACCTCAAATGATTCATTTCAAGTTATTTCAAGCCAGGCACCCAGAAAGGAGTGAGACTGTGGGCACAAACTGAGTCACACTCTCGCAGCTCTTTAGGCTTTCCTATTTGCAGATCTTGCACTGTTATTTTTCCTCTATTCCCTGACTCTCTCCTGGGTTTTGGGGCAGGTTTATGAGCTCTCTGTGCTTCCCCTCTCTGTGTCCCACAGGATCTCTGCTGCTGGCTGTACATTTCTACAGCTCCCCTCGGGCCAACCCGCTGATCCCCAGCACAGCCCTCGGCGTCCTGCTGCTCATCGTGTCGGCTCTCCTGGCCTATGCAGGTAAGGGCTGGGGCTGCCCAGGCCCAAAGCCTCCCTCCCGCAGCTTTGCACATCCAGGCCTGCTCTGCCAACGGGACACAAACCACGGCAGCCTCGCTGGACCACCCCTCCCTTCTCCCAGAGGAGTGTGCTGTCCGGAGCCCCTGGATCCCTGGAAGTGTCCAAGGCCAGGCTGGATGAGGCTTGGAGCAGCCTGGGACGCTGAAGATGTCCCTATCCCATGGAACGGGATGAGCTTTCAGGTGTCTCCCAACCCAAACCATTCCATGGCTCTGGGTCAGCACGATCTTTCCTCTATGGGCAAGAAAAGAAATCAAGGGGTTTTTTTTAAACAAATGCTCTAACAGGTTCTCAGGGTTTTGACACAATACACAGTTTCTCTCCCAGGCTGAGAGTGTTTCAGCAGCCATGGATTGAAATGTCCGTGGGTAATGCCAAGGAACTGTGCCTCTGCTTATCTCAGAGAAGACAATCACTGCCTAGAAACTTTCTAGGATGAATGTTGAATTATTTATTCTTTGTAACTCACAGCAATGAGAACATGAGATCACAGAATCATCAAATCACAGAATTGTTCAGGTTGGAAGAGCTTAAAGGTTGTCAAGTCCAACCATCAACCAGCACCGTCACCATGGTCACCACTAAGCCATGTCCTCAAGTGCCACATCCCTGTCTTTTGAACACTTCCAGGGATGGGGACTCCACCACTGCCCTGGGCATTGTGCCAGGCCTGGACAGCTCTTTCCATGAGAAATTTTCCCTGATATTCAACCTGAACCTCACCTGGCACAACTCGAGGCCGTTTCCTCTCATCCTGTCTCTTCCTTCCTGGGAGAAGAGCCCATCTCCTCCTTACAACCTCCTCCCAGGTAGTCGTAGAGTGTGATAAGGTCCCCCTGAGCCTTCTTTCCTCCAGGACAAATCCATCATCAGGCAGGACCTATGCTGATCCTTGCTCCACAGTGATCCTGCTTCCCACCTTTCCTAACTCCTTCTTCCCACACCCTGCTGCCTGAGCCCACAGCCCTGCCTCCCTCTGTCCCACAGGGATCCGGAGGAGCCTCAGGAACGCCTCCCTGCTGGTGCCCCTGTGCCTGACCCTGTCGGCCTTCTGGAGCGGCTATGGAGTGATCCTGATCCTGGCAGGGCAGGGAGCACTGCCCCAGCTGGGGGATGCCCGTGATGCCCTGGTGCCAGGCCTGGCCACCTTCACCCTGGCCCTGCTGCTGGTGGCCCTGGTGGGCTTCCTCTGCAGAGAGCCCGTCCTGGCCCTGGTGGCAGCTGCTGTGTCCCTGGCCAGTGCCCATGAGGTGGCCCTGCACTACAGCTCCTCGCTGGGGCCATCGGCCGTGGGCTGCAGCCACCTCATTGTCTGCTTGGCTGGGGGCTACTTTGCCCTGGGGAGGATCCTCTACTTGCTGACCAAGGGGAAAGTTGCCCTGCCTGGGACGGATCTCGCCGAGAAAAAGGCCCAGGAGCAGGGCTGGGGCAGCGCTGGCAGCACCAACCCCTTTGCAGCCCCTGGGCTGCTCCTGAACATGCTGTCAGCCAGTGTCTTGGGCTGCAGGCTCCTCGGGGTCACCCACAGGCTCTTCCCGGGACACGTGCCCTGGCTGTGGGCAGCTGGCACCTACCAGATTGGCATCTGTGTGTTGTCCTACCGTGCAATGGATGTCCCCATGGCCACAGCCTTTGGATTCACTTCCATCCTCAAATTCGCTGCAGGTTACAGCCTCCTGTACCCCGCCTGGCAGCCAGAGGAGCCGTCTTTCCCAACCCCATTCCTGGTGGTTTTCTCCATTCTTTTTGCTGTCTTGGCTCTTTTTCTCTCCCTTCAGAGCCCCGTGGATGGCCTGTACCTGCTGTTTTTTGTGGCCTACTGCATTGCCTTGGCTTGCAGTCCCCGGGGGTTTTTTGCAGGTGGCCCCCAAGGCGTGGCCGTGGCCATTTTTGTGGCCTCAGCCTTGGTGGCTCTGATTCACCTATACAATGTGAGGGCCAGGGCTGAGGTTCTGCCAGGGAAGGGTGCTGTGAAGGCCCTCCTGGCTCGCAGCAGCCTCCTGAAGCTCCGTGAGGGCCCAGACCTTCACGCTCCCTACCTGGGCTATTCCAAGTATGCCGATGCAGAAGTCCTCGCCTATGCCTGCAGTGTCCTGGCTTCTTTTGCTCTGACAGTCACAGGAGACCCCCAGGCTCCCCTGGACACCGTTGTCATCCCGTGGGTGGTGGTGGCTGGTGGGATCCTGAAGCTTCTTGGCGGCTCAGTGGCCTTTGCCCGGGGTAAAACCCTGGAGAGCAGCGCCTTCATCCTCTACTCTGTCATGTGGATCATCTGGGGCCTGACAAGGTTTGGTGGCCTCTACGGCACCGCCAGGAGCTTCCACGCAGCCGTGGGCATCGTTGCCTTCATGCTCTTCAACGGCTTCATTGTCTTCTGCTCGCTCTTCCTCAACATGGCCTGGCTCTTCTACTCCCTCACCTTCATGCTCATCGCTGTCAGCTTCCTGCTGGATGCCATCCGTGCTCTTCCCGCTGGGTACGACATCGCTGCCACCCTCATCTTTGGGCTGGTCAGCTTTTACTGCTTCCTGGCTGCCCTGTCCAGCAGCACCTTCCAGGGTCTCTGCTTTCCCCTGGGGAGGCCCGTGGTGCAGCTCGGAGGTGTCGGGGCAGGAACAACCAAGTGCCTTCACCTGCCCGCCAGGAAAGCTTCCTCAGTCAAGAGAATTGCAGGTAAGGGGAAAAGAGAGGGCACAGTGTGGGGATGGAGGGGGAAATTCTGGGAGGGTTCGTAGCAGAACGCTCTTAAAAGGACGTTATCCCACTTAGAGTATCACAGGATGGTTTGAGTGGGAAAGGACCTTAAAGCCCGACTTGTTCCATGGGCAGGGACACCTTCCACTAGGCTGGGCTGCTCCTAGCAGTGTGGCCTTGGTGTGGCAACCTGGATGATGTGGTGACATTTTGGTAAAGTGGGCCGAGTTGCAGGAGTCACGGCTGAGTCGAGCAGTGAATTCCCTCCTGTGTCTCCTCCATCATTTCTCTGTGTCATCACCTAGTCTGAGACCCAGGAATCCTCCAGGCTGGGGCTACCACCCAAAGCTTGGCACAGAGAAAGCAGAGGCAAAGCTTGGTCCTTGCTCTCCCACTCAGACCCAGAGCCCCCCTAAATGCCAGATATCCCCTCGGAGGAATCCTGGCAAAATGCACTGCAGGAGCTGGGAAAAGGCTCTCACCCCCCTCACCTGACCCTCTGGTGCCAACAGACATCCTGAGGAACGGTGGCACCTGTGGCATCCCCACGGACACCGTGTACGTGCTGGTGGCCGCCTGCAGCCGGCCTGATGCCGTGGAGAAAGCTCACCGGTGAGTCCTGGCACCTGGGCTGGCCCCAGGAACCTTCTAGAACCTGGAGCTGCTGCTGAATGCTGGCTGCAGCACCTGGTGAGAGCAAGGCAGCTCGGCCTTGGTGGGAACAGCAAGGTGGGGAGAAGATCCAGGGTGGGAAAGGAGAGCATGGAGCTGTAGTTGTGTTCTGAAGGCTGATGGAGCCAGGTAACCTGGACACCACAAGAAGCCCAAACCTGTGGCAAATGGGGCAGAGGGTTGTTGCTCTTACTTGGAGGTAGATGTCATCACAACAAAACCCCTCTGGTGACAACAGACTCCTGCTGTAAGCTGGGGCCCCTCATGTTGGTGGGGTTTCCTCAGATCTTGGGCCATTGAGGACATTTACCCATCACTACACAAGAAGGTAAAGCCTTAATTTGGAATAGACATTCCTGATTGGGAATAGTCATTAATGTCCCTTCCTGTCCAGTCAGTTGTTGAACAGTCCTACTTTTAGGACTGGTGACCTGGGGCAGAGCTTGCACACCTTGTCTTAGCTCCAGACCTCTCCAACAGTTTCCTGGCCTTGAATTTAAATCCTTGTCTTACTTCCAGCCTCATGTTCTCTTCCTTCTTTCCAGGTCCAAGCGCCAGGCTCAGGATCGCCCCATGTCCCTCTGGATTTCCAGCCTAAAGCAACTGGAACCTGCCAAGCATTTGTTCACTCCCCTCCTCTGGGACTTCATGGAGGCTGCCTGGCCATCTCCCATCAGCTTGGTCATTCCCAGAGGTGAGGAAATGCTGTTAATTCCAAGTTCTCTGGGGAGCTTTGGGTTCGAAATTCCTAAAACCGTGAACCCCTTGCAATACCACGTGTTCCGTAGGGACATTCCTGTCACAGTCCCTGTGTTTGGACTGGTGTAAATCCCTGAGTGCTGAGTGACTCTGCTTGGTGCAGGTGAATGGGTGGATTTCCTGGGAATGAAGGAGTCTGCTAAATACGTTGGGACCCCTCAGAGTGTGGCCATCCGCATCCCTGACTGCTCTGTCACCACACACCTCATCGACCTGGTGAGTCAGAGCCCTTCTTTGAGGAGGGCTGGGGTCTGCGGGCAGCTGGGAGGGATTTTATGGCAGAAAAGTGGGGAAAAGGAGCAACCACCAGGTCAGGAAATCAGGGGAAAGCCCTTGGCAGACAGTTTCATTTTCAACACGGAGCACTGTTGGAAGCATGGACCTCTCTGAGGCCAGAATAACTTCAGAAGGTGCAGAAAGTGGCCACAGGAATTTTGATTCCCTGAGTGTTCTAGGTCTAGGCAAGTGCTGTTGCTGGAAAGCAGGATGTCATTTCATGACCATCATCACTGAACCCACATTTGTCAGCGTTGGTCACTGAAGCACAGTTTGGTGGGACTGTAGGTGCCTGAAAAGAAGGTGCCTCACCTGGGTGAGCCACACTGAGCTCTCTTCAGAGTCACAGATGAAGTTCTGAGCTTGAGTCGTCTGTTTTATCCCAAAAGTCCTGCTCAGAGCTTTGACTCCCATTTTTCTGTCACCAGGTTGGCCCCATTGTGGTCACCTCAGCCAACCCAACGGGAGAGGCTGACACCACCCACCACAACCAAGTGTATGCCAAGCTGGGAGACAAGGTAACCAAGAGATGTGGGGATGGAAAAATGCAACCACTTTGCTTCCAGAAGGCAAATCAATAGAAGGTACCAGGAATCTGGGAAAGCCTCTAGTTTAAAAAAATCTCATGGATGTTCCTCATGCTGGTGTCAAAGAGAAAGAAGATTTTAAAACAGATCTCTGTGTGAAACCAAAACTCTTCTGCTTTATACAGTGTAGTTATGGCTTGGCAACGTGAGTGGGTTCATATTCTAACACAGGGTGACGGGAGCAATAAAAAAATTCCTCCTTGTTTACGAGCAATCAAATCCTGGTGCCTGAATGTGCCAGGGCTCCAGCTGGCATTGGGCTCTGGGAACTCAGGGACCCCCATCTAAGATCTGGAGCTGGCCTAAAACTGGTGCTGAGCTCCAAAATATTCCTGGCTTTCAGAGCTTTCATGGAAGTGCCAAGGCCTTTCATTGGTTTAGGTGGGATATCAGGGAAAGGTTCTTCCCCCAGGGAATGGGCACAGCCCTCAGGCTGCCAGAGCTCCAGGAGCATTTGGAAGGGTGGAACTGTTGGATTGATGGTGCCTGTGGATCCTTCCAGCTCAGGATGACTCCATGATTCTAAGATTTCACTGCTGAATTCTGAGGGTTTTACGTTTTGTGTCATCATGGCCGCTTTGAACAAGAGGTGGTACAAACCTTCCACCTCTAACTTCTCAAGAATCAAAACTTCATCCACATTTTCTTTGTGGATGGGACTTCTCCTGTAAACCTGCCCGTGCTGTGCTGCTGACCTGCACCCCACAGAACTCTCCCTGTCCTTGCTCTGAGGGTCATTCACTCCAGATCTGGTGTCACTGCAGTGGGGCAGGAAGGAGCAGCATTGCCTTTGATGAGAATTATTTGCTGCCAAGAGGGAGAACTCTCCCTTTCCAATGGGAATTTGCTGTGGAAATGTGCTGTTTTTAGGTGGATGCAGTTCTTTGTGGCGGGCCTTCTCCAGAGAACATTGCCTCCACCGTGGTGGACTGCACCAAGATCGACAGTGGGAACATTGGATTCTTCCGCGTCGGCATCATCCCCAAGTCTCAGGTGAAATTCAGCTGGATTTAATCTCTTTTCCCTTCCTCCATCGAATGAGCTTCAACCTGAGGCTTCCTAATTCAGTGAGGAGCCAGAGGAATCTGTGATGGCGTGAGGACTTGTCCCAGGCTGGTGGGAGGGACAAGAGCAGAGTTCCACGCTTCTGTCCTGATCCTGCTCCGGGGCACTGGAGCACCTCTGTGGAGCTGGGGAACGGGCAGGGTGGGGCTGATTCATCCATGGAAATTGTCATGGACCTCCATGGGACAGACTCTCCATGTGCACCAATCCCAGAGATCTCTGAGCACAGAAATGATTCGTGTCATCCCAAATCTGAGCCAGACACTTGAAAGAGGAGATCTTGTGGAAGGTATCCCTGCCATGGGGGATGTTTAAAGGTCACTTCCAACCCATTATTTTATGATTATTCGATTATTTCAACAGCTGGAGAAGAAATCAGTGCTCTGCCCTAATTCCTAACCTATTCCCAGCTGTGTTTACTCGTTCCAGGTGCTGCAGATCCTGGAGCAGGTGCAGAGGAAACACCTGGTGGCCCCTACCAGTGGCACTTTCCCCACAAAAGGCTGGGAAGAGCTCCAGAGCCGTGGCCATGCTGTGCACAACGGGGTGGGCAGAGCTGCCCTGGTGGGGCCAGGGCTGGATCCCACCCCAAATTCCGAGCATCACACCCGCTTCTGACTCCCACTGCTCACCGGGACGTCGTCTTCTGGAAAATGCCATTTTGGCCAAACTGAGGGATGGGAGAGGCTTCCCAGCTGCAGGGGTGGCTCATTCCTCTTCCTATGGACACTGCTCAAATATCCCAGTGCGGGGCTGCCCTGCAAACCGCGGGCACCCAGCAGGAAAATTGTCCCTTAGGGGCACTGCCAGCTTTCCCTGGAGATCAGCCACCACCAAAGCTTTCCTTTGGTGACAGGCTGGCCCCGGAGTTACAGAGCTCCAGCCCTGTCACTGGGAGGGAATTCCTTGGATCTGGGCCGTGGAGTGAAGGTGAAGTGCTGCAGAATTATGTGACGGGGGGGGGAAAACACTGAGTGAAACTTGAATCACACAGAATCCTTGAGGTGGGAAAGGAGCTTTCCAACCCCTGAGCCCAGCTGTCCCCCAGCGCTGCCAAGGCCACCGCTGACCCGTGTCCCCAAGTGCCACACCACGTGGGAAAGGAGGAGGGGAGGTGTGTCCAGGTGCTTTGCTGGTGGATCCAATGGCCTTGGCACAGTCTGGGCTGGCAGCTGGGGCTGTCTCCTGCTGTGTTCTCTCCAGGATGGAGGTCACCCGTGTTTGACCCCGCTGGGGAGGCCTTTCCTCTCTGTTGGGAGAACCCAACACTCCAAAGGAATGCCATGACCTGAGGTGTCATTTCTGTATTTCACAGTCAGTGTCAGGGTGGAATTCCCATTTGGGTGACTCCAATATTATATCCTTAAAGGTGCTGGAGCTTTAGGGAAGACCCTCCCTTCCCAAGTTAAGAATTTCAGGAGAGCAATCTCCACCTGTTTGAGGGATGCCAGGAGCTGGTCTCTTGCCTTACAGCCCAACTCTTCCCATCTCATGGCACGTTTCCTCCAGAGTGCAAATTCCATAGGGTCAGAGGAAGGAATTCCAGCCACTTGTCTTCTCCAGGGGCCCAACTTCTCCGCAGACTCCTGAAATGCATCCATGACCTTACTGGCATCACTGGGACACGGTGGGATGGCCCCTGGAATGTGGCAATGGGAAGATGTGGACTTTCTGGGAAGGACAGGCAGTGTGGAGTGGTGGCTGCTGACCAGGAGGAGTTGGGAAGAAGTCTCAAACCTTCATGAGGAGTTTTCCTTGGCAAACACTGCAGTTATGGCTTGTTCCGTCTCCAAAAACTGTTGATCTTATTCTTACCTGACTCAGGTGCAAGGTGCTGATCAAACTCCAGCTGAAACCAATCCATTGATCGTTGATTTCACCTGAAGTTGTGCTGGAATTTAAGGATAAAAGTGGTGCTGTTGGAGGAGCTCAACCTTGAAGAACTCTGGCAAAATGGAGCTTCCTCATAGAGCTGGCTCTCTTCCTGCAGAGAAAATTCCAGAGAATTCAGTGTGTTCGATAATTTTGCTGGTCTACTTTCCTGTATCTCCTTGGAGTTTATTAAAACTGATTTTTAGAAAGCAATAAAATATTTTCAATAAACAGATCTCACCCAGAGCTGTGCAGTCGTGACAAAACCTTGTGGGGCAATGGGGTTCTGGATGTTGGGGTTCCTGGCAGGATCCAAGCAGGATCTCAGGAGGGAATCAAATTGTGACACTTCCAGGATGGGCAAGAAGAGGGAGGGAGAAGACAACTCCTCACAGCAACTCCTGGTACCAGCTCAAAAGGGCCAGGGCTGAATTTCACCCCTTAATTACCAAAAAAACCTCAATAAACACCAAAATGTGAGAGAATTTGATAGAGGAGTGGGAATTTGGAGAGTTGCTGAGACATCACAAAGCCTTTTGGTGAGGGAAAACTGCCCTGGCTTAAACACACCACATGCTACAAATAGTGATTTTTTAATGTGGCACAGATTAAAAGTGGTTCAAAAATAAAAAAGTGTTTTCACTTGACGCTTCATCTGGATCCATTTTTCTTCTTTGTCTCCATATTTTTTTTTGCAGAAATTGTTCGTCTCAGCCTCAGGACACTGGGGGAAGCATTTCTCACTTTGCTGAAGTGAGACAAGGAGAGGTTTCATTTCAGGCTTGATTTTACCCCACCCATGGCTCTCCTGTGTACCAGCAAATCAGAAAGGAACAGTTTAAGGAAAAGGAGATTTAAATGGGATCTTTCACTTAAATCAAGGCAAAAAAAAAAAAAAATTCTACTATTTCCACTGTTTCCCAGCATTTAAAGGGAAGCAAAATATTTTTGAAGAGAAGTGGAGAGAAGAAAAAATTCTGTTTTAAGTGGCAAATCCAAAACACTCAAGTCAGAAAGGGCTGAGATAAACATTTGAATATTTGGGTTAATCTGCTGAAAAATCATGGATCTGGATCTATTTCGGGCTATCAGCAAGAGGATTTTCATCACTAAAACAGAAGGTTATAGTCAAAAAGGTTTTCCAGGCCTCCTCAGGGGAGACCCTCACTGAGCCCCTCTGTCCTGGCCAAGGGGAAGGAACTGCTCCTTTCCTGTGTTCTGGACAAGAGGGACAGAAGAGGGTGTGAGGTCCTCAGACCTCCACCACGGGGGCAGGAAAACCAGAAGAGACTCCTCCGAAACCAATTTTGGTTGCATTGTCAATATCTCAGAGATCTTTAGGCCTGAAAGGTCACGCTGGGAGACAAAACAACCTCATGAATGGGGCTCTTTGTGAACCAGCCGACTCTCCAATCCCACTGGGGTTGGAAACAACCCGGGAAGAAGGGCTGTCCCACCTTCCCTCTGCCCTTTGTGGAGTCTAGACATCCGTGTCAATGGAAAAAAAAAAAAAAAAAAAGGGCTTAAAAAGAATGTACAAGAAGCGTGTTTTGCAGGAGCAGGAAAAAGCCAGCTCACCCTTTGAGAGCAGAGCGGTGCTGTGGGGACAGGAACTGACTCAGTGCCCATCAGGACGTGTCACAGCAGTGGGTGCGCCTGGCTCGGGGTGGGCAGAGGGGAAGGGCGGCTTCCCAACCACGGCTGGGGCCAAAACCAGCCCAGCAGAAGCCTTGGGACGTGGGCAGGAATGTCCCTTGGCCACTCCTGACCTACAGCAAGGCCAGGAGCTGGGAGCTCTGGGAACATCGGGATGGATGGTTCTGGAGATCTTCTCTGACCTTACAGGTTCTATGGCCTTATGACTCTCCTCTTGGGTTCTTTCTCCTGAAGAGTCAAAGTCTGCCTGTGGCTTGGGATGGGGTACGGGGTGGAGGAAAAGCCAGGAATGAAACTGAAGCCAAGTCCCGTGATCCTGGCAGGGTTGAGGGCACAGCTTCTGCAAACATGGCCTCATTGAGTTCTTCCTGCTGCTCCTCCCTTTCCCAGCCTGGGGTTGTTCCTGCAAAATCACCAGATAATCAGCTCTATCAGCAGCAGAGAAACACCATCCTTCAGAATCCTGGGCCACATTTTCAGCTGCTCCACAGAACAGCCAGGGTTTAACACCTGAGAGGGGCTGAGTGGTGGTGCCCACCTAAGGAACCTGGTCTGGAGCCACCCTGGGGTCCCCATATTCCCTGGATTTAGGCATGGCTGGGTGACAGCAGCTGGGCCCCGAACCAAAGCAGAAAATAACTGTTAAATGCCAGAATCCCAGAGTGTTTGGGGTTGGAAAGGACCTCAAAAGTCATCTCATTCCACCCCTGCCATGGACAGGGACACCTTCCACTATCCCAGGCTGCTCCAAGCCCCATCCAACCTGGCCTTGGGCACTTTGTCCTTTGCTGGACATCTCTCTCGTCGTGATTCTTGGTGCTCCTGGAGCAGCAGCAGAGAACTTATCTCCCTAGGGAATAGATGGATTATGTACAAGATCTTGGAGGAAAAAAAAAAAGCTTTCTGGAAATCGAGTTTGTTGAGACTTAACAATAATTAACAGGATTAATTAAATCCAGCTGTGACTCCATCATGTCCTTCCTTTCTGCTTCCCCTGGGATGCGAAGATTTCCATCCCCTCTTTCTGCAGGGCCCTGCCAGCTGGGGCTGAGGGAGGGAAGGCTCTGTGGGAGCTGCCTCCTTGGGCAGACACTGGTGGGTTTGTGGGACCACCGGATTCCCCTGCTCCATTCCCAGGGGTGCTGTCACCTCCCAGTGCCACTGGATCCCAGGGGACAGCAGAGCAGCCAGGGCAGGGGATGGTGTGGGGCTGGATGGGGAGGTCTGCCCTGAACGTCCAGTTCAGCAGCTCCAATAAATACCTCGAGTGAAAATCTCACACTGAAGGGTCAACCCTGCCAGTTCTTCTGAGAACTCTTCATTCCTTCCTGGAAAACACACAAAAATCTCACTCATGTTATTATCTCGTTCTAGATGGCAAAACCCAGGAATTTTGACAAATTCTTCTGCATTGGCCACGAGATGGATGTCAGCTCTGGGACTGTTGTCCTGAGACAGGTTCATCTGTCCCAGCTGCTGTGGAACAGGGTCACTCAGGTCCCTCCAAGGCCCAGGCACCTCTGAGGAACCTCATATTCTCACATGCTGCTGCAGAAGAAGATCCTTTGACTGTCTCTCTGCATTGTCTCTGTGCAGTTCTCATGGTTAATCCCAAATTTGGAGACATAACTGGCATTCCTCGCCCACCCAGGTGTTCACCTCGTCATGGAAGATTCTCCACCTGAGCACCTCCACTCTCACACCCCATTTTTCATGTGACCCACCCAGCAGGAAGTAACCTGGGCCTTTTGTGTGGTGCTTTCGTTTCATGAGGAGTTTCAGTAAATACCCAGCCCCAAATTCCTTCCCCAACACAGCACCAGTTACTGGAAGTGCTACAACCCCTTCCTCCTTTGATGCCCCGTGTATTTGTGCTGGTTTACACCACACAATCACCTGCTACGTGGATTCAGGTGATCATTCCCACTGCCGTGGGTTCCAGCATGACCCTGTGCACCCAGTGAAAACGCCCTAAAGAACCAGGACGTGCCCTGGTTTCCTTCAGGAGTTCTTCAGAATCTTTAGGAGGGTGTGTGGGGATCAGCAGCACTGACCCTTGCCTGACCACACTCAGCTTATCTCCTCAAAACTCCCAAAAATCCTCAAAGCGCCTCTGGCATCGTGTGCCTGCAGCCTTCCCAAGGTCCCTGTTGTCCCACACTGGGTTATCAGATCCTACATGGCCCAAGGGGTCCCACAGACCCCTCCTGCCCTCCTTCCCAACCCTACAAGCCCTCCAGGCCCTCCTTCCCTTGCAAAACCAACCGAGCTCTAGTTGGAGGATCAGGATTCTCTTGTGGGAATTAGAAATGGCAAAAGAAGTGAGGAACAAGGAAGGGATAAGGAAAGAGCAGACATGGGAGCTCACTGTTGTTTTGGGAGTGAAGAAGAAACCAAGTCCAGATGGTTGGAGTGATGATCTCCCCAACCCCAATGAGTCCGTGGTTCCATGACTGCTGGGACATGGGACACAGGCTCCTTGGGGACAGGGACAGCTGGGCTGGGCTTTCCACATTCAATTTAATTTAATGGTGATCCTGTTCTACATCTCAGCTCCAAGGTCTCGCCCTCAGAGACCTGAGATGTGAGCCAAGGGAAGGGGGAGGTTTCCTCCAGGTCTCTTCATTGCTAAACCTTAATATGGAACAGCAGCTCTGGGGGCTCCATAACTGAGCAGCCTGGCCCAGTGGGGCTGCCCCTGCCCATGAGAGTGGAATGACATGGAATTTAAGGTCCCTCCCAACCCAAACCAGGCTGGAGTTTTGGGATCACTGAAATGGGTTTTGCACAGCAGCAAGTGGATCCTTTGGGGTTTCTTTGTCTGTGGTGCTACAGATTCTGGATGCACTTTACCCAGAACAATTCCCCCTGCCCATTGAGGAAGTGAGCCCCACCAGAGAAGGGAGGAGCTGGTTGTGTACGTGTCTTCACGGGTTTTTTCCTCCTACTGGGCACGACATTCCGTTTAAATTGATAAAATGCAAATTCGTGGAGCTGGGACCTGATTGCCACCAGGAAGATGCGTTTTTTGTGCCTGATAAAATTTTCTGACAAATAGAATTTAATCAGTGAAAAAAAAAAACAAAACACCCAAGAAGAAGGAAGGAGACAGGTATGGGCAGGGCAGAACTGAAAGCAGAGCACAGTGACCTTCACGTGGGGCAGCTCTGGGAAGGGTGGCACCAACCCCTGGCCTAGGAAGGACTTTCTTGTTTCTCAGGCCACATCACAAGCTGGTAAAAGCTGCCATCAGAGAGTCCAGGAAAGAGGGTGAGTTGGTTCTCTGTGCCGAGACAGGGATGGAAATCCAGTTCTCTGGGAGGCTGAGCTGACCAATCCTGCTTTCCTGAGAAAGGAGCCACCCCGGGAGCCCTGGTGGTGCCCAAATGTGCTGTCACCCCTTGGGCATTGTCACTTGGTCCCAGAACAGGCCTGGCCATGGAGGGCTGGATGGTCACTCCTCAGTATTCCCTTCACAGCCTCCTGGAGCACAGATGGAATGTCCTGCACCACCACTGGCCCTGCTGCCATTTAATTCCTTGACAACATGAACGCTCAGTTTTGTACCAGCATTTCCCACCAGTGTCTCTTATAATAAAAGAATTAATAAGATAATGTCCTGTTAGCTAAAGCCTCCTCTCCCATCCCTGCTTCTCCTTCCCTCTCCCTGAACACACGAGAGGTTTGGCTCCTCTCTGTCACACCTGGTCCCCAAAAATGACTTCATTGGAGCTCAGCTCACTTTGGAGCAAACACCAAGGTGAGAAATGGGGTGGAAATTGATAAAACCATCCACAGCAGAGGTTCAGGGACAAATACGACAAGGTTTGCATCCTTTCCCCCTAACTCTGGTTGACATTGCTGTCTCCATTGGGAAATGAGCCCTCCCCATCGGGGCTGAGCCTTCTCCAGGGTGCAGCAGAATGGAAAACACAACAAGAGGCGTTAAAAGCTACCAATAGCTCTGATGAAAGGCCCCTGTGTTTAGGGAGCCTGACTAAAGGGACTGAAGGCTCCTGTTGTTGACCTAAGGGAGGTGTGTTTGTTTCCCTCTAAACTTGCAGAAACACCTGCAGAGGCTCTGGAGACCTGGGGGGTTTACTTTGGGAGGATGGTGGCAGTGTGACAGTGGGTGCCTTGCTCCAGTCCCGACTCTCCTGTGCTGGGTTTGTGTGTCAGAGTCCCAATGTGCTGGTCACCCCTGTCAGGGACGGGGTCTGAGCCATTTTCCAGCCTGGTTTGTCCTGGGAACTGCTCACAGTGACAAATCCCATCACACACCTGGCTAAAATGGCAGAACCAACAAGATAATCAGAGAACCCCGGAATTATTTGGGTTGAAAGAGAATTTAAAGAATCCTGCCATGGGCAGGGACACATCTAAAACTTTGTGTTAAAATACTGTGAATTACATTTTACAACCACATCAATTCTTTGCTGTTTATCTGAGATTTATCACGGCCTCTCATCCAGCAAATCTTTGTTCCACAGCCTCCAGTGATGTTGGTCAGAAATTCCCAGTTGTGTGTGTAAGGCACAAATAACCTGGTCCAGTGGAAGGTGTCCCGTGGCAGGGATTGGGAAAAGGGTGACCCAAACCATTCTGGGGTTCTCTGATTTCCCCAAACATGCTTTTGCTTTTAAAAGGAAACACTCCCCTTTACTTAGCAGCAACAACTTCCTTCTTCGCAGTGAAGAGACACTCGAGCTTGTTCCTGGCACAGACTGATTGTGCCGTTTATTGTATTCATTAGAAGTCCCTTGTTTTTCTTTTTAATCACCTGATGGTGGAAAACAGGTACAGAGCAAACACTTGTGGGCCATAATTACTCCTGAGTCACCAGAACACCCATGAGACACCAGTGCCAAAGTGAGCAGCCCAGACTATGGTGACTGTTTGGGTTTCTTTTTTCCTCTAAGATAATTTGTTTGCTTCCTCATGCAGTAATCATAAAATCTCAATTAAAATTTTACACCCCTGGCTCTCAGCTGCCCGTAAGTGCAGACAGTTTATCGACTTCATTGTGCTCTTCTGGGAAGAGATTATTCACGTAAATTGTACGAGGAAACACTGATCCTGGTTCTCCCTGAAACAAAGCCATAAACTCCTGTAATCTTGTCATCTTGCCCCACTTATCACATAAATTCTGGATTTTTCGTAGCTCTGGTTGGAATCTATTTCTATTTTCACCCCTGATTTCCCATCACAGTGCCTCCAGTGCTTTCCTCAAGGGATGACACATCCCAGGCTCCTTCTACCTGCCGCAGAGCTCCAGAGGTGACTTTTCCATCCTTACCTGGATTTTGCAAATCCTGGCTCTTTGGTGTGAGCAGTGAAGGGGCAGTTGGGGATCTCCACATCCATCCTTGGAGCTGACAGCAGCATGGAGATGGTCTAACACAGCCCGGATCACAAGTCAGGAAGGGACCTTCTCCTTTTTTATTTTCTTGGGGTTTTGTTTTTGCTGTTCCAGCAGTTTACAGCCAGTGCTAACAAACCTCACTTGCTCAGGAAGTTCAAGCGATTTTTCAAGCATTAAGGTATTCAAACATGAGAGGAGTCCCGTGTTGTGGGACTTCACCACATGCCTTAAAGTTAATCCTCTGCTGGGTGGTGATGAACCTCAGCTGGCACTCACAGCTGTTTATTGAACCGGTGTTTATCACACGACCATGGAATGGTTTGGCTTGGAAAGGCACCTGGAAGCTCATCCCGTTCCAAGGCAGGGACACCTTCCTCCAGCCCAGGGTGTTTAGCTGTCCTAAGGCATGTCCAGGGAGGAGAACCTGAGTTCCACTTCCAGATGCTGGCATGGGCTGGGAAACCACAGGAGGCTGGGAATGCCCAGCTGTGCCCGAGAGGTTTGCAGGGTCAGGAGGCTGCGGGGTGAAGGGGAGCCTGTGCTCCATCCCAGGAATGCTGCCAAGGATCTTTGGGGAGCTGCTTGAATGAAACAACATCTGTGACCTGGAGAAAGAGTAAAAAGCTGCTATTTATGGTGACTTCTGAGTGCAAACCGAGCGGCAGCACCAGCTGGACAACAACGGCAGCGCCAAGGCAAGGAGCACACTCCGGGCTGGAGTTGGTGTTGACATGTCAGCAACGAGGCGTGGGAGGAATCCTGCCCCAGGGCTCCCAGATTTTCCTGCCCAGCTCCCACAGCAGTGGGAGGAATCCTGCCCCAGGGCTCCCAGATTTTCCTGCCCAGCGTGGTGAGCAGGTGGGATGCTGCCTGAGGGAGAATTCCACGAGCAAGGTGCTCCGAAACAATGATAAGGAGCAAGAGAAGGGAAGGGTCTTCACCCCCGGGGTGGTGGGAGGTGGGACTGTGGCTGTGCCAGGGGAAAAACCTCTGCCCAGAGCAGGAGGGAGGAGAGGAAACAACGGTAGGGAACTGGCAGAGGTCTCCCGCTTGGACACTGCCTCCAGGATGGGAAAAACATTACAGAAAATCTCCAATCTGTCACGCACCTCGCAGTGTTTTGAAGCCTTTGGGTCTAACTCATTGTTTCCTTTGTTGTGGTTTGTCTTTGGTGAGCGGACTCCCTGGTCCCTGGCTCCCCCTGGGGCTTGTTTCCTTTGGGAGAGAGGCACGTTCTGCTCTCTGCTCCTGGCAGAAACTTCTGCCCCTCCACAGCACCTAACACCGGTCCTGGGAACTGTCCCCCGGGGTGGGGACAGCTCTGGGGGCTTGTGTGGGGACAGCAGCACTCAGCCCAGGGGAAAGGCGCTGGAATTGCATGATCCTGAATACCCCCTTCCAACCCAAGGCAACCCCCAGCTCCGAACCCTCGGCAGCCCCCAGCTTGGCCATGGATGTTCCCAGAGGTTCCTTTGCTTTTCAAGGAGCTGAATGCCCCAGGATGAGCTGGGAAGACGGCAGGGAAGGAGTGGGGTGAGTTACTTGCTGTAAAGCCTCTGTCAGAATTACACCTCCCTGTATTTATTCCCTCCTCTGCTGCTCAGTTATGGAGCCCTGCCACTTTGGGAGGGTGAAGAGGTTGGTGGAGATCAAATGAAACTCAAAGCTTTTTGCTTATGTTCCAAAAAAAGAGGGTTTATTTAGTGGGTATTGGAATTTTAAAATTCACAGATCCGAGTGTTGTGGAGGGGGATGCACAGTCCAGTGCACTTCAGAAACACATCAGCTCCTGGGCAGCTCTCCTGGAGATTCCAGGCACTTATGGGGATAAACAACAAATCACTGCAGGAAGGTCCCAGGAGAGGAGAGGTGTGGAAGTGCTGCTCTTCCGAGGAGGTAAGAGCTGGATCTGAGAAGGAATGGCTCTCCCAAGGCCATGTGCTCCAGCAAAACATGGGCACACGCTGTGTTTTTAGGGAGAGAAGACTCTGTTCCTTTGCTCGGGGTAGGTTCCTTCACTTCAGACCACTCTGTTCTTCACCCTCTCGAAGATCTGCATCACTTTTCCTGCTGGGATGCAGCCTTCCCTGATGATGGTGATGCCACCTTCCCAGAGAGGGAATGAACAAGTCAGGACAATTCCCAGAGGGGCACGGAAAAAGGAATATACAGGAACATTTCGCACCAGCAAAGCCACTCAAAAATAAAGTCGTGTGGAAGGAGCAGAAACTGGTCTGGTTTCACAGAAAGTGAAGCCACCAACGAGCACTGACCTCACACTTTGTTCAAGGGTTTGGTTTTCCACTAATGAATCCCTCTAAATGTCAGCCCAGAGCCACCCAGGACACCTCAGTCAGTGAGTGCATCACTGTGGGCAAGCTCTTTGACCACCCTGGTTGTGGTGTGCCGAGGTAGCACCCACCCTCCTTCCAGCAGCACCCACCCCTTATTCCAGCAGCACCCACCTCTCCTTCCAGCAGCATCCACCCTCCTTCCAGCAGCACCCACCCTCCTTCCAGCAGCACCCACCCCTTATTCCAGCAGCACCTACCCTCCTTCCAGCAGCACCCACCCTCCTTCCAGCAGCACCCACCCCTTATTCCAGCAGCACCCACCCTCCTTCCAGCAGCACCCACCTCTCCTTCCAGCAGCACCCACCCTCCTTCCAGCAGCACCCACCTCTCCTTCCAGCAGCACCCACCCTCCTTCCAGCAGCACCCATCCTCCTTCCAGCAGCACCCACCCCTTATTCCAGCAGCACCCACCCTCCTTCCAGCAGCACCCATCCTCCTTCCAGCAGCACCCACCCTCCCACTCAGAGTATTTTCACCCTGACAAGGCAGATTTTCCTTGCACAACTGTGTTTGTCCTCCTGCCTTGCTCCCTGTCAACACAGAGGTCCTCCGAGGACATCTTTTGTTTGCTTCTCTTCATCAACATGTTTGCAAACGTCCAGGCACTCTGGAGCTGTTACTCTTGGAAAACTCCGTGCTGCCAGACTGATACTGGGAGAGGCATGGAAGCCTCCCAGGAAAACTCGATTGCTGACACGAAGGGAGGTTGTCACACTCACTTTCATCAATCTTTGTGCAGTTGACCACAGTGGAGGCCACCACCTCGTCAGACTCTCCATCGCAGAGAACACCCTCCAGCTTATGGCCAAGGCGCCTGGGGGGCACAGAACAGCGACACAGACCTTGCTGTGACCTGGTGCTGAGGTTTCCCCTGGGTGCAGGACGTCAAGCCAAGGTCTGCCACCAGCTGAGCGGGTGGGTGGCGCTGGCAGGGAGCGGGTACTCACGAGATGACCATGTCGTGGTGGGTGCTGTCCACCTCCCCGCTGGGGTTGGCCGAGGTGATGGCCAGGGGCCCCGTCATGTCGATGAGGTGCACCAGGACCGTCAGGTCAGGGACTCGGATCATGATGCTGTCCTGGGTTCCCACCCTGCTGTACCCTGCTCCGACCCCTGGAAGCACAGGCAGAGGGTGTTGGCAGAGGCACAGCTGGCACAGCCCCTGTCGTGGCACCATCTCCTGCTTCCTTGGGAAGTCACCCCGCTCCCTGCACCCGACAGAGTGTGTCTTTGTGGATGTCCATTCCTGAGCAGAAAGCTGTGAGAGCAGAGGTACAGTTTGGGGCCCAGCTGGGTAAAAAAGGAAATGATCCACAACTGGAGACATCACAGCTGTTTGCACGGTCACAGGATCTCCCTATATCCCAAAATCTGGCTTCCTGTGACCACTGCCCACCCTCCCATCCTCCCCCACTTTCCTCTGCCTGCCAAACGTGGGAAACTCAGAATCAGCATCAGCTGAGTTGGAGAAGACCTTTGAGATTGTTGTGGCCCAACACCCTCTTGTCACCCAGCCCACGACACCAAGTGCCACGTCCACACTTTCCTTGGCCACCTCCAGGGATGGGGACTCCAACACCTCTCTGGGCAGCCCGTTCCAATGCCTGGTCACTCTTTCTGTGAAGATTTTTTTCCTGATGTCCAACCTAAAGCTCCCCTGGTGCAGATTAAGGCTGAGTCCACTCCTCCTGTCTCTGTTCCCTGGGGCAGAGCCTGACCCCCTCTGCTGTCCCCTCCTGTCAGGGAGTTGTGCAGAGCCACAAGGTCCCCCCTGAGCCTCCTTTTCTCCAGGTGAGCCCCTTCCCCAGCTCCCTCAGCTGCTCCTCACAGAACTCGTGTTCCACCTTCTCCAGTTCCCTCATTCTGTGCTATTTCCATGGATTCCCAGGAGCCGGGGTTGAGGTGAATCATCCCAGTGCTCACAGCGTGTCCACGGGGTGGGAAGGCAGAGGCAATGAGCAGGGATGACCATCGGAACCCTCTCATCTCCTGGGTGCCCCACCCTGGTTTGCTCATTCCCAGTGAACAGTGGGGGGCTTGGGAGAGGCGACCCTCCCAGGCTGAGGAGCCTCCCTTGCTTCTGGTCAAAGAACTCATTCTGATGAGTCATTCCAGCTGATTAACACACTCTGCTAAACATCCAGCACAGCAGCTGGGAGCTCCAGGAGGCATTTCTTGGGAGAAAGTGACCGGAATCTCTCCCCATCACCTCCCGGAGGGTGTTGGGATCACAGAGCTGCCACGCTGGAGACACAAAAGAAGGACAGAAGGGTTGTGCTGCTCGTCTCACCCAGCTTCTTCAGCCACTCTCCCTTCCGGATAATGCAGCCGATGCCACCGGGATAAACGTTCTCCATGAATTCCCAGAGGAGGGGGCTGATGGGCGGAGAAGCCGCTCGCAGCTGCTCCAGGTTGGAAATAAAGATGCAGATGGGCTTCTCTTGAGGCCTGTCCTGAAAAAAACAGGGAGGGAAATAGATGAAGAGGGAAAACTTTGCCTGGAGCAGCTCAAAGCCTGCTGGGATCGTGGCCTGTGTGTTTCCCAGGGAGCAGGGGCAAGATGCTGTGTCTGCACAAATGTTAAGCTGTGATGGATGCCCCAGCTCAGACCTGCACATGCAAATCAAGGTGGAGGCAGAGCAGCAGCCCACCCTTGGGAACCTCCAATTCCCCTTCTTCAAGCACATCCATCACAGGGACAACGATGCCCCACTGAGGATCAGCATTTTTGGGATCTTACCCACCAGGGGCCTGATTTTTTCCCCAGATTTCTGCTGGTGTAAACCAAGGTCAGACACACCAATTTGTGATGGGGTAAGGGATGGAGAGCTCAACCCCCTGCAAACCGACATCTCCATTATCACCTCTCCAGCGCTTTGGAAGAAGCTTGGTGAAATCAGTTTGGTGTAAAACCGGCGGCGGAGATGGAGGGGACATAAAACAAAGCTCACAAAAGCGGTGTCATTTCAGCCCCCAACTGACATCAGCTCCAGTGGGGCCAAATGACTCAGGAACTGGGCATGTATTTACATTCTGTTTGTATTCTCTCATCGGCAGGGAAGGTCAGCACTGGCACCAGGGCAGCACAGAAGAGACGGCCTTTGTGCCGCTGCTCGCGCTCCGCGCCAGCTGAGATCGTCTGTTATGGTTATTTCTCCAGGCTAGCCAGGAAATTGCCTCATGGACAACAGACAGGGCCAGGCTGCAAAAGCTGGAAGGTGCAAACTTCTGGAGCTGGTTCCAGCACTGAATGGCTCCAAAAGTCTGGGGGAATGTAGCCCTGGGATTCTGATTCAGCACTTCGTGTGGCACAGAGGAACAAACACAGGTTTGGACCCGCCGGTGAGTGGCTGTTCCTGTTTGGGGTTGTGCTTTGTCCATCCCCAGGGATGTTGCTGCTGCCTAATTCCCAGTGCTCCAGCTTGGAGCAGAGGGGCTGTACCCTGGCTTGCTCAGAAAATGGTCCCTGATGTTCTGGTGCGGCTGCTCATGAACTCTGTCCTCCTGGGACAACCACAAACCCGGGGCTTCCCTTTCTGCTTCTGGCAGGACACAGAGCCAGGCAAGCAGAGACGTCCCTGAATTCCCACCTTGATCCTGTAGACCTTCTCAATGGCCTCAGGGTGTTTGCAGGAGGCTGCCAGGGCGTACACAGTGTCTGTGGGGACCCCACACACGGCCCCTCTGTTCAGCAGCTCCGCGATGGTCCTCAGGCCACTCGTCAGGTGGGACTTGGGGCAGACACAGGGCAGGGGATCCTCCTTGTCCTTCTTGGAGCTCTGGACCTGCCAGGAATCAGGAGGCAATGAATAAACAAACATGGAACACAGGGCAGGATGCAATCTGCCCTAACGCAGGGATCCACAGGGCCATTGTGATCCCTGGGGCAGAGGCAGCACCTCCAGGGATGCTTCTCCCACAGCAGGGGAGCTGAATTCCAGTTATTAAAGTCAAAGAGAGCAGCTCAGGGTGGACATTTCAACTGCCAGTGCCTAAAATTAGAGGAGATTAATCCCACCCAGCACAGCTTCCTGGAGGAATGGCTGCTCTCCAAAGTGACCTAAGGAAACTGTTTGGGAATCCAAAATCCAGATGAGGATGGAGTTTCAAGTGCATTCCCATGAAACATTGATTTAATGGAAATGTTTCTCTGCAGCAGGAATTGGAGCTGTCAGATCCATCACCCTGGACAGGGGGAATTGCCCTGGTCAGACACAGCAGATGGCAGAAGGAGTTTGAAGTTAAGAAAAGGTGGGGGAATCTTACTGTCCAGTCTGGAAAACTTCTCAACTCCCCACTCCCAAGGTTATGGCTTTAAAACTCCAGTCTATGAGGAATTCTTAGGCTGATTCTCCAGGACCACAGAGACAGGCATTTTGGGGCAAGATAGGAGTCTTGAGAACATCCCTGCCCTTTCTCCAGTGTTATTCCTAATGGAAGAGAGCTCATTTCCAGCTCCCCACAAAAGTGCTGTGCCCAGAGCTTTGAAGGGCACTAAAGGATTCAGCAGAAGGGAAATTCCACAGGAATCTGCACTGGAGGCCCCAGAAGATCCCCTCTGAGCAAGGAAGCTGCACCACCATGCCAAGCATCTCTTACTGTGAGCAGAGGAGGCCCCATCATCAGCAGGTCCTTCCCAAACACGCAGTTGGTGAGGGAGGCTGTGGCTCCATAGAAGCAGATGATGCTGAGGATGCTCAACACCACAACTGGAAAAAAAAATCCCAGAGTCAGAGGCAGGAAGGGTGGCTGAATCCCCATCCCTGGAGGGATGTAAAAGTGTGGATGTGGCACTTGGGAAAGGGTTTGGCAGTGCTGGGGGAATGGTTGGACTCAGCCCCTTGGATTTCATGGTGCTGTGATTCTACGCTGTGGTGACAAAATTCTGGTGGAAGAGCTCTCACTCTTGTTGAGTAATCCCCTTGTTACAGCACTCCATGGAATTAAATTTAAATTGTCACTCTCAGCAAAGCCAAAGCCTCAGCAGAAGTGCAGCCATTGGCAGTGGTGGCACATTCAGCTCATCACGCACCTCAGGGAACAGAAGCTGGACAGAACCTCCAGAGGTGCTCTGATCCAGCAATATCAGGTTGATTTGGAAGCTCGAGGCCCTAGGGGTGATAGGAGAAATATTTCCTCCAGTCCTGCTTGCACACACTCCAGCCTTCCAGGGAGAAGAGGAACCCTCTGCTTGATTTTCCCACATTGAGCTTTCCACCCTGGGACCCACTCCCTGCCCTCTGTGGGTGAAGGTTTAATGCCCAGGTTCCCCTAAAACTCACTTTCAAATGGCAAAGGGAGGCTCTCCAGGGTGAAGAGCAGAAAACAAATGGTCAAGAGCTCCATGACAAGGGTCAGGCAGAGCAGCACCAGGTTAAAAGAGGAAGCTGTGGAAAGAAACACAAACAAGAGGCACCCACATCAAGCACAGCCCATAAAATGTCCATGAACCAGCAGAAGAGTTCCTAAATCAACTGAGGCTTGTTTGACTGAGCCGAGCAGCCCCAGCTCTGATTTCCCTGTCCGTGGAGGACAAAGAGGCACAGCCAGGGGCTGTTCAGCCCTCAGGTTCCACAGACACGCTGCCAAACCCTTGATCTGCCAGGACACTGTGCTCACATGGAAAACACTCCTCGGGCAGCCAAGCAGGTTCTGATTGACACCAGCTGGGCTGGAGTGTGGCTGTGGATTGGTGCCACTGGCCCAGTGCGTTGAACACTTTCACCTGATTTGATCCTTTTATTTTTCTTTGAAATGTTCTTCCATTCCCTCGGGGCTCTTTCTCCTAAGCCCAGCTCAGCTTCTGTTACTGGCTGTGGGCAAAACATCTCCGTTCTTGCTTAATCACAGTGACAGGGAGAGCTGAGCCTCCCTCACTGATGCCTCTCCACCACGGAGCAACCACAGGAGGATTCATGATCTGACCCCGGGTGCCCCTCAATAAACATCCCACGTGGTTCTGAGACTTACCCAAAATGATTAAAAAAGCATTGAGCACCAAAAAGGCAACGGAGCCAGCAGTGAATCCCTCAGTGTTCCCCGCTCCAATGTCCAGCAAGTGGCCTGAAACAGGAGCAGCACATCTGGTTATGAGCAAACCACGGGGAGCAGAGTGACAGGAGAGTGGCAGAGCCTCGGCTGGGATTACCACAGCTCCAGCAGGTGGATGGTGGCCTCCAAAAAACCCTCCCTCATCAGCACCCGCTGCCTCTGCCATGCAAAGTGAGGCGTTAACTGTGGGACTGGTGATGGTTATCCAAAAAAAGCTCTGGATTTTACCTCCAGCTTGGAATACTCAGGGCCTGGCTGGACACTTCAGCAGCTCCTGCCACACGTCCCAAGCCGCAGCTTTAACTTTCCCCACAGGTGCTCATTTTAAGAGTGCCTGGCACGGAGGCTGTGTGAACACTCTGCCCACCTGGAGCAGAAGGCAGCTTTTAAAAAAGCCAGACTCAGCTTCTGAGAGCTGCTTTCATGGCTGTGACCAGCTGGGATAGACTTCTCCAGCCTCCTGAAGGAGAAATCCAGAACCTGGAGCCTCCTGCTGCCTAAAAGCATCTCCTAAGTTGTTATTCTGAGATTCCAGCCCAGAGCCTGCCCTGTCTCACAGTGTTTTTGGTGGGAAATTTTGGCTTTTACTGGAGCTGAAGACACAACTTGGAGTCCTGGAGCTGAGAACACTAAGTGCCTGCAGCAATTGAAAAGAAATGCAAACTGGGGTGATCTGTGAAACGTCTTCTTCCAAGGAGGAATATCAGAAAACCTGATGTCACTGGCTCTCCTGAAAGCAGGAATTCCACTGGGGAAGCCGACCTGAGGTTCCCTGGGAACACCCCTCAAGCCAGGAGCCGTCTCACTCTTTACCTGCCAGGCGCAGCCAGGTCCAGGCTCCCCAGAAGGCAGCGTAGCAGAAGGGGAGCACGGATCCGAACCTCCTCCCGCCCCGCACCTGGATCCGGCACACAAAGAGCTGCCCCAGGGCTCCCGGGATGAGCACGGCGGGGATGGAGAGCTGCTGCCTGCCCGGCTCACCCACGCTGCCCTGCACAGCCGCAGCTGCAGCCAGCCCATTGCAGACGTAGAACAAAGCGTCCGGCACGGCAGCGCTGCTGCTGGGGACATCCTGGGACCTGCAGAGCCAGGTCCTGACAGCCCCCAGCAGGGCGGGGAGAGCTGAGCTGGACACGGCCTGGGGGCCCACGGGAACCAGAACCTTCTCCCCGATGGAGTTGATGAGGCTGGCGAAGCTGGCGTACAGGGAGAGCGCAGTGCACAGGCTGCAGGCTGCCCCCAGGAAGGGCCGGGCGCCAGGCAGAGGGATCTGGTGGACGAAGGCTGAGGTGAGGAGGATGAAGGAGGCGTTCTGCAGCATCTCCAGGGTGTCCTTGTGGGTGGACATGAGAAACAGCAGGCAGGCGGTGGCCAGGAAGAACCAGGCTCCGAACATTCCCAGCCGGCTGTCCTGAGCCGCGGGCAGCCCGAGGAAGGTGCTGAGCACAAACTCTTCCCAGGACATCACCAGCCACAGGAGGCTGTGCACACCAAACTTGGTGGTGTGGTAGCCATCCCCTCTGAGGTAGCTGTAGAAGCTGGAGAGCAGCTGGCAGCTGGAGATGATGGATATCCACGCTGCTCCCACAATAAAGGTCTTCACGTACCCGAAGAAGTAAAAGGCAAATATAAAGGGTGACACGGTGTCACAGATGTTCCCCAGGGCCATCGGCTCTGCGTACTTCGTGTTCTTCTTCTTTTCCTCCCCGAGGGCCTTGGAGGAGCTTTTCTGTGCCGTTCCCAGCAGCAGGACGTTGAAGAGGGGGTTCCCAAAGCCAGGCAGGACGTACCTCTGGGTGATGCCCTTGAGGAGCAGAGCCACGGCCCCGTACAGCCCGCACAGGACGATGCCCAGCTCCAGCACTCCAGACACCACCAGGGCCCAGTCCCCAAAAAGCGCCACGGCCTCAAAGCTCAGGGCCAGCGTGATGGCCCCGAAGATGAAGGGCATGATGTAGTTGACGGTGGCCGAGCAGAAGGACAGGATGGAGGAGATGGCAATGTAGGCCACCAGCCCGGCCACGGCGCTCTGGCTGGCCGAGGGCAGGGCTGTGCTGGTGGCCACGAGCTGGCTGGCGTTCCCAAAGGGAAGCGTCGTGTTCTCCGGGGAGGGATACATGGCGGACAGCACCCGGGTGACCCCGAAGCTGCTCCACAGAGCAGAGAAGGTGAGGAAGGCTGCGCCTCCAAGGTGGTCATACTTGCGGAAGGCGAGAAATCCGGCCAGGAGCTGGACAAAGCCTCCAATCAGGATGAGGTGGACACCTGTGGGATGTGGAAAGGGGTCAGCTGTGGAGCTGAGCACAAAAAGGCTGGAGCTGCAGGAAGCTCTAGGGCACGCCCCACAGCAGGTCCCACGGCTTTCCTATGAGCAGCCCTGTGGCCTCTGCCTGCCCCTCTTCCCACCTTTGTGGGGAAATACTGAGTGTGGCCCCTCGGCTCACTGCGGGGAGCAGGCCCCAAGGACAGTGTGGATCTAGCAGGGAATGGCACATGAAATACGTGGCACGTGAAATATGTAGCACATGAAATACGTGGCACATGAAATACATGGCACGTGAAATATGTGGCACGTGAAATACGTGGTCCAGCGGCTGCAGAAGGAGGAGCAGCCATCCCCAGGAGCACACAGACCCGCCCAATGGACACTGCCCTCATTTCCCCACCAGTGGCGTCCATCGACCCTCAAATATCTCGGGGGATGTCCGGCCCCACGCTGAGCAGCAGCACCCACCTGCCAGGACCTGCTCTGCTGCCCGAGGCCCGAGGCCGGTGGCGGCCGTGGTGAAGTTCTGCAGGCACAGGAGGAAGGCGCTGACCACGTTGCCCAGCAGCCCCAGCACGCCCGGCTCGCTGTAGAAGACGGCGGCGAAGCCCTCGGCGCTGGCCATGGCCCTTTGCAGACAAAACAGCAGAGTGTGCCCTCACCCCTCAGCCTCCCTGGCAGAGATGCCTGCGCTGGGCTCGGGCACCCAGCCAACCTTCAGAGCCGTGCCCCTGCCCCGAGAAGGGAGAAACTGGTGACAGGCTCAGGTGTTTCCATGCTCCTCCCGCTCCTCGCTGCAGGACAAAGGCTCGATTCAAAGCACCACTCGAGGTGCCTGCTTTCCGCAGCCCTATCCAGAAAAAACACACACACGACCTTATTTAGGCCACCAGGGTTCCTGGCAAAAACATGTTTAGGTGCCCCGAAGCGCTGCAGGTGGTGGTGGTGGTGATGGGTTGCTGTCCCCTCTTCTCCAGGCTGCTGGAGATGGAGAGACGTGAATAGCCCAACACAAACCAGCAAACATCCAGATGGAACCCACAAGGTATTTTTGAGCTGTTCCAGGACGTTTCTTATCCACTGTTGCAGACAAACAGGGCAGGCACGGTGCACACACACAGTCTCCCTTCCAGATGGAATTTTCCAGCTCCATCCCTTTCTTGAAACCCCAGTGACTAAATAGGCTATTTTCAAACCCTTCATATTTCTCCCATGAACTCGTCTGTTTGCAGGCAGCCCCCACGTTTCCACTCCTCAGCACTCCTGGGTACCAGGAGCCGAAGTTTGCTCTCTGAGGGTTTTGTTGGGAAACAAAGATGAAAATAAAACAGCAATGTTCTTGTTATTTGGGTATTTTTAGAATGTTTGCTGAGCTAAAAAAGCTGGAAAGGGAGAAGGTGATGTATTCTGTTCTCAACCATTCCAAAGAAACCTTTGGAAAGGGAGGAAAGCTCCACTATTGTTAGGGGGAGTGAGGAGGAGGGAAGGAGCACCACCCAAAGAAAAATAATACGGGAATAATAACGAACCCAAATCCCAGGATCACACAAATCCTCAGCACAAATTTACATTTTGCAAACATCGGTACCCTCTGGATTTCTTGTTCTGCTAAATACCCCAAGTTCTCCCCTCTCCATTTATCCTAAAGGATGTCACTTCCCCAAAGGAAGAAGGATGAAGGATAAACCAAATCTGACAGCTCCAAACAGGTTTGGCAACATCGACTCTCATCAAATAAGGAAAGGCTAAAAACCTCCAAACAAATCTTGGGGAAAAATAAATTATTCAATGAGTTGGTCGTACTAAAGGTTGGGATTTGGAGTTCGGAGAGGGAGATGCACCAAATCCCAATTCCCAGGGAGGAATATTCCCTTTCCCCATCAAGGCACTGCCTTCAAGGAGGTCCCAAGGAATGCTGTGCCCTTGGGCAGAGCTGAGCCTGTGGATTCCAAAACTTTGCCTCCTTTATCATTTTGAATGACACTTCTGTGTAAAGAAGCAGTTTGGTTTAAATGGCTACACTTGGAAATGAGCCACAAAATTGAGCTCCTCCAGATGTTTTGCCCTGAAAGAGCCCAGGCAGGGGCTCAAAGACACACTGCTGGGGGTGGTCCCAGGAGGAGGGTGAGAGGGGTTTGGGAGGGCTGGCCAGGTGACTCCTTGGCTCCCAGCAGGGGTTTTTGATTTGTTGGAGCTCATTTTGTCAGTGTTTTATCCATGACAGGCCACAAAGAGCTGGGACTGGGGAGGGATGGAGAGACACAACTCACAGGGATGTTCTCTTCCTCTTCCAGCACAGACATGGGAGAAGGGAGAAAACAAACACCAGAACATGCTCTCAGGCTAAGGAGGTGTAAAGGGGAGGGATGTGAGAGGCTTCAGCCCAAGATATGGAAAAGGAGGAGGAAAAGGAGGAGGAAAAGGAGGAGGAAAAGGAGGGTTGGGGTTGGAACCAACTGCAGTTGAACCCACTGCTCACACCCACCCCCTGACACCAACCCAGACTCGTGATCCTTGCCCTGGGACCAGCTCAGAGCTGGGAATTGTCCCTGCCCCTGTTTCCTGCAAGGTCATGACACACCAAACCAGGAAAATCCTTCTGGTGTTGTCTCAGGAGCAGCAGCACTGGGACACCGAGGGCTGAGCCTGGAAAGATGAGGCTCAGCAGGGGAACCCCCAGGGGGGGTTTCTGATCAAACATGACCTGGCATGACCCCACCCATGGGTGCTGTCACTGCCCTCAAGGACCCATGGCTCCACCTGCACCACAGAACCCTGGCGGTGCCACAGGATAACGTGGGACTGGGCAGGGGGCAAGGGAGCAGATGGAAAATCCCTCTCTCCCAGCAGGGATTAGCAGCTCTCTGCACACCCAGGGCACCAGCAGCACAGCCACTGTCCAGGAAACCACGGGATGGAGATGTCCCCACGCTGAGGGGGTACCAGAGAGCTGCACCTCCTGCAGGGATGGGACAGCCTGGGATGATCCTTCCCTTCCCCAAATCCCTCCTGCAGCCAGGGCAAAGCCAAAGCCACACCCTCCCTCATCCTGCCTCCTCCACCTTCTTCCCTCTCCCTGCTTGCCCCTGGCACCTCTCGCCCTGGGGGTTGTGGATGTCCTCCCTGCCTCTTGTCCCCCGGTGACCTCGGTGCCACACGGGACAGGCTCTGGGCACCACTTCCTTCCCTCCCTGCTGTCCTCACAACGACTTCCCCTCGCTCCCTTCCAGGAAAGGCCATTCCCATCTCATCCCGCTTCCGTGGGGCTTGGCAGGGATCACTCTGTGCATCCGACAGCCTCTGCTCCTTCTCTGTGACCAAGATTAACAGGGATATCCCAGGGCAAGGAGATTTTGTGCCCAGGAGGCTGGAGGAAGGCTCCCCACGTCTCCAAACACCAAACCATTCCGTCCTCACTCATCCCCAGCGGCATCCTGCCATCAGCTTTCCACCCCACCTTGTTAGTGATAACAAACATTTACAGAGCTCTGAGGAACACGCTGCCTCCCTCCAGATAAACATGGAAAGAGAACAAAATTCAGTTTGGATAAACACGCAGGAGATGGACGGTGCACGGCCACAGCACACAGCTGCATTTCACATCACAACCCTGCCTCTGCTCTGGTGCGAACCGGCACAGAATTACCAGGGATACATTGCCACAACAAAGGTCTGCATGGGGGTTAGTCAAAAAAATTCCAATTTTAAATAAAGGTGTGTCCCACCAGGCTGTTCTTCTGCCCAAAACAATAAATGTCCCCAGGTTCCACTGCTGGACAAAGCGAAGAGCCGTGGCATCCCCCCAAATTCCAAATATTGCTTTGGGAGCAAAGGCTCCTGGTGCTCCCTGGAAGCTCCAGGATGCACTCCCCGTGCAGTGACCCAGCAGAGCTGGGGATGGAGAAGAAGGAGAGCTGGGAAAGGCTCATCCAAACACCCAGACACTGAAGGTATTCAAGAAAAGCATCCGAGCAAAACCACCACTGCCTCACTTCTGCTTCTGCGGCTGGGATTTACCTGCTTTGGTGACACTTCGGCTCAATGGGAGGATGATCTTGTCCCTCTCATTTCCTGGTGAATCCCACGTTTATAGTCCTCCTCGGGAGGAGGAGCCAGGAGCCGGTTGCTTCACCCATTGGCACTTGTGGCGTTTTGAAGACAGGAGTTTCCTTGAACCTTGTCAGTCATTGTCTGAAATCTTTATTTATTTCCTGAATTGAGGGGCGTGTGTGTGTGTGTGTGGGGGGGGGGGGGGGTCCCTTCTGTCCAGCAGGGACAAACCACCCCTCCTCACGGATTTCCCCCACCCTCTGGGTCTCCAGGGGCTGATGTCATCTCCCTGGAAATTCAGTTGCACAAAACAGAAAGCAAATTGCCTTTTGGATGCAGATATAAACCCTGCCACCGGCACCTTCCAGCCACACACCTCTGCCATCCCTCGCGCCGAGCACACCGAGCCGGGACAGGCACTGGGAAAAGCAGCCACCAGCATGGTCTACTCCACCTTCCAGGTAAAAACTCTTCCATGCAAACCCTCCCCATCCCTGAGCTCGCCTTTTGCGCTCTCAGGAGGAAATGTCTCTTTCCGGGCGGCTCCTCTGCTGGTCCAGCTGAGCGTGGCATTAAACGCGAACCTGCCCCGAAATTAATAATTTCCAACGGTTTTCACAGTCATTGAACTCAGCTGCTGACCTTTCCCTGCCATCCTGCTCCTTTCATGCGTCCCAAAGGTTCTCTGAACCCTGCCATGTGCGGGTTGTTGTTTTTGGGATGTGCTCCGTGGGTTTTGCTACTGGTGCCCGCTCTGAGCCGGTCCCGCTCGCTGCAGGATCTCATGGCACGGCTGCAGAGGCTCTGCTGCCCCTTCAGCTGTCTGGTTTTATTTCCCTGGATCCCTAGCATCCCTGCTGGACGCAGCTTTGGAAAAAAATATTTTTTTCCCCCTCCTTTAAGTGTGTCGTTACTTTTATGTGTTCGTTTGATCTGTGAGTGTCTCACGACAGGAGGCACAACCAGGAAAACCGCTCCGAGAAACCTTCCAGCAGCTCCAGTGACAAGTTCCCTCTCTGTGTCTCTCCTCTAGAAATCCCAGAAGTTCTTGGCAAGCTCTCGGCAAGTCCACAAAACTGCTGCCCACGGTTTGTATCCCTCGGCATTCCCCAGCCTTTCCTTTCGGGCATCCCGAAATAATCGCGGCATTAGGAAAAGGAGGTGCTGGGCTGGGCGCACCGAGAGGAATCCTCAAATCCTTGGAAGGCAGAGCTTCCAAATGTTTGGGGGTCCTGCGGTGCTTCGTGCCCGCGGGGATAAAGGAGCAGGGGAAAAGCAGCAAAGAGTAAAAATGGGGATTGTTAGTGCTGTGCTTCCGCCGGTTCAGAACCAGACTGTCCAAACCCTTTGACCGCAAATGTAATATGTTGAAAGGGTGCCTCAGATCCTTAACTCCTCCACTTGTCGCTGCTTCCTAATTGCACCTGATCCTGCTCGGGGCATTGCCTGGAGACGTTCATGGATCTCTTTCTGTGGCTCCAGCACTGCCCAGCTTTGGATTAAATTAACCACAACTTGGCCGTGGAGACACTTGGTCTGTTTTGTCTCTTTAACTTGGTCTAAGTTTCTCTGTTAACTGATCTTAAAATCTGCTCTTAGTTTATTGTGTTTATTAACTTGTTTCTAAAAGTTTTCTTGGTTTAGTGTAAGTTTATTATAAGTTCATTAACTTCTTTTAAAAAGGGCTCTTGGTTTATTTTAAGTTTATAATAGGTTTATTAACTCATTTAAAATATATTCTTAGCCTATCACCTCAAATTATTTAAAAATGAGTGATTAATACAATAAATGCAAGGAATGCTGCCTAACGAGACCTGAGGACAAGAGAAATAATAATCCACAGGGATTTATTTGGTCTTGCATCAAGTTTAATTTTTTGATGAAGTCCTGCCATACCAGGAGGAAAACCCCCAGAGGCACAGAAAGCTCCGAGCTGAAGGGTTAAACAACTTTGCTGCCTGCTGAGGTGACAAAGAGCATTTGATGCCGAGGAGGAAAGCAATCCAGCTTTTCTGGGTGCTGGGTGATTGGAGCAGATTTTCCTGCAGCCTCTCCAAGCGCTGACATCAGCGCAGCCGGGAGGGCGCCCGGCGCTGCTCCGGGGGTCCCGGGCTGGGCTGGGCTGCGGCTCCCGGGGGTCCCGAGCGCCGGGATTCCTACAGGAACGCGATTCCCGGGAAGGGGGGATGTTGTCCCGGCGAGCCGGGCGCTGATGGCGTTCCCAGCTGTGTTTACACTCGAGGTGAGCCCGAACACGAGCCAGCGCTCCGTGAGTCACTGACGTGACATTTCGGGGTGAATCCAAACCAGAGGGATCAGGGAATGGGCATTTCAGTGATCGCCGTGTTTGCTGTTCCAAAAACAAAGCCTCTTGTGTACCTGCCCAGCTGGATGAGCTTTCCGCTTGGAGCAAAGTATTTTTATTTTTTTCACCTGTGATTAATTTAATTTAACGTTAATTCATCTTTTAGGATTTGCCATCCTGCAAATGTTGACTACATGGGATTTTATTTTTCCTGCTCTCCTGTGCACTGTCGTATTAACAGTATAGATTGTAACAGGCCGTGACAATTTAAATTCTATGAATTATAAATATAATTATATTCATTATAGTCTGCATTCTAATTCTAGAGTGATGAATAATTTTATAAACTATAAAATACCATATGAATTATTGCATTATATATATATATAATTATATATATAATAAGTATCTATATATAATCTAAACAAGCCAATATAGCACTGAAATTAAAACATACAATAGACACAAATCGGGGGGTTTTGCATGGAATTTTAACTTACTTTTAACCATGAGCATCCTTTGGAGTACATCGGGCTGGAAAGCTTTGATGGCTGAGTCAGGACACTTCAGCGCCTTGTAGGATGAAGCACCTGGATAAATCCAGGCTTCGGGTCTAGTCCTGTTTCCCAAAAAATTATGGAAGTTTTGGGTTTCTGTGGTTTATTCCTGCTCTGCCTTTCCTCTGGATAGAGAGACATCATTTGTGTTGTTACTTCCCAAAAAAACAAGATTGTTGGAACCCCAAGGAGAGGGGATGGGGCTGAGCTCTGAAGTTTCCTCATCTGAACCTTCTGGAGGCCACCCCAGGAGGGGGGAGGAATTCCAGCAGGGAGGAGGAATTCCAGCAGGAATGAGGAATTCCAGCAGGGGTGAGGAATTCCAGCAGGAACGAGGAATTCCAGCCGGCATGAGGAATTCCAGCAGGGAGGAGGAATTCCAGCAGGGAGGAGGAATTCCAGCAGGGACGAGGAATTCCAGCAGGGAGGAGGAATTCCAGCAGGGAGGAGGAATTCCAGCAGGGACGAGGAATTCCAGCAGGGAGGAGGCATTCCAGCTCCCTGCCCTCGCACGGCTCCCCAGACTGACTCACCTGGCTGGGGCAGGTGCGGCTCCCCGAGCCTGGCGCTGGTGGCAGCTGCCAGCTCCGGGCTCAGCGCTGTCCCTTGTCCCCTCCCTGTGTCGCGGCGCTGCAGTGGTGGCCCGGAGCGCTCCCGAGGACACGGTGACCGGCAGTTTCGCCTCCTTCATCTCCGCGGCGCGACCCGAGCACCTGTCACAGACCGTGCGACAGCGGAGCAAGAGGATGATCCTGGACAGCCTGGGCGTGGGGCTGGTGGGCAGCACCACCAGGGTCTTCGACATCGCCCTGCGCTACTGCCGGGTAGGGACAGGACACCGCCACCGCGCTGTCACCGCCACCGCCACCTCCGGGCTGAGCCCCGCGGCTGTGGGGCGGCGGGTGACTGTCCCCATCCAGGGCTGTCCCCATCCCGCGCTGTCCCCATCCCCGGCTGTCCCCATTGCGGGCTGTCCCCATCCTGGACTGTCCCCATCCCCGGCTGTCCCCATCCCGGGCTGTCCCCATTCCCGGCTGTCCCCTTCCCCGGCTGTCCCCATCCCAGGCTGTCCCCATCCCGGGCTGTCCCTATCCCGGGCTGTCCCCATCCCCGGCTGTCCCCATCCCCGGCTGTCCCCATCCCGGGCTGTCCCCATCCTGGACTGTCCCCATCCCCGGCTGTCCCCATCCCGGGCTGTCCCCATTCCCGGCTGTCCCCTTCCCCGGCTGTCCCCATCCCAGGCTGTCCCCATCCCGGGCTGTCCCTATCCCGGGCTGTCCCCATCCCCGGCTGTCCCCATCCCCGGCTCTCCCCATCCCCGGCTGTCCCCATCCCCGGCTGTCCCCATCCCGGGCTGTCCCCATCCTGGGCTGTCCCCATCCCGGGCTGTCCTGACCTTCCCTCCGTCCCCAGGAGCTGTACCCCTCCGTGGCCGTGAGCTCTGTCTATGGGAAGCCGGGGGTGAAGCTCTCCCCGACGCTGGCTGCCTTCACCAACGGCGTGGCGGTAAGGACGGGGCTTCCCGGGGGAATGTGTGCTCCTGGATCCTCCAGGGGAATCTGTGCTCCTGGTTTTTCCCGGGGGAATGTGTGCTCCTGGCTCTTCCAGAGGAATCTGTTCTGCTTTTTCCAGAGGGACCTGTGTTCCTTGGCTCTTCCAGGGGAATCTGTGCTCCTGGTTTTTCCCGGGGGAATGTGTGCTCCAGGCTCTTCCAGGGGAATCTGTTCTCCTGGTTTATCCCGGGGAGATCCGTGTTCCTTGGCTCACTCTGTGCCCTGTGGTGCCAGCGATCAGCATTCCAGGAAACAGAGTGGCCACTGATGGGGGACAAAAGCCGGGAATCTCCTGGGCTTTAGGGGAGCCAAAGGGTGTCCTGTGGGGACACTGAGCGGAGGCTTTGGCACAATTCCCTCAGGAATATCAGTGGGGATATGAGCCTCGTTCCCTGAGTGCAGAGCCAGCGCATCCTCTCCTCTGTTTCCCTGGCAGACTCATTCCATGGATTTCGACGACACGTGGCACCCTGCCACCCACCCCTCGGGGGCCGTCCTGCCCGCTCTCCTGGCAGCTTCCCAGATGCTCCCTCCGAACGCCAAACCCAACGGGCTGGATTTCCTGCTGGCCTTCAACGTGGGCCTGGAAGTGCAAGGGAGGCTCATGCACTTCTCCACGGAGGCTCACGACATTCCCAAAAGGTAAAGCTCTTCTTCTTCCCCGAGGGTGAAGAGGGGTTTAAAAGAGTCTGGGGTTTAAAATGTTCGTTTAGGTTGAGGCAAGTTTAAGTCCAGTTGAATTTAGCTTTACCCCAGGGTAAAGCCTTACTGAGAGCCAGATGCCAGAGGTGATTGCGCCATGCATTTATTTGGTGATTTCCAGGGATTTTGCCTCAAAATAACCCTCTGGAGGATTCCCAGGGAGTCTGCAGTGCCATGGCCTGACCCAGCCAGGGCAGGATCCCAGAACCCAGCAGAGTTTGGTGGTGGGGCCAGCCCCTGAGCCCACTGCTACCACCAGCAGTGCCCTGGTGTGATCCAAGCGATGGAATCAACCAGGAGCTGTTCCCCTGGGTGTGTCTGAGGCTGAATTATTTGTCTGAGGGATAGAAACTTCCTCCTGGAGGAGGTTCAAATTGCTTTTTGGAGATGCTGAGCTCACCCTAGAGTTTCTGAGGAGGTTTCAAGGAGAAACCAAGTCTTTAGGCTAAATTTATGTTAATTACCCCAAAATTTAGAGTTAAACTAAACTCTAGTAAAACTCTGATTTTAAAGTTACTTCATTAGCTAAAATTTACGGTTAAATTTTGAGTCATGCGAATCCCACCTGCACCAGAGCCATGACGGAGTTCCACTGGCTGACAGGTGCCTCATTTTCCATTAATTTCCCCACGGGAAGGGTGCTCTGCTCATTCCTGCCGTCCCCCCCTGCAGGTTCCACCCTCCCTCAGTGGTGGGCACCCTGGGCAGTGCCGCGGCCACGGCCAAGCTGCTGTCCCTGAGCTCGGCGCAGTGCTGCCACGCCCTGGGCATCGCCGCCTCCCTGGCCGGGGCGCCCATGGCCAACGCCGCCACCCAGGCCAAGCCCCTGCACGTGGGCAACGCCACCCGCCTGGGCCTGGAGGCTGCTCTGCTGGCGGCCCGAGGGATGGAGGCCAGCCCGCTGATCCTGGATGATATCCCCGGCTGCTCGGGCTTCAGCGCCTTCTACGGCGTCTACCAGCCCAAACCTCTGCCCGCGCCCGGCCAGCGCCACGAGTTCCTCCTGGAGAAACAGGACATTGCCTTCAAGAGGTTCCCGGCCCACCTGGGCATGCACTGGGTGGTGGATGCTGCCCTGTCCGTCCGGAACCTCTTCGTCAACCACGCGGGGTCCTTCTCCCCATCTCTGATCCGCAGCATCATGCTGAAGATCCCGGTGTCCAAGTACATCAACCGGCCTTTCCCCAGCTCGGAGCACCAGGCCAGGCACTCCTTCCAGTTCAACGCCTGTGCTGCCCTGCTGGACGGAGAGGTGGGGCTGGCCTCCTTCTCCGAGAGCAGCATCCAGCGGCGGGAGCTCAGGGAGCTGCTGGACAAGGTGGTGGTGGAGCACCCTGAGGACAACGTGGCCAACTTCGACAAGATGTACGGAGAGGTGGCCCTGCTCCTGCACACTGGGGACGTCCTGACGGGCAAATGTGACACTTTCTATGGGCACTGGAGGAAGCCCCTGAGCAAAGAGTCGCTCCTGAAGAAGTTTCGGTCCAACGCCTCCCACGTGCTTCCAGAAGAAAAAATAGAAACCATCATCACTCTGGTGGACAACCTGGAGAACCTGTCGGACAGCTCCCAGCTGGCCTGCAGCCTGTGAGGGGACAGCGTGGGGGCTTGGTGAGGGGCTTGTCCTGGTGAAACTGCCATTCCTTTCTTCATTGGTGCTTTCCTGTTGATTCCCAAGGACAGAGAAGTTCCCACCCCTTCCAGTAGATAATTCCAAAAGAACCCAAGAGGCAGGAGGTGTGTGCGGGTCAGTGCACGGAATAAACTTCAACTCCTGGTTGATGCTGGCTGAGGAGCTGAAAGGCCACCACGAGTATAACAAAAATTGCCATGGAAATCTCTGAGAATCCTGGGGTGTCATCCAGTTCTCCAGGAGGAACGGTGCCTACGCATTTCTTACGGCTGGATTCCAAGTTTTTTCTGTGCAGGACTCCTGGCCGCCGAGTCTGGGAAGAGGAGGAAGTTCAGCTGCAGAGCCTGTGCTTTTCTTAGTGCTCCTCTGGGCACATTTGGGGTCAGGGTCAGGCAGTCCCACTGGCCACAGGAAAAACCCGTCCTTGCTGCAAACAGCCCTGCCTGCAGAACTCTCTGGCAGAGAGGGATTATTTTCCTTTCCAGTAAAAGCCTCCCATTTCTCCAGCCCATGGGCACTGTTTGCTACTTCCCTGTGTACACGGGATGGTTTGAGGACCCTTGAGACCTGGATGTCTTTTCTGAAGAGAAGACTGTAGGTGAAGAATCCTACATCAGTCCTGCACCTTGAGAGTGATCCCTGCCCATCCTGGGGCTCCCCACACCGTCCCTCCTGGCTTTCCCAGACTTTCCCAGGCACCTGCTCCGAGCTGGCTCACCAGGTGGCCCGTGGGCTTCTCTGGCAGGTGACTTGGGCACATACACTGTGACTCCCTTTGGGAAATTCCTGCTTCCCTCCTGTGAGAGGATGGGGGAAGCTCATTGAGACTCGGCTCTTAAATCATCTTTGCAGCTGGGATGAAATCTGTGCTCCTGAGCAGCCACTCCCTGGAAGGTTCCTTCCCCTGCACCCTCCCTGAGCAGTGAGATGGAGAACTCAACATCTCTCCACATGAAATACTGGAATTGCTGATCCAAAGAGCTCCTTCCCAATATGATCATGATAAAACTGTGGAATCTGCTGTGGGAATTAGTATTCCAGAGGGATGAGATGGGAGCAGACAAGAAGGAAGATCCTTTTCTCTTGCTGGTCGTGGTTTGTGCAGGGAACGAACCATCCAGAAGAAAACTGTTTTCCCACCTGTTAATCCACTCTCTCCCACTGTCCTATATCCACAATGAATCTTGCTGAATAAAGAATGGAATTAAATTAATTTTCTCCATGACGATTTAATGCTGCATTATGTAAACCATCAGTTTTAATTGGAATAAAGAGGATTTTCCAACAGATGGGGAGCCCAGCAGAGGTTGGGACAGGGACAGCTGAAATAATTGTTTCTCCAGGGAAAAACGCTGAGCCCCACAGGTCCTTTTCCCTGGAGACAACAACAACCAGCTGCCAGCAAATCCTCTGGTGCTCCAACACCGTCACTCCAAGCAAGTTCCTCCATCAGCAACACATTCCAAACACCTGCTAAATTTCCGTGGCAAGTTTTGAGTTTCCCATGGTTCAGGTCAGGTGTGAGATTCCCAAAAGTGTCATTCCACATTTCACCCTCCGGTGAACGGGACACCACACGCAGCCGGTGTCCTCCAGGCCAGCCAGCAGCTCAGCATTAAGGGGATCAGTGTGTGGGGCAGAGCCAAGGCGGGCTCCAGTGGAGGGAACAAAACCCTCTGCCATGGGCTGTGACCCCCTCCCGTGGGCACTGACCCCCTCCTGTGGGCACTGACCCCGTCCCGTGGGCACTGACCCTCTCCCGTGGGCACTGACCCTCTCCCATGGGCACTGACCCTCTCCCGTGGGCACTGACCCTCTCCCGTGGACACCGACCCTTTCCCGTGGGCCCTGACCCTCTCCTGTGGGCAGGACTCTCTCCCATGGGCACTGACCCTCTCCCGTGGGCCCTGACCCTCTCCCGTGGGCACTGACCCTCTCCCATGGGCACTGACCTTCTCCCGTGGGCACCGATCCTCTCTCGTGGGCTGGATCCTCTCCCGTGGGCAGGATCCTCTCCCATGGGCACTGACCTTCTCCCGTGGGCACCGACCCTCTCCCGTGGGCCCCACGCCAGCGGGACACCGCCGGGGGACATCAGCACCCTGGAGAGCAGCCTCCGGACGCTCCGCGGGCGCCGCGGCCGAGGGGACCCTTCTCCCGGGGGTCTCTCCCTGGAATCCCTCCCTGGAATCCCTCCCTGGAATCCCTTCCCGGAGCTCCATTCACAAGGAGAGGATTTGCCCGTGGCTTTCTCCCACGGCATTCCTGCCTTTGGTTCCCACGAACGGCTCAATGGAAACCAGCTCATCCCCGCTGATCATCCAAAGCACCGAATATTTTGCGACCTTGCCTTTTTTTTTTTTTTTCGCGCCATGAAGAATTTTGGATGCCCCCACGAAATTCCAGCAAGGAAAAATGAGTGCGACTCCGAGATTGTTTCAATTTTATAGAGGATTTGGACTGTAGAGGTCAGAAGAGTCCTCCCTCCTTTCCAGCGCTCCTCCCGTGAGGATATCGCTGCTACCTCAGTGTGGCCAGCCTTGGAACTGCTTTGCTTCAGAATCTCCACGTCCTTCATTGTTTTATACTTTTTAAAATAACTTTGAAATGGCTTTTTAAAATAACTAAAGGAAGAAGAAAACTTAGGGCAGTCCCACAAGCAACAAGGTGCCATCAGAGTCAGACCATCCTCAATCCCTGCATAAATCCAGGTGAATTCCTGGACTTCTGACACTCTGCTCTTCATGTAGGCTCCTAATCCCTGCTTTTGCCACTCCTGAGTGACAGAAACCCCACAATTATTGATACAGAGCTGAGGATGAAACTTGGAACTTCAGTTTCAGGAGTGTTTGAGTGTCACACAGAGGCCAAATTCCCAAATCCCTGGCAAGGAGTGTGTTTGGACAGTCACAGCTGGATTTAAACCTCTGGCTTGGTGGGAGAGCCACCAGCACCAGGCAGCTTGAGACGAGAAGCAGGAGGATGAGAGGAAGGGAGACAGAAATTTCCAGCTGTGGAAAAGCGACTCTGAAGAGGAGAGGAGTGACAGGTGGACAGTGTAGGAATGAGGATTTCAACTGCAGCGATAGGGATAGCAAGAATCAGGGGAAATGTCCCAACAATTGCAGTGCAGCGGCAGCAGGACAGATCTTTCCAGAAAGCCAGGAAGTTTCCATGATGGAGACGTACAAAAGCAGGATTGACACCGGAGCAGAGCAGGCTGCCTTGGGAAAACTCTCCACGTCCTTGCAGCACTACTTTGTGGCCATGATTTGAGGCTTGTCCCAGGTTTATACACTTAAATTGGCCAGCCAAACCTGGCCCGTGCACCCCACATCCTGCTGGGAGCTGGGCAGAGCACGGGCTGTGCTCAGGGCTTCCCTTCAGCGCCGGGAGCCACATCTGAGCCGTACCTGGAAACCTCAACCAGGTTCTCATCAGGGTCTCGGAAGTAGATGGAGGTTATCGGGCCCAGAGCACCAGTTCTGACCACGGGACCTTCTTCAATGGGCACCCCACAGGCCTGGAGGACACAGGAGGGCAGGGGTTTGGTGGCCATGTCACCAACAGCAGGGCAGGGGTTTGGTGGCCATGTCACCAACAGGAGAGCAGGGGTTTGGTGGCCATGTCACCAACAGGAGGGCAGGGGTTTGGTGGCCATGTCACCAACAGAGGGGCAGGGGTTTGGTGGCCATGTCACCAACAGGAGGGCAGGGGTTTGGTGGCCATGTCACCAACAGGAGAGGAGGAGTTTGGTGGCCATGTCATCAACAGCAGGGCAGGGGTTTGGTGGCCATGTCATCAACAGGAGGGCAGGGGTTTGGTGGCCATGTCACCAACAGGAGAGGAGGAGTTTGGTGGCCATGTCATCAACAGCAGGGCAGGGGTTTGGTGGCCATGTCACCAACAGGAGAGGAGGAGTTTGGTGGCCATGTCACCAACAGAGGGGCAGGGGTTTGGTGGCCATGTCATCATCGTGCCCTCCTCCCCCAGCCTGGCATTCCCCAGGAAAGTGTCATTTAGAGGCTCACCTGGCATGACCCTGCCCTGAGGACACCCTGCCTCACCTCCAGATGCTCCAGCAGCTTCTCCAGGGGCGCTGCTGTGATCAGGCAGAAATCCGCAGAGCCGGGCACCGGGCGCCGAGCCTTGGGCTCAAACTCCTGCCCAGCCTGGTGCAGGTTGAACTTCTGCTGGCCAAAACGCAGAGCTTTGCGACTTCCCTGTCCCCAGAGGGAAAGGCCAAAGTAAGGGAGACTTCCTGGGCTGGAAACCTTCAGCGCCCACTATCCCCCGAGCAGTCCTGGAAACCCTGGGGACACGGTGGAGTCCTGCTAACTCAGGTCAGGGTTACCTTGAAAGTCACCACCTCCATGCCCAGGACTTTGGAGTAGAAGGCCACAGTGTCCTCAATGCTCTTCACAGTCAGCACAAGGTGGTCCAGGCGCTGGATGAAGCACGAGGGTGGGCTCGTGCCCTCCTCCTTCCAAGCCATGCTCTCGGGGCTGGGAACTGGCATGGAAAACCAGAGAATGTGGGAGTTAGGAGCACCCAGCTATGCAGGGAAATGGAAAATGGTCCAGGGAGCTGAGGGCTGAGTGGGGATCACCCAGGTTTTCCTTTGTCCTGCAGGTGGCACAAGTACAGAAGCAATAAACCCTCCTTCCTGCAAGAGCCTCAGACTCTGGTCTGCATCTGGTGGCACCTGAGCCTGTCAGGGCCCCTGGCTGGGCCAGGTGAGGGGAACAATCTGGGTGACATCGCTGATGTCACCAAGACGCCAAGCTCCCAACACACAAACACCTTGGCATGCACCAAGGATGGGACCATGTGTGTGATCCTTCCTCCAGCCCCTCTGGGGTCACCCCAGGTGTGGGCACCCGCCCAGGTGGAGACAGAGAGTGAAGACAAACTGGGGCCTGGCAGAGCAGCAGAAAACATCTGAGGACATTTCGTTTGTTTCTGAGCTGTCAGATGTCATCCCCAGGCAGAGGGTGAGGCCAGGGGCTCAGGGGGACACAGGACCAGGGCGTGGGGACTCACCAGCCCGGGGTCACAGAGGTTCCAGGTGGCTTAGGTTGGGTTCAGATCCTCTGGCACTGCCCTTGGCTGTAGGGACACGGGTTAGGGAGCTGTTGGCAGGGGGAATGATGGAGGACTCAGTGACCTCAGAGGGCTTTTCCAGCCTAAATGATTCCATCATTCTGCTGGGGAGGTGGTTGGTGAGGGGAGATCCCCGAGCCCCACTGACACAGGACCATAAAGCCAATTTCCCTGGGATCTCTGCCCACTGCAGCCACAGGAGCCTGTTTGGAGCAGGATCCCACTATCCCATTCCATGGCACAGCCTGGGCCGTGCCCAGTGACTGCACCAGGTTTTGGGGAGCCATCGACAGCCCCAGAGGATCCCCTGCCCCTCCTTGCTGGGGTTTCGTGCTCCACAACCTCGGGGCCTCCTGCCTCAATCCCTCTGCAAATCCCTTCTCCCCAGGCATCCTCTTGGCTGCTCCCAAACTGCAGCACCCTCATGTCCCAGCCTACAGCTCCCACCTCCTGCCCTCCCCTCCCAGGTGAGCCCCTGAGCCAAAAACTGAAAGGAAACGGGGCTGAAGATTTCCTGTTACCTCCAGAGAGATGAAGGGCAGCGCTGGATGGTTTTCCCTGTGACCGTCCTCTTCCTGCTGGGAGCAGCCACGTCACAGGACAAAGGCAGGGAACGATAAGATTGGAAACAGGAGCTCTAAACAACGGTCCCTGCAGCGGTGGACCTTGACCCAAAGGCCAACTGCTTGAAAAATCCCAGAAGAAGAGTCTGGATTTTTCCCCCTACAAGGGAAAATTTGGTTTATGTCCAGCTCCCACTGAAGAAGCCACGATATCCCTGGAGAAAAGGGGCTGTCCAAGCAGCAGCCTCCACCTCCAGCCTGCCCTTCCCTGGCAATGGACAGGGAATCTTGCCTCCAAGATTATTTTCTAGCAAGCAAAATAAAGAAAATAATCTTTGTCCTGTGAGGCAAATACCGAGGAGTTCAAACTCTTCAGTTGTTTAGGAAGAAGGTTGTGATGGACAACATGTGAGCCTCAAGAAGCAGGAACAGCATGAAGATATATTGGAGAGTTGGTTTAGGAAGATTCCCGAGAAAATGGGTTAAAAACAGGCAATTCCCTGAGGGATTTGCACGTTTAGATCAAAGAACTACACATTTCTCCACTCCAGTTAAGATGTGAGTAAATCTGAGCTAAAAGCAATAAATCCATTAATATTTACTGCTCTGGACTTTCATCTGCTGGATGGATTTCAGTGGAGAATTGTGGAGCAGTGGTGTCTGTTGGGATACCAGAACCCCTGCTCCATGGGCTGCCACTCCACCTGGAAAAGCAGAATTCCTGCTCCATGGGCTGCCACACCACCTGGAAAAGCAGAATTCCTGCTACATGGGCTGCCACATCACCGAAGAATTTAAGAATGTTTAATGAAGTATTGGAGATTTTTATCCCCCAGGAAAGCAGAGTTTAGGGAATTCCATGGTTCTTTCTGCTCAGCAGGCAGCATCCCTAAGAGCTGCAGGCCCGTGGAGCAATGGCACTGCTGGAAAATCCCTCCAGCTCCTTGATGCTCCCCCCAGTTTTCTCCCCACAGAGAGTTTGGAGCCAGAGGTGGAGATGGGGGATCCCTGAACCTGCAGAGATGTAAAGCAAAACCTGAATTTTCTCAGTTCTCCTGACACCTCTGCTAGAGCTGGACAAGGCATTCCACATCTGCTGTAAAACAAGGGAATTATCCCTTCCTCCATCCTCCTGTCTCTTCACACAGCCCAAGATTCCATTTCGGCATTCCAGCTACAGCCTGGCTGTGGAGAAATACCCCACATCCCAAGGATTTTGAGTTCCTGAATGTATGAACTGTTTCCAAGAACCAGGAATCAGCTCCTGCATTACTCACACCTCTTTGCACCTTCTCTTGGTGAAGACAAACTGGGAGAGCTGGAGAAGGCCATGCCAGCATTTTGGGAAATTCAGGTGCCCTCGCACACGACTCGCTTTGTCGTGAGCAATAAAACGATCCTTCCCCTTGGAAAAGGGAGGATTTGAAGCCACAGCTGAGCTCAGGTAGCACGAGACACGGAGCTGATTTTCCAGCCAAGCCAACAAATGTTCGACAGCAACGACTGGAAACAAATTGGAAGTAACAGGTCCCATAAATAATTCCAGCTGAGCTCCGTCTGTGAAGCATTTTAGGAAGGGGGAAGGAGCGGGGACCCGTGGTCTTGGGAAGGAGGGGATGTCTGTTTGAGTTAGCAGAGCCAGATGCTCTTAGCTCAGTTAACGAAGCAGCCACTTGGGAAGTGTTGGATGGATCAGCCCAGGCAGCTGTGAAAAAAGAGCTGGGATCTGCCAGATGGCGGCACGCAACCGGAGAGGGAGCGGGAATAAACTGGGAATGAACTGGGAACGAACTGGGAACGAACTGGGAACAAGCTCCCCACCAATGCTCTGGAATTCTGCCCCTCCCGTGTCTTGGTCCATCACCTGGAAACGGGCACGAGGATGAGGCAGCAGGAAAATGAGAAAAATCCCCCCCTGGTTTGGATTGTTGGTAAGAAGAGGGAGTGGGAAAAGAGGGCTGATCATGTTGTCTGGATATAAGGAATTTTTTCCAGTGAGCACAAGCTGGGATAATCCATCAAACCTGCCCAGGGATGTGACAGAGTCCCACCACTGGAGATTTCAGGATGTGACTGGACAGGGAGATACAGAATCTCATCCAGGCAACCTCCCCAGGGAAATTTGGACTGGATGATCCTTTGGGATCCCTTCCAGCCTGGGATTCTGTGGGGCTGCTGAGGTGGGACTGCAGGGAAGGGAACACTGGGCAGAACATTCCACATCTGCTGTAAAACAAGGGAAAAATCCCTTCCTCCATCCTCCTGTCTCTTCACACAGCGCAGTAATCTGTTTGGGGATTCCTGCTGCAATTTGGCTGGAGGGAAATACCCCAGTGACGCTGTTTTATACTACAACGACACAGACTGCGAGCTGCAGAAGGCTGAAATGACTCTTTTATTTTTTATTTTTTTTGTCTCCCTTATACACTACTGTCTCCCCTGTATGCTATTTTACACAGACCAGTTTGATTGGTGAACAAAAGGCAATTTTGCTGCTCCCAGCACTGAGTGTCTTCCCCAGGAGAAGTGATGCTGGGCAGGAGGAGCTGCAGGGGCTGCTGGAGATATTTCGGGTGTGAGGAACTCCAAAATTGGGGCCACCAACCCCATTCCCTTCCCTCATCTCCATCCCCTGGCTCAGGATCTGGACACCAGTGATGAAGAGAGTGCAGAGCTGGAGGTGCTGACTCTGATGGACAAAACACACCAGCCTGACCTTTCAAACTGGGCCAAACTGGGCCTGGAAATTTCCATTACAGCCCTTTGTTTTGTTGATGGAAAATGTGATTTGTAGGCCATGAAAAAAATTACCAGAGGAGACAGATCAGTTTCTCTTTTTATCTTCAGAAACACCTGACTGGAATATTTTGAGTCAGACCCAGGGATTTTGGTGGAAATGAGCACCATGGGACAACACAGCCCCACAGCCAGCTGAGTGTGAAATCATCCCACAAATATTGCTGTGAATTCCCTCTGTCTTCTGGGACAGGCTTCCCCCTGCAGGGAAAAGTGTCTGAGGATTCTGGCACGAAACATGGGCCAGGCTTTAGAGAACCATAAAATGCTTTGGGTTGAGGGTGACCAAAAAAAATCCCCTCCTTCCACCTCTGCCATGGGACACCCTTTTTGCATTTTACGCTCAGAATTTGAAATTCAAAGCTCACAGAACTTTTAAGTCACACTTGAATGTCTGCAAGGATATGTAGTGGCTGCATGGGATGTTAGAGTTTAAAGTTAGGCCTTTGAATACAGTTTTCTTACCTTTTATGGGCCAGGACCTCGAACATTTTTTGTTGATTTGGGAGGAATTGGTGTGACTAGAATCAACAATGGTGAAGTAAATTGTGTTGAGGAGTGTTTTATATTGGACTAGACTATTATTATTATCCCATCCCATCCCATTATCCCATCCCATCCCATCCATCCCACCAGCTCTGTCCAGAGCTTCCCACTTATTAACTGTTCATTAATTAGAGCCAGACGCCTCCCCCAGCCTGTCCCTGCCACTCCTTCAGGCTGTCCCCACGGGGACTGTCCCCAGTGACACCGAGGGACAGTGCAGCTGGAAGGGGCTCTCCAGAGGCTCCAGGAACAGGAACACAATCGGGCTGCAGGCAGCATGGAGCTGGGATCCGTTCCACACGAGTTGGGATCCTGGAATTCTGGAGGAATATCGATGTCCAAATCAGAGCCTTTGGCCTCCTGGTGTCCCGGCCGTGCCGTCCTTCCCTTCGGAGAAATCAACTTTTCCTTGTGCCAGTGTGGGGATTTCTGTGATTCCCAGAACAGCTGGGTCACAGGAGGGTGATTAATGTGGGAGAGAAGGCCAAGGAGTTATCACTGGGATGTGGGGAAAACATTTAAATGGATGCGTGTGCTGGTCTGACTCGCCGGGACTAATAACATTTAATATTGGAGATTAAGGCTCGGAAATGGAAATGCTCATTAATTAATTTGTATTGGTGGGAAGTCGTATTTATTCATTAGAGGGCATTAAAATAATGTATTCAACGGCGCCTTTCATCTCAAAAAAACACAAAATTAATAAAGATGTATTTGTTGCTCTCCCAGGGTGTTCTACAGCTGGGAACAGTCACAAAGTGCCTGAATTCCTTGCCAGGAGCTGGCAGGAGCAAACCTCAGGAGTTTGGGCTTCCAGATTAACTTCCAAGTCTAATAAATCATATATGGGAATACAGCAAACTCTGCAGCCAGTGGAGGTTGGATTTAGGGCTTGTGGTTCCTTGTATGGTTTAGGATATTTCCTTTGGCTTATTTTTTTCCTTGGTCTCCAGGACCTGCTGGCCTTGGATCCCCGGGAATCCTGATATTGCTGGCTCTGCTGAGAGTGGAGAAGCATCCCAATAACATCCCCTGTGGCAGGGGGTTGGAAGGAGAGGGGCTTTGGGGTTCCTTCCAACTCAACTTCCTGGGGCCTGGGAGTCACAGAATTCCAGAGCTGTTTGGGTTGGAAAGGACCTTAAATCCCACCCCTGGAGACCACCAGCCATCCTTCCACAGCCTCTGAGCTGCACCGGGAGGGGAAAAACCAATTTGGAACAACTGAAACCTTGGGGATTCACATTCCAGTGAGAGCCAGGGATAAATAAAAATACAGACTGCAGGAAAATAACAACAACAACAACAACAATAATAATAATAATAATTCCAACAGGCACTGGGAATGTTTGGGAGGAGGAATTTATTGTTGAATTGGCGGTGCTGCAGTGAACTGAAAGCAATGAACCCCTCAACAACTCCCTCCCAGTTACTCCTTCAGCTCAGCCACACATTTAACGAGCTTGGAATCATATCCTCACTTATTAAAAATCCCTGACCACGCCCCGAAATAAAAAGGAATTCGCTTCCAAAATGATTCTGTCGCCACCACATCCCTCTGAACCTTTCTGGGCTACCCTGGTTCCTCCATCCCTGCCAGGTTTTCATCCTCCCCACACCCATTTCCCAACACTTCCTCACGTCGAGCAGCACTTGAACTCCAGCAAAATGATGGAAAGGCAGAGCGATAGAGGGCGAGTTAATTCGGGAAGCTCGAAACCTCCCGTGGAATTGAAAAGCTGTCTGCAGCAGAGCAGGATCACAGCCTCCTCATCTTGTCATCCAGAGACAACCTGCGAGACTAAAGATGTCAGGGAAAACTTCCTGACATTCCCCATCACCCATCCAGCTGCTGGGAAAAGCCCCTTGGGAAGGGGAAGAGCAGGCAAAGGTTTACCCGGGGGAGCAGAAATGGAGGGAATCACGGGGAGCCTCAGGAAATGATTTGTGGGTGAAATGAAAGCTCTGAGAGCAAAACAGGAAAGGGCCCGAGCATGAGGGAGGGGCAGGAAAGGCCCAGGTGCAGCAGGAGGAGCATCAGAGCTGCAGAGGGAGAAGAGCAAAGCAGAGTGAAATCCATTTCGTCTCCGTTTGATGTAGAGTCAGGGTTAAATCCCCTTCATTTCCTCTTTGCTTGGTTAAAAACTAAAAATTGGGGTTAAATCCCCCTTCATTTCCTCTTTGCTTTGTTAAAACTCAGAATTTGGGTTAAACCTCCCTTCATTTCTTCTTTGCTTGGTTAAAACTCAAAATTTGGGGTAAATCCCCTTCATTTCCTCTTTGTTTGGTTAAAACTCAGAATTTGGGTTAAATCCCCTTCATTTCCTCTTTATTTGGTTAAAACTCAAAATTTGGGTAAATCTCCTTCATTTCCTCTTTATTTGGTTAAAACTCAAAATTTGGGGTTAACCCTCCCTTCATTTCTTCTTTGTTTTGTTACAAACAGGCAAAACCAGGGTTAAATCGCCTCCACTTCCTATTTTTCTGTTAAGAATACTGAAATCAGGATTAAATCTCCTCCGTTTCCCATTTCTTGGTTAAAAAGAATCAATCTTTTTAGAGACAAATGGTTCCTCCATCTGAGTTCACCGAGCACAGAATTGCAGCTCCAGGGGGGGATTTGGTTGGGATTCTCCTTTCTATTTATTATATATATATATATATATTTTTTTTTTTTAATTCCCCTTTCAAAATTCACCTCCCAGTGCCAAGGACAGGAAAATCCCAGCTCCCCAACCCTTCCAGTGCCTCCTGCTCCCGTGTGGATGCTCAGCTCCGAGGGTTTGGTGCAGGCTGAGGGTGGGGAACAGGGACACAGGGCTGGGAGGTGCCAGGAGGAGCAGGGATGCTGCAAAGGGGGATTTTCCCCACGGATGGGCGTCAGGGATTAGAAATAAGGGATTAAAAATAATTCAGCGCCGCAAGCCTATAAAAAGAATGATCATCCCCAAATAAAAAATAATAATAAAAAAAAACCACCCAAAAAACCCCCCAAAACCAACCAAACAAAAAACCAAAAAAACAAAAAAACACCCAAAAAAACAAAAAACAAAGCAAAACAAAACAAACAAAAAAAAACCCCAACAACAACAACAACAAAAAAGAACAGGGAAAAGGGAAAACCAAATGGGGAGGAGGGAAAACCCATTGGTTACAACCTGAAACCTTGGGTTTCGTGTTTGAGTGAGAACCAGGGAATAAATAAAAATACAGCCTGCAGGAAAATAATAATAATAACAACAATAATAATGATGATGATGATGATGATAATACTAATAATAATATTCACAGCAGGCGCTGGGAATGTTCTGGAGGAGGAGTTTTTGGGACCCCCGGAGGCCCTGCAGCGGTGGGGCGGGTGGCACAGCCAGCTCTGTCCCCTGTCCCTCGCTGTCCCCAGCAGGGCTCCTCCACTCAGACGCAATCAGGGCGATTAATTAAACATCAAGCCTCGCTTTTTCCCCCCGCCTTTTTCACCTCCGCTGCTCTCCGAGCACATTTTTCTGCCCTGCTGGCTTTCTTCATGCCCCAGATAACTCCGGCAGCTCCAGCCCCACCACTCCTGGCTGCCGCCTGCTCCTCGTTCAATTTTTCATGAAGGTTTTTCTTGCTCTGCTCTCTCTGAGCCTCACCCGGGCCGAGGGGGCTCTTTGTCCTCAGCTCCTGGCTGATTTTCCTGCACACAGAGACAAATCCCTGCCCTGTGCTGGAGCTGCATCCCAGCAAAGCTGATTTTTTTTGTCCCTTTTTCCCTGCTGGCGGTGAGCAGAGTTTGGGGTTGGAGGGCTCCTGCTTTGTTTTCCAGGGAGAAATCTGTCAAACCCACGGGGAGATGGAGAAATGGCCTTTTCCAGGAGCCTCTGGCTGAAACCACCTTGCAGCCAGCTCGGAAACGCTGGGAGGGTGAAGATAAATTAAATAGATTAAATAGATTGTATTTGGGGTCCCTTGCCATGATTGTATGACCCAGGAGCTCGGCGCACAGGCTCCCATTAACTCCTCCTGACATTCCCAGGTTTCCCAACCCTGCAGCTGCCCTGCCCAGCCCTGCAGAGCCTGGAGGAGCAGCAGGAGCCTCTGCTGGGGCATTCCCTGCAGGCTCCAACAGCCTGGGGGCAGCTGGAAATGGGGACCCAGGCCAGGAGGCAGCTCCCTCGGCCAGCCCTGGAGCGGATCCCGGGTCACTGATGGGTGACAGGGCTGCGCACCCTCCTCCTCCCCGACGTGCGGGGTTTGGGGATGCTCGGTGGTTTTTTGGGATGCTCCGGAGGCGGAGATCCCACTAGAGGGTGCTGGGAATCTCCGAAAGGCTCTGCTCGCTCCCGGGCCATCCCTGCGAGGTCCTGCGGCCACATTCCCTGCCCTCGGCTCCCTCTCTCCTGGTTTACCGCAGCCAGAGCTGTCACAGCTTCACACTGCTTTGGCTTTATGGCCTCACTTTCCCTTTTATTTTTCTTTTTTTTCCCCTCGAGTGAACACAAGCAACAGCTGGAGGGAGCCCGAGCGAGGGATGGGGAGCAGAGGTTGGGATATTCCCACACCCTGAGCGTCCAGCCAGACCTGGCACACATGGACAGATCCTTCCCCACCCCCAGCGACCTCCAGCAGAACTGAAAAAAATATCCATCCACCTCTGGACCATCTCCAGAGCCCCTGAGAGCCTCTCACAAGACATTTATGGCCTTTTTTGGGGTGTGTGTGTCCCCACCTGGATGTCACAAGGGATGGAACTTCGTGTGACACACGTCCAGAGGAGATAAAGGTTTGACCTGACGTCAATCACAAACTAAAAATGAGAATTTTCCCTCTTTCCCCAATGTTTTCAGAATTCCAGCCCAGTGAGATGGTGATAAACGTGATGAATTCTAATTAATATCTATTAATTCATCACATCGAGCAGGCTATTAAGATTTCTTTTTCTGATAGACTGTACAGATAATCAGATTAATTGATTTTAATTATATCTGTGGGGGAGGGGAGAGAGAATTTGGCACAGGGCAAAGTGGGACTCAGATACCCGAGTTTTCCTGTCAGCTGGGGATCCCACGGGAGCTGATCAGCTGGAACTCTGTGCCTTCTGCTCCTTGACTCTTCAGATAAATTGAGATATAAATTAGAAAATGGTTGGCTCCAGCTCCACCCGTTAACTGTGCCAAGGCCACCCCTGAGCCGTGACAAAACCCCACAGGGCTCTGGAATCCCTGAAGGGATGGGATGAGCTTTTGTGTGGAGCAATCCTCCCCTATCTCCAACCCGGACCTCCTCTGGCACAACCCGAGGCTGTTCCCTCTCATCCTGCCCCTTGTTCTGGATGTCACTTGTCACCCCTCAGGGTGGAGTGAGCGCTGCCTGCCCGGGGGGATCCTCCAGGAAAACTCATCCAGGGCCAAATCCAAGCTCTGTGGGAATGGAAGCCCTCGGAAAGACTTCACATCCACCAAGGGCCACCAAGATCCCAAATCCCTGCGCTGCCCTTGTCCCAGGCTCCTCCTGGGCCCCAGGGAAGCAGGAGGGAGGGAAGTCAGGAGACGTTTCTCCAGAAATTATTCCTTTTCCCACATCCAAACGCTCCCGGCAGGAGACAGAGGAGCCAGGCAGGCTCAGGGAACTGAAGGCCTGGAAGAACTGGCAGAGAACCCCTCTGGGAATGGCCAGCACGTGTGAAAATGTCCCTTTGTCACTCAGGGCAGGGCTGGAGTCCCTGACTCCTCCTGGCACTGGCCTGGAGCCACTTGGGGACAGCAGCACATCCCAGTCACTGTCACCTCCACTCATCCAAGGGGGGTCCTGCCCATGGCAGGGTTTGGAATGGGATGGGATTTGGGGTCACTGATTATGGCAGGGCTTGGAATGGGATGGGATTTGGGGTCACTGATTATGGCAGGGCTTGGAATGGGATGGGATTTAGGGTCCCTGCCCATGGCAGGGTTTGGAATGGGATGGGATTTGGGGTCACTGATTATGGCAGGGTTTGGAATGGGATGGGATTTTGGGGTCACTGATTATGGCAGGGTTTTGGAATGGGATGGGATTTGGGGTCACTGCCCATGGCAGGGTTTGGAATGAGATGGGATTTAAGGTCCCTTCCTATCCAGGATTTGAGGATTCTTGATCCTTCTCTCAGTTTGGAAGGATCACTTGTCCATTCAGGAAGCTCCAGAGCTCTGTCCCAGTGCCAGGCTCTGTCCCTGCAGGGGTCTGCTCTTCCAACCCCCCTCAGAGGAGGAGTTATCCCAATCCGGGCTGGGGTCTGAGCAGTCGATCCAGGGAGATGGGAGCTGTGCTCCAAAGCCCCTTCCAAGCAGAAGGAATTCTCCCTTCCCAGCCCGTCCCTGGGAGCACTGCTGGAGCTCTCCAAGCCATGAGGCACACGGGGCACATGGGCCAACAAATTCCCCTGGCACGGGGCTGGGGCAGGGATGTGCCTTCCAAACCCACCCCTGGCTGCCCAAGTGTCACTGCTGCTCCTGGGGCTCTCCGTGCCCAGCTGCACATCCAGGCAGTGGATCCCGGCTGGAATTGGTGTTCCCAACACAGCTCCGGCTCCTGGCGGGGATGGGCCTGGCCTGGGGGTGGCTCTGGGCTTGTCCTTGACCCACGGAGACTCTGGGAAAGCAATTCCAGGGGACAAAGGGACAGGGACTCTGTGCTAAAGGGTGGGGGTGGCATGGGAAGGACAAGCCATGGATCCATCTGGGCTGGAGATCACAGAATCCCTGAGCCTGGAAAAGCCCCGTGGGGACCATCAAACCCAACCACGCCTCCAGCTGTGACCAATGTCCCCAAGTGCCACATCCACAGGGCCTTTAAATCCCTCCGGGGATGTGACTCCACCACTGCCCTGGGAAGACATTCTGGGAAGAAAGGAGTGAAGAAGGAAAGGATCTCCTCCTGGAGCTGGGACACCCCAGCGCCCAGAGCCCCCGAGCTGGGGCAGAAGCAGGTGAAGGCCTTTGAGAGGAGCTGGAGCTCTCAGGAGGCGCAGCACAGAGCACGGGGCTGCTCTGTCACACGGGATGTCACCGCTGTCACCTCTCTTTAGGCTCCGGTGCTCGGGGCTCCGCACCTGGGCGGCACCAGGGACACGGAGGGGAAGGGAAAGAGGGGAACAAACGGGGTTTGGGGATGCTGAGGGGGGCTTCCTGCGGATTTCTGGGAATCCGGGAGCCTGCGCGGGGTCGGTGATTCAGGGCTGAGAGACCCTTCAGCGCTGAGCGCTCCTCACCCCCAAATGCCACCACTGAAGGGTGCTTTCATTGAAATTTTAATAAAAAATGTTTTTAATGATAACAATAATAGTAATAGCGATTAATAGTATTAATAGTATTAATGCTATTAATGGTAAATAGTATTTATAGTATTTATTTAAATGGTATTAATTAAAATAGTATTAATAGTAATTAATGGTAATAATAATAGTTGTTATTATTATTAAACCGAAATAAAATATATAATAAAATAGAAAATATGTGTAATGAAATAATAAAATAAAATGAAAAATATAATAAAATAAAATAAATAAAATAATAAAATGAAGATAATGAAATTAATAAAAAGTAATGAAATAAAAATAATAAAATGCTATAATAAAATATATAAATACAAATTACAATAAATAAATAAAATATCTCATTCTAAATATTGTTATTGCTATATTTATTATATTTATTATATTTATTATATCTATTTTATCTATTATATTTATTAATTAATTAACCCCAGAGAGGGAAAACCCTGCACAGGGGGAGGATGAAGGAGGAATGAGGATGAGGAAGAGAGAGACAGAGCTGGGAGCTCCAGGAGGAGCAGGGATGCTGCAGAGGGGGATTTTCCCACTGATGGGCAGACAGCCACAAGACCCTGAAGGGATTCAAAATAATTCAGGGCCCCAAACCTATAAAAGTAATGCAGTGCCCCAAATGTCCTAAAAATAATTCCGTGCCCCACAGGAGTCTGGAACTCGGGGATTCTGTTGCCTTTTTAGGACTTTTTAGCTCCACTTTGTTTAAGGATGAAAGATTCCTGCCTCCAGCCGTGGCTCGTGAATCACGGCCGTGGCACTGAGGAATCCCAAGCTCCGTGTGGACCCTTCTGACATCCAGGAATTCGGGATTTTTCCCTCTGGTAAATCGCTGCCTGCAGAGGCAATTCCCTGTTATCTCTGGGTGAGGCAGGGATGGAGCAGCAGCAGCGCTCCGGGACAACATCCCTGCAGTGTGATCCCTCACGGGATCCTCACCACCCAGTCCTTAGAATTTATTACAATTTGGACTTTTTTTAGCCAAGGAAAAGTCAGTCAATGGAAACAGGGATCCAGAGGCACCCACAGCTTCTCCGGGAATCCCATTCCAGGAGCAATTCCTTCGCAATATCCCATCTAAATCCCCATCCTTTTAGTTTCCAGCTTGTCCTGGCACCATCTGGCCGTGTTAGAAATCCCTGTCCCCCGTTTAGGACAAAGCCCGGCTCATTCCCAGGGGTGGCGACAGCGGATGTCCCCGTCAGCGCTCCCGGTACCGGAGCGAGGAGCGGCGGGGACAGGGACAGCGGGGCTCGGGGGGAGGCGGGGGGAAGGCGGAGGGAAAGGCGGGCCCGGGGATGGCTCTCGCCGCCTTCCCGGCCATAAAACAGCGGGGCCAGGGCTGGGCGGCCGGAGAGGAGCGCCGGGGAGCGCCGGGGAGCGCGGCGCATCAGCCGGGGAGCGCAGCGCAGGGAGCGGCCGGGCCGCCGTGCCCAGGTAACGGGGTGTCCCTGCCGGGGCCCGGGGTGTCCCTGCCCGGACTCGGGGTGTCCCTGCCGGGGCTCGGGGTGTCCCTGCCGGGGCTCGGGGTGGCCCTGCCGGGGCTCGGGGTGTCCCTGCCAGGGCTCGGGGTGTCCCTGCCGGGGCTCGGGGTGTCCCTGCCGGGGCTCGGGGTGTCCCTGCCGGGGCCCGGGGTGTCCCTGCCGGGGCTCGGGGTGTCCCCGCCGGGGCTCGGGGTGGCCCTGCCGGGGCTCGGGGTGTCCCTGCCGGGGCCCGGGGTGTCCCCGCCGGGGCTCGGGGTGTCCCCGCCGGGGCCCGGGGTGTCCCCGCCGGGGCTCGGGGTGTCCCTGCCGGGGCTCGGGGTGTCCCTGCCGGGGCTCGGGGTGTCCCTGCCGGGGCTCGTGTCCCCAGCCTGCTGTGGGCACAGGGGACAGCGGGGCTGCCTGTCCGCACCCCGAGCCCCCAGCGCACCCGCCCGGGCTCCTCCAGCCTGGGCACAGGGATGGGAGCTCCGGGCACGGGCGGCTCCTGGCCCCGGGATGGGCAGGGAATGGCCGGGGAAAGGGAGCCGGAGCCTCGGGAGGGGACTGGGCAGCCGGGACTGATCCTCTCGCCATCCTTCCGCCTCTTCCTCGCCCCAGTCGCTCCTTGCTCAAAGACGATTCTCGCCGTGAGCAGGGAGGAGGAGTGTGGCCGTGAAACGCTGCCCCGAAGTGCCCGCGGAGTTGTGTCTTTGTCCTTCCCTTGCTCCGAAATTGGTGTTGGGATCCTTTGGAGCGGCTCCAGGGAATCTTTGCGGCAGGACACGGGGACGGGGCGAGACTTTGGGCTGTTCCTTGGGGTGTGGGGCCGGTATCGGGGGGTCCCGAGCTCCGAGCAGACCCAGGGCAGCACTGGGGTCACCCAGGGAGGGGACAGAGCTGGAGGTCGGTCCAGGGAACCCCTTTCCCTCCGTGGTCTCCCAAATGCCTGCCCAGAGCACGGCATGGATCCAGGCTCCGGCTGCTGAGCCAGGTTTATGTAAGCTGCTGATTTGCAGTGTCAAGAGACATCCAAGAACCGGCTTGCTTTTGGAAAATGTATAAATCCGTGGCATCTGCCCTGAGGCTGTAGCAGCAGCCCAGGATTTTTCTCGGTCCCAGCCCCTTGGAGAGGTTCTGCCGTCTCTCAGCTTGGCTGCGAGTTCGTGTTGAGCACTTTCCAGGAGCAAGGACAGAGCAGGAGTGTCAAAAGGCTCTGTCCTTCAAGGCACTGGCGCTGCTTTCCCCAGCCCCAGGGTGCTCCACAAGCCCTCCAGCCCTCCCTGCGCCGGGAGCTCCTCCCTTGGCAGCTGCTCCTGCCCGCAGGATGCCGCGCTGGCGGGTCCCCAGGGTGTGACAGCCCTGCCTTTCCTGTTGTCGACAGCGGCTCCACGTCCCCGCACCTTCCCGGGCAGAGGGGCTGAGCCTCTCTGCTGCCTGCGGGGCTCAGGTGGAGACGGCACGGTCAGCCCACGGCACGGTCAGCCCACAGGCAGCGTGCCGCCGAAGGGGAGGGGGCTTTGGATACTGCTGCCTGCTCCAAGAGCCAGGGACTGGGGAAGAGAGATGACTTCCAGACTCCTGGAGAGGCGAGGATCTGCTCCTGCCCTGCCTGCTGACCCACATCAGACAGTTAGTGGCGGCTTGGCAGTGCTGGGTTGGACTCCATGACCTTAGAGAGCTTTTCCAATAGAAACAATCCTGTGATTCCGTGTGTGATGTGGCTTGGGATAACCTCCAGCCACTTGGGATTGGGGCAATGGCTGAGGCCCTTTGGGATCCCCTCCAATCCACTGGGATCAGGGCAATGGCTGAGGCCCTTTGGGCTCCCCTCCAGCCACTTGGGATTGGGGCAATGGCTGAGGCCCTTTGGGATCCCCTCCAATCCATTGGGATTGGGGCAATGGCTGAGGCCCTTTGGGATCCCCTCCAATCCCTTGGGATCAGAACAATGGCTGAGGCCCTTTGGGCTCCCCTCCAATCCATTGGGATCGGGGCAATGGCTGAGGCCCCCTGGGATCCCCTCCAATCCATTGGGATCGGGGCAATGGCTGAGTTTGGGCTCCCCTGCAGCCCGTTGGGATCAGGGCAGTGGGCTGTGCTTCCTGGCAGCTTTCCCACGGTTCTGACCCGTTTGTGCCGCAGGTGGGAGCAGCGGGAGCTCACCATGGCCCTGGCAGACCCCGCGGGCTGCGCCAAAGGCGGCGAGGACAACAACCCCTTCCCTGACATCATCGAGCTGAACGTGGGGGGACAGGTGTACATCACCCGGCACCCCACGCTGCTCAGCGTGCCCGGCTCGCTGCTCTGGGAGATGTTCACCCAGAAGAACGTGCGCTCGTTGGCCCGCGACAGCAAAGGCCGCTTCTTCGTGGACAGGGACGGGTTCCTGTTCCGCTACATCCTGGATTACCTGCGGGACCGGCAGCTGGTGCTGCCCGAGCACTTCCCGGAGCGCGGCCGCCTGCAGCGCGAGGCCGAGTACTTCATGCTGCCCGAGCTGGTGAAGCTGCTGGCGCCCAAACTCAGCGAGCAGAACTCCCTGGGGGATGACCCCTGCCAGAGCGACCCCGAGGAGCTGTCCCCCGGCGCCGACACCGCCCGCAGCCTGGCCACGGCCACACAGCCCGGTGCCACGCCCGCCGGGGCCACCGAGGGCCGCAGGGCTGGCTTCATCACCATCGGCTACCGCGGCTCCTACACGCTGGGCAGGGACAGCCAGACGGACGCCAAGTTCCGCAGGGTGGCCAGGATCATGGTGTGCGGCAAGACCTCGCTGGCCAAGGAGGTCTTTGGGGACACCTTGAACGAGAGCAGGGACCCGGACAGGCCCCCGGAGAGGTACACGTCCAGGTACTACCTCAAGTTCACCTTCCTGGAGCAAGCCTTTGACAAACTGGCCGACGCCGGCTTCCACATGGTGGCCTGCAACTCCACGGGCACCTGTGCCTTCGCCCACGAGCAGACGGACGACAGGATCTGGACCTCTTACACCGAATATGTTTTCTATCGTGAGTGACACAAAACCAACCCTCCGCCGACCGGCCGCTGACTGTCCCTTTCCCGTCCCGTGCTGGCTGTGGCCTAGAAGGTAGAGCTCCGTCCCCGACTCCCGGCGTCCTCCCTTTGCCTCCTTTTCAGTTGGTTCTTGCGTTCTTTTTCCCTCCTCTCCTTGCTCCACGTTGAACCTGCCCGGCTCTTCCTTGTAGCAGCTGCTGACCACCAACCTTCCTCCCTCTCTCCGACTTCTGCGGTCGCTCCCAACCCTCCCTGGATGTGTGGACTGGGACACTGTGGGTTGGGTGGGAGGGGTGGGACACTCCGGACGCTGCTCTGGGCGCTGGCATTCCTGCAGCTGGATGGCCTTGGACACTGGACTGGGCTCTCTGTCCCCTGCAGCTCCACGGGATCCTGCTGCACACACTGCGACCTGCCTGGGGGGGGTTGGGAGAGGAATCACTGGGATAAAGACACGGGAAAGCAGAGCCGGGGAGGGGGTGGGGGTTGGAGAGTCGCAGCCTGGCAGCAGGGCTGGATTGGCAGGAGCCCTGTAAGCAGCTTAGCGTGAGACTGGCAGCGCTCGGGAAGGGCAGAGGCTCCCCCTGCGCCCGCAGCTCCCAGCTGAGACATGGCCACGGCTCCAGGATGCCTCGGGGAGGGGATTTGGGGGGGATTTTGGGGAGGGTGGGAGGGGCAGTGTTCTGGGAGGGAGGCGGAGGGGAGCAGGGAAGTGCTCGGGGCTGTAAAATGCTTTGTATACAGCTCTCCCACTCCTCGGAGCCTTGACAGCCAAAAAGTCCCCTCTTTTTTTTTTGGGGGGAGCACAAGGGGAATCACAGGGATGAGGTTGGAATGCTCTGGGGCAGTCAGGCCACAGCTTCACCCAGGAAAGGGAAATTTTGGCCATTTTGGTGGTCTCCTGTGAGGCGTTTCCAACCCCAGCTCTCCTGGGGCTGGAGCTGCTGCTGCTCTGCCCCACTGGGAGTGATAACTCTGATAACTGGGAGTGATAACTCTGATAACTGGGAGAGTTATCAGAGCTCCTGTGCCCTGCTGTGCCCCTCCATGCCCTGCTGGGCAGGATCCCAGTGCACCACGTCCCCGAGCCCAGCCCTGGTGATGCCCAGTCCCAGCTCTGGCACACGGCCTCAGCCTGCAGGGGAGGTGACCCTGATGTCCCTGGGCCCGTCCCTTGGTGCTCTGCCACCCATCCCTGGCATCCACTACCCATCCTTGACATCCACTACCCGTCCCTGCTCCCACCCTCCATCTCCTACTCCCACCCTCCATCCCTGTTCCCCCACCCTCCATCCCTGCTCCTGCACCCTCCATCCCTGCTCCTGCACCCTCCATCCCTGTTCCCACCATTTCCCACCCTCCATCCCTGCTCCTCCACCACCCTTCCCTGCTCCCACCACCCACCCCAGCCCCTGTGGAGCTCCTGGAGGAGCTGCAGGATCTCCTCCCTGGCTGGACACCATCCAAGGGGCCATTCCTGCTTGGGAGGGAGGTTTTTGCAGCTCCTTCCTGGACAGGAGGGAGGGCTTTGGGGCCAGCAGAAGTTTCAGGCCAGGTTCTCCCTCTCTCCTGAAGAAGGGGAAGGCAAAAAATGGTATTTTGACATTTTTCATGGTCCTGTTCCTCATTCCAACAACCTCTGGAAGAGGAAATGACAACCAGTTTAAGAAAGGACAAAAAAAGGGAACTTGAGCTCTGTGTGCACACACAAAGAAAACCTTTAAATAAAGGGGGAGGGGACCTGCATTCCATATTGGCTTTATTTTTATTTTTTTTTAACTCAACATTTTCCTAAGTAGGATTGGGAAAAGCAATTTCTGCCTTGTGGGAAACGGGGCTGTTTTGATGTTTTTTCCCCACTGGAGCTGGGCTAAAAAAATTGATGTCCCGGGAGGAGGAGTTTTTGCCTGAGGGAGAAACCAGAATGGCAGAGTCACCACTCCAGGGGTTTGATGTGGCAGGTTCTGGGATCGGGGCTGCTCAGCCCAATCCCCCACAGGAGACACAGGCAGGGGTCATTCCTGAATCCTTTCAGAGCCCGGTGGTTTTCCTGGAAACTGAGACTTCATGGAAAAAAAAAAATCCTTTTGTTGAGACCCATCTCCACAAAAACACACCTGATTTGGGGCTGCTTCTTTTCCTTGCATGTATTTATTTATAGGAAAAATGTCCTTGTCATGGCTGGGAGGAGAACCTGGCTCGTTTGATCCCCAGGAAAGACCTTGGATCAAATGGAGCAAATTTGCTGGGAAATGGTGGCATGGAAAAGCTTCTCAGTGAGGTTTCCTCCTCTGAACAGTCCTGGGAAGACCCAGGCAGGGAATGGCTGGAGTGAGCTGGGAGCTCCTGGGGCCTCAGGGGGACAGTGGAGAAGCAATTCCCTGATGTTCCCTGGTTTTCCTGGGAATATTCCCGTATTTCTGTGATCCCCAGACCTCGAGCTCCTGCTGGGCCATCCCTTGGGCTTGTCCAAACCCCCCAGACCTGCTCTGCTTCTCCTGTCCTTGTGCCCCCCCGAGCATCTCCCACTCCAGGCTGTCCCTAGGGAAAATCCAGCCTTGTCCAGCTCCTTCCCTGCTGCCTTTGGAGGTGGTTTTCCCTCCCCACCAGGAGGACAGGACCCTGCTCCTCGGCTTTCTGCCACTGCAAACCGGGCCAAGCCGAGCTCCAGGTGCTGCTGGAGGTGCTGGTGGCAGCATCCCGCTCTTTGCCAGGAGCTGCATCCAGAAATCCTCCCCATACGCTGCAATTCCAGGGCTGGGGAGGGCTTTGGGGTGCCCCAGCTCATCCCTGGGAAAGCTGGCACCCAAGGGTGGGCCCGTGGGCAGAGCACACCTGGAGCAGGGGGGATTATCCACGTTGTCCAGGAAAACCGGGGCCGGGAGGGATCCCTGGGATTACTTTAATCTGCCCTGCACTGAGCACTCAGCAGCTTTTCTCATCCCGCTGGGGGCTGGGATGGAGTTTGGCATGGGGTTTAGGTAACGATGTCCCAGGGGGTGCCCAGGCAGCAGATCCCGTGTGGATCCTGGGGATCTGTGGATCCCTGCAGGGCTCAGCACACACCAAGGAACGTGCCCACAGAGAGCTCCCGAGGGGGAACACAACCCAGCCTCTCATTTCCACATTCCCAGAGAATCCCTGATCCCAGAATAAAAGCCCTGGTGGGAGGGAGGCAGGAGCTGGGGCCGGCTCTGCCTTCCCAGGCGGGCACCTGCCCACAAATTGCCGGTTGCTCCTCACAAAAACTGAGGAAAAGCCAAATCCCGTCTGTGTCCATCAGGCGCTTCTGCCACCCCTGGAGAACATCTGGAAGCGTTTTGTGTCCTGGGGCTGGCTCCAGCCCCGCTCCGAGGGGACCTTTTGGCGGCAGAGGGGTCCCAAAGCTGAGCTCTGCCCGTCCCCAGGGAGCAGCTGAACCCCCTGGGACTGAGGAGGGGACAAGGAGGGTCCTGTGGGGATTAGAGAGCTCAGGGGGGACACAAAAATCCCATTCCTAGTCCCGGAATCCCATCCTGCCACAGGAGACCGGGTCAGCATGCCACAGAAATCCGAGGGGTTTGATGGAATGTTGAAACAGAAAGGTGATGGAGGAGCACGGAGAGGGGAGAAGCAGCTGGAAATTGGAACCAGCCTCTTCCTCTCTTAAATTACCAGGAAATGGTTTGGTTTGGTGAGGACCTTAAAGCTCACCCAGTGCACCCCCTGCCACAAACAGGGACAGCTTCCACCACCCCAGGCTGCTCCAAGCTCCCTCCAACCTGACCAAATCTTATTGATTTCAAAAATAAACCCCCCAAACTCCCTTTAACAACGTGGCACTGGGAAAGAAACACCGGAGAGAGGGGGGATTTTCCAGTTCCTGGTGCAGAAGATGAATCCTGGATGCTTTGTTTAGGAGGGGTTTAACAAAACAAGGGTTTAGGCTCAGTTTAGCAGCTGCAGCTGCTGTGTTCTGACCACAGAGAGGCCTCTGGGCCTCCTTCCAGGGCTGTGGGGAGCAGGACAGGGAAGGCAGAGGAGTGTTCAAGTCTCTTGGAGCTTTTGGGAGCCGTTGGATGTGTTGGATTCCGGCGAGTGCTGGAGAATTTGCCAAATAAAAAAAAAAATCTCCCAGAGTTTGTGCTGAGCTTGAGCAGGCTGGGCCTGGGGCTGTCCAGGTGGTTTCCTTCAAAGGCTCTGGCAGTCCAAAAGGTTTTCCTTCACTGCAGGTGATGGATGGCTGGGAATTGTGTCCCCCCCCTGCTGCTCCAGGAGAGCTGGGCAGGACCTGAGGGAAAAGCTGCTCCTGCAAATCACCCAAACCAGACCCCACCTCAATCACCTTGGGGTCCAAGCACGACCTCTGCACCCCAAATGTTTGCTGTGCCTCCTTTCCCTCCTCCTGGATAAATCCCGGTGGGATAAATCCACCGGGATGCAGAGGCCAAGAGCATCCTGAAAGGATTAACCCTTCCTTCAGCCCACAGCCCTAAAACTCCAATCAGGAATCAATCTCAGTCTGGCATTCTGGCATTCTGGGATTCTGGCATTCTGGGATTCTGGCATTCTGGGATTCTGGCATTCTGGGATTCTGGGATCCCAGGACCTGCAATTCTGAAGGGAGATGGAGCCTGGCCCTACCATGGGCCTGTCCCATCCTTCCAAGGATCCCTGGATATCCCTGGAATGTCCCTCCCAGGGGAGAACAGCCCCTTCCCACCACGAGCAGCCACGAGGGGCTGCAGATTTTGGGGCCATTTCATGAAGGAAAAACCACCTGAAAAATCAAAAATTTCCCCCTCAAAATTCAGCTGCTGAGTTCCCACACACTCAGGAGCACGGGATATTCCTGATTGGAAGCGGAGCCACAGGGATCCTCCAGCCCTTCAGGAGTGGCCCCTCCAGGGGTCGAGGTTTGTTTGGCTTTAGTTTGGGGCCCTTTCTGGGACAAGAGAGGGCCCAGCCCTGAAAACCCAAACAAAGTCCAAAATGTTTAAGGCTCAAAGATGAAAAGAATAAATAAAGGAAGCTGGGAAAAAAAAATAAATCAAGTTTTCCTTAGCCCTGCCTTGTGCTGTGGGATTGGCCAGACAGGGAGTGTTTTTTGGGAGCAGACGAGGAGAGCTCAGAGCCAGGGAAGCTTTGAGGGGACCAAAAGGGACAACAGAACAACCCCAAAGTGTGGCTTGGGCCTCTCCCAGCTCGTCCTGCCTCAGTTTCCCCAGGCACGGGTCCTTGCTGGGATGCTCTGGAGAGCAGAGCCATGGAAAGGACATTCCAGGAGCTCCCTCAGCTCTGGGACGAGGGAAATCCTCGCTCTGGTGGAACATCCTGCCCACACCTGGAACCCCGAGAGAGCCACGGGATATGGCCCTAAAATCACGGCATGGTTGGGATGGGAAAGGGCAAGGGCCTTGGAGCTCATCCAGTTCCCCGTCAGGGATCCTCTCCCCTATCCCGGGCGTTTTCCAAGCTCCATCCAACACTTTCTCCTCTCACTCCGGCTGGTTTAAACCGGGCAAAAAAATAAAACCCCGCCGAGTTCCACGCCTTGGCCTCACCTGGGGATCCCTTCCCCAGAGCTGAGACTTCCAGCCAAAAAACCCCAGGGTAAACCCAAATCCTTCCGCTCTCCGGCAACACGAGGGACTGGAGCTGGTCCCCTCTCCCTGCAGTGACTCCCTGAGCACAGCCATCATTCCCATTAGGCCCTAATTTGCTGTTAATGGGCCGTTTTAATCAGCTCCGAGGATTAAAAGCCATGGAGGAGCCGGGGGAAGGTTTTCCAGCGGCAGGGATGCTGAGCCGAGCGCAGGGCTCGAGGGCAGGAATTGGGGTGGCAGGGGACAGGGACAAGGGTAAAAGTGACATTTCACTGAGAAAGGAGAGGAGTAAACAGGAAATCGTTTCGCAACCCCCGCCACCAAAACTTCCCCTGCTCGTCCCCGCTGGATGAACCCCCAGGAAAGGTTTGGTTGTTTTGGTTTTTTTCCCTGGATTCTGGGGTGCCCCAGCTCCCAGGGGACCCCTTTGGCGGGCAGGAGGTGCAGCACCCCAAAAATAATCCCCTTGGCCGGGGGAAGGCGGCTGCTGGCCCCATCCCACCGCAGGCAGGGATGCCACGGGCTCCGGGAGATCCCAGCGCGGATTTTGGAGCAGGCAGAACCTCCCTGACATTGGGGACTCCCGATTTTTCCTGCAGCTTTGCACCTTTTAAATCCTCCGCTGCTCTCCCGGCTCCTCATCCTTTGGCCCGTCCGTCGATTTTCATGGAGCAGCTCCAAAACCTGATGTTTTTTTCCATTTCATTCCCAAATTATTGTTGTCCTTTGTGTGCCTGGAGGGGATTTAACACTGCTCCCGGGGGGACACACTAAAAAAAAAAACCCACCCCAATAACTCCACAGCGCAGCCTCTTAACTGGAATTTGGCTCCCCAGGTCCTGGTTTGGAAGGATTCCCAGTGCTCCCCAAAAGGGGCCAGGAAAACGCTTCCAGCAGGAGCGGGGCTGCCACAAGGAGCTGGTGCCAAATACTCCTCCCAGTTCCTGAAATTTCCGAGCGGTTTTAATCCCCCCCGTCCCAGCAAACCGCAGCCTCTGGAAAGTTCAGCCGCTTCCTCCCGATGGGATTGGTCTGTATTTGGATGAGGAGCGAGGGTTTGGCGCCTTGGATCTGCGCTGGGAGCGATTCCCTCCCTTCCTCCTTCCCTCCCTGGAGCTGAGGGCACCCAGCAGTGGATGGGAATGAGGGACACAGTGTCCCTGCGCTGTCACCCCGAGCCTTGGCAGGGGCCAGGAATCCTCTCCCTGCTCCCGGGCTGTTCCCAGGGGTGTTCCAGGTGTGTTTCCAGGCGTTTTCTAGGCGTTTTCCAAGTGTTTTCCAGGTGTGTTCCCAGGGGTGTCCCAGGTGTGTTCCAGGTGTGTTCCCAGGTGTATTCCCGGATGTATTCCCAGGGATGTTCCCAGGGCTGTTCCCAGCTGTGTTCCCAGGCGTTTTCCAGGTGTATTCCCAGGTGTTTTCCAGGTGTATTCCAGGTGTATTCCCAGGTGTCTCCCAGGTGTATTCCAGGTGTTTTCCAGGTGTATTCCCAGGAGTGTTCCTGGGTGTGTTCCCAGGTGTGTTCCCGGGTTATTCCCGGCTGTATTCCGGGTTTTATCCCAGGGGGTTGGTGTCCCCAGCTGAGTGTCCCTCCCTTCCCAGCCCTTTCCAGCCGGGGCTGATCCCACCCGCCCCGCTCGTGTTCCCGCTGGATCCTGCAGCAGCAGGGCTGGAATTCCGGAATGCTGGGACTGGGAGAGTCCTTAAATCCCATTCCAGCCCTGCCATGGGCAGGGACACCTCCCAGCACCCCAGGGTGCTGCAAACCCCCTCAAACCTGCCCTCGGATCCAGGGGCAGCCAGGGCTTCTCTGGGAATTCCATCCCAGCACCTCCCAGCCAGGAATTCCTTCCCGGTCTCCAACATCTGAGGCTCGGAGTGGTCACCGTGACCTCCCGTGCTCGTGGAACATCCCGGATGAGATCAGCAGCTCCACGTTCTCCCAGATAATTAATTGGATCTTGGATGGAAGCGTTGGAGGGGGCTGGGAACAGCTGGAGCATCTCGGATGTGCTGGGAGCAGGTCATCCATCCATGGAAGGGGTTTGTTTTGTTTTTTTTTTTTTTTTTTTTGTTGGTTTATTTTCTTTTTTCTCTTTTTATTCTGAAGACCAAAATCAAAAACAAAACCAACCCCAAATCCCAAGCCATTATTTAAATAACAGGAGCTCGGTGTCACTGATTTAAAGGGATTTATTTAACTCCTACCTTAAAGCTCGGAGTGCTGCAATTTCCTGATTAATTCTTCCCAAAAAAAACCCAAGGATAAAGCCTCTCCCGGCCTTGCCCCTGCTCTCCCTAGATCCTTCCCCGGGTGAACATTCCCAGCTCTCTCCCGAGTCTCTGAAATTAAATCCCACCAAGGTTTATGACACATCCAGGGACATTCCCAAGGCACATTCCTGTGTCCTGTTTGTCATTCCAATGTTTCTCCATCGGAGCTGATCCCAAGCTCCTTTCCCACCTCCAGCACTCCTTTATTCCATTTTCCCCTTTCCTGGCCAATAAAACCCCTCCATCCCCAGATGGCCTCTGGGGAACACCCCATTGTTCCATTATTTATATGTTGGGAACGAACTCTTGATTCCATCCCTCCTTTTCCCGCCCTTAATAAGCTTTTAATCCATGCTGGAAGTTCAACAATCCCCCCTTGGCTCCAGAGTTTCCTTAAAAGCCTCTCGGATGGCCTTTATCCAAAAGGCCTCAGGAAAATGGAATAACTGCTCTCCATTATCCACCAATTTGTGGGCTGAACATAAAACCAAGGGATTTTTTTTTTCTCCCCCCCCGTGTTTATTAGGAGGATTTTAATTCTGCTTTTAATTATGATTTTCAATTTAATTAATACACAGCCACAATTCCGAAATAGATTTTGAGAATGTGCTCAGGTAAACAAATTATTCCAAGGAAAAATGCGCATTTGGGGTTAATTATGACTGATGGCAAATTGATCATTAATGAAGCTTTAGGGTTAATTAGAACCAGGTGCAAATTTCTCAGGAAGGGTGGGAAACAGTGCGGAAAATCCCATTTTCTGGTTAAAAAAATGTGTTTATTCCTGCAGCTCCCAAATGGAACTTGCCCATTTCCCCCTTTCCAACAATATTTCAGGATTAAGGGTAATTTTCACCTCCCTCCCCGCGTTGTGTTAATGGGTTTCCAGGGAAAACTCCAATAGCAACCAGCTCCAGCCAGGCAGAGTGGCCTCATTCCAGCCCCCTTTGCTTCCAGCAAAAGCCACGGAATTCGTGAAGCATTTGGGAATGTCCCCAGACTTCCCCTTCTTCCCTGCGAGTGGGAAACAGGTTCTTGATCCCATTTGACAGCCGAGGCTTTTCCGGGATGGAGAGCAGGAAATATTCCTCAGGCTTCCAAGGGGCACGAAGGTGGCTCCTTCGGTTTTCCAGTGAAGAAAGAACTTGGGCTGTTGTGATCCCAAATCCGAGGGAAGGGGATGCACCAAGACATTGCTTTGTCCCTGCTCCTACAGGACATTTTGGATCAAAATTCCCTTTCCAGCAGTTCCTGGGTTTTGCTGGTGCAGGGGCATCTCTTGAGGAAATTGAGATGGGGCTGAGCTGGATAATTTTTTTTAATGGATTAAGGAGGAAAGGCAGGAAATGTTGGGAGCAAAAGCTCCATAAAACCTGGCGGGGCTCGTGGCACATCCGAGGGGAAAATCCCAGGGAATGATTTGCCATGGGACAGAACCACAGCACTCATTTTCCTGGCATCCCTCTCCGGTGGGAGTGTGGATGTGGAACACCAGAATTCCACGATTTTGGAGCAGGATGCAGACGCACTCGTGGGTGCAGAGGTGTGGAGGGAGGTCACCAGGATCCTGTGATCTTGGAGCGTGGATCCAGATCCAAACCTTCTCCCTCCTTTCCAGGTCCCACTGTGCGAGGCCAACTCTCCAGGCAGCTCTCCAGGCACTGCAGCCTTCCAGGTAAACCCATGGAAAAGCTTATCCCGGGAAAAACCTGCGAGTGGGTGAAGGAGGAATCCCAAACGTTTGAGTTTCAGCAGGGGCTGTGATTCCCAAGTGTCCCAGCCCTTGGTGGCTCCTCAGTGGCTTCCATCCCTTCCCCACTCCCATGGAATTGTGTTGTGTGTGTTGGACAACGTGGATTTGGGGCCGCAGGTGGGGTTGAGCCAACACCTTCCAGTGGTGGCTGGAATTTGAAACCTTCCCAAATCTTCCCAGGGAAGCGGCGAGTGGAATCTGAAATAAAATGGGATTAGTGCCGTTTTTTCTGAAGGAACAATGGGAATGTTCCGGGACACGTGGGTTTTGAGTTCAGACTCGGATGTTTATTATTCCTGGTCTATTTACAGACTCACGAGCTGTAAAGAGCTATAGCAAGTCAGAAATGAGGTAAAATGGAGCACCTCGAACTCTTCCCAAGGTTATTTAAGGGCTAATTACCCAATAACGAGGTGACACCTCTATTATTTATGTTTCTGACCCAACAATGACCACCCAAGGCCCGCAGTGGGGACCTTTTCCAGCTACAGAAAACCACCCAAACCCATGGAGAAGAGGGAAGAAGAAAGTGAAGAAGAAGGACTCAGACAACGCCCAAAGTCCCCCATCTTGCCCCATATATATTATTATACACCAAAATCTTAGATTTAAGTTTTTTCACCCTGTGAGATCACACAATTCCACTCGAACCACCCCCACAACTCCAATGCCGTCACTCCATTTCGGGAGTCTCTCCCACGTCCTCAGCTCTTGCTTGAGGGTCAGCACCTTTTACACAGAAAACCTGAAATTTTCGGCCTCCAGGGTTCCAGCAGAGCGGAGCAGGGACAGCCAGCACCCGGAGGGAGTTTTGTTATCCCTGGGATGAGGGAAAACCAGGACAGAGCAGCTCTTCTCCTCCCTCTGTCCCAGGGGTTAATCCCAGAGAGCCTACAGGAGGTGCTGGAAGAGGGACGAACTTCTGGAAAGCTCCACCAAGGTGTTCAAAGGCTCTGGGAGGAAACAAACCCTCCCTTTGGCTCCTGGCACCGCTCCAGCCTCCTCCTCCTCCTCCCAATCCTATTAGAATTAGAGGGATAGAGCTATAAGAGGAAAAGTCCATCCCCGGAGCAGCACTGACAGCTTTGCCTTTAAACCTTTAACTAAGCGCCGGCTGCGGGTCAGCACGTGGAATCGGGAATGCAGCGCCCTGGAGCTCTGCTGGAATGTTTGGGAACCCCTGGAGAAGCTCAGCTGTGCAAAGGAAATGGGGGAGCCTCAGCATCGCTCTTATTCCACAGAAAATCTTTCCCCTTCCACTTGTGCGCCAGGAATTCCATCCCCAAGCCACATTCCCGTGTCTGGATGTTGTTCTGCCCAAAAGGCTTTGGAACGCCCCACTGCGATGGAATCCAGCTCAGCTTCCCTCCCCCAGGACTTTGGGACTCGGCTGGGTGCAAAACCAGCCCCTCTGGCATATGAACTGAAATCAGGGATGGAACTTTTCCAGCGGCACTGGTGGTGACCGCAGAGCCTCTGGGTGAAGCTGGTGGTCCCGGGGAGCAGGAAGCTCTGGTTACAGCCTGGGAGGAGTCAGGAATTGCCCCAGGAGCCACAGATAATGAGGGAGCCCATGGGCACAGGCCAGGCTGGGGTCCTGCTGCCATCTCCTGGAGGCTGCACCTTCCTCTGGATCATTATGGATCGGGGTGTCCAGCCTGTCTCTGGGCAAATCCCTGCTCTCCTGGGTTCTGACTCTCCCGAACACAGGCTCCCACTCAGCTGTGGGGTTTGGGGAGCGGGAGCACCCAGTTCCATCCCCTGCTTCCCACGGCTGGGTGGAGCAGGATCGGTTTTATCCCAAATCAGGGTGGCCTTGGCAAAAGTTTTCACCTGTGGAAGAGCAGGGATGGATGGGATATTGGGAAGAATTCCTGGCTGGGAGGGTGGGCACAGGGTGCCCAGAGCAGCTGTGGCTGCCCCTGGATCCCTGGCAGTGTCCAAGGCCAGGCTGGATGTGGCTTGGATCACCCTGGGCAGTGGAAATGTCCTGATGATTCCGGGTGATGATTCCATGATTCCCTGTCTGTGCCCTGGTGGCACTGGAGCATTCCTGGGATTTCCTGCTCCCTGTGCCAACGGGATGATCCAGCTCTGACTCTCAGTCGTGGAGAGGGAAATCCCCTTGGATTCACCCTCCTGGGATGGGGCAGGAACTGCAGCTGGATCTAAAGGCTCCTCTGGGCCGTGTGTGGCAAATGGAAGTGTCTCCGGGGAAATGTCAGGAAAGAAAATGATGGAGAGCTGAAGCACCAATCCTAGAGCGGGATGAAGACTTTGTATTCCTCCCTGGTTGTAAATCCATGTAAATGTGGCAATAGATGGAAAGCCAGGGATAGAAAAGTTTAAGGAAAAGGCAGGAGAGCAGGACCAAAGCATGAGGAACAGCAATTCCTGGTGGGAAATGTGGTTACAGGCACTGCCCAAAGCTCAAGGATCACCCCAAGAAGGGTTTGGGAGGCACTGGGAGTTTTCCTGACCATTCCTCACCCTGGGAACCCAGCGTGGGGCTCTGGGAGGTGCTTTGGATTCTACCCCCATCCACCACTCCTCCCACATTCCCTCTGCATCATTCCCCTTCTAAGATTTTCTCCCTTGGGTGTCGATTTTTAGGAAACTCCTGGCTCAGCCTTCCCATTCCCGAGCCTTCAGAAGCAGAGCAGAGCCCCAAAAAGCCCATGTCCTCCTCTGAGCCCATCCTGGACCTCAAGGGAGACACGGCAGGAGCACTTCCAGGTGAGAACCAGCACTTCCAGGTGGGAACCAGCAATTCCAGGTAGGGACCAGCACTTCCAGGCTGGGTGCAGCTCAGGCTCACCAGGAGCTGCTCCTCTTGGGCTGGGCACGGAGGGAAAGCTGCTTCTGCTCCGTGTGTGTCCCAGCCGCTCCAGCCCAGGGAGATGTTCTGCTGATGGAGAGCAGGAGGCCTCCGAGGGCTCCTGTCACCCCAGGGCTCTGCGCCGACACCGGAATGTCACCTCTGCCCTCTGCATCCCTCATAATTCCCATCCTGGCCCTAAGCTGCAGTGGCTGCTCGGGAAAAGAGAGGGGAAATCAAGTGCTCAGGCACAGCCCTGGTGTGAGCCAGCTGCTGGCCATCACTCCCCTCAGCCGGCTGCACCTCCAGGGACATCCCAGAGCCCATCCCACCCCATCCCATCCCACCCCATCCCAGCCCATCCCATCCCTGGGGTCCCAAAGGGCTCCTCGAGGAGCTGCAGCAGCCCAGCTCTGGGAAAAACAAAACTTCTGCCCGTGGAGAGAAGGCAGCCAGAGCTGGGAGACCTTTGGAGAGGATTTGGGAGACCTTTGGAGGGGATTTGGGAGACGTTTGGGGGTGGGATTTGGGGGATGTTTGGGGATGGGATTTGGGGGACGTTTGGGGATGGGATTTGTTGTTCTTTTCCCTGTTTTTCCGTCAATGCCAGAACCGGGCGGATTAGAGCAGGTGTTAAATTAATAAGTGACAGGGAATATCCACTGCCTAAATGTGTGTGGTTTATATATATATATATATATATGGATGAAAATAAGCAGGGAAAAAAACCCCAAAACTTGGGCTGCACAGATCCAGAGGAAACAGCCTAAAACTGCCAGCAGAGCTCTCAAAAAAATAAAACAAAAAAGGGAATGTTTTAGAAACAAGCACAGCTGCACAGGGCAGGGATTGAACTGCACGAATCAACTGTGATGAAGGCAGCAAAAATTCCAACCCCAAACATCGCTCCCCTCGCTCAGCTCTTGGCCCTGGGCCCTGCCAGCTCCAGGGAGGGCAGGAAATCAGGGAAATCGGGAGGAACTGGAGATGAAAGGCGCCGTGGGATGAGTCGGGAACAGTAATTAGGTGCTGATGGATATCGGCTCGCTCAGGGGGTGCAGTGGCGAGCGCTGATTTAGAGCCCGGCGGGAGCTGGCCGGGAATTAAAGGCACAAAAACCTCGGGCGCGTTTGTTCCAGCTCCAGCTCCAGCGGGATTGAAGTCCTGGATGACAAAAGGTGGCGGGAGTCAGAGCTCCATCTGTCAGTCCTGACAGACGGGCGGATTTACAGGCTGCAAAGGTCGGGATGGCGCAGCATCCCGTGCTCAGGAGTCATGGAGTAGAATCCCCGAGCGGTTTGGGTTGGGAGGGGTTTTAAAGGTCACCGAATCCCCCCTGCCATGGGCAGGGACACCTTCCACTGTCCCAGGCCGCTCCAAACCCCGTCCTGCCTGCCCTTGGAGGCTGCCAGGGATGAGGCAATGCAGATTCCAGGCTGGAGACATTCCCACATTCCAGCCATTCCTGCAGCTTGTGGATATCCACAGGCACTCGGCAAACGCTGATTTAATTTAGATGCGGGATCTCCAGGGCATTTCCTGCAGTCACATTGTGCCCGCGTGGACCGAGATCCTGCAAAGTGGAACATCCTGATAAAAGTGGCACACATTCCCAGAGCAGCCCTGGATCCCCGGCAGTGTCCCAGGCCAGGCTGGATGGGCCTTGGAGCAGCCTGGGGCAGTGGGAGGTGTTGAGGTGGATTTTGGATGAGCTTTAAGGCCTCTCCCAACCCAAATCATTCCGGGGCTCCATGATTCCTGTACAAGATGGAATTGTGGGCTCCATGCCCACAGGGTGACGGTTGTGAGCACGTCTCCATAACGTGATGCAATTCCCAATCTTTTCCTCACAGAGAGAACGTGCTCTTCCAGCTCACTTGGGAACTTTTATCCACCTTTCTTTGGCCCACATCACCCAAGTTTGAGAGGCTGGAAGGAATTGTAAGAAGCCTGTAAAGGCACTGAGACATTCCTGGTCCACCCCAAGCCGTGTGAGGTCCTGGTTTTCCCATTTAAACACCAAAGGGGGAAAAAAGAGCTGTGGAAATAAAGCCACGGAAGAGAAACATGGAATGGTTTGGGATGGAAGGGCCTTGAAGCCCACCCAGTGCCACTCCTGCCATGGCAGGGACACCTCCCACTGCCCCAGGGACACCTCCCACTGTCCCAGGGACACCTCCCACTGTCCCAGGCTGCTCCAACCCCCAATGTCCATCCTGGCCGTGGGCACTGCCAGGGATCCAGGGGCAGCCACAGCTGCTCTGGGCACCCTGTGCCAGGGAGGAATTCCTTCCCAAGATCCCATCTCATCCTTTCCTGGTCAGTGAGCAGCCATTCCCTGTGTCCAGTCACTCCAGGACCTCAGAGAACAAAACCAAACCAAACAAAACCAAACCTCCCTGGTTACTTTGGGAGAAGTCGGCTCTCTGCAATACATGGCAGGAGAGGAAAAGAAATCCTGGAGGCTGCAGATCCCTCATTTGGGATCGGCCAGGAATGTCCCATTTTCCCCAGGCATCCCTTCCCACAGCCCGGGGGATGGATGGAAGCAGCAAAGGCAGCGCTGAGAGCCTTGGGGCCGAGCCGCTGTGCCTGTCACCGCCCCTGGAATAACAGAGCCCGTCCCAGCTGTAGGGACATCCCTGGAGGGCAGGAGAGGGAACTCTGCACACCTGAGATGTTCCAGAGATACGTGGGTTTATTGCAGGGCTCTGGGTAAAGAGGGGCTGATCTCAGCCCCCAGCCTGGGCTGGAGGGAAGCCCCAGAGAGAGAGGGAGAGAGAGAGGGGGATGAGGTGAGGGAGGTCAGAAGAGTGCCAGGGTCGGGGTGAGAGGAGAGAGGGAGGGAGAAGAACAAGGGCCTTGTTCCAACACATCACATCTCCTTTTGTGTTGAATATTCTAATTTACAGTGGCCAACCGGCACAAGACACAAACCTACAGACTGTGCACACACCTCTGAGAACTACTGAATTACCACCTCATCCTATATTCTAAACTCTAAAGACCACTCTTCTTATCTACCTTTTCCTCGATGCCTTGGCAGGGTGCAGAGGGGCTGCATTCTTGGGTCCTTTTGTTTTCTGTCCTTCAGCCCATCTCCAGCTAATCCCCGTCCTCCTGCCTGCCATGCCTCCATCTCAAAGCTGCCCTCCATTTCTATTTCACTTTACATCTCCAGCGTTTCTTCCCAGACAATCAAATCCATCCCGGCCCATCTTTCCCAGCACCCAGAGCCGCAGGATGGGGATGGATGATGCTTCCCACAAAACCCGCCGGCAGGAGCCGGTAATTGCCCGCAGCAGGATCCCCGCGGCTCCGCGGGGCTGCTCGGAAGTGTCGCTGCTGAATTTAATTGGAGCTCTAAAGCACAAGTGGCACCGGGGAAAGGAGAGGAAAAAAAAACCAAACAAAACAAAAAAATAAAATCGGTGGGAGAAAGGATCATAATGATCAGCCCTTTTCCCAGAGGGACACTCGGGATTGTGGGTGCCCTTGGATCACCCGAGGGGTGACACCCCTTTAATGCCAGACAGGGGCTCAAAATAAAGATAAACCAGGAAAAAAATCAGGGTGTTTGTTCAAAGGTACAGGAAAGAGGAGGTCAAGGAGCTGCTCCAGGGCTGGAGCCGGGCTGGGAGAGCTGGAGATGCTCATCTGGAGAGAAGCTCCAGGGAGAGCTCCGAGCCCCTGGCAGGGCCTGAAGGGGCTCCAGGAGAGCTGCAGAGGGACTGGGGACAAGGGACAGAGGGACAGGACACAGGGAATGGCTTCCCAGTGCCCAGGGCTGGATGGGATCTGGGGCAGGAATTGTTCCCTGGCAGGGTGGGCAGGGCTGGCACAGGGTGATCCTGGATCAGCCCCTGGATCCCTGGCAGTGCCCAAGGCCAGGCTGGACACTGGGGTTGGATCACCCTGGGACAGTGGGAGGTGTCCCTGCCATGGCAGGGGGTGGCACTGGATGGGCTTCAAGGTCCTTCCATCCCAAACCATTCCATGTTTCTCTTCCACGGCTTTATTTCCACAGCTCTTTTTTCCCCTCTGCTGTTTAAATGGACAAACCAGGCCCTCACATCACCAGCCCTGGGGTGTGCCAGCAATGTCCAAACCCAAACCATTCCGGGATTCTGACATTAAGAGCAGGGAAATTTTCGGGCTGCCAGTTTGGAGCCCTGCCAGACCACCCAAAGGACATCAGGATGCTGGGATGTGAGGAACATTCAGGAACCATTCCATGGGAGCCTGGATTTGCTGTCAGCCTGGTGACCTGAACAGCTCCCTGTGCCTCAGATGGGAATAACTGTAAATGACTGTAATGGGGGATGTAAAACTGCAAACTTTGGAAAATCAGTGTTGTCCTGAGGCAGCCCCAGTCACAGTCACGGGATGCTCCAGATGCTGGAGAGGAGCTGAAGGATTTGAATTCATTCCCCAGCTCAGACAGAGGCTCCTCCTGGGAATTTGGGTGCTTAAATCCCCCAGCCTCAGCTCCACGTTTCCCAAAAGCAGCTCCCAGGTTCACAGATTAGATGATTAAAGCAGCTTCGAGCCTTCATCCCATCACTCAAAGAATTTGGGGCAAAGATTCATCCCTGTAGCTCCCCATAGAGATTTGCCAAAGCCAATCCAGCCTTCCAGGGTTCTGCTTGCTGATGGATGACACTCCTGCTTCCCACCTCCAGCAACTGCAGAGCTGGAGCTGCTCAGAAATGTCAAAATGGGAAAAAAAGAAGAGGAAGGAAAAGGAGTAAAAAAAAAAAAAAATCCAACTCAGTCCTTACAAAAGTTTTGAAGGAAAAAGAAAATCCCCCCTTGACATTTTCTGCTTCTGTGCAGGGGGCAAAGTGCGGGGTGGAGGGTTTGAAATTGGAATCGTTTATTCCCTGTTTGGTATCTCTGCCACCCAGGTGTGGTTTTAAAAGAACTCCTAGCAGGTCTCTCTTCTCTCTCATGTCCCTCAGCTTCCTCAGCTCCTTCATCTCCCTCAGCTCCTTCATCCTGCTCATCTTCCTCATCTCCTTCATCTCCATCCTTCCCTCATCTCCCTCCCTGGCTGACCTCACGCTCCTCTCTGCTTTCCTCCCCAGCCCTGGAGACCTCTGTGGATCCAAGGGAGAGCCCCGGGCCGGGAGCTGGAGCCCCTGGGCATGTCACTGGAGCCTTCGGGAATGTCACTGGAGCCCCTGGGGATGTCACTGGAGCCCCTGGGGATGTCACTGGAGCCCTCGGGGGTGTCACTGGAGCCCCTGGGGATGTCACTGGAGCCTTCGGGAATGTCACTGGAGCCTCCGGGGATGTCACTGGAGCCCTCGGGGGTGTCACTGGAGCCCCTGGGGATGTCACTGGAGCCCCTGGGAATGTCACTGGAGCCTCCGAGGGTGTCACTGGAGCCCCTGGGGATGTCACTGGAGCCCCCAGGGATGTCACTGGAGCCCCTGGGGATGTCACTGGAGCCCTCGGGGATGTCACTGGAGCCCCCAGGGATGTCACTGGAGCCCCCGGGGATGTCACTGGAGCCCTCGGGAATGCCACTGGAGCCCCTGGGGATGTCACTGGAGCCCTCGGGGATGTCACTGGAGCCCCTGGGGATGTCACTGGAGCCCCCGGCCCTGCGGAGCCCAGCCCCTCTCCCCACTCGGAGCAGCCGGGCCCGGACACGGACACGCAGCTGGAGGAGGAGGATCCCAGGTCCCCACCGTGGCCAGCGGCTCCCGAGGACCCCCCAGCCCGCCCCAGCACCCTGGACTTCTCCCAGTCCCTGAAGAGAGCGGAGGAGGTGCCGCAGGCCGGGCGGCGGCGGGGCAGTGACCGGGCTGTGGTCAAGGAGAACGGCGTGGAGGTCCCCACGGCCACCACCACTGCCACCACTGTGGCCACCAGCACGGCCACCAGCACTGCCACCAGCACTGCCACCACCATGGCCACCAGCACGGCCACCAGCACTGCCACCAGCACGGCCACCAGCACGGCCACCAGCACGGCCACCAGCACGGCCACCAGCGAGGAGCGCCAGGCTCTGCAGTCGGAGCTGGGCAAGTGCATCGAGGAATTCCGCAGGATCAGGATCCCCGTGGCCTTTCCCAACAAGAAGAGGCAGTGGCAGAGCGAGCTGCTGAAGAAGTACCAGCTCTGAGAGGGGATGCCGTGCCCCAGCCCAGGGAATGGTGCTCTCCAGGCTGTCCCAGCCGTGGCACGCGTTGGCCACGCTCCTAAAACGAGGAGCAGAGGTGGCTCGTGAAGCCCGTGCGGATGTCGGAAGGGTCACAAGCCTGTTCCCACCACGGCCATCAAGGGGATGTGTCCCCGGTGGCACAGGCACAGCTGGAGGGGGCAGGACAAGGGATGATGGTGTCCAGGGGGATGTTCAGGACCAGCAGGAATTCCCACAGTGCTGAGACTGAATTGCCCTGGCGTTTCAGACAATAAAATCCAGTCGGTGTCCGAAATGAACTCGAGACTCCTCATGGCTTTGGGGCAGAGGTGGGAATTTGGCTCTTCAGGAGGCTGGGAGATGGAGTTTCCTGAATTCCTTGGATCTGGGGCTGTGCAGGGGGAGACCAGATCCACGTGTTTAGTCCTTTAATATGGAGCCAGGCTGGCGAAGTGTTTGGGGAAATGTTTGGGGAAATGTTCGGGGAAATGTTCAGGGAAGTGTTTGGGGAAGTGTTTGGGGAAATGTTGAGGGAAGTGTTCAGGGAAGTGTTGAGGGAAGTGTTCAGGGAAGTGTTGAGGGAAATGTTTAGGGAAGTGTTTGGGGAAGTTTTTGGGGAAGTGTTCAGGGAAGTGTTCAGGGAAGTGTTGAGGGAAGTATTTGGGGAAGTGTAGAGGGAAGTGTTTGGGGAAGTGTTCAGGGAAGTGTTGAGGGAAATGTTGAGGGAAGTGCTGAGGGAAGTGTTCCCAGGGCCATGCAGAGCAGAGCCGTGTGAGATGACCCTGGGCAGAGCTGGCAGCCAGGAAGATGCTCTGATCCCACGTCATTCCCTGCACAGGAGCCCCAGCTCCCGGGAGACAGCAGACACGGAGCTCAGAGAGCAGGGCAGGGGCTGAGCCAGAGCTGCAGTTGGGTCTGGAATCTGTCCACGGCTCATTGGAGGCTCCTCAGCAGAACGAGCTGCAGAGACGCTGCCGGTGCCAAAAGGAGCTGGCAAACATTCCCAGATGGATCTGGCACCCGCAGGCAGCCCTGCTCTCCTCAGGGCTTGGGAATTACAGCTTCTCCCACCCAAGGACACGCTCCAGGCTCTCCCTGCCTGGATCAGGGGCAGTTCTGCAGGGCCAGCAAGGATTTAAGGATGGAGGAGAGGGATATTCCTGGCAGAAGGCCTTGGAATTCGGTCTCATCCCTCCCTGGATGGTGCCCATGGTGCCTGAGGGTGGCAAACGCTGAACTGAAAGGCATTTTACCATCTGAGAGCTGCACACACCCAAAAATTCAATGAAAATTAAAATTAAATTAACAGCTCCTTAACTGGGCGCCAGCCAACGCAACTGGCACTTGGGGAGAGGTTGTGGGACAGTTTGGAATCCTCCTTGGATGGTCCTCTCCTGTCCAGGAGCAGCAGGATCCCCTCAGGCTGCTCCTCCTCGGGGCCCTGTGCTGGTGCAGCCCCTCCAGGTGCTGCCAGAGGTTCCTGGGATGTCCCCACTCCCCACCCAGGGCTCACCCCACAGGCAGGGACGGCTGGGCAGGGAGTGACCCATTCCTCTTTGTCCTCTGGTGTTTGTCCTGCCTCGCTCAGGACAGGGCTGGGCTCCCTCTGATTCGGGGCATTTGTTGTTATTTGTCCCAGGAAATTCCTCTTTTGCCAGCGCTCTTTTCCAAAGCCAAGAGGACACAGAGGCCCGTTTGATCCCGGGCTTTGATCCTGGGACATCAGGGAGAGGAAATCCGAGTTCAGGCAGGGTCTGACTCGCCCTGAGCACAGCCCTGGGGTTGGGAATCAGGAATTCCTGCTGGTGGTCCTCTGGGTGAGGCTGGGAACGCCGGCTGCTCTTTTCCTCCTCCCCAGAGATTTCCTGTCGTGTTTCCCACCTGCAGAGTTTTGGGAGCAGCTCCTGGCAGGTCCAGGGCAGAGCTTCCTTCCATGGATTTGGTCCTGGGAAGGGGCAGGAATCAGCGATCACAGCTCCTTCCCAAGGGAAAGGACCCCCAGGATTGATTCCCCACAAATACCTCGTTTTTCCTGGAGCAGCAGGAAGCCATTAATTACCCAGTGACAGTGTTCCCTTAATTGAATGCCATTATCCCTTAATTAATTAAACACCAATTAATTACCTGGAACATTGCATGACACTCAGCAAATGCCATCGGCTGCTGGAGACAGAATAATTTAAACCCGGCCCAAATAATAATGAGCAGGAATCGGCCAGCAAAGGAAACATGAAGGATTTTATTTCCTTTGGGATTTGTGCTGCTTCCCTCTGGCATCAGCCCTGAAACGTCCCAGCAGCTCCTTTCACGGGGTTCCCCAAAGGAATTGGGATATTCCGTGGGGAAAGAAGTGGTTGCCTCTCTTGGCTGCACAGTATTTGGATTGGGTGGAGTTTTCACGTAGGAAAATGGAATTATTATTTTTTTTTTTTGTTTCTCCCTGATCTGAACAAATTGCAGGAGCAGATCTGAGCTTCCCAATCTGCTGCTTCAGGAGAAATCCTCCCAAACCACCACAGGCTGGAGCTTCTGCTCCCGTTAGGAACTCTGCTTTTCCAGCTGGAATAAAACCCGATTTTTCCTTTTTTTTGGGGGGGGGCATTTCAGGACAAACCCTCCCTGCAAGCTGCACGTTTGGAGCCTCTCCGCTCACGGCAGCCCTGGGATAAAGCCCGGCAGAGGGGACAGGACATCCCTGGGGCTGACAGCTCTTGGCCACAGCTTTTCCCGGCGGCGGGATGCTCCGGCCCAGCCCGGCAGGAGTTAAATCCCTGGGGATGCTCCTCCAGCCGAGCGCGATAATAACCGTGCTCAGGGAGCGCTGATGGCCGGGAGCGGGGATTGGAAACGGATTAGGTTTGATTTTAAACCGCCAGGAAAGGCTGGAGCAGCTCCAGAGAGGGGAAACACGGGAAAAGGAATTCTGATCTTCCCGAAGGATCCCCCCGGATAAACATCTCTGTTTCCAAACACCTCCATCAGAGCCAAGCGCCTGCCTCTTATCTCTGTTTTAGGGCTGCCTGAGGACTCCCCTCCCTTCTCCAGGCTCCAGAGAACTCCAGCTGCCAGCAGGAAAATCCATCCATGGAAAGGGAAAATTTGGGATGGGGCTGCGGGAGAACAATTTTGGAGAATAAAACAGGGTTTTGTCTCCCTCAGACTCTTCCTCAAGGATGTTTCTCCCTGGCTCGCTGGAATCAGCTCAAGGCAGCAGGGCTGGGAAGGGGATGGAGGTGACAGAGGAAAAATTTGGGTTTGTTTGGGTCCTGCTGTGCTCTGGAGCCGGGCTGGAGAGCTGGGAATGTTCTCCTGGAAAAGAGATGGATCCAGGAAGAGCTCAGGCAGGGCCTGGAGGGGCTCCAGGAGAGCTGCAGAGGGACTGGGGACAAGGAATGGAAGGACAGGACACAGGAAATGGTTTCCAAAGGGCAGGGCTGGATGGGATCTGGGGCAGGAATTGTTCCCTGGCAGGGTGGGGATGGAATTCCCAGAGCAGCTGTGGCTGCCCCTGGATCCCTGGCAGTGCCCAAGGCCAGGCTGGACACTGGGACACTAGACATTGGATCACCCTGGGACACTGGGAGGTGACCCTGGGACACTGGGAGGTGTCCCTGGGACAATGGGAGGTGTCCCTGCCATGGCTGGGGTGGGATGGGATGGATTTGAAGATCCCAAAGCACCCCAGGATCGCTCTCTGTGGGGGCACAGGCACAGCAGGAATGGTTCAAAGGTGTCACTGGAATGTGCAGCACCTCGGGGCTGTTTGTTCTCCTGTCCAAAGAGAAAACAGGATCAGAGCCATTCCTGGAGCAGGCGGCGAGGAGGAAAGGATCCCTGCTCCAGTGGAACACATCCGGGGATTTCATTGATCCCAACGCTTCTCCCAGAGGGAATCTGCAGCCTGAGCTGCGGCAAATAAACCCGTCTCCAACTCTCCTGCAATTAGTTTGATTTATGTCTCTTTTCCAATTACTGGGAGATGAAGATCAGGGCCAATGGATTTTCTGGGAGCTCTAAATCAGCGAAGAACTCTGTGTTAAAGGGAAAGAACCTGGATGTGACAGGGCAGGAAAAGGCTCCAAGGTGGGGAAGGAGAACCCAGTGAGCCCAAACTGGGCCATGGAAGTGGACAGGGACCAGGAATTTCCAGCCCGTTCCCAAGTTTTCAGCAGGCAGGAGGGGATGCCCAGCAGGGTCTCTGTGGCTCCAGGGATGATGGATGGAGCTCATCAGGAGAGAGGAAAGAGGGATTTGCTGTCGGCATGGAAGGGACTGAACCGCTTCATTCCTGCTTCATTAACACCCGGAAAAATCCAGTGGGACTTTACCCACAGAAGGAAAACTTATTCTGGGTTATAATTACCCCCATCAGTTCCCCCCTCAAAACTGCAGGGAAATGAAACCCTTTTGGTGGCTTTTCCAAGCTTTTTTTATGAGTGATGAGCAGCTCTGTTTTCCCGGGATTTGCCTCAGCAGGCCAAGGCCAAACTTCCCTCTGTTTCTCCAGAGGGTTTCCTGCTCTTCCCTTATTCCTGCTCCTCACTGTCCCCATTCCTCTGTGGAAAAAGCCTCAGTGGGGCACCAGCCTCGGAGCCTCATCCCAAAGTTTCCCATGGCTGCTCCTCAGGAGTTTCCTTGCTGGAAAAAAACATCCCTGCAGAGGGAAGAGCTGATGAGGGTGAGCAGAGACCCCAGATCCTGGTTAAACCTGATTATTTTCCTGCTTAGTGCTGTGTAATTCTGCAGCAATTCCACATCTCCCACGGGGAAAAAAATAACAACAAAAAAAACCACCAGGAAAATTAGGATGAGGAGGTGCAGAGGGATCTGGCTGCCATTAAAATGCAGGAACGGCCCCACTGCAGAGGAATTAAATAACATTCACTCAGAAGCGTTTGTGGAGCAGCCATGGAAAACTTGCCAGGAAGTTTTTCAGCACCAGAAACCAGCTCAGGGGGAAGCTCCCAAGGTAGGAACTCGCCCCACGAGCCAAAGAACCCAAAAATCCAGGCAAAGAACTCTCTGTTTGGCAGGAAAACCGGGACCAGGAATCTGGAGCAGCTCCCAAAACACCCCACCAAGCTCTGGATTATCCCTGAAGCCACAGGACTCAAAGAAAAGATGGAATTTCAGCCTCCTGGGAATGAAGATAATTTTATTGGGATTTATTTTATTTTATTTTTAAGGTAAAAGAGGAAATCTCCCGACATTTTGCAAAACAAACCCTGAAGGGAAATGCGGGAAGAGGGAATGTCTGTGCCTGGCCCTGAGTGTGCCAGGGAAAGATCCAGAGCCAAAATCCTTGGGCTTTCCAGCGGGAAGCTGCCCTGGCAAGGGCACGGAGCAGATGGTGGGAGCAGGAACGAGAGAGGAGCCCCACGGAGAATCCTCTGGGCAGGAGGGGAAAGGCACAGAGGGGATTTGCAGGAGAAAAGAAAAGTTGAGGTTTATTTCAGGAGTGACCCAGACAGAGGAAAAAAACAGGATTGGGGTGGGGACAAAGCTGATATTCCAGAGATTGGGATGATGCTGGCGGATGGAATCACAGACTCCCAGCCACTGGGATGCCAGGGGAGGATGGATTTGGGGAGCTATGGGGCAGCAGTGGGGTCATGTGCCCCTCCCAGACTGAGATTTGGCTCCGTTTGTCCCAGACAGACTTTTCCCAGCTCCCTGCACGGGCTGGGAGTGAACTCAGAGTGCAGAATGAGCTCAGCTCTTCCCGCAGCCTGGAAATGGAATTTTGGGAGGTGCAGCCTCCAGCCCACCCCAAACTCCGGGATCAAACACCCAGAGCAGGGCAGCAAAGAGGCTTCTCGCCCTCCCTGCTGCTCCAAGGAGGGAGCAGACGCTGATTTTCCAGGCAGGAACGCTCCTCTGGTGACACTGAAAGATTGATGGGATGGATTCAATCATTCGCTCCGTTGGCCGCGGTGGGATCCACCTTCAAATCCATCCTGGAGCTGCTTCATCCTCACACTCCAGGGCTCCAGCACGGCCCAGCCCATCCATAAAACAGCAGCTCATCCAAAATGCATCAGGAGCCGGGATCAGGGGGGTCCCTGACTGACTGAGCTTTATTTTATCCTTCCAAATGTTCTCCCGTCTGCTGCTCCTCCCTTTCCCTGGGAAAGGATTGTGCTCCGAGGAATGCACTGGGAGCCGCAGAATGATGGATTTGTGTGTGGGGAGTGCTCGCTGTGCCCAGACATCCCACAGAACAATAAAACCTCCCTGTCCCCAAAGGTGCACAAAGTCCCCAAAATCGTATTTCTGCCGTGGAAATGTTGGCAGATATTTATTTTTTTTTCCCTCTGTCTGGCTCTGAGGGTCTTTTCGAAGGATGGAAAAGTGGAGTGGATTTGTTGAAGGAAGAGGATGAGCTTGTGTAGGAAATGGCTCGGGAATCCTGAGACTCCACAATCCTTAAAGCCCATCCCATGGCAGGGACCTTCCACTTCCAGCACCCTCGGACACGGGTGGACATTCCTCCTGAGGGGGAATCTGGACAGGGTCGCTTGGAACCACAGGGAAAACTCTGGAATTTCTCAGTCCACAAACACCTGACAGATCCCTGTCCCCTAAAAGTGGGATGGTCTAATCACAGCCCACCACCCAACAGGGATTGTTGTGGATTTAATAACTCCAGGGAATACCAATTAACTCCAGGCTGTGTCCATGTCTCCCCTCTGACAGCTTTGGGCACATCCCAAGCCTTTCCCTCAGCACAGTGTCTCATTTATCTCGGGATCACCTTTCCCGCAGCCAATAATCCCCTGATTTCTCTCCTCTGTCCTGCTCAGACCAGTGCCATTCCCAAGAGAGCCGCTCGGGAATTCCCGCATTCCCCTCGGCAGCCACCCAGGCCTCGGTGAGCAGGAGCCGAGGGCACAGCGCGGGGGAGAAGGGGAGCTTTGGGATGAGGAGCAGCAGCGGCGGGGCCGGGAGCGGGGCTGGGCTCTGCAGCATCCCCGGGCGGAGCCGGGAGCGATCCGCAGTCCCTGGTCCATGGAGCTGCTTCCCCGGGAGAGTTCCCGCTCTGCTCCCGGGAGCTGCGGCCCGGGAGGGCACTGCAAGGGCTGTCACCTGCTGGGGTGGCACTGTCACCTCTCCCGATGGCACTGCCACCTCTCCCACCCGCAGGGATGGCAATGTCACCATGACACCGAATTGGGAAGGCACTGCCAGGGCTGTCACCTGCTGGGGTGGCACTGCCACCTCTCCCGATGGCACTGCCACCTCTCCCGATGGCACTGTCACCTCTCCCAGCACCTTGAGATGTCACTGTCACCATCACACCCTCTGGGATGGCACTGTCACCTCTCCCGATGGCACTGTCACCTCTCCCACCCGCAGGGATGGCACTGTCACCTCTCCCTGCACCTCGGGATGGCACTGTCACCATCACACCGAATCGGGAAGGCACTGCCAGGGCTGTCACCCGCTGGGGTGGCACCGCCACCTCTCCTACCCGCAGAGATGGCACTGTCACCTCTCTCACTCTCTGGGGTGGCACTGTCCCCATCACAGCCATTTGGGATGGCACTGCCATCTCTCCTAGCACCTCGGGAAGGCGCTGCCGTTGTTCCCACCCCTTGGGATGGCACTGTCACCTCCGGCCCCATCCCAGGGCCCGGGCACAGGGACAGGGTGGCGCAGGGTCACCCCGGGGGTGGCAGCCTGGCCTCTGTCCCCTCGCAGCCTCTGGAATGCTGCTGCAGCCTCGCCCAGCCCCCCGGCAAGACGAGCCCTAATTACTGCTCGTATCCAATAATTCCTTAATGAATTCCACAGGCAGCATCCCGAAGCGCACAAACAACATCTCGCAGCCCCGGCCCGGACCCAAAGGCCGCTCGGACCGGGGCTGGAACGTTCTGACTGCAGAGAAACCTTCTCTCAATGAGGCTGAGTGCTGCCTCCTCCCGGGGAGGTTAATTAGCGGCGGTTAATTACGGAGCCCCGGCCGGGATGAGCGAAGCCCCGCCGAGCTGCAGTGCGGATGAGCTCGGGCTCCTTCTTCCCTCCAGCCGGCACGGGTGGGATTTCTCCCGGGTGTGTTGTTTTTTTTCCCTGCGTTTTATGCGCAGTCTGCAGGTTCTGGGTGATAAATCCCCCGAGGTGACAGCGGCTCGGTGTCACAGAGCGGAAGGTTCCAGCAGCTCCGGGGACGCTGAGGAGCTGCCCCAGCGCTGGGCGGGTGCCAGGAGCCTCTGAGGGCAGATCCTGGGATGGTTCGGGTGGGATGGGATGGAAAACTGATCCTGTTCCAGCCCTGCCATGGCAGGGACACCTCCCACTGCCCCAGGGTCACCTCCCACTGTCCCAGGGTCACCTCCCACTGTCCGAGGTGCTCCAGCCCCAGTGTCCAGCCTGGCCTTGGGCACTGCCAGGGATCCAGGGACACCCACATCTGCTCTGGGAATTCCAGCCCAGTCCCTGCCCACCCTGCCAGGGAACAATTCCTGCCCTAGATCCCATCCAGCCCTGCCCTGGGCACTGGGAAGCCATTCCCTGTGTCCTGTCCCTCTGTCCCTTGTCCCCAGTCCCTCTGCAGCTCTCCTGGAGCCCCTTCAGGCCCTGCCAGGGGCTCGGAGCTCTCCCTGGAGCTTCTCCTCCCCAGGTGAGCACCCCCAGCTCTCCCAGCCCGGCCCCAGAGGGGCTCCAGCCCTGCAGCAGCTCCGGGGCCTCCCCTGGACTCATTCCAGCAGCTCCATGGAATTTTTATGTTTTATCCCAGACTGGTTTGGGTTCGAAGGGACCTTAAAACTCACCCAGTCCCGCCCCCTGCCATGGGCAGAGACACCTTCCTCTGTCCCAGGCTGCTCCAAGCCATGTCCAAGCTGGCCTTGGACACTGCCAGGGCTGTGGATACCTCCCCCTCTGGCCCAGAGCTCCATGGAGCAGGGCTCCCACCCAGCACCCAGGGCTCTTTGGGATCAGTAGGACAGGAGGAAGGGGTGGCTCTGGCCCCAAGCTCCTGTTCTGGGCTGGGGCAGGGAGTGATGGATGGCTTGGAGAGGGATGGCAGGAGGTGCAGGAAGGCTGGGGCTCATCTCCATCCCCCTGTGGAGCTGGCAGGAGCTGGGGTGCTGGGCGTGGAGGGTGATTGATTGATTGATTGATTGGTTTATTTATTTATTATTTATCTTTCACTCTCTCCCTCTGCACAAATACAAGAAATAAATCAAAACCAAGACAAGATCAAGGCCAGAGGAGCAACAGGAGCCAGGGAAGGTTGGGATGGGAACCCTCCTGTGGGGTGGGAACAGGGAGGGTTGGGATGCAATTCCTGCTGTGGGGTGGGAACAGGGAGGGTTTGGATCCAATCCCTGCTGTGGGGTGGCACAGGGAAGGTTGGGATCCAATCCCTCCCACTGGGGCTGGCATTTCACTGCCCGGGATGCAAAGGTCACCACAGCTGCTGCTGTTGCTCCATGTGCCCTCCCTGCTCTCCTCCCCACTGGGATGAAGGTTTGGGGAGGCTTTGATCAGTAACCCTGCAGGCTGCAGCCTCCAGTGCCTCCTCTCCCCAGCGGGAACATCTCCAGGGAAAAGCTGGAGCTGCTTCTAAGGGACCTTATAAAACCATGGAATTATTTAAACTGGAAAAGGCCTCTGGGACCTCATGATCCAGTCCGGCCTCTCCTCCAGCACTGCCAAGGCCACCGTGTCCCCACGTGCCACATCCACACTGATTCAGCTCCCAGGATCCTGCCGATTCCTGGGAACAGGGCAGCTCTGTCCCGGCACTGTGAGAAAATCTGCCTGGGCTGGGAACTCCGGTTCTACACCCCAAAAAACCCCAACAACACCTCGGGGGGCTCCAGAGGGTTCTCCCTGTGAGGTGCTCCATCCTTCCTGCAGGAGGCAGAGCAAATCCTGGGAATACACAGCCACATTCCAGCTGCTGGGGCTGCCTCTGGAGGCAGGAAAGGAGAGGCGGCAGCGCGGCTGTTGCCTCTGGAATTTGGGGATGGATCTCCAGAGCGGAGGATGTTTTGTGTTGGTGCTGGCGGAAGATTCTCTGGCACTCAGGAGGAGCTTGGAGCAGCCCCAGCCGCTTCCCAGGAATGCTCAGAGCTCCTCCAGGGTCGGGGCTGGAGCTCTGCCCCTCTCTGGTCGTGCTAATTAATATCACTGTGGAGGGAGAACATAGATATTAGCACCTAATACTGATTAATGGGGCTAATAGGATTCTGTCAGGTTTGTTTGTCACCGCGGCTTCCCGAGCCTGGCAAATCCAATAAAAATTCCCAAATAAAAAGCAGATTGCTTTAATATTTCAATGTTAGTGGAAACCAGCAGGGGACGGTTCCTGCCACTGGGAATTTGTTGGAGCTCATCGCCTGCGCTCCAGAGATTGGGATTTTTCATCCATCCAAAGCACGGCCTGATCCCGTGGGTGGGAGCAGAGTCTGTGTCCCCAAATGGCACCTGTGGACCTGTCTCCAAAATTCCCCCCCTCCTTAAAGACTGGGAAGGACAGAGATTGGTTTGGGATGGACTAAGGATTATCTCGTTTCACACACCTGCTCTGAATTTGGAATTTGGTGGTGCTGGCACAGGGTCTGCGCCCTCCCCCAGGAGCTCTTCTCCATGGAAAATTTGGCTCCGTTTCTCTGCCAGCAAAGGCAGGAGAGGCCTGCAGAGATCCAGCAGCTCGGGAAGGATTATCCACGGGCTCGGGGGCCGGTTAATGCCCTGGAGCCGAGGACGGGGCTGTTTTCCAGCGGGGACACCCCCCTGAGATGGCATTCCCGAGGAATCCTGTCCCTGCTCCTGACGGATCGGGGCGATCACAGCAGGCCCAGCCCAGGGGAAGGCTCCTCCCAGCACCGAGCGAGGAGACAAACCCTTCTTTGCCCAAAACCCCTGGAGCCCCGAGCGCCGGGAGGAGCCGCAGTGACCACGCGTGGCTCATTCCTGGCCCGGCAATTGCGGGATGTTCGGCACTGCGGGAAAACGGGGACATTTCCCGAGGCTCTGGGGTAGATAAACACCCGGGAACGGGGTAGGAGAGGCCACAATTCGGCTCGGGCTGGCCGGGCAGAGCTCGGAGCTCAGGAGGAGGCTCCGGCCAAGCGCAGGGCTCTGCTGCCCCAAGCGCTGCGCGGGCGAACGGCGCCGGCGGCCGGAGCCGGGCTGGAGCTGGGACACACGCGGGATGGAGCTGGAAAACACGCGGGATGGAGCTGGGACACACGCGGGATGGAGCTGGAAAACACGCGGGATGGAGCTGGGACACACGCGGGATGGAGCTGGGACACACGCAGGATGGAGCTGGGACACACGCGAGCTGGAGCTGGGACACACGCGGGATGGAGCTGGGACACCACACGCGGGATGGAGCTGGGACACACGCGGGATGGAGCTGGGACACACGCGGGATGGAGCTGGAAAACACGCGGGATGGAGCTGGGACGCACGCGGGATGGAGCTGGAAAACACGCGGGATGGAGCTGGGACACACGCGGGATGGAGCTGGGACACCACACGCGGGATGGAGCTGGGACACACGCGGGATGGAGCTGGAAAACACGCAGGATGGAGCTGGAAAACACGCGGGATGGAGCTGGGACGCACGCGGGATGGAGCTGGAAAACACGCGGGATGGAGCTGGGACACACGCGGGATGGAGCTGGGACACCACACGCGGGATGGAGCTGGGACACACGCGGGATGGAGCTGGGACACACGCGGGATGGAGCTGGGACACACGCGGGATGGAGCTGGGACACCACACGCGGGATGGAGCTGGGACACACGCGGGATGGAGCCAGAGGAGTTTGGGAAAAGCGAAGGATCCAGAGGTGCGGGTCTGGCTCATCCCCGGCGCTGGGTGGAGATGTGGGGAGGAGGAAGAGTGTCCATGCTCTTCCTCACGCCTTGGCGGACGCTTTGGCTCCTCCTGAGGCGTCAGAGAGTCACGGAATTGTTTATAGGAGAAAAGTTTTAGAATCTCGGGTTTTTCAGGGTTGGAAGCGACCTCCAAAGGCCATGGGCAAGGACACCTCCCGCTAAACCAGGCTGCTCGGAGCCTCTGTCCTGGGTGAAGGAGGTGACACCCCCAGGAACAAGCCGTGACCCCAGAAGTCACGGACCTGGAGCGGGATGTCCCCAGAGCGGGATGTCCCCGGAGCGGGATGTCCCTGGAGCAGGATGTCCCCAGAGCGAGATGTCCCCGGAGGAGGATGTCCCCGGAGGATGCCCAGGCAGGGGCTGAAATGCCCCCCAGCCCTGAGCTCTCATCCAGGACACGCTGGGAGCAGGAAGGATGTTCCCTGCGGGAATTCCCCGTTTCTCACAGAAACGCTTTGCTCTCCTCACCCTTCCCACCCGTGGTGTGTTCCGAGGGTGACCAGAGTGACACGAGTGGTTGGATTGTCCCCTGCTGGCCCCACAGTGACCCTCGGTGATGATCCAGGTCTCCACACGCCCATCCAGGTGGTTGTAGGGACATCCCCGTGTCCTGCGCCTTCTGATCTTTTCCAGGTCGGGATTTGTCCCCATCTTTGTGGTTCCTGGGACACATCGGAGCCTCGCAGGGACAATTCTCCACCTTAGAGCCCTCCCTGCTGCCAGGAAGGGAATTTTTCACCGAGATTTTACCCAGTTTGGTTGCGCCCATCCCCACGTCTGTCCAACCCACCCGTGGCAGGGTTGGGGCAGAGCAGACACAGCCCCAGGGTCCTCCAGCGGCACTTTGGGGTCCCCCAGCGGCACTTTGGGGTCCCCCAGCGGCACTTTGGGGACCCCCAGAGGCACTTTGGGGTCCCTGTGTCCTCCAGATGTGCCCAGGGGACGCCGCCCACCCTCGTGGTGCCCAAAAAGGGCGCTCAGGAAAGCAAAGATGGATAAATCCCAGGAGTCCTACTGCGGGACTGGTGTGGGAAGAGGTGGTGAGGGATGTTCCCTGCTCCATCCCCCAGCCCTGGAACACCGGGATGAGCCGAAAAGGGGCTTGGCACGGGTGAGAGCCGGCTGTCCCTGCGCGGGGCCCCGCTGCCCGCACACGCCAGGTAACGCCGGGTCTCCTTGGTGACGGATTAGGGGATTAGAGGGCTCAGGTGAGGCCTCCGCACGCGATCCGGGAACGGGTCTGGGAACGGATCTGGGAATGGCTCCAGGAACGGCTCTGGGAATGCCCAATGTCCCCAAGGAATGGGAACCCCGAGTGTCCCATGGAATGGGAATTCTGAGTGTCCCCATGGAATGGGAATGCCGAGTGTCCCTGTGGAATGGGAATTCTGAGTGTCCCCATGGAATGGGAATTCTGAGTTGTCCCCATGGAATGGGAATGTCAAGTGTCCCCATGGAATGGGAATGTCAAGTGTCCCCATGGAATGAGAACATCGAGTGTCCCTGTGGAATGGGAATTCTGAGTGTCCCCATGGAATGGGAATGCCAAATGTCCCCATGGAATGGGAATGCCAAATGTCCCCATGGAATGGGAACACCGAGTGTCCCCATGGAATGGGAATGCCCAATGTCCCCATGGAATGGGAATGCCAAATGTCCCCATGGAATGGGAACACCGCAAGTCCCAGTGGCTGGAGCTCTCCCATCCCAGCTCCCGGCCGCGCTGTTTGCCCTGTGTTATTTGAGCATTCATCTTGTTCAAGCACCACTTTAGCGCCGCAGGACGGGCCCTATCTGCAGAAAAGAGCCTTCCTCCCCCGTCCCTCACTTTCCCCCGGGGCTGGATTATCCCAAATAAACACTCACGTTGGGTAATGGTTAACTTTAATGGCTCAGGCCTCAGCGGAGGGGTTGATAGTCCCGGGATACAGGAGATAAGGGCAGGGTTTGAAGGGCAGCGCTCGTGGCCGCTGTCACGGCCAGCACGGCCCCTTCCCACAGGGCTGGGAACATTCTGTGCCACCTTCTCCGAAATTCACCCTGCTGGAGCTCTCCCTTGCGCTTTCCAGCAGCTGTTGGGAGCGAGGATTTGTCCCCACTTTGCCACAGCCACCCGTGTGTCCCCGATGCCACAATCCTGAGCTCCGGGGATTCCCGCAGAACCCGCCCGGCGGCTCCTTCCCGCCGTAATTGTGTTTTCCTGAGTCAATGGATAACTTTACAGCCCGGGCACATCAAACACCTCAGCCCTCATCTGCCGGGGGAGATGTCGCGACAGTGAAGTTCAAAGTTAAAGCCACCCTCAAAGTCACTGCCAGGCTGGGGGGACATCTCCAGCGGTGTTCCAGATCCCCAGGGGAGCTGGGCTGGGTTTTCTGCCCCTCATCCCACCAGACCGTGGGCACAGGGTGGCACGGAGCAGGACCTTCACTGTCCTGTGGGACCTCCCAGCTGCTCCCTCTGGAATCACCCAGGGAGCAGAGGGAGCACAGAGCCTCGCTGAGCCTCCCCCAGGGAGTTTCCCATGCCCACCCTCCTTCCTTGTGTTTTCCAGCTCCTGGACACGGTGTGGTGGCACCAGCATCACTTCCTTCTGAATTCCAAAAAAAAACCCAAACCAAGAGGAGCCTCCTGTTGGTGCCATCACCTCCTGGTGATCCCTGTGACACCATGTGGCCTCCTCCAGGCTTTCCCAGGGATTTTATCCCTCCTCCTGCTTCCCTCACTGTCCTGGACCAGCTGGATCTTGGCATTCCTGGAGCTTTAACAGCCCAGCAGGAGCAGTCCGTGCACGGACCCAGCTTTTACAGCCATTCACCATCGGCACAAACAAGGCCAGGCCAGGGACAGGGGCAGGAACAGGGACAGGGACAGGGGCAGGGACAGGGACAGGGACAGGGACAGGGACAGGGACAGGGACAGGGACAATGCCGGGGGTCACTGCAGGGAGTGAGAGCCATGGGGTGGGAGAGGGAGAAGGACTTTTTGGGATCCTGCTCTGTTGAGGTCCCACTGAGGGGTGACTCTGGACTTCCATCTCTGCTCTGGGCCCTGTCCCAGACCTGTCACTGCTCAAAGAGGATGAGCCAGGTCTGACATCTCTCCTGATGACAGCCGTGTCCCCAAGGACAGGAGTGGGGCACGGAATGTTCAGGTGTCTCATCCCTCTCCTGTCCCTCTCCCCCTCGTGGCTCTGCTCCAGCTCCATCCTGGATGCCCCATTTCCTTCCCCAGGATAAGGAATGGGAGCACATAAAGGTGAAAGGATAAAAACCAAGGATTATGTCCCTCCTCTCCCTCCCCGTGGCGCTGGGACAGGGACCACTCCAGGCTCACACTGATCCTGGATCCTTCCCTGCCTGGGCACTCATTGCCCCAGTAAAACAACTTAATTTCCCCTTTTCCTTAAGCCTGGAAAAGCAGGAGGTGGAGGCAAAAAAAGCTCTTGGAGTGGGAAGGACCAGAAGCCAGACCACGTCTGCAGGTGATAAAATTTTATTACAAAATAGAAGATGGATCAATATTCCTGGGGGAGTTTGGTGGGGGAGAGAGGCTCTGTAACAAACACAGCATCCCAGGAAAAGAACTCTTCCCTCCCCACACACGTTTTCCAGGCCCCAATTTCTTCCCCATTGTGTTCATCTCGGATAATGAAGGATCACCTGGAAGAACCCACAAAGTCACACAGCACTTTTGGCCTATTTACAGCGATTTTCTCCCCGTTATCAAAGAGAGGTGAGGCACCCACATTCCAGCGTTTGATCCACTCCTTGCAAAGCTTTTCCAAAATGTCCCAGGGGACTGGGGATGGGGGGACCTTCATTTGTCACGAGTGTCACGTGGCTCCATCAGCACCACTCCCCTTTCCCTGGATTTCTCCCCAAAAACAGCTGCCCTCGGCCACCAACACAAACCCAGAGCTGTCCACTCTGTCCATAGAAAAGTAAAGGAATAAAAGCCAAGGATTTGCCATGATTCTCATTCTTAAAAACAAAAAAAAAAAAATCGTTGCATAGAGAAGCATTTGCATGTGAGGAGTTTTCATACAGAGCAGTGGGTGGGTGCTAAAACACTTCTGCCCCTTATCAAATAATAAAAAAAATATATATATTTATATATTTACACATACAAAGTCCAGGGGAGGACGAGCAGAGGCTGTAGGGAAAAAGATTCCCAAGATTAGCAGGAAAATTATGTCCAATTCCCCTCGGATTTCAAGCTGCCTGTTGGTAGGTTTGGCTTTGTACTGGTTTTTAGCAAACTGGTTTTGGGCTCCATCAGCATCAGGGTGGGGAAAGAGGGGAATTAGGGATGGGGAGAGGAGGTTTCCTTCTCCAAAGGCAGAGGGGGGTGAAGAGACCCCTCTGAGAGGGCCACGGGTGACACACACGGGGACCCTGTGCCTTGTGCTTTGGCTCCTGCACTGCGGACGTGAAACCACAAGAGATTCCCTCAAAAAAACCATCTTGGAGCGTGGAGATTGGTGCTGAGGGCTGGAAAACTGTTCCCACTGTTGGGGAAAACCATGCAGCAATTCCACGGCCTTTCCCTCCTCCGTTCCCACCCTCCCTGGCCAAAGAGCCATGGGGGAGAGTCACCGCAGAGCTGGACCACCCCAAAGCCTACAGCACACCAAAGGACCCCAGATCCTTCCTGCCCTCCTCTCCTGTCAAACAGACCCAATGGCATTGGGGCTTTTTATCCGAGGAAAAGGCCGAGCAGGAACCCAGCAGTGGCTTTGACAACAGCAGAGAGGAGTGGGCTCCAAATTCCCACCTGAGCGTGCCACGGCCCAGCGTGGCCTTTCATCCCACACATCAACCCGTGTGTCACCCGAATTCAGCCAAGGGAAAACAGGAGAGGAGGAGGATGTGGAACAAATCAATATTCTGCTGGGCACAGCAGGCCCATTATTCGGTCCTGATTTATTTACAACTCTCACAGCTGGTCTTGGAACTGGCTCTTGTTGTGCCCAAATTTAACCCCTGGAAGGCTTTGGAGAACGGGGGTGTGCACCCCACAGGACGGGGGGAAGGAGTTTAAGGGAGCCAGAGGTGGTGAACTGTGAGGTAGTCATGTGATTCCACTCTGAACAGCAGGATTTATTGGAATTTGTTTCCAAGATGCTTTTTTCCTTTTTTTTTTTTTTTTCCCATCTGATGAAATGGCAACAGCACAGGCCCGGTGGGACCAGCAGCCACCGAGTCCTTGGGGGAAGAATTTGGAGAAGGGCACCACTGGTGGATTCTGGGACACCAGACCTTCAGCAGTGGCTCTTTTGCTGTCCCCTGGGTGGCTTCAAGCCCACCCTGGTCCTCCCAGAGACACCTGAAGTCCAAATTCTTCTTGGAAGCAGAAATGCTAAGGACACAACCATAAAAACCTGGCCAGGCAGGGCAGGTGTTCACAGTCCTGAGCTGGCTGCCAGGAATGGGCTCAGTGACACTTTTGTCACCTGCTTTTGTGCTGCCCCTTGTTTGAAGGGTGAGCTTGTCACAGGTCTGATCTTCTGTGCCCCCACAGAGACTAGGATTGTCACCCTCAACAGCCCTGGGCACGGCTCCTGTTCTGGCACAGCATTGGTCCCACATCCATGGTCACACCATGGGGGACAGTGTCACATCCATGGTCACACCATGAGGGACAGTGTCACATCCATGGTCACACCATGGCACTGGAGCCACATCCATGGTCACACCATGAGGGACAGTGTCACATCCATGGTCACACCATGGGACAAGGTGCCACGTCCATGGTCACACAGTGTCACACCCATGGCTATGCCATGGGACTGTCCAAGAGTCTCTGAGTGAGACCTGTCACAGCCAAGCTGTCACATCCTCCAGGGCCTCACCAAAGAGGCAAGAGCCATCCCAAAAGGCCTCGAGACACGAGGTCGCTCCTGAGTGACAAATAAATAGCAGGGCTGCCGGAAGAAAGCCCTTGGGAATCCAAGCTCCATGGCCTCGGGTGCCACCAGGAGCCACGTCAGGAGATCAGTCTGCTCGTTTGAAACGAGCTGGGCGGGTTCCAGCCTCTTGTAAAACCAGGCAGAGTCGGGGCCAGGCTGGCGGGGGCTCTCGGTGCGCGGCGGCGCGGGGTCGTTCCTATGTACAGGCTCTTCCCTGGGAGAAGGGAAGGGTTTGAGCTGCTCTCGGACAGGCGGGAAGGGAGGCTGCTCCTAATTCTGGTGCCTCTTCATGTGCAGGGCCAGGTGGTCGGAGCGGGAGAAGCAGCGGCCGCACGCCAGGCACTTGAAGGGCTTGGCCCCCGTGTGCTTGCGGTAGTGCCGGGTGAGCTCGTCCGAGCGGGCGAAGCGCCAGTCGCAGCCTTCCCACGTGCACTTGTAGGGCTTCTCACCTGCCCGGGGGACAGCCACAGGTCACGCCTCTGGTGTGCCCAGCCTCCCAAAAACACCCCCAGGCCTCTGGAGATGTCCACCCTCCGTGGCGCTGCCAGGGATACCCACAGCGCACAGCCACGGAGCGGGCTGCAGCACACGGGTCCTGTCCCTCTTCACCCCTTACCCAGCCTCCCAAAAACACCCCCAGGCCTCTGGGAGACACCCAACTTTCCTTGGCACTCCCCAGAGCACACAGCCCAGAGCCACTGAGGGATTGAGCTGCACCAGCCAGGTCCTGTCCCTCTTCGCCCCCTTCCGCTTTGCCTCCTAGTGTTGGAGTTTTTTGGAGCGTTTCTAAGTGCTAATTCACAACTTGTGAATTAGTATTCTTTTGTGGTTTTTTTTTTTAATAAAAAGCCAAAAATTCCTAAGGAAGGTGTGAGTGGTGAGAGGCACCAGGAGGAAGACAGGGCTCTAAATCTAAACTTCAATCAGAAAAAAATCTAAATGTTTTGAAACTGCCATCCAATGTTGGTGGCTTCCCCGTCCCTGGAAGTGCTCAAGGCCAGGTTGGATGGGGTTTGGAGCAACCTGATCTACTGGAAAGCAGCCTTAAATGATCAGACAGCCTTTAAAGACCCCTCCCAAAGCCAAACCATTCCAGGATTCCATGACCTAACGCTCCACACCTCCAAGCTCCCCCACCAGCAGCTCTGTACACAAGGTATTGTGTTTCCCTCGGAGCGTTCAGGTGATGTCATCCCCGTGCCCTCTCCCCCTCCCTTTCAAACACACCCATTCCCAACCGAAATCCATTCAAGCAGGCGCCTTCCCAGCCAGCTGGGAACTGGGCTGGAAAAGCCGCTTCCAGCCAGGCCACGGGGCTGAACCCTGGCTGCAGCCCTGTCCCCACGCAGGGCGTGGTGCTCTCAAATATTAGTGCTGCTCTTAACAGCCTGAACAAGCAGGCAGAGTTCAGGGAATGTGCTGACATTCCCGACCTCAAATATTTACCCTTTCCGGGGCCAATTGACGGGCGCAGCGGGAGCGCACGTCCGCAGCACACGCGTGCACAGGCATGTGTGCCCTGCCCTGCCGTGCTTCCAGGGATTCCTTCCTCCCCAGCCTTCCAGGGAGACCTTCCCGTGCTTCCAGGGAGCTCTTCCTGCCACGGGCTACTCCGTGCAGCCAGGGAATCCTGGAACAGCTCAGCTCGGAAAGGAGCTTAAAGCACTTCGTGTTTCACCCTGCCCAGAGCAGGTGCCACCAGCTTCCAGGGATTCCTGCATCACCTTCTAGGGATTCCTTCCTCTCCGTGCATCCCAGGGAGCCCTTCCTCGCACAGGCTGCTCCATGGAACGAGGGAATCCTGGAATGCCTCGGCTTGGAAGGGACATTAAAGCCCATCTTCCTCAGACCAGGCTCCACTGGTCTGCATTGCACCTTCCACTGGATCCACGTCCTGTCAACCTGGCCTTGGATAACTCCAGGGCTGGGAATGCCACGCTGGGCCAGGGGGGTGACATCAGCCACAGCAAAGTCTCCAGTGCTTAAACACAGCGGATAAAACACAAACCCACGGATCCATGAACCTGGAGGAGGCAGAGCAGCACGAGCTGCTCCTCCAAAAACCCCTGGATGCTGCTCCATGGGAAAGGGAGGGGGGTTTTATGGCTCAGGTAAACACAGCTCTAGCAGAGGATTTATGAGGAGTTGGTGGGGGTTTTATGGGACTTGGGGCATGCCAAGACAAAGGCAGGATTTTCCCAAAGGCAGGATTTGCCCCTTGCAGCCCAGACATTGTCCCCTCCAGGTCACCTGGCTGGGTCAAGCCCACCGAAGCCCTTGGCTTTCAAACAATGCCAGGTCGATCTCCGGGACAGAAAGCCAAGGTTTGCCATTGTCCCAGGTTTTCCATTGTCCCAGGAGCTGGCTGCCTCTCCCAGGACAGCACGGCAGGGCGGGCTCAAACAAAGGATCCAAGGTGGCATTCCCGGCCCCGGGGGTTTATGTTTAACCTCACAATGGCACCCAGGAAATGAATGGTGGCTCCAGGAGAGGAAAACACCGGGCCCATGGCAACGGGAAACCACAAGGAAAGAGCTCCCACATCGTGGGTTTCTCAGGCAGGGAATGGGACGTTTTTAACCCCTCAGTGGATGGAGCTGAGGCAGGATTTGGGGTGAGCCCTTGCTCTGGCAGCTCTGGTGATGACCTCAGCGAGGCTAAGGCTCCCAAAGCAAAACACGAGCCTTAAAAACATTGTTTGCAGAGATCCTGGTTCTGGATTGGATTCCCTGCTTTTTGCTCACCACCACCAGTTCTCCTGACTCCTCAAGCTCACCGCCTCCCTCACCTCTCCACCCTTCCCTCTAACAGCAAGGGAAGGAGAGGAGGCAAAGCCTCCTTTGGATTTCCCTCCTGATCACTGGGAAACCTGGAAAAACCGCGGAGTTTGGCTGGATTTCAAACCCACCCAAGTTTTCCTGGTATCACCTCCTTGTAAGGAGGCGCCCAACTCATGGAACCCGTCCTGGGCACAGAGTTGCCAACAGAAGGGACGAGAGCTATTTCATCTAATTTAATTCAATTTAATTTTAAAGCCCCGATCCCAGACTGTGATAAATCCCTATCAGCGCCCAGCTCGGGGACAACATCCTTCCTGTTCCTTTTTTTTTCCACCCCTTCCGTGATGTTTCCCAGCCCCCTCCTCCCCAGCCCCTGCCAAAGAAATACCGCGGCTCACGCACAAAGCGAAATTCTTTGTTTGAAGGGCTGATAAGGGGAGGCAGGAACAGAGCCAAGAGCAAGAACCAATTCCCAGCCGCAGAATGGGGTTTGGTCGTTGTTCATAAAAAAGAGAAGTGAACTCTGGGCCCGGCTTAATTGCTCTCAGTAAAGATCAGCCCTCCTATAAAAGAGATTTATGAGGGCACTGATGGTTCCTGGACTACCTGGGGATCTGATAACATTTCAGGTATAATAAATGCCTTAATGAGGGCGCTGGGGCCTGAATGCGGAGTGTCACGGAGCTGGGATCAGCCCAGGGGAGCTGTGCTGGGAGCTGCTCCCAGCTGGGGTCCCCGTTGGCACCGTGGCACCCTCGGGAATGAGGGCACAGCCCATCCCTGCAGGGATTGGGAGCCCTCCCCTGCGTGGGCTCAGAGGGAGTGGGACCCACTGAGACACGGGGGGTTCCTCCCTCTCCTTGGGAGCCACAGGAGGGGAGGTTGACACAAAAGAGATGCCCTGGTCTCCTCAGAGATCCTAAACATGCAACGCAGGCCTTACACAGTAGGATCAGCAGGATCAGCCCCAGGCGGGATTTGGGACATCTCAAGGGAAGAGCTCAGAGTGAGGAAAAAAAAAATAAAATCAGTGAACCAAAGAACAGATCAGGTTGGGAGGGACCTTAAAGCTCATCTTGCACCACGATAAATTCCACTGTCCCAGGTTGCTCCAAGCCCCAATGTCCAGCCTGGCTTTGGGCACTGCCAGGGATCCAGGGGCAGCCACAGCTGTGCCAGGGCTTCATCCCCCTCAGAGGGAACAATTCCTGCCCAGTATCCCATCTGTCCTTGCCCTTTTTGGGGGGGTTTGGTACCTGAGGCTGGCAGCGTTTCCTGGAGCTGCTCTTACCTGTGTGAGTCCTCTGATGTGCCTTCAGGTGGGAGCTCTTGGTGTAAACCTTTGAGCAACCTGCAAGGACAGAAAAAAAGCACAATGTCTCTGTGAGAAAGGAGCCTTTGCTCAAGCAAATTCTGATATTTGAGCAGGGGGACAAGGCTGGGACATGCAAATAAGCCTGGCTTGGGCTCAGCATTAACTCCAGAGTGTTTGCTCTTAGGCAGACAGACTTGAACACCTTCTCCTGCCACCCACGGGAATTGTGCTGGGAATTAGGGTGGGCAGAGTCAAGCACAGAGGTTCAAACCCTCCCCTTCCACCACCACTAGGATGCAAAGACTCAATTCCCCCACGTTTCTGGCCCTGTGCTGCCCTTTGTCTCTCTGGGTTCCAGTCAGAGCTGATATCACTTTGCAAGGCTGGGTTTTGTAACAGCCCTGGCCCAGCAGATGGGGTACAAATGTTCCAGGAAGCAGGAAACAGCCAGGGACAGTCACAGCTTGGCTTCCAGGTCCCAGAACAGAGCCAGGAGGGAAGTGTTTTCACAAGATCAGCGTGAACAGGTTTCGTCAAAGACAGGGTTTAACAGAGACACCGTGACTGGGGAGAAGTTCCAACAGCAGGTGTCTCAAGATGAGTTAGTTTTAATTCCTCCGAACTTTCAGTTGGAAAAAGCTTAAAGGAAGCCTCTGCTGCCCTTTCTGGCCCTGCTGCTTTGTGTGTTGATGAGGACATTCAAATGTGAATTTGCATTTTTATGACCTACACGTGTATGAGCAGCACGGGGACATTTTTCACCTCAGTGTTCCCACCAGCCCAAAGGAGCCTCTTGCCCAGGATCAGCCCTTGGTCCTGTCCTGCTCAGATGGGGCAGGAGCTGCTTGTCCCCTCCTTGGCAGGAGGGACAAGGGGTGCTGGCCCCATTCAGTTTTGCTTCTGGTGCTCTGAGGCTTTGACAACCCCTCACGTTTGGGAGAGAGGTCTTGGAATCATGGAATGGTTTGGGTTGGAAGGCACCTCAAAATTCTTCCTGTTCCACCCCTGCTTCTGGCTCAGAAAGCCCCTGATCGACAAGATGCCAGAGAATGGGAAGGTGCAAGCACAGAAAGGTCTCTCTCAACCTGTCCTGCTCTTAGGCAGCTCCTGGCATCGTGGCTGGAGACAGGATCTGGAGCAGACAGAGCCTCTGGGCTGACCTCCAGCCACTCCCATGCCATGGAAAGAGTCCATACGTCTCACAGGAGGCAGTTAGGAAATGACTTTCCTCATTCACACACCCCCATGGGAAAACTGTTTGCTAATCCACAACAACTGGTCACCACTGGGGATCAGCCCAGGAAGTGGGAGGTGTGTCCTGCCTCCAGGAGTGGCCATTTCCAAGCCCTCAGAAGGCTCTCACTGGGATCTCTCAGTGGGGTTTGCTTCCCTGGTGTGTGCCATGGAATCCCAGACTGGTTTGGGTTGGAAGGAAAGTTCATCCCATTCCAGCCCCTGCCATGGGCAGGGACACCTCCCACTGCCCCAGGCTGCTCCAAGCCCTGTCCAGTCTGCCCTTGGGCACTGCCAGGGATTCAGGGGCAGCCACAGCTGCTCTGGGATGACCCACAGCTTGAGGGCTTGGAGCAAACTGGGACAGTGGAAGGTGAGGTGTCCTTACCCATGGCAGGAGGTGGGGTGACATGGCCTTTAAACATCCCTTCCAGCCCAAACCACTCCATGGCTGCCCTGGCACAGCTCCTGCTGCAGCACACGGAGCCATGGAAGGATGGCACAGGGATACTCAGCTCACTGCCTCCTTGGAAGATCAGAACTCTCAGAGAGAGTCCAGCAGTGCTCTTGGTGGGAATTTCTCACTGGCTTTCCACCCACTGTGAGAGGGAGGGGAAGGAAGGGTCAGTGGGAATGGCAGGGTGGCTCCATGTGGGGAGTTGGGAAAGACCAGAGCAAAGCAAGAGCTCAGGGGCAGATCCCCAGGAGCAGATTCCCAGGAGCAGATTCCCAAGTGCAGATTCCCAAGTGCAGATCCCCAGGAGCAGATTCCCAGGAGCAGATCCCCAGGAGCATCCCTGGTTTTGCAGAAGCTCTCTACATTACTGAGTCTCTTTTGCCAGAGTATAAAGGGAAAGGGAACGGGACAAAAGAGGAACCACACTGAGCTGCTGGGACCGACCTCTTCTACTCCCTCCCACTTCCCCGGGGCTCCATGCACAGCTCCATCCCAAAGGGATCTCAGCCAATCCTCCCTGGAGGCTCCCCCCATCCTCGGGGTGCCCAGAGACCCGCAGTGATGAGCACACCTGGGTAGTCACAGTGGTGGATCCTCCTCTTCTCCAGCTCGGGGTTGTTGCGCCGGTTGTACTTGGGGGGCTGCATCACCACGTGCCCCTGGGAGAGGCCCCCGACGCCGTTGGGGACTGGGGGGATCTGGGACGACTGGACCAGCTTCAGTCCAAAGGTGGCTTCGTAGGACGGCGGGGGAGAGATGGTGTTGATGAGCTCGGGCTGGTTCTCGGGGCTGCCAGGCTGCGAGTTGGGGGGCGAGGGGGGCAGAGTCACCCCCGGGGCTGGGTAGAACTGCCCAGGGATGTTCCCGAAGCTTCCCTGTCCCTGGGCCACGTGTGGGTACTGCTTGAGGGGCCCCGCTGGCTGCACGGGCCTGTGTGCCACGCTGGCCATGGAGCCCGTGGCCATGGTCACCCCGCCGAGGCAGCTGATGGCCGTGGTGCTGGAGGAGGAGGAGGAGGAGGAGGAGGAGGCCAGGCCGGGGATGTCTGCGCCAGCAGCGCCCAGGGGCAGCTGGAAGAGCTGGGACTGCTGCTGGTGGGCAGAGAGCGGGATCTCCGCCGGCATCTCCTGCTTGACGAAGATGTTGTTGACCGCCACCGACTGGGGCATGCTGAACACGCTGGTGAAGTCGGGCAGGGTCTGCGTGGGGCCCGAGGAGGACGAGCAGGGCTGGGAGAAGCCGGTGCCGGGCTCGGTTTTGATCTGCGGGAAGGGGGCCACGGGTTTGGGGGGCCGGTAGAAACCCGTGCGCAGGTGGGTGGTGTCGGGCAGGATGACATTGATGTTCACGCTGTAGGGAGTGGAGCTGGGTTTCTCCGTGGAGAAGAACTCGTCCACCACCGAGGCGCTCTCCCGGCGGTATTTCTTGTCCGGCAGCAGCGGCACCGGCGGCGCCTCGCTGGACAGGTACTTGTCCATCTCCGAGCGCCCCTGCGGCACAAACACGGACACGGGAGCTGGGAAAGGTGACCTCGGCACACGGCCCGGGGCACACCAAACGTGTGAAGGGGATCTGGGCAAGCAGGAAATGGACGGAGCAGCAGGAACAGCCCGCGAACCTGAGCTGAGGTGATTTAGCTCCGGGTGTGACTCAGCCAGACTGCTCAGGGCTGAATCAGCATCCTCTGCCCTACTTCCCCCCTCCCTATCTCCCTGATAACGCTGGGCAGCAGGGATAGGATGCAAGGAGGACAGAAATGAAACCTGATAAAGGGGAGCAAGCTTTGGGGGCAAAGCTTTGGCCACACAAATAGCAGGGTCGAGCACAGGAATGGGATGAACCCAGGATCACACCTCAGGCACGTTGGATCTGCAGCCCACCTTGGACATCCTGGCTCTGGTCTGCTTTAAACTCAGCAGCCTGAGGAGTGTTTTATTCTGGGAAAATCTCTCTAATGAACTCAGGAATTCTAGGACAATGTCTTTAATTGTTTTGGAATAATTTGGGCCTATAAACCTAAATTATATTGCCACAAATTCCGTATGTTCTGAGCCTAAAATGGGAACAGCTCCTGCCTATCTGCCTCACCCGGGCAGTGACTCAGCCCTGAGCTAACCTTTGGGTTAGTTCTGGTTTTACAGAGCTGTTTTTACAAGCCTGGCTCCTCCAAGCTCCCAGAACCAGAAGGCTCTGGTTCCTTCCCCTCCTGGTTCCTGCCTGCTGGGGCATCCCACTGGATCCAGGCCCAACAGTCCAGCACCCTGATGGAGGAAATTCATCTTCTGGTGCTGGATGACTCAGGTTCTGCTCGTTGTTGTTACAGATCCTAGCACTAAAGCTCTTGTGCCGAGCTCCAGCCCTTAATTACGCGGTTCTCCAAGTGTCAGAGCCCTCATTCCTATGGAGAGCAGCTGGAAAACCACCAGGTTTCCCTGGCAGAGCCTGGAGGGCACTCCAGGAGCGGGAGCTGAGCTCAGCCCACGCCCTGAGCCAGGTTTCCAGCCCTGAACTGTGTCACCACAGTGCCATGGGCCAAAGTCAGCCCTGCTGCCACCTCAGGGCTCTTAACAAAGCTGGGCGGGAGCCAAGAGATTTCCTCGCCCTTTCCAGGGAAAGGAGCACGGAGCTGGTTCAAAGAGCCTTTGCACCTCTGGGAGCCCTGCTGGCAACACGTGGCTGAGCTGGCTGTCACCCAGGCGTGGGGACAGCCACAAATCCACCTCAGCCACTGGGGAAGGAGCCCAGGGAGGCCAGGCTGGTGCTGGGACTGGTGTGTGCACACAGCGTGCTGGGAATCCTACAGAACCAGGGAACTGTGGAAAAGACCTCGAAGGGCATCGAGTCCAACCATGACTTGTCTGTCCTCCTTAAACGTGGAGGTGCTGGAAGTTCCTGTCCTGGGTAAAGGGAGCTCAGACAGCCCCTCTGGAGAAGGAACCAGAGCCTTGAGCTACTTGTGGAGTCATGGAATATCCTGAGTTGGAAAGGATCACCCAGTCCAGCCCCTGGCCCTGCACTGACACCCCAACAATCCCACCCTGAGTGACCAAAGGCTCCTGCAGCTCTGGCAGCCTCAGGGCTGGGACCATTCCCTGGGCAGCCTGGGCAGTGCCAGCACCCTCTGGGTGAGGAACCTTTCCTAAAATCCACCCTAACCCTGCCCTGGCCCAGCTCCAGCCGTTCCCTGGGTCCTGTCCCTGGTGCCTGCCCTCCCTCTCCACCCCAAGGCATCAGCAGAGGCAGGGAAGGGGCTCAGAGAGCTGCACCTCCCTTCCAGCCTCACGGGGAGCTCCAACCCCGGCTCCCTCCCTGCTCCTGTCGTGCCCAGAGCCGGTTCCCTCCCTCGGGAAAAGCAGGGCAAAGCCTTGGAGCCCAGCCCTGGGCACTCCTGGCACCCAGGCTGGCACAGGCCAGGTTCCCTCGGGAATCAGCTCGCCCCGGGCAGCTCGGGATGCCGCACATTCCTGAGCAGTGAACGGCCCCACTTGGCAGCAGCAGGGGCAGGGCAAGGTGCTGGGTGCCTTTTCCTTCCACACTTCCCCTTATCTCTGGCATTTCACTTTTTCACCTCCAGTTCCCAAGGGAAGCTCCTCCTGCCGCAGGGGACCAGGCAGGAACATAAATGGGGAAGGGTGTGGAGCTCAGAGGATTCCACTCTAAAGGATTCCATGGAGGGTCCTTGTCTGGTGTCACCCAACGTCCCTTCCTCCAGAACCACCCCTCCCTGCAGAGCACGGTCTTTTGGGAATGGGAAGTCCTGGTCTTCCCATTAAAACCCCACAGTAATTCCCCTTCAGGCTCCTGGAGGAGGGGGTGGTAAGGGACAGCAGTGGCTGTCACCAGACAGAGGGACACCAGCCCTGCCCCACTGCTCTGTGTGTGTGTGTGTGTGCAGAACCTGGACAACAACAATCCCACCCCATGGAATGCTCCACTGTGCCACGGTTCTGCAGGGATCCCAAGCACCAGCTCCTGGAACTCTCTGTAAATTTCCCACCGAAAGAAATGGGAGCGTTTTGCCTGTGGCCCAGAAATGCCTGGAGAACACTGCCTGGCCTGGTGCTGGCACCTCTGACCCCAGAGCACTTCCCAAGCAGTGCCCAAATTCAGCGGCTGAGGGAGCTGGGGAAGGGATTGGAGCCCCAGGAGGGGCTGAGGGAGCTGGGGAAGGGATTGGAGCCCCAGGAGGGGCTGAGGGAGCTGGGGAAGGGATTGGAGCCCCAGGAGGGGCTGAGGGAGCTGGGGAAGGGATTGGAGCCCCAGGAGGGGCTGAGGGAGCTGGAAAGGGGCTGGAGCCCCAGGAGGGGCTGAGGGAGCTGGGGAAGGGGCTCATCGTAGAGAAAAAGAGGCTCAGGGGGCACCTTGTGGCACAGGGGACTGGCAGAGACGCGTCCCAGCTGGAAGGGGGGATGGAAGGAGGGAGTGGATGGGAGTGGGAATGGGGAGGGGAGGAAAGTCCCAGCTCAGTCTCTTGGGGAATTCTGTGTTTCCTCTCCCCAAGAGGAGCAGGAGGACGCAGGGGAAGGAACGAGGGGAGCCACTCACCTCCAGGATGAGCGGCGGCATCCTCTGGTCCATCCTCATGGGGTGCAGCTGTGGGAGGCAGGGCTGGGTTACTGGGCTGTCCTCCCCACCTTGGGCACCCCAAAGATCCCCCCAAATTCCCCTGCCCAAGGAGGGACCCCCCAGAGCCTCCCCCAGGTGTCCCCCCTGCCATGGTGTCTCCTCCCACCCCATGACATGGAAGCAGCTGATGGTTGCCCACCATGGGCTGATGGTTGCCCACTGTGGGTTGATGGTTGCCCACCATGGGCTGATGGTGGCCCACCGTGGGTTGATGGTTGCCCACTGTGGGCTGATGGTTGCCCCCCATGGTTGGAGCCTGTCCAAGGAGGAAGGAGGGAAGTTCTTTGGAAAGAAGAGGCGAATGGGAAGTACAGAGCTCTCCCGAGGAGACCGAGGCGCAGCACCTTAAATCCCTTTATCATCCCCACACGGATGGCAGTGAGCTCACAGATGTCCTGCACCTCTCCCAGATCCCCTGGGGTCTTCCCAGACCCCTTGGACCCAGATCCTTTCTCCAAGGTCAGGGCTCCAAACAGGCCACAGTTCTCCAGCACCAAGAAGAAGGGAAGAGATCTGGGATTCCTCCAAACCCCAAACCAGTATTTAGCAGCCTCCTGTGGGCTCGCTCTCATTCCACATCCTTCTCACTTCCAGGGGAATGTCAGATCCCAAAGCTGGAGGCCCCATATGCTCTGCCAGGGATCCAGGGGCAGCTGCTCTGGGCACCCTGTGCCAGGGCCTGCCCACCCTGCCAGCGAACAATTCCTGCCCAACATCCCACCTAAAGCCACCCTCTTTGATTTGCAGCCATCTTTACATGTCCAGGAAGAGAAAGCCAACAAGAAACTCCTCTCACACAGCCAAAGCACTGAATTCTGGAGGGATTTTCCCCCCAAGGTCACCCAAGTTTGACCCTGGAGAAGCATCTCCTCAACTTGGCAGAGAAAGAAAACCGAAATGAAAACGAGGAGAAGGCACAAACCAGCACCTTGTCCACTCCAGTGAGGCCACTGGACACCAGTTTGTGTGGCTGGACCAGCAGTGTTACACCCAGCACACCCAAACCTGCTGACCAAAATTCCCTGGAGGACAGGATAACCCCAGGACCAGCCCCTGGGAGAGCTGGAGGATGTGAAGCTCCCAGCCCCAGTAAAACCAGCGGCTCAATGAAGAGAGCAATGCCATCCCACCCCTCCAGAGTGGATTTTCCAGGGTTTTCCAGTGGTTCACAGGGGTGGACATGAGCCTCTGCACTCCTGCCAGTTCCCATCAATCCTGCAGGAGCCTGGGGTTTATCCCTGGATCAGATGTCCCCGGCTGGGGGAACTGTTATCAGCACAGAGATCGATTCAAGCAGAGTCCAACACAAACACTTCTTGGCAGGCCCCAGATAAACCCGGATTAACCACGAGCACCGAGAGCTGGGCTGGGGCTGCCTGGAGGGGCTGGGACGTGGCTGTCCCCTGATCAAACACCTCCTAATCTGCAGGTGACAAATGACAAACGGCCCGAGGAACATCAGGTGTTGTCACCACCAGGGGACTGGGAGGGAAATCGGTGTTTTGTGAACAGGCAACAGCTCTGGAGGTGACACAGGGAGGGGCTGGGGGGTATTTCACCAGCCCTGTGCTCACTCCTGCCCGGCCAGAGCTCCCATTCCCTCTCCCAGAGCGGAGATTCCTTCTCAGCTGGATCCCAGCCCCCAGCGTGGTGCTGCTGCTGCTGCCAAGAGCTCTGGGGACAGGGGGCAAGAAAAATGTCACCTGTGCCCACGCCCGGCAGTGAAGAGCATCCAGCCCTGGGGCCCAGCATTAGAGGGATGTGGAACTGCTGGAATAAATCCAGAGGAGGCTACGGAGCTGCTGCAGGGCTGGAGCCAGGCTGGGACACCTGGGGGTGCTCACCTGGGGAGGAGAAGCTCCAGGGAGAGCTCAGGCAGGGCCTGAAGGGGCTCCAGGAGAGCTGCAGAGGGACTGGGGACAAGGGACAGAGGGACAGGACACAGGGAATGCCAGAGGGCAGCGATGGGTGGGATGTTGGGCAGGAATTCCTGGCTGTGAGGGTGGGCAGGGACTGGGCTGGAATTCCCGGAGCAGCTGTGGCTGCCCCCGGATCCCTGGCAGTGCCCAGGGCCGGGTTGGGATGGGGTTTGGAGCAGCCTGGGGCAGTGGGAGCTGTTGGGGTTGGGTGACCTCTAATGTTCCCCCAGCACAAACCAGCCCATGCCTCGGTGATCCTGTGCCGTGGGGGTTCAGGGAACGGGGGAACAGCACACACGAGGGGAAGAGGAGCCTGTCCCGGCCGTGAGGGAGCACAGGTGTGGCACAACGGTCGTGCCACAGCCCAGCCTGGGCTCTTTCTCCTCCGTGCACCTGCACGAAACTCCAGCCTCCAAGGGAATCAGCAAACAATGGGCAGGATAATCATCAATCAACCCCCCTGGCACGGCCCCGGCAGTGCCCCTTTGCAGGCTCACTTTATAAATAGCCTGTATTTATATCCAGATTTGGTTCAATATCAGCATTTATTGTCTCCTGGTTAAATATTGACCTGGGTAAATATTTGTCCCTCTGATCATTTGGGTTTGATACCGACCTGGATCGACGTTATTTTCTGTTTGTTCCTCAAGTCTCCTGGAACTCTCTGTAAAACGGGATTAGCAAAGAAAGCCCCGGGACTCTTCCTTTCAAGTGCCCAACGTGTTTGGCTGCTGTAAACAACAAAGCCGTGTCCCAGACAGGAGCCCAGCTCCCGTGGGAATGTGCTGAGCCCAGGAATGGGCTCCCCTGCCTGCCCCACAGAGCAGCTCCAGGGTGAGGGGCTGCCCTCGAAGCCTCCATGGATTATCCGGGCTGGAAAACACCTCTCAGGTGATCAAGTCTAAGGTTTACGTCATCCACTCCAGACATTTGCCCTTCTCCTGCCTCAGTTCCCTGCCAGGGAAAGGATGTGAGACCCTCCTGCCCAAACCTGGGGGCTCGGGGCAGCTCCAGGACGAGGTGCTGCCCCCAAATCATTGATGGAATTTCCTTCATTCCCCAGCTTTGTGCCCATGGATGGCCTAGGAGATGGGGAGGGTTATCCAGTGCTCTTTCCTGCCCTTGTGCTGGAACCCCCCGAGCAGTTCATGACTCCCCAGGAAGCAGGGAATCTCCATGCAGGCAGCCCCACTCCCAGACTTGCTGGCTGTGTTTGCAATTCCTTCCCTGCAGCAGCTGATAAAGGCTCCCTCCAGGGCAATCCGGCTCAGGTATTTATCATGCCACAATCCCAAAGGCCAAGGGAGCCAGGGAAAACACCCTCATCCAACTCCAAGGTCAAGGGGCTGCAAGAGGAGCAGCTGGGAACAGCCAGGCTCCAGCAGCAAGCAGAAACCTTTCCAAAAATAAAGCCATAAACGGGTTGAAAAGGAACAAAAAACCCCGGAGATTTTCCATCAAAGTTCCTGGAGGTCGATCTGGGCTGATTCCTGGTGTGAGCTGCTACAGCCCCTTGGATGTGTTTTTTTGGGAAAAATGAAATTATTTAATGTCATCCCAGCTCCTGGAAGATCAAGAGGCTTGGAGCTGCTCCAGCCTCAGCCAAAATGTGGCAGAGCTCAAGGAACCCTGGGTTACACGGGCACAAATCAGTGCTGGATTTGGGATCAGCCAGGAGCAGGGAGCCCCTGCAGCTCCACTGCTCCTTCTGGACTCAGCTCCATCCCAGAACTGCCTCTTGGATGTCACAATCCCCAGCGTCACCTGGACAAATTTACCCATCTGCTCCTGGCCTCAGGACACTGGGGTTGTCTTTGAGCCTCCCAGTTCCCCCAGTTACACATCCCTGCCCAGGTCCTGAACGTGCTGTGGGAGAGGCTTTGGAGCCCCCAGGGATCCTCCCCAGCTGCTGGGATCCACTGTGGCAGCTCACACTGCTCTCCAAGGCACATTCCCAGGGGCTGACGGTGGGATGAGTCACTGGCTGCTTGCTGGGGCTTGTGGAGCCCTGCTGGCACCCAGAGCCCAGCCCAGAGCCCACGGATCCTGTTCTTCCCGGGAAAACCAGAGGGACAGAGCCTGGGCAAGGTCAGGCTCCACGTGCAGACAGCAAATCCCCCCATCCCTGCCATCCCCCATCCCTGCCATCCCCCATCCCTGCCATCCCCCATCCCTGCCATCCCCCATCCCTGCCATCCCCCATCCCTGCCATCCCCCCATCCCTGCTGCCCCAGCTGTTGGGAAAACAAAACCAACCCTGGGGAAAGTTGGGCTGGGCCAACTCTTCTCCCAAAGCTGGACATCCCCAGGCCAGGAAGGTGCTGCCAAAAGAGGGACAGAGAGGGGACACTGGAGCATCCCCTGCTGCCCTGAGTCCTGTGCTGAGTGTTTCATGGAATTGTGGATTGGTTTGGCTCGGGAGGGACCTCAGCAATCACCTCATTGCACCTCCTGCCACGAGCAGGGGCCTCTGTGCTCCTGCTGTGGTCCTGGGAGCAGAAATCTGGAATTTCCTCCAGATCCAGGGCCTTCCCCCCAGACCCTCCCTTGGCACGTTTTCCCTGTGTTTAAAGGGATCCCCAGGTAATTAGGGGAGGCTGATTATGGCACAGGCCAGTAACAGCTCCCAGGAGAAGGCTCCGAGCCCTGGAGAAGCTCCAGCAGGAGCCTTGAGAAACACAAGGACTGGGACACTCCTGGGATCCCCAAAGGGATGGCAGATCCCAAATCAATGGATCTGAGCTCCTCCCATGCCACAGAACCACAAAAGCCCCAAATATTGGAAGGTGGCCAGAACTAAACACTCAGAAATGCTTTTGGATGAGCAGCTGGGGAGATGCTCTGATTTTCCCCAACAAATTTGGGGCTTTTCCACAGTTTAGAGAGAATTAAACCTGCTCTTTGTGAAGGATTTTAATATAGCCAGCCATTGCTGGGTTTAGCTCTCTGAAATATCCCTGAGGAGCAGAAAAACGATGATTTTATAGAGACAACACTAAAATATTTGGGGCAAATAAATACTAAAAAAAAAAAAAACAAAAAAAAAACAAAAAAAAAAAACACAAAAAAAAAAAAAAAACCACCAAAAAAAGCCCCCAACCCACAGTTGGATGGGCTGGAGAGCATCCACATCCTCTGGCCTCTCCAGGATGGGGTTGAATCCATGAGATAAATTACCTCAGGTGTGAGGGATGTGATACTGGATGGATAATATCCCGGGTTTGGGGATAAACCTGTGTTTTAGAGCAGCTGCAATGGGATTAATTCCTTGCCATTCCCTCCTCCTGCTGGCACTGAAAATCCTCCCAAGCGCGAGGTCCTGAAATGCATTTCAACCCCGCAGCTCCCGCTCTGCCCGGGAGCTCAAGGGCCCTTCCCACCACGCTGAGAAAACAGCAATTTTCCGAGAATTCTCGCAGCATTTCTGAACTCAAAGAAAGATTGTTTGAGTTTCAAGCCGAGCTTGAAGCAGGGGCTGAAGCTCTTTGATGTGGCAAACAGCCCACGGGGTTGGGTTTTTTTTTTTGTTTGTTTGTTTGTTTTTTGTTTTGGGGTTTCTTTGGGTTTTTTTTTTTTGGGGGGGGTTGGTGGGGGCTTTTGGTGATTTTTTTGGTGGGTTTTTTTTTTTTGGTTGGTTTTTTGGTTGGTTTTTGGGGGGTTTTGAGTGGGGTTTTTATTGTTTGTTTTGATTTTTGTTTTGGGGTTTGGTTTTTTGGGGGGAGGGTTTTTTTTTGGGGGGGGGTTTTTTGGGGGGGGATTTTTTTTGGGTTTTTTGTTTGTTTGTTTGTTTGTTTGTTTGTTTGTTTTTTGTTTTTCATGCTAGCTCAAATCCTGAGAACATCTGAATTGCAAACAGGAGTTCTCCAATCCCCAGAGCCCTGGCGGGGACCCCGGGACTGCGGGAACGAGGGAAAGCAAACACTGTAATCGAGCTCCACAAGACGCTCGTGAGTGCGATTATTTGCAGTGGATGGGCTGGATAAAAGAACTCAGTGGAGCAGGGAAGGAGGAACAAAACAGCGCCGGGAGGTGACCGAACAGGTTTGAGAAGGGGAGGAAAGATGCAGAAACACATTCCCCAAAAGCCGGGGTTGGCTTCCCACCCAGCGCCCAGGAGAGCGATGGAAGGAGATCCGCTGCCTTCCCTCCTTTTCCAGCTTTCCAAAATGGAAAATAACCCCCCAGCCAGGCACCGAGCCGGCGCTTTTCCAGCTAATCCTGCTGGATGGAGGGCAGCGGGCAGGGAGGAGGACGAGCAGGGCGCACTCGGGATCCTTGTCCCCTTCCCTGGCCGGATTTCTCCGGGCAGAACAATCAGCCTTTGTCCCACCGCCACAAAAAGCGCGGCTCAAAGTTCGGCCGAGTGATTCCGTGGAGCTCTTCCATCCTGCTCCTCCTCCTTCCATCCTCCTCTTCCTCCTCCTCCTTCCAATCCTTCTCCTCCTTTTCCATCCTGCCCCTCCTTTTCCATCCTCCTCCTTTTCCATCCTCCTCCTCCTTCCATCCTCCTCCTCCTTTTCCATCCTGCACCCAACCCGAGGAACTCGGCAGGGTTCCGGGCATCCAGAAAAAAAAAAATAAAATAACGAATATTTTTGGGTGAAGCCCTCGAATGTGTCTGGTTTGGGCTCACTGGTTTTATCCAGAGCTCCCTGGAGCTGCTCTGCCGTGGCGCCAACCCCTGGCACACGCAGGTGGGGACTCTCCTAAGGGGCTTCCTTGCACAGTGAGAGGGATAAATGGATCCTTTCTGGGAGCTGTCCCAATTCCCCGTGGCCCTGCAGACACTTGCCTGCAGGCACAAAGCCCATCAGACTTGCTGGTCCCGAAAACATCGGGATCAGCTGATCCCAGAGCAAAACAGATCCCTCGTGTAAGGCTCCAGCCGCTCCCAAAGCCATCCTCGGCCCAGAGGGATCAGGTGTCTGATCCCTCCTTGTTAAGAGTTACCCCCCCATCTTTCCCACCCCATTCCTGCACCCCTGGAGCCTGCCCGGGCTGCCAGCACCCTTTGGAAACGCATTTTGCTCACTTCCAGGGAATTTCTGAACTCTTCTCCAAAGCCAGGAGGATGCCCAGGGGAGGGGATTCTCCCCAGGCATCTCCTTCCAGGCCCAGAGCAAAATTCCAAAGTGGCCATCTCCTCCCCTTCCCTGCAGAACAGCCGAATTTATTCCCTTCCTGCAGCTCCTGAGAGCCCAAGGGAATGGACCATCCCCTGGGAGCTGTGCTGGGCACTCCAACACCTCCCCTAAAAAATAAAGCAGCTTTATTTATGGAAGGCAGGAGTCTCCTGGCCCTGAGCAGGATCCATCACCCTGGTTCCAGCTGGGCAGGAGCAGGAAAAGCCATCCCTGCTCCAGGGGCAGCCACCCTCAGGCCACAGTCGTGACAAGGACATGGCAAAGGAGCTGCAGGATGTGACCCAGGGACAGGGCAGGATGGAAACAGCTCCTGAAAGCTGGAGCACTCCTAAAAATGCTGGAGCCAGCTCCTCCCGTGATCCAGAAGCAAAATCCCTGCCAAGATAAAGTCAGAGGAGCGCCACAGCTCTTCCACCCTGTTCCACTGCTCTTCCCCTCTGCTGGAAGGGTCTGGGCAGTGCCATTCCCGGCACTGAGGAGCTGAAGTGCCAGGAAAAGCTCTGGGGACACTTTCCTGATCCCATCTGATGTGTCCAAGCACCTCCCAGTTGCTGGAGATGTTTTATCTGTCCTCCCCAGCCCAGAGGGAGCCAAGGACAGGGTGAGGAAGCGCCTGTGGGGCAGGAATTGGGATCAGGGGACACAAAGGGAGCCCTTTGCTGCCCTTCCTCAGCCTGCAGCCAAGGAAAATCCCTTTCCACACTCATCAGGATCTTCCTGGTTTCCCAGGCCAGCCTCAGCCCCAGCAGGAGCTCACCAGCCCCACCACAACTGGCCCGGGGCCTGGCACAGGCAGGAAGGGGTTAAACCGAGGGCCAGGTGCAGGATTGTCCTTCTGTCTCTTCCCTGCAGCTCCTGCCCTCTCCAACACCAGAATTCCCAGCCACCGAGACAGGGATTGCCTTCCCAAAGTCCCCGCAGGAGGAGCCAATTCCTGCCCTGTCCTTCCAGCCCCGAGTGACCCCGGGATGTCCCTCCAGCCCCGGGTGGTCCCAGGATGTCACTCCAGCCCCGGGTGGTCCCGGGATGTCACTGCAGCCCCGGGTGGTCCCAGGATGTCACTCCAGCCCCGGGTGACCCCGGGATGTCACTCCAGCCCCAGGTGACCCCGGGATGTCACTCCAGCCCCAGGTGACCCCGGGATGTCACTCCAGCCCCGGGTGACCCCGGGAATGCTGTGGCAGCCAGGTGGGAGCAAGGATAAAAGCCCCAGGCCCCTCACTCATCCCGGGGAGCCAAGAGCCATACAAAGGGATCAGCTCCTCCTCGCCTGAAGTGTTCTCTGGACGTGCCTTACTTTATTATTATTATTATTATTATTATTATTATTATTATTATTATTATTACTATTCCCTCCAGCATCAGCTGCTGGAGATTTAAAGAGGAAAATGCTTTTTCTGGCTGATCTGACTCCAATCAGGAAGGAAAAGTCTTTTCCTCTCACGAGCCCTTTTCTCTCCTCTTTTCTTAGGCTGGGTGTTTTTTTTTTTGTTTTTTGTTTTTCGGTGGGTTTTTTTGGGTGGAAAAGCCAAGGAAAGGCAAAAAAACTGATTGGAAACCCCACAAAGGATCTGTTTCCACCCGAGTCAGATCCAATGAAATTTTCAACCGCAAACAGCTCCCACGTGAAAAGCAATTTTAGGGGGATATATATGGCAATGGGCCTTCGAAAGCACAGGGGTAATTTGCTCCTGCCTCTTCCCAAGCTCGGGCAGCCAGAGCAGAGGCAATCGCCCCGAGCTGGAGCCTGACAGGTCACAGCCTTTGGCACCAGCCCTGTCAAACCGATCAAAACCCTCTGGAGCAAAGGCTTCCAGGCCCTGCAGCCCTCCCGTGCTCCCACAGCCGCTGGAATCCGCCAGGAGAAAGGAGCCAGGGCATGGAAAACTCCTCCCTGGAGGCGGTGGGGTCCAGCCCAGGGCTCTCGGGGTGTCCCTGGGTGGCTTTGGGGATCCTCGGGATCCGCTCAGCTCCCCAGGGTCCCCACTGCTCAGAGAGGGGACACACGAGGGTCAGTGGCGGAGGGGTGACACCTCCAAGGCCACCTCTCGGCTGCCACCACCCCAGAGCAAAGTGGGACCGAACTGGGAGGAGAAATCACCTTTCCCTTGGGGGCACAGCCAGGGTGGGCTGGGGATGGAGGTGTCCCCAAGCAGGGGTGTCCCCTGCCATGGGTGTCCCCGTGAGGGGGACAGGAGGTGGCTCAGGGCCAGCCATGGCCACACCACCTCATCTCAGCTGGGTGGAGGGAGGGAAGGAGCCAAGCTCTCCGTCCCCCAGCCCGTTCTCAGGAGGGCTGGAGGCAGCTGACAGCTTTTCCCCCCAGGACAGAGCCCGGAGACAGTCCCCAGCTTTCCAAGAGCCACCCCCAGCCCTGATCCAGGTGATCCCCAAACCCCACACGGAGGAGCAGGAACGCCACAGGGGAGGGAGAAACCACCCCACAGGCACCAGCACTGCCGACAGCCCCTGGGGCTCCAGGAAATCCAGCCTGGCCTTGGCCTCCCTGCGAGGGACAGAGCCCCAGAACGGCCCTGGGGACACGGGCACCACGGGGGGACAAGGGACGGGGCAGACGAGCTGGGATCCCTGCTGGACCTCTGGAGGAGCAGCGGCTCCTGGGGGTCCCTGAGTGTCCCCGGGCCTGGAGCGTTCTCACCCGCCTTAAAATGGCGCTGGGGCCGTGGGGCTCGGGGTTAATCATTACCCGGGCACCCCACGGACCGGGGAGAGGGGAAAGCACGGCTCTGCTGTGGGGCTGGCCGGCCTCACCCTCCTTCCCCTGCAGGAAGGGTGGCCGGAGGTTCTGCTGGTGGGACACGGAGCTGAGGGAACGTCCCAAAGCCTTGCTGGAGAGGTTGGGCTGCCAGGGAACCTCGGGGAGCATTCCCTCCCCACCGCGGCGGGGGGAAACACAGAGAGTGAAAGAAGAAAATGGAAAAGGAGGTCTGGTTTGCCGTGTGGCAGGCGCAGGCACAGCCATCCGAATCCCAAAGCCTTCGGGGCGGCGGAGCCCCTGGCCTGAGCCCCGGCCTGGGAGCAAAGCCCACGCTGAGCACCGCCAGGTTTGAAGGCAAAAAATAAAAACCAAAAAACAAACCCCGACCCCAAATTCCCAAACGAAACCCAACACGCCCAGGAGAAAACCCGGCCCAGGGGGAAGTGGGAGCCCACAAAGGCACGGAGGTGTCGCAGCACCAACGCCGGGGAAAAAAAACAAAGCCGAACTGAGCTGAAAGCCCGAGGTTTTCGGGAGGCTCCGCACACCTGAGCGGGCCCTTACCTGCGCCAGGTCGGGAGGGTTCTCCAGGGGCCGGGAGGGGCCTTTGATGTCCTCGAAGACCGGGTGGTCCTCGTGGGGGTCCCCGGACATGCTGACGGGTTTGAGCGGTGCCAACACCGCGGCGTCCACCAGCCCGCTGCTCATCCCCCCGCGCGGGGACGGGCCTGGCCCGGGAAACCGGGGAAAAGGGGGGAAAAGGGGAGGGAAACAAGGAAAGGAAGGGCAAAAAAAAATAAAAAAAAATCCCCTGAGGCGAGCCGCAGCGAGGTGCGCTGGTGGGAGGCCGGTGCGGCTTTACCTGGCCGAGGGAAGGTTTACCTGGCCGGGGAGGGGAAAACGCCCGAAGCTGGAAGCGGCGCAGGGTGTGGAGCCAATCAGGCTCCCGGTGCCGGCCCCGCCGAGCATAAAAGGGAGCCCCGAGCCCCGGCAGGCGGCCCGCGGAGCGGCGGCACCCCGGCGGCAGCCCAAAGCCGAGCCGGAGCTCCGTCACCAGCTGTGCTCCCACACCTCGGGATTCCATCCCAGCCCCGTGGACAGGAGCTCCGTCACCAGCTGTGCTCCCACACCTCGGGATTCCGTCCCAGCCCCGTGGACAGGAGCTCTGTCACCAGCTGTGAGCCCACACCTCGGGATTCCATCCCAGCCCCGTGGACAGGAGCTCTGTCACCAGCTGTGCTCCCACACCTCGGGATTGGATCCCAGCCCCGTGGACAGGAGCTCTGTCACCAGCTGTGCTCCCACACCTCGGGATTCCATCCCAGCCCCGTGGACAGGAGCTCTGTCACCAGCTGTGAGCCCACAGTGGGCCTGGGAAGCTCTGGCACGCCAGGGTTTGATCCCCAATCCCAGGCTCTGTCACCAGCCCTGATCCCAAACGGAGCTCAGGAAGCTCCCAGGGTTTGATCCCCAAATCCCAAACTCAAGCTCCATCACCAGCCACGCTCCAGCAGAGTGCTCAGGAAACCCCAGCACGCCAGATTTAACCCCAGATTTAACCCCTGAGCAGGTGGCCAGGAGCTCCATCACCAGCCACGCTCCCACACGGAGCTCAGGAAGGTCCTACACCCCAAGATTTAACCCCAACCCCAAACTCCATCACCAGCCACGATCCCACACAGAGCTCAGGAAGGTCCAGAACTCCAGGATTCAACCCCGACCCCAAACCCTGAGCTCTGCCAGGCTCAGCCCAGGCAGCTCCAGCACCACCAGGATGGAGGGAAGGGGTCAGTCCCCAGCCCTGAACAGCCCCCAGCCAGGCCACTGTCCCCAGGCTGAGTCCCCTGCGCTGGAACAAGGGGGTATTTCAGGTTTTTTACACACATGGGTACTTTTCAATGAGAAAATGCCATCTTTCTATGAATGGATCAATTTTGTGCCAAAACTGATTTTGAGAGATTTCCTGCTTGCTCACAATTCTCATTGCCAGGGTTAAAAAGTGAAGGATCAGAGAGAAAAGTGAAGGAGCAAAACCAAAAGGCACAAACCCTGAAGGAAAAGAGAAGCAACGGCTGGAGAAGCACAGGCAGGTAGGAGGGCACAGGGTTCGTATGGAGACACCAGGCAACTGTGTTTGGGTTTCACTTTTGGGCAGGACGAAGTGTAAAGATCCAGAGATCCGGGGAATAAAAATCACCTCTCTGGCAGTGAAAAAAAAAAAATAAATTCCATTCTGCTCAAATAATCCAGCCCTGACCATCCCCAGCCCCTTCCCAAGGAAGAGCCTGGATCTTTCCCCTCTCCGTGTTCGTCCATCCCAAATCAGCCCAATTGTCCACTTCTGCCACCCCACACCAGGGACCAGAACCATCAGCTGAGGGGGCTGAGCACCCCGGGGAGTGGAGCTCGTTGAGCCTTTGGGAAAGCTCAAACACGGGAACAGCTCCGGCCTTGCAGGGGGTTATTTTCCAGGGAAGTTGTGCTGCTGCTGAAACACTCAGCGGGGCTCCCGGGTGCTGCAGGGACAGGGGATGTGTCACCAACACATGGAAAGAGGGAATTTTATCGTGAGGGTGCCCAGAGCAGCTGTGGGTGCCCCTGGATCCCCGGCAGTGCCCAAGGCCAGGCTGGATGGGGCTTGGAGCAGTGGGACAGTGGGAGGTGTCCCTGCCATGGCAGGAGGTGGCACTGGATGAGCTTTAAGGTCCTTTCAACCCAAACCATTCCACGGTTCCACAGTAGATTACAAAACCCAAAGGATGTCCCTTTCTCTCCGTGGCACCCGCAGCTGAATCCCGTTCTCAGAGCAGGGCTCCATCCGTGATTCCCCGAGGCGGAGCTGCCTCTCCTTGCAGGGCTGGGCCAGATCCTTTATCTGCCCCTGGAGAACGGCCTTGAGCCCGTGTCCGCCAGCGGCCCTTTGCCCCGCGGGTCCCGTTGTGTCCCCACGTGCCACCGCCGATGGCACAGAGATAACGTGCGCTCCCCACCTTTGCCTCCCTCAGCCCACGCAGAATTCCCTGCTGAAAAGCCGCCACCGAGAGGCTGGAGAGGGTTGGGGAAGTGGGATCCTGGGCAAGGAGGGGATGGAGAGACCCCCAGGGAGCTGGGAGGGGGGTCCCAGCCAGGGGGAGAACAGGGGATCCCCGTGATCCCGGATCCCAGCGCTCCGGGTGCATGGGAACGGTGAGGAAGGACAGCCAGCTCCTCCTCTCGAGAGGGAGCACGAGGCACGTGAAGCCCCGAATTACAGAGACTTGAGCTAAAAAGGCAAGAAAGGCACCACATTTTGAGGAAACCTGGATCAGGTGGGGAAGCAAACCTCAGGTCCCACTGCCCAGGTCACCTCCAGCCGCCCTCACACCTCAGCGCTGGGCTGGCCACCCAAGGGACCCCCAAGAAGGGGAAGGGGCCAGGGGAAGGGGCCAGGGGAAGGGGCCGGGCCCTGCCTGGGTGTCCCTGGCCCTTCTCTCCCCCTCCCTGCCGCCCCCCCAAAGGCAGGCCGCCGGCCCGGAGCGATGCTGCAGCACCCACCTCTCTCGGGAGCGCGGTGGACATCCCCCGTCCGCTCGGCCTCTGCCTCCCCGGGCCGAGCACAGCCGGCTTTGTGCCGGGAGCTCCTGCAAGTGGCGGCTGCTGCTGGGGATGCCTGTGGCCAGGGGGACACCCTTGTCGCCCGTCGCGGCACACAAAGGTCCGCCGAGCAGCCCCGCGCCTCGCCCGCTCCCCCAGCGAAACCCAAAACCGCCTCTTTTTGTCTTTGCCTTTCTCCTCCTCGGGAGATTTCCAGCCATCAAATGTTTCCCGGGAGCCCTTCAAAGGAAAAGCGGCCGCCCCATCCCGTGCACTTGCTAAACCAGTCTGAGCAGTGCCGGGCGGGCGGGAGAGGCCCCGGCAGCCCCGGCAGGGGACAGGGACAAGGGACAGTCCGCAGGGCCCGCGGGGGAGCCCGAGCCACCCACCGGCGACACGGGGGTGTCCCCAGGCAGCAGGACCCCCAGCAGGCAGCAGGAGCCCTCCCTGCCGCTGCTCCTTCAGCGGAGAAGCACTTTGGGGATTGCTAAATTCTTCTGCCGGGCACGGAAAACGTGCGGGCAGGTGACGGGCAAGAGCCCCGAGGAGCTGGGGGAGCCCCAGTATGGCCAGTGGGGAGCCCCCAGTATGGCCAGTGGGGAGCCCCAGTATGGCCAGTGGGGAGCCCCAGTATGGCCAGTGGGGACCCCCAGTATGGCCAGTGGGGAGCCCCAGTATGACCAGTGGGGAGCCCCAGTATGGCCAGTGGGGCAGTGGGGAGCCCCAGTATGACCAGTGGGGAGCTCCCAGTATGGCCAGTGGGGCAGTGGGGAGCCCCAGTATGACCAGTGGGGCAGTGGGGACCCCCAGTATGGCCAGTGGGGCGCTGGGGGGGCACTGGGAGGACCCCAGCCCCGGCAGGGAGATGGAGCAGCTCCTGCAGACGTTCCCGGGGGAAGAGGAGGAGGAGGAGGGTGAGGAAGCAGAAGGGCCTGAGGCTGAGGAGAGTTTCCAGGACAAATGCAGGGTGGGAGGAAGGGAGTGGCATCCATCGGCCTTTTTTCCCCAAAAAAAAGACCCCAGCCTTGGACCTTTGCCAGGCCTGGAAAACAAGCAGGAGGGTTTTCCGTGCTCCCACCAAGCACAACGGCGGGCTCCGGAGAGTTCCCAGGGGTGAGGAGCTGGATGGGCCCCTGGTGCCAGGGGGTTCTGGCACCCCCAACGGGGGTGGCACTGCCCAAAGTGGGGTTCACCTCGCCCTTGGCACAAGCTGCAGCACAGTCCCGGGGATGGGGCAGGTCCCAGGTGAGAGCCGCGGGCTCTGTGCCTGTGGAAAGGGCTGGGACAGCTCCAGAACTGCCCGGGGAGGAGCTGAAAGCCCCGGGCTGGGCTTAAATAAACCCAGGGATGGGAGCGGGGGCTCATGTGGAGCTGCTCAGAACAATTAAAAGCCCTTAAGGATTTTAATTAAAGCCCTCAGAGCAATTAAAAACCCAGGAAAGCGGGCTGGGGGAAAGCACAGCCTGGACTCCCTGGGATGACAATTCCAGCCCCTGGGATGACAATTCCAACCCCTGGGATGACGACTCCAGCCCCAGGGATGATTCTAACCCCTGGGATGACAATTCCAACCCCTGGGATGACGATTCCAGCCCCTGGGATGACGACTCCTGCCCCTGGGATGACAATTCCAACCCCTGGGATGACGAGTCCAGCCCCTGGGATGACGATTCCAGCCCCTGGGATGACGACTCCAGCCCCAGGGATGATTCTAACCCCTGGGATGATGATTCCAGCCCCTGGGATGACGATTCCAGCCCCTGGGATCATGATTCCAGCCCCTGGGATGACAATTCCAGCCCCTGGGATGACAATTCCAGCCCCTGGGATGACGATTCCAGCCCCTGGGATGATGATTCCAGCCCCTGGGATGAAAATTCCAGCCCCTGGGATGACGACTCCAGCCCCTGGGGAGGGGTTGGCGCCTGCTGTGTCCTGTGTGGCAGGACCTCGGCATCTCCTCCAGGCGCAGGGCGATGCCCACACACCGATGTCCCTTTGTCACAGGACCCTGTGTGAGCCCCAAACCTCCGCAGCTCCTCCTCGGGGCTGTCCCGCTGTCCCGCTGTTCCCAGCCCAGCAGCCGCTGCCGGGGCCGGTGGGAGAAGCCGCGGCCGGAGCAGCAGAAGGGGCTGATGCCCGTGATGCTGGCGGAACTCCCAGGCGCAGCCTTGGCCCCTGGGGCTCCTCACCTGTGCCAGGGGAGCACCGAGGGCTCGGCGCTGCCGCTCGGGGAAATTCCCAGAGCACGGGAATCCCTGGGCTGCTCCCGCTCCTCGCCCAGCGCGGGCCGATGGCGCCACCGGGTGCCCGAGAGCCGCCAGCGGGTCACGGCAGCGCCAGCCCATCACAAACCGGGGGACAGAGGGGACAGAGGGACCCCCCGAGCATGGCTTTGCCTACCCAAAAGGGTGAGCACGGAGCCTAAGCGCCACCCTGAACCTTAACACAGGGTGACAGCACCCCTCAAAGAGCGCCCCAAAGGGCAGCCCCCAAGAGCACCCCCCCGAGGAACCCCCCAGCGCTGACACACACCCTGAGCCCCGCAAGGGACCCCCAGGCTCCGGCTGGGGTGCCACCAAGCCCAGTGACCCCCCTGAGGGTGTCCCCAGGGAGCCCCGGGGGTCAGGGCCGGGGGTGACAGAGCTGCTTTGAGCTCGGGGTGCCCCTGGCCGGGTACCCCACGTGGGGCACCGTGGGGTTGGGGGTCCCGGGTGTCCCTCGGGTGTCCCTCGGTCCCGCCAGGCCCTTTAAGAAGCTCCACCCTCGGCCGAGCTCATCAAAAGGTGTCAGAATTCTCAAATCTTCCAAAAGAATTTTTTTTTTTTCATTTCTGTAAGGAGTAGTTGTATCTTTTCTTTGTCGTTTTTATCTCTGGAGTAGGACATTTTTCATGCAAAATCCCCAAAAAGCTTCAATTGAAGAATTTAAGAGGTTTTTTTCTTTAGTATTCCTTGGAGTCCTACATCTGGGCTGTTCATCAGGATGATGAAGAGAGCTGGGATCAGGCTGGTGTCACCCCACTCTGTCACCCTCTGTGCCCACCCCATGATGTGTTTATCCAGCTGTGGCCTGGACATTTTGTCCAGAAGGACCTTGGGGGAGACATGATCAAAAGCTTTGCTTGAGTCTAAAGAGATTCCATCTCCTGCCTTTCCTTGATCAACAAGATGGGACACCCTGTAGTAGGAGGAAATCAGGTTGGACGAGCAGGACTTTCCCCTCATGGAGCTGTGACCCATTATTGTGTTGTTCTCTCTCTGTTCCCACAATCATCTTTTCCATGGTTTTACTGAAGTGAGACTGACAGGCCTGTGAGTTCCAGGGTCCTTCCTGCCCTTCTGGAAAATCAGGACAACAGTCCCCAGTTTCCAGCCAGGTGGGACCTCCTGGAGTCCCAAGACCCTTCAAAATCATCAAGAGAGGCTCTGTGATGGCATCAGCAACTCTTGGAGGATTCTCAGATGAATCCCACCAGGTCCCACGGGGATGTGGAGGGATCCAGCTGGAGCAGCAGACCCTGCACAAGTCCAGGGAGTTGATCATCCCTGCAGTCCTGCTCGTCCAGCTCAGGGCACTGGGACCCCCTTGGTCCATCCTCTGGACACAGAACGCCTTCAACAGCTCTGCCTTGTCCCTGTCCCCTTTGGGAGGTGACATCCTCACCCTGAGCAGGCCAATCCATGGCATTTCCCAGTGCCTCTAGCCATGAACAGGGTGAGCAAAGCCTCCCCCTGGCAGCTCTCCAGGCTCTGCCCCGGGCTGCAGCTCAGCTGGGCTGCCTGTGGCCAGGGACAGGTCCCAGCAGCCCACGTGTGCCCAACCAGACCCTCCCTCAGGCCAGGGACAGGTCCCAGCAGCCCACGTGTGCCAACCAGACCCTCCCTCAGGCCAGGGACAGGTCCCAGCAGCCCACATGTGCCCAACCAGACCCTCCCTCAGGCCAGGGACAGGTCCCAGCAGCCCACGTGTGCCCAACCAGACCCTCCCTCAGGCCAGGGACAGGTCCCAGCAGCCCACGTGTGCCAACCAGACCCTCCCTCAGGCCAGGGACAAGCTCTGCCCCTGGCACACGCTGGCTGCTGGATGGGAAGCTGAGGAAAGGCACATTCCCAAGCAGCTGGGAGCTGTTTTCAGGGCCCTGGAGTGCCTCCCCCGCCCCTCCTCACACCAGTTCCCCCATCCCCACAGAGCCAGGGCAAAAGCCCCAGCCCAGAGGGAGTCTGGGGAGCTCCTGCTCCCAGGCAGCCCCTGCAGGGACTGTCCTGAGCGTGTCCCCACGGCCCTTCCCACCACCCAACAGCTCCACCCTCCCAGCAGCCAGGGGCGTTGGCTTGGGGGGATGGAAGAAACACTTCACCAAATAGTTATTATTAAAAAGCAAAGCGTGTGGCCACAGCCGCTGGTTTAACTTAGAAACAGTTCAAGTGGCCCAGAGTCTTCCAAAAAACCCGAGGGCTGCTGGCCCTCATCCCCCACCCCAACCGTGTCCCACCCCCCTGTAGAATTCCATAAAATAAAAGTTCCACGTTCCACAAAGTTCCCCTTTGTGCGGTGATGATGCTCTTGTTTGTGGGTCACTGCTGCGTTGTGTTTCCCCCTTGTTGACTCCTCTTTTCCTGCAGGCTCTCTGTGGCCCCAGCACTCGGACACACAGAGAGGTGATGTCCCTTCTCCTGCTGGGATGGTCTGGGCATGGAGAGGGAATGGCCAACAGCTCCTGCACGGGGGGCCATCACCCCACGGGGGGCCATCACCCTCGCCACGGCTCCCACATTTTGTCCCCGGCCACCAGGAGGGGCAGGGGACAGACAGCGAGCACACGAGGGGCAACAAGGAGCAGGAGGCTGAGGAGCCTGAGGGTGAATTCCAGGTGAGGAGTCAAGGAGCCTCCAGGCGAGCCCAAACCCAGGAATAAGAACAAGTGGGGACAAGAGAGAAGGGGCAGCAGTCCAGAATCCATTGTTTGCCGTGCCGGCTCCCGCAGCGGGCTCGGCTCGGCCCGGCGCTCCCCGCCCCGCCCCGCAGGAGCCGCGGGGAGGACGGACGGAGGCAGGGCAGGCGCCGCCGGCTCCCGGCGCTCACATCATGACGTGCCGCCGGCGGTGCAGCGCCAGGTGGTCGGAGCGGGAGAAGCTGCGGTCACAGTCCGAGCAGCGGAAGGGTTTGATGCCCGTGTGCTTGCGGAAGTGCCGGGTGAGCTCGTCCGAGCGGGCGAACTTCCAGGTGCAGCCTTCCCACGTGCATTTGTAGGGCTTCTCGCCTGTGCCAGGGGAGCGCAGAGGGGGTCAGCGCTGCAACAGTGAGCCCCCAAACACCCCCCAGCAGAAATTCCAAACGGGAAACACCCCACCCACCCACCCGCCCCTCTGCCCAGGGCCACAGCACCACTCCACGCCCCCCAGCCCCTGGGGAATCCGGGGACACCAATGCCACCCCTACCTGTGTGTATCCTCCGGTGGGCTTTGAGGTGGGAGCTTTTGGTGTAGACCTTATTGCAGCCCTCGAAGTCGCACTGGTGGATGCGCCGCTTCTTCAGGTCCGGGGAATCGGCTCTGGGCCCCCGCGCCGCCGGCCTGCAGGGAGCAGGGAGAGCTGCAGCCACGGCCCCGCGGGCCCCGGAGCCCACGGGGCTTTCGGGGGGATAAAAGGCTGCGGGAGGCACAGGCAGGAGGAGACTCACTCTCTCTGGAGGTCCTGGAAAGGCGCCGGGCCGCTCTCGGAGGCGCTGTCCTCGCTGTCGCTGTTCATGTCCATGGGGTACACGGAGCCAGGGTCCATTTTCACTGGAGGGGTCCGGGAAAGGAAAGCTTTAGGGCACCAAGAGGCACGGGGTGAGCACAGAACAGAGCTGTCCCCCCAAAGGCTCGTCTGTCAGCGGTTCAGCCTTCCCCCTGCTCCTGCAGGGCTCCCAGCACTGCCTGTCCCTCCAGAGAATCAAATCCAGCCGGGCACGTGGAGAGCCCCCAAAGGGAGGAAACAACTTGGGGGCACCACTTTTAGCTGCCTGCTCCTGCCCAGAGCAGTGCAGACCCAGGCCCCTCATCCTGGATAAGGTGGGAAGCTGGGAATGTCCTGGGAAAGGGGATTGTGGGGGGCAAAGGGAGCAGCTGAGCTGAAACCAGAGCTGCTGGCAGCAGGCAACCAGTGGGAAGGGCAGGGCAGGCTGCCAGCAGCAGGATGGGTGGAGGACAGGCAGTGCCATGCCCTGTGTGTCCCTGCCCTCCTCATGTCCCCTGGGGGGCACAGGCTGGGGGCTGAGGGGCTTTGTATGAAAACGGCACATGGCGGTGGTAGGGACACTCCTCGGTGAAAAATGAGACCCCCTTCAAGGGTGGCCCTCCAGGAGGCAGGACAGACACCCTCCGCCCCCCCAGATCCCAGGGCTGCCCTTACCAGAGCCGGCGTTCTTGCCGTCCCCGCCGATGAGGGGCACGGTGATGGCGGTGACGCCGTCCGTGGGCACGGTGGTGTAGACGACGGGGAGAGACTGCACCACCACGGGGATGGTCTGCAGGTTGCCCATCTTGCTGGGCAGATTGACGGAGGGGATGGTGTGGATGACGTGGAGGATCTGCTGCCCGCCGCTGCCCTGCGTGGAGGCCAGGATGGAGCCGGGTGAGAGCACGGCCGGGATGGCCGAGGTGGAGCTGAGCCCGGAGGGCGGCACGGACACGGTGCTGGGAGCGGGCAGCGGGGGAGCCACCAGCATGGGGGAAGACTGCACCGAGGTGGGGGGCGGCGGTGGCGGGGCCGAGGCCGGAGCCACCTTGGATTTATTGAGGGAGAGATCGACGGGCTCGGCCTGGGGCTGGCTACAGTCGCTGGCCAGCAGCTCCTCGGGGGGCTCCGTCTTGATGTCGGCTAGCAGCACCGGCGGGTCGAGGGGGCCCTCAGCCAGCAGCGCCGACGAGCTCATGGCGGGCGTCGCCTTCCCCTGGCCCTGCAAGAGACCCGCAGTCCGTGAGGAGCCGGGGAAACTGAGGCACGGGGCGGGGGCGAAGGGGTTTTTTTTAACGGGCTCTCACCAACCAACCGACCGGGGCGGCGCCTCGGGGCGGCTCCGGCGGGCCGTGGGGCCGGCCGGGGGTCGCCGGGCCGGGCATGGCGGGGCCCGCCCGTGCCCTGAGGCGGGGCCGGGCCCGCCCGTCCCTCACGGACCCGCCCGTCCCCTGCCGGCGGCCGCGGCGCCGAGCCGAGGGCGGGAACCGCAGGCCCCGCCCCCCCGCGCGCCTTTGTGCCGGCCCGGCCACGCCCCCCGCGGGCGGGGCGGGGTGAGGGCGTGTCCCGCGCGCGGGGCGGTGGCGGCCCCGCCCCGCTCCTCCCCCCCCCCCGCGCCTTAAAGGGGCCGCGCCCCCTCCCGGCCCGCGCCCCCCCGGCCGGGGTCACTCACGCACTGAGCCGCGGGGCTCCCACGAGTGTCCGCAGTGCCCGCGGCTGCCCCCCGCCGCCCGCAGCACCATCTCCCGGCCCGCGCCGGCCGAGGTGCGAAGGGCCCCGCGGCTCCACCTGGGCTCGGCCGCGGGTGGAGCTTCTTAAAGGGCCCGGCCCGGCCCCCGCGGGAGGCACCGGGCACGGCCCCACCCGCGGCACGGCCAGCGCTGCGCCCCCGCGGGACCGCGACACCACCGAGAGGCAAGCGGGACCCCCTACCAAACCCACCGCAGCCCGCGCTGGGTCCCGGGGCACGCGTGGGGCCGCCCGGCACGGGGGGACCCCTGCCCAAACGAGCTCCCCGTCACCCCCGGCACTGCCCCGCGTCCCCCCGGCGCTGCCCCGGGCCCCCCGCACGTACCTGCCCACGCAGGGACCGTCCCCGCCCGCGGAGCCCCCACGCACCGGCCTCGCGCGGCGGCCCCGCCCCGCCACACCCAGCGCCGCGCCCCGCGCACACGGCCCGGCCCCGCCCGGGGGGGCGGCGGCTCCAGCGCAGCCCCGGCACCGGCACCGGCACCGAGGCACCGGCACCGAGCCTCCCCGGCACCGGCACCGAGCCCTTGGCATCGAATCTTCCCGATACCGGCACCGAGCCCCCCCGGCACCGGCACAGGCTGCTCGGCACCGGCACCGAGCCCTTGGCACCGAACCCTCCCGACACCGAATCCTCCCGGCACCGGCACCGAGCCCTTGGCACCGAACCCTCCCGATACCGGCACCGGCACGGAGCCCAAGGCGCGGGCACGGAACGCCCCGCTCACACGCGAAGCCCCGAATTCCCCGTCCCCATGAAGCCGGACCCCCCAAAGCACCCCAAAGCACACTCGGGGCAGGAATGCCCCACGAATCCCCGCACACAGCCAGGGACGCCCCAGCGCACGCACGGAACCCCCAAACACAGCCCTCACCTATCGCCATGGGCTCCCCCCTGATCCAGCCAGGAGCCCCCCTAAACACACCCCAAAAAGAGCCAGAGACATCCCCCTCTCTGCGCAGAGCCCACCTGTTCACCTGGGGACCCCCCAACACACAGAGCCCCGTGCAAACACACATCACACCCCTAAACAGAGACCCCCCATATTGAGGGGACCCCCCAACACACACACTCAGCCAGGGACCCCCACCCAACACCCCCATAATCAGCCCAGGACCCCCAAAACACTCCCTTCACACACTCACAACTACCAGTACCCCCAAAACACTTCCACTCTCAGGTAGGGACCCCCAAATCCAGGGACCTCCAAAACACCCCCCAACAAGGAGAGACACCCCTCAAACACCCGGCGCTCAGTCAGGGACCCCCCAAACACATCCCCATGTCCTCAAAGCACGCTCTGCAGCCAGACCCCCCCCAAAACCACACCAGGGGACACCCCCAGACAGACAGCCAACTGCCCGCTGCACCTGGGGACCTCAGTGTCCCCCCCGGGACCAGCCCCTCACACCCGGGGGGTCCCCAAAAACCCCCATTTTGGGGGGGTGCCAAAGGGATGTCCCATCCTCCCCTGGGGGACCCTCCCCTCCCCAGATTTGGGGGTCCCTTGCACCCCAAAGCCCCGCGGGGGTCGGGGGTGCGGGACAGGGCAGTCAGTGAGCGGGGGGGCGAAATGGGGCTCGTTGTCCCCAAATTCGACCACTGCTGACCCTTCCCCCCTTCACGGGTGAACTGAATTCCTCCGTCCTCAGCCTGCGCCCCCCAAACCCAGCCAGGCGTGTGCAGTGGGGGCTCGGGGACCCCTCCTCAAAGCCACACATCTGGGGCTGCTGTGCACCCCTCCCGACGCTTTATGTCCCCCCAAACCCCCGGGAACAATTAGTGCTCCCCGTGTTTAGCCCTAAACAGCCTAAGGAGGGATTTGGGGTGACCTTGGGCGGGGAAGGGGAGGGTGGAGGGGGGGAGGGAAGAGTCTTCCACAGCCCCCCCAGGCCGCTTTGTCCCCGGCGTGTCCCCACCCCCTTCCCCCGCAGCGTATCCCCCACCCGTGGGCGTGGGGGGCCACACCCCGCCGCCGCCGCCACACCCCTCCGTGGAATTTCCTCCGCTCTCCACCCCGCGCCGGCGGCCGCTCGGGACACGGCGGGGGGGCACGGCGGGAGGACGGGGGGGGTTTGCCGGTGGGGTGGGCGCGGGGGGGGGTCGGAGCCCAAACGGGGTCTGGCCCTTTAAGAGCAAAGGGCGTGGGAGGGGGAGGGAAGGGCGGGGCCGCCGCCCGGTGTGACCTCCCAGCCGCGGGGGGGCGCCCTCCCCGGAAGCGCGCGCGGCGCATGAAAGGACGGGGGGGGGGGGGAACACCCCACGCGCGACCCCCGCGGGAGGGGGCGAGGGGGGAGGGGAGGCCCGGGGGGGCGCGGGGTGGGCGGGACCCTCCCCCTCCATCCCTCCCCTCCCCTCCCTGCCCTCTCCCCCCGCCGCCCCCCGCGCCCCCGCCCCCCCCGGCCCCCTCAGCCCCCCCACGCGGGACCCCCCCGCGCCCCCAGCCCCACGCACCGTCCCCCGCGCCTCCTCCGAGCGCATCCCCGGCCGCCGCCGCCGCCGCCGCTGCTCCCGGGGCGGTGCCGGGTGGGGCGGGGTGGGGCCCCCACGGGCGGGGAGGGGCCGCGTGGGGCGGAGCTCCCCTCCCCCACCCTCTTTTTTTTGGGGTGGGGGTGCCCCGCCCTTGAGGTGACATCATCGGCAGCCAATGGGCGGCTCCCCTCGCATCCGGCGTTGCCATGGGAACGCGCAGGATTTGGTGGACCCCCAACTTGCTCGGCCCCCCCCTCACACGGAGGGCACCCCAAAATCGGGGTGGGGGGCGCTGCTGGAGGACTCAGCCCTGGGGAGCTTGGGGGGGGTGGAGAGCCCCCCATTTGGAGCCCTGTGGTCTCCCTGCACCCCCTTCCACAGGGGCCGGGAGCCCCCCCAAATCCGAGCACCCATGGGTGCCCTGGGGGGGCACTGCCCGAGCCCCCCGCAATCCCTGCCTCCAGAGCCCCCCCACCACACAAGTAAGCCCCCCAAATATGTGGGGTACCCCCCCAGCACCCGCAGTGGGGTCCCCCAGGTGGCAGGGTCCTGGCAGGGCTGGGGGACCCTCTCCAGGGGGGGTCTGGGGGGTCCTCTGGCCCTTTCCTGGGGGGGTCTGGGGGTCTCGGCGAGCCCCTGGCCTGCGGTGATCACCCCTGGGTCCCCCCAATGCAGGACCCCCGGGCCTGGCCCAGCTCGTCCCCAGGGATGGGCGCTCAGCCAGCTGTCCCCTACTCACGGTGGCCCTGCCAGGAGTGACTCGAGGAGCAGGTCACCGCCACCGAGGGGGTGACCTTGGCACGCACAGAGCTCAGCCAGCTGTGACCCCCAACTTTGCCGAGCCGCCACACCTCAGCTGGGACCAAAGCGACCTCTTTTTGGCCCAAATGCCCCTCCCCTCCTCGGGAAACCCCCAGGGAGGCGCCGGGATGGGCTCAGGTGGGGCCCCTCCCTTGGCCAACCTCCCCTGGGGAGCTGGTGGGGGGTGAGTGCACCCAAAGGCACCCCCACCCCAATGTCACCGAGCTCAAGTGTCAACAACAGGCACAGGTGAGCTCCCAAAAACCACAGAGAGAACGGGGGGAGCAGGGCAGGGCTCCCCCAAGGTCCCCTGGGTTCCCCAAGGTCCCCTCTCCTGCTCTCCCTGGCAGCTGCACGTCCCCAGGGATGGATTTGGGCAGGAGGGGTTGGAGCCTGGGCAGGGAATGCTGTGGATGCTCCTCACGAGGTGCCCGTGAGCCACAGTTCAGCAGTGACAGTTCAGCAGTGACAATTCAGCAGTGACAATTCAGTGACAATTCAGCAGTGACAATTCAGCAGTGACAGTTCAGCAGTGACAGTTCAGCAGTGACAATTCAGCAGTGACAGTTCAGCAGTGACAGTTCAGGGTGGCTTTGGGGAACCCACGGGCCCCTGGATGTGCTGGAGGAGCTGGTCCCAGCCGGAGAGCAGCGAGTGGCCACCACAGCCCCGTGTGCATCCCCCCCAGCAGCTCCAGGGGACAATTCCGTGCCACTGAGGAGGAAAAACAAATGGAAGCATCCTCAGGGAGACCCTCGGGAGTTGTTAAACATCCTGGGCGAAACAGCCTGGGGCTGACCCCGCTGGAGCCATCTGTGCTCCAAGGCAAGAAGGGAATGGTCCAAACCCCTGGGAAGCAGCTCCAAGAGAACCACAGGGGGCACAGGGACTCATCCCGGGCCCCACAGCGGCTCCAAGGGGAAAGGAACTGGGCCAAGGGGGGATTTATTCAGGATCTCAGTGACACATGGCATCGAGTTTCTCCTCATCCCAAGGTCAAGTGCTGAAGGAAAAGGCTGGATCACAGCGCCCTCATCCAGGTTTGGGATGATGTTTGTGTGAGAAACATCTGGAGCAGGCATCAATTTTTTATTTTTTTATTTTCCTGAGGGCAGGAGCTGCCAGAGAAAGTGGGAAGAGTTTTCCAGAAGGTGGGATGAGGGTGCTGAGCCTCATCTCCCAAACCTCGCTGCTTGGAATGGAAGGAGGCAGAGCAGCCACCCACAGCCCTCCCCAAAAGGCCTTGGGAAGGGACAAGGGACACAGCTCAGTGCCATCAGAGCAGGCAGGGCAGGTGTTTGTCACGAGCTGTCCCTCGGTGAGCACACTGCCACCTTGGCCACAGCAGGAGCACCAGGCCGATTCCCAAAGAGCCCCCAGGTCCCTGCACTTCAGGAAAAGGGGTTTGAAGTGGGAGAACCACAGAACTTTACCTCAATCCCCACTGGGTCACTGCCCCAGGAGGCTCCAGCCCGGCCAGGATTTGGCTCCTGACAGCTCTGGGTCCCTCACAGCCCTTTGTCACTTGTCCCCACTCCACATTATCCCCGGGACACCGTTCCACTTCCACGTGCTGTGGTTTAATCCCCAAGGAAATCTCTCGTGTCACCGTGGCAATGAGGCAGCATCCCCACTGCCCCTCCGCCCAGCAGGTGCCCCAATCTCCTGGGCCTGAGGCCTCTGCTGCTCTCCTGAGGCCCTTCCCAGCAGGATGGGACATTCCAGAGCCTTCAGTGCCTCCATCAGCCTCTAGCCCCGAGGGCTGGGGCGTGGGGAGGAAGCTGTGCCATTCCCAGCAGGGTCTGATCCCAGCCATGGGGCAGCTCCGTGGGGGAGCTGTGGCTGTGTCAGGGCTCCTTCCACCATTCCCACTCCAGGAACTCCACAGCACATCCCACAGACAGACCTCTGCCATTCACAGCTCTCCAGAGGCTCCCTCGGGAACAGCTCCTCTCCCTCGGGGATGATTCCCGTGGGAACTCCCCCAGCAGCTGCCGGGTGGGCAGCGCCAGACACGAGTGCTGAGTTCCAGGAGGATGGAGCAGCCCTGGGAGCTCCTCTGCATTGCCCCCAAGTTCTGTGGCCCTTTTCAGCTCCTCCTCACCCCGGTGGATTTCTCCCCTCCCAGTGGGTGTGTGGGCAGGGATACAGGGAAGAGCCAGGCACCGTGGCACCACACCCTTTTTTACACAGCAATTTGATGCAGCAAGAGAGAAAAAAAGGGAGGGAGATGCTGCCCAGCGATTCCCAGTGAAACCCTAGAATGGCTTTCAGCCAAATCTCCCCAAACCAACGCAGCTCCTACAGCTCTGCTTCCCAAAGCTGCCCCGGGATCTGGGAGAAAGCAAACCCACTTTGCAAAGCTCTTGGATCTGAAACCCCTGGTAGCAAAAAAATTTATTTCCATGACCAAAGACGAGGAGAATTTTATAAACTTATTCTAGCAACCATCCGAAGAAACAGTAAATATCCCACCACCCGGCAGCCTGCCACACCCCCTGTGGGCACAGCATCACCTGTCCTGCCTCCTTCCCGACCCTCCCGTGCCAGGGAATTCCAGGGAAGGCTGCAGCAGATCCAGCCAGCCTCCAGCTCTAGTGTCCAACGTGAGAAGGAGAAAAAAACAAGCAGCACACTCATTTCAAAGCCCAACAAAGACATGGACAGTGTTAGATCCTCCTCAAAAGAAGCAGTCCCGATGTGTTTTTTTCTCCCCCCAAAGGCCCAGTGCCTGGGATCAGCGCATGAGCAGGCTGTGCTTTGGTCCATCCACCCTCTCCAGCTTCTCAAAGTGCTTCCTGGCGTTCCGGATGTTGATCAGCGTGGCTGCGGAAGCTGCGACGGGAAAAGGGACACGGGAGATAAAAAGAAGTTCAAAAAGGGTGAGAATCACCACGTCCTCAGGGCTGCCTGGCTTCAACAGCTCTGTCTGCAGGCTCTGGGAGCACCCTGCTGCTCCCCAAGGTGGGCAAAATCCACACTGGGAGGGGTTCCATTTAGGGTGGGAAGGGCTGGGTAAAATTTCAAGTGGGATGGTCTGGGTAGAATTCAATAGGGGAAAATCTGGGAAAAATTTCGTGTGGGGATGGTTTAAAACTCAGTATGGGAAGATCTGGGTAAAATTTCATGTGGGATGGGTAAAAATTCAGCATGGGAAGATCTGGGCAGAATTCAGCACGGAATGGTCTGAGCAAAATTTCAAATTGAATGTAGGATGGTCAGGGCTGTTGGCTGATCCAAGAACATGAGGAAAAGCCTGTCCCAGGGAGAGCTGCTCCCCAGCCCAGCAACACTCACTCCCAGGGATCCCACACTGTCCCTAAGTCCCCAAGTGAGGAGGGCAGGGAAACCACAGCAGCAGCCCCAAGGAGCAGCGTCCCTGGAGCTCCCAGCAGCAATTCCAAGGGCTGTGTGAACAGGGATCTGCTCCCAGGGGCTGCAGGCTGGCACTGCTGCAGCTCCTCCTTGGGATAAATAGATGATGCTAAAATTAGCCTGTCCACCCGAGACAGCCAGAGCAACACCCAAACAGGAGCCAGCTCTGCTTCCTCCCCAAAAATCACGGGGGCTGCCAGCTCCCAGCTGCCCAAAATAGGTTTTAGGCACAACCTGCTGAGCCAGGTCTGGTTTTGTGGCTCCCTGTGACAGCAGCAGCTCAGCTGTGCCACCACCTCTGCAGAGTCCTGCTCACCCTCAACCCCTCTCTCTTCATTACAATTAGTTCTGTAATTAAAAACTCATTTTCCAAAAGAAACACGGTTTAAACTGGACTAATTTTGCTTTTTTTCTGAGGTTTTTCTGTTTTGTTTTGGGTTTTTTTTTTGTCCCAAGCAGGTTTCTCTTGGCTCTGACTTACGTATGGAGGGGTCTGACATGACCACCATCACGTAGGTGTTGGATGTGAAAATGTCAATGAAAGCAGCAAAGTTGGAGTTCCTGACCTCCATGCTCTGGAAAGAAGCTGCCAGCTTACTGAAAAACAAGGAAATAAAAAGAGTGAATGAAGAGCCCTTGTGGCCACATGGCCAAAATCCCTGACCTGAGCTGTTGGGAGGAGCTGGAATTGCCACTTGGCGAGGTGTGGTTACAACAGGCTTGGTTTGAAAGGCAAAATTCCTCAGCTTTGGGCCAAATGAGAACAATATCAGCTGATTGTGCATTAAATGAAGGAAATTCCAGACACAACCCTCCTGACCAGGCCTGGTCCCCACGGATGCCAGGGCTCAGCCATTCCCAGCTGGACACTCTGGATGAGCAGCAGAAATAAGCATAAAATGGGAATACCTGGAGAGCACATCTAACATCTGTAAACTCTCCAGAAACTTCTCCTTCCTATCCAGCTCCACAGCCCCTCAGGATTAACCTGACTGTGGAGCCTGGGGGCTGTGCAAAGCCAAGCTTCCCACTTTTCCACTGAAAGCAGGGATAAAGAGTGTCTCCAAGCCATGTCCTCCCCAGCCAGCCCTGAGGGCCTGGCCTGGAGCAGAGCTCTCCAGCTGCCACTTCCAGTTTCCAACAGAAACACCTTTGATCAGCTGAGCCCTGGAATTCCTCTGCTTTGGTCCAGAAGGAGGCCTGGAATAAAACAGCAGCAAACCTCTCCCACCATGAGTTAAATTAGCATTTAATGATTTGTGTCCCAGCAATATTCCACCCTGGCACTGCAGCTGCTGAGGAGTCAAACTGGGATTGTCTGGAACAGCCCTGATGTCCCCAGGGCTGATGGCAGCAGCTCACCTGCAGCTCAGCTTGAACTGTTTGATGATGTTGCTGATCTTCTCGAACCTGTGCACGTCCCGCTGCTCCTTGCACTGATAGTGGGAAATCACCTGGGGAAGGGGCACATGCAGTCAGGGACTCCAGCACAGCTCTCCCACAGCAGTCCTGGGAATGGCTGGGGAGCAGGGCAGGGATTCCCTGGGCCTTTGGCTGACTGCACCTTGGGAAGAGTTTACAGCAATTCCCATCGGGTTTTCTTTCATGGAGAAACTCAGTGACAGCATCAGCACACAAAGGATGGCACAGATCTGCCACCACTGTCCCCTGAGGGCTGGAGGCTTCACCTCAGCAGCAATTTAAATCTTGACCCAAAAACAGGTGGAAACACAGGGGGAAAAAATGTGTCCATCACCTCAGGAATGAGCCGAGTGCTGTGACACATTTCCCCTCCTAAGGTGCTGCTGGGATGTTGCCATCCTGCACAGGCAGTGATCCCAAAGCCAAATCCAGCTGTTCCTCCCTGAGCAAAGCAACCTGAGCACAGCTGGCTCCTGGGGAATTCCTTCTCTGTCACTGCAGTGGGAGCAGAGGGAGCTCGGAGCAGCTCTCTCCTTCTCCTCCCCAGGGATGCAGCAGCCAGGAGCAGCCCTGAGTGTCTGGATGCCAACCCCCAGAGGATCTGGAGGGCTTCAGGAATCCTTGGAAACAGCTCCATAAACGTTCCCACCGAGCTGGTGGCCCCCAGCCCTTTTTTCCTCAGCCACATGGAGTGAGAGCTGCATTCCCTGCCCAAAACCTGACAGGAATCTCTTCCAAACCTCAGGCCAGCTGCTCTGAACTCCTCACAATTCCAAAATCAGCTCCCACTGGATGTATCAGGAGCCCTTGCACAGGGATGTGAAACTGCTCTATTCAGGGAGTCACATTTAACAGGTTTTTTAGGGTTTTTTTTTTCCCTTAACTACCTGAAACCCGGCACTTTTTAAACCTGCTCAATAACTCCCACAAGCACAGCTTTAGCCACATTCACATGTTCAATTTCCTTCCTAAACTTCCCAGATGAGGGTCTTTTTCACTACAATTTAAACAAAATTCCAGAATAACATTTCAGAGTAAGATCTCCCAAGGAGATTTTCACAGGACGATTTTTCCCTTCAAGAGAAGAGAGCTTTGGGAATGTTTAAATACATGAAATAAAAAGGAGAGGAGTTTTTTAAGAAGTCACCATTGTGCTTGAATTAAGCACAGAATTTTTGCAGCAGAGATAATTTCTTTCAGTTAAAAATGTCCTCGTAACAATCATACTGTCACACACCCCAAGATGGAAGTATTTATTATCTCCAAAAGGTCAAAAAGCAGAACTTGCCAGGCATGGCAAGTGTTTGTTTCTGATAGTTTAAGGAGGAAGAAAAGTCATGGCTCCTTTCCCAAATTCCCTCTCTCATTTCCAAATCACCAGCAAAGAAAACACTCCAAAAAAAAAAATTCAAATATTTCCTCCAGCTCAGCAAGAGTTTGGTGCAAAGTGTGAAGAGCCCAGCCCAGCAAACAGGAATGTGGACAAGCACCAAGGGTGGTTTTCTCCAGCACCTTTGCAGAGGGATTGGCAGCACAGGGACCTGGAAGAGCATCCCAGCCCCATGGCTGATCCTCCATCCATGCTCTGGATTTGCACAGCATCAAAAATCAAAAGAAATCAGGGCCAGCTCCAATGCCCCAGCGGGAGGAAGTGAAAAGGTTTGGTTTTGAAGCTACAAAAGGCTCCTGCCCTGTGCAGAGAGGGATTCTTGAGCAGTCCCACCACAACGGGGACATGAAACACCCTCAGAGCCTGCAAGAGGAAACCCCAACCAAACCTCAGCTCAGCTGCTGCAGGGGGGAATTTTGGGATGGCTCCTGTGGCCCACAGGGTTCCAGTGGCTGCTTTCAGAACCCAAGGCCTGGATCAGGGAATTCTGCACCGGGACTGGCACCTCCCAACCTCCATGGAATCCCACCATGGGTTGGGTTGGAAGGACCTCAAAGCTCATCCAGTTCCAACCTGACACCTTCCATTGCCCCAGGCTGCTCCAAACCCCATCCCAACCTGGCCTTGGGCACTGCCAGGGATCCAGGGGCAGCCACAGCTGCTCTGGGAATTCCAGCCCAGTCCCTGCCCACCCTCACAGCCAGGAATTCCTGCCCCAGATCCCATCCAGCCCTGCCCTGGGCAGTGGGAGGCCATTCCCTGTGTCCTGTCCCTCCAGCCCTTATCCCCAATCCCTCTCCAGCTCTCCCTGGAGCTTCTCCTCCCCAGGTGAGCATCTCCAGCTCTCCCAGCCTGGCCCCAGAGCAGAGGGGAGGGAAAGGGAGGCTCCATCCAGGGAATCCATCCCAGGAACTCACCAGGAACGTGGCTCTCTCAAACAGCAGCACCTCGTCTGCCTCGATGATCTGAGCAAAGTTCCTCAGGTTCATCTCCAGCTGCTGCACGTTGGGGATCAGCTGATAGACAATGCTGGACCAGGCCTGGGCATGGAGACACAGAAAGCTCCCATCAACTCCTCTCCTCCTCAGCCTCTCGTGGGAAATGTGCTCCCAGAGGGATTTTTGGCACTTCTGGGTGCTGACAGCCTGGGCAAGGCTCAGAAGTTTCTCCCCTTTCTGTGCCAGGTCCCAGAGGGAGCCCAGACCTGGGGAGAGCCTTCCCTGGCTCCAGTTCTTCTCCAGCAGGCAGAGAAACTACAGTGCTGCTGAACAGAATTAAATCATCCCTGGTTTAACTTGGGAACTCTTCTGTCTCCTTCTCCCACTTGAGTTTCCAGAGATTTTAAATCCTGAACATGGTCAGCACACAGATGGACACTTGGCAGCTCACCCCTGATCCAAACCAAGTTCCACCTTATCCCAGCAGGCCAGGAACAAGCCCAGGAGGCTCTGGGGGTGCTGGGATCAACATCTGTGCTCATCCACACTGGGATTTTCCAAGCTCAGCCTCTCCTCCCTGCCCAGCTGCTGACCCAGCTGTGGGGCAGTGCCCAAGCTCACCCTTCCCCAGAGCCAGGGGGATATTTGGGATGCCTGTCTGCCAAGTTCCTGATATCTACCACACCCTCCTGACTTTTTTTAATTCATTAATTAAACTCAGGATTAATTTGGATTTAACTAACACCCTGCAGAAGCTGCTGCTGCAGAGCTGAGCACACCAGCAGCAGCTCCAGGGATGCTGCTCTTGCTCCAAGTGGGAAGGCAGGTGTGGGGAGGAAGCTGCACCAACCTTGTAGAGTGTCTCATCCCAGATGGAAGTTCTGAAACAAACACATTCCAAGGGCCGGGAAAGGCGCTTCAAGTCTTCCTCACGCTCCTTAAAAATCTGGGGAACAGACAGAGTTTAGGGATGGAGTGTGGATGCTCCTGCCCCTGCTGTGGGTGCTGTATGATTTATGGGATGAGTTTCACATGGATCTCTCTGGGATACAGCAGGGGACTGCTCAGGAACCCCCCCAGGGAGCAGCAGGGCCAGGGATGCCTTGCTGCAGGATCCCAAAATCGTTTGGGCTGGAAGGAGCCAAGGTGTGCTGGGAGCTCTGGAACCAGCCAGGAAAAGCTCCTTTTGTCCCTAAAAACCACCACTGCTGCTCTCCACTGGATTCTAGGATGACACACTTTGACAAAAGGCAGGAAAAGCTCTGAGAACATCTGAGAAAGCCTTCGAGGAACAGCCCCGAGGGGGCTGCCTTTGAGGCGTGACCCACGTGGCACCAGGGACGCATTTCCATGCCAACTGCCAGCTCCTCACCAGATCCCGCTGGTCCTCCTGCACCAAGTCCATCTTGTGCACCAGGCAGAAGATCTTGGCATCGGGGGAGTTCTGGAGAATGGCCTCCAGGCAGGACTGGTAGTAGTGCATGTCCTTCTCCAGCTCCCTGCTCTCCACGTCGAACACGTAGATGAGCACCTCCACGTTGCGGAAGATGTTGTCCCTCTGGCTGGTGAAGTAGTTCTCCATGAAGGTGTCCTGGCTGAGGGAGCAGAGCAGGAGAGCTCAGGAGATCCCCCCTTTAGGGCAGCTCCTGCCTGGCACGCTGGGGTTGTGGGAAATGATTCCTGCCAGGGGGGCAAGGCTGGGATTTGGAACTGCAGCTCCCACTCAGGGGGTGAGGCTGGAGCTGCGTGCCCTGAGCATTCCCCAAGGACAGCTGGATGCTCCTAGAGAGCCCCACAGGAAGCTGAAGCTTTCCTCAGGTCCTGCTGCTTCTGGCCCCAGGCTGGCTTTAAGGAGCTGTTTGTGAAACCCCACAGCAGCAGGAACAGGTGAAATGTGACCCAAAGCATCAGTTCAGCCTTAAATCCCAGGATTTAAACCTCCTTTAACTCTGGCTGAACGTGGCTGAAATGATTCAGAGGCCATGGAGCTGAGGAGGGGACAGCATTCCTTGAAAAAAGCTGCTCCAGGAGCCACAGGATCAACCTCTCTGCACAAATCCCACCTGGACTGAGCTGGAGCTGAGCAATTCCAGCAGCTCAGGACAGCAGGAGAAGGAACATTCCCTCAGGGGGAGGAGAGTCCATTCTGCTCCAGCCCTGACTCCCCACAGCCTCCCCCAGAGGCTGGAAAAGGCCAGGAATGAGCAGTACCTACCCTCCACAGTCCCACAGGTTCAACACCAGGTTTCCCAGGAATCTAACGTGGGAATGCTCCACGTCAACTGCAAAGAGACAGCAGGAGTTCACTGACTGCACCACACACCCAGGGCAGAGCCTGGGTAGCCAAAAATTGTGGAAATCAGCATAAAATCATGGGATGGTGTGGGTCAGAAGGGATTAAAGCCCTCATCCCAGCCCCTGCCACCCTCCACTATCCCAGGTTGCTCCAAGCCCCACCCAGCCTGGCCTTGGACACTTCCAGGGATGGGCATTCCTCCCAAAGCAGCCCCAGCTTGGAAAATCCCACCAAAACACCATTTCCCAGAGGAATTCAGGCCTCCCTGCCCGTGACTCTCCCGAGGAGTGCAGCAAGTGCTCCCCTTCAATCACACATTCCCTGACCCCCGGGGTAATGCAGGAATGACTCTGCAGGGCTCTGAGCCAGCCCTAACAAAATAAACCAGCAACAAAGGGAATGTAAACTCCAGGAAGAGGCCAAATTTATGACAAAGAGGAAATTTACACCAATCCCTGAGGTTAAATCCTCACAGGCCCTTCCCAGTGAGAAGCACCAGACCCCAACAACTGATCCCCCTCTTCCAGAGGAATCACATCTTGCTCTTTCCCAAACAAAAGCTTTGGAAAGGGAAAAAGGAAAGGCAATCCAGTGCCTCATTCTGCCAAAACCATGGGGGCACTGCAGGATCCCTGTGCTGGAGATGCCTGGATACTGCAGGAATGCTCCACCAACACAGAGGAGGCTCTGACAGGTGTAACTGCACTAAGGCTGCTCCCTGACCCCAAAAAAAGGGGAGTTAGGGACAAAATTGAATAATAAAGCAGCAGAGGCTGCTCCCTGACCCCCAAAAAAGGGGAGTTAGGGATAAAATTGAATAATAAAGCAGCAGAGGCTGCTCCCTGATCCCCAAAAAACACGGAGTTAAGGATAAGAGCTGAACAATAAAGCAGCAACGGCGCTGCCTTTCCCTTCCCTCCACTTCCTGCCTGTCCCCGGCTGATCCCGAGGCTCCCAGCGGGGTGTGGCAGCTGGGAGGACCTGCAGGGACACACCCGACCCGGGGATGGCTGCAGGGAAGGGCCCTGCCCTTCTAAGGAGGGGGTTGGAGCGCTGGGATGTGGGAAAGGGGCCGGGAATTCCGTACTCGTGGCCCCCAGGCGCCGCGTGTCCCGGGCGATGTAGTTGGCAAAGATAATGGATCTCATGCTGGTCTTCCCAGACCCACTTTTACCCATCAGCAGCACCTGCAGAGAGGGGAAAAGAAGGAAAAATGAGTTTCCACAAATCACTGAGCCCTTCGTGGCTCCCTCGAGCTGCCATCTTACTGCCAAAGCCACTAAACACAGGACTGGCACGTTCCAGCTGGGAGTGCACCAGGAGAGAGGAGCACGGGGGAAGCAGGACAGACATCCCTGGTGTCCTTGGTCACCCCAAGCCCTGCTGTCCTTGGTCCCTGGGCCATGGTCATCCCACCTCCCTGCTGGCCACGGTCACTTTTCTCAAAAAACATGGACAGGACTTGGGAAAAGCAGGAGCTGCCTCCCCATTCCCAGCCTCTCCCACCTGATGGCTTTGGTGGCACCAAAGGACTTTAAAGATGAGGAAGAGCTTTGTCTCAACCCCTCCAGACCAGAAACAACCCCTCAGCCCCAGGTTTTCCACCCCAACCACTCTGTCCTAACCAACGGGTTGGGAGGGACTTTAAAAATCTTCTAATACTGCTCTTCCCACAACATGACTGGTTTTCTTTTCCCCAAATAGCAGGGACATTCCCCAGTTTCAGGTGCCAGAAGACCAAAAAACATGAAAAGCAGATGAGACAGCCCAGGTCAAGGTCCCCAGAGCAAGGGAGACTCTTTCTGGCTCCACTGCTGCCTGTCCAGAGGAGACTCTTGGCTCCATGATGTCCCATCCCTGCAGACCTCAGAGGAAAGAAGAGGCAGCCACAAAGTAGGGAATGCTGGGGGTGGGGATGAGGGGAGACAGTCACACCAGAGACAGTCACACCAGGCAAGGCTTTACATTGTGATCTAAAAATAAAAATTAAACAAAACAAACCCATCGGTGGCAGCCAACACAGCCCTGCTCACAAACCCCAGCTGTTAAACAAGTTCCACTTCCAAATGCAGCTTTTGGCAGCTGCCCTGCAAGTCTCCCAATCCAGGAGGGATTTCAGGAGAAAAGCCCAGGCAGTGCCTGCCCAGCCTCACCCTGGAACAGCAGGGCAGGAGCTGCCACAGCCTTGGGACAAACCCAAGGCAGAATTGCCCACTCCTGTGTGCTCAGCTCATTCCTGCAGCAGCTCCAGTCTGGGAGCACCCTGGCCACAGGGAAGGTGCCCACAGGCTCCAGGATTTGGCAACAAGGAGTGTTCCTGGCTGCTCCAGGATGCTGCCCTGTCCTCTCCTGTCCCCTGAGCTGATCCCAGAGGACAGCCAAGCTCTTATTTCACAGCACCAGCACAAAACCCCAAGCAGAAACACAATCCCACTCTGAGGCACGGCCCGAAGCAGCCCCAATTCCCACAGTTTGGGCTGCAGGGGCCTTGCAAAGGGCTCAGACAGCAGCAGGGAGAGCCAGGCAGGGAACCCAATCCCCCCTCACCACGGAAAAGCAGCCAGACATTCCTTTAAGAGCTCTGGATGTGCTCCTGCTGGAACACACGCACCCCTGCAATTCCCAGAGCTGCTGCTCCTTTCCCCACGTGTTAAATTTCATCCTCCTGGGAGCCCTGAGTGAACCTGGGGCTCTGGGGACACCTTGGGAGGGTGTCCCAGGGACAGGGAAGGCCTTGGAGCAATCCTCCTCCCTGAGCAGGGGCTGTGCAGAGGGTTTTGCAACAGGCAACTGCCGGGGAAGGCTGTGCATGAGCCCAGCCCACGCCCAGGCCAGGATTAAAGCCGGGTTTAATGCCTGGCACCTCCAGCAGAGGCTTCCGAGGCACCCGAGCCCCAGCCTGAGGGATGGATACAACAAACGGCGATCCTGGATGGGGACGGCAAAGGAAAACACGGGCTCCTCCTCCCTGTCCTTACCTTCTTCTTCATGGCTGTGCTTGGCATCACACACCTGCCAAGAGAAGCCCACCTTGGATCGCTGCTTTCCACACGCCCAGGCTCCGCTCGGCGACCCCGATCCCGACCCCGATCCCGATCCCAATCCCAATCCCAACCCCGATCCCAATCCCAAAGCTATCCCCGGGACCCGGGAAGCGCTGACACAGCCCCAGCTGCGCTCCCCCTGCTCCGGGCCATGGGGAACTGCCGCTGCCACCGGGAACCCGCCGCTGGTCCCGAAATCACCCGGCCCGCTGGGATGGCTGTGGCCGAGGGAGACCCTCGGCAGCCCCTTCTCCCGGGACGTCCTTCCATTCCCCCGGAATTCCCGCAGCCCTTCCCCAGCATTTCCCCCGGAATTCCCGCAGCCCCTTCCCCAGCATTTCCCCCGGAATTCCCGCAGCCCCTATCCCGGCATTTCCCCCGGAATTCCCGCAGCCCCTATCCCAGGATTTCCCCCGGAATTCCCGCAGCCCCTATCCCGGCATTTCCCCCGGAATTCCCGCAGCCCCTATCCCGGCATTTCCCCCGGAATTCCCGCAGCCCCTTCCCCAGCATTTCCCCCGGAATTCCCGCAGCCCCTATCCCAGCATTTCCCCCGGAATTCCCGCAGCCCCTTCCCCAGCATTTCCCCCGGAATTCCCGCAGCCCCTTCCCCAGCATTTCCCCCGGAATTCCCGCAGCCCCTTCCCCAGCATTTCCCCCGGAATTCCCGCAGCCCCTATCCCGGCATTTCCCCCGGAATTCCCGCAGCCCCTTCCCCAGCATTTCCCCGGAATTCCCGCAGCCCTATCCCAGGACTCTCCCGGGCTGTCCCGCCGCCCCGGCCGCCCCGGGCCCTGCAGTGCCGTCACCCCGCGGGCCGGGCCGCGCCCCGGTACCTGCGGCGGCGATGGGCGGCTCGGAGCCGGCTCGGGGGGCGCTGCCGGTGGGAGCCCCGGTTCCTGAGGCGGCTCGGGGGGCGCGCTGCCGGTGCGAGCCCGGGAGGTTGTGGCGGCTCGGGGCGGCCGGGGGGCGATGCCCGGGGCCGGGGCCGGTGGCGGTGCCCGGGGCGATGGCCGGGGCCGCGGCCGGGGGCGGTGGCCGGGGCAGGGGCCGGGGCCGGTGGCCGGGACAGGGGCCGGGGGCGATGGCCGGGGCAGGGGCCGGGGCTGTCCCGGGCCTGTGGCGGTGGCCGGGGCAGGGGCCGGGGCCGGTGGCCGGGGCTGTCCCGGGCCTGTGGCGGTGGCGGTGGCAGGGGCCGGGGGCGGTGGCCGGGGCCGGTGGCCGGGGCAGGGGCCGGTGGCCGGGGCTGTCCCGGGCCTGTGGCGGTGCCCCCGTCCCGCCCCCCGCGCTCACGGGACCCAGCGCTCGGCGGCCGCCGCCGGTCACGTGAGCGCGCGCCCCGCCCGCGCCCCGCACACGCGCGCGCGCTGCCCCCGGCGTCACGTGAGGAGCGCGCGCGGCGCGGCCGAAGGGCCGGCAGCCATGTCGGGTGAGGGCAGCGCCTTTCGGGCAAAGCCGGCGGCCGTTTACCGAGGGGCAGTCCTGGCTGCTCCCGGTGACTCCCGGGGTTTGCCGGTGGCTCCCATAGGACGGCGGAGCGGGGCTCAGCGGAGCCGCCCCGGCGATCAGCGGTGCGGAAGGAACGTTTTGGGCCGCACGAGCGGAGTGCCTATCAGCGCCTCCCATATGGTCTAGCGGTTAGGATTCCTGGTTTTCACCCAGGCGGCCCGGGTTCGACTCCCGGTATGGGAAGCTTGTCATTTTCCTGCCGGATAGTGAGAACTCCACACTCTCCTCTCTCATTTTTCACACGTTGTCCCTCAAAACTCTTTCAGGTGTTGTTTTTGCACCTCTGCGGCAAAATTTCTCGGGGCCAGGAGGCTCCTAAAGCCGTGGGAACGCTTTGGCTCTGCAAACGCAGCCTCCCACCTGTTTAAACGTTCAAGTGCTTCGGAGCACAGAGCCCCCAGCTAATTAACACGCTGTTAATAGGCTTCTTCTCTAACGCAAGCAAAATAATTCCTGCTTGTGTCCCACGGTGTGTTTTAAACCGCCCTGGCTTGCTCACGGCAAATAGGATTGTGCTGAAGAGATATACAGAAACCTAGATACGATTTATAGATTTATACATGTGGGGTTCATTTATTGCTGAAGGGATTCCTGGGAGCTCCCCCAAACCCACGGGACTCGGAGATCTGGAGGCATCTGCTGGGGTTTCCTGGGTTCCAGAGATCCTGGGAGCTCCTCGGGAGCCATCACCTCGAGTGTCCCCTTTGAGCCTTGTCACCTTGTGTGTCCCCTCCCAGAGCCATCAGTCACCTCAGGTGTCCCCCCTGAGCCTTGTCACCTTGTGTGTCCCCTAAAACTGCGCCAAGGTCCACGGGAATTTGGAGCCATTTCACCTCTTTGCTCCTCTTGCTGAACTCTCAGATATCCCAATAAACAGAAAAAAATTCCAAGTCTGATCAGCTGTGAAGGGGGAATACTTTTTTTTTCTCTCCTACCCCCTCTTCCTTCTGGACCTCTCCTCTATTTTTAAAGCAGATTTTTTGAAGTAAATGGCCCAAAGTGAGAATATTCTGATAAATCTGTCTAATTCCATGATGTTCTTGTAGCAGAACAACTTGTCTTCACTTTTGGAACTCAGTTTCTAACTGAGCTGCACAATGACAACATTCACTTGCTGCCAGCAGCTGCTCTGAGCTGTCCTTGTTCAGCAAGAGCCTTCTGCTCACAGATCCTCTGCACTCAAGCTGGTAATTTTTCAAGTTTCACTGGCCAAATTTTCACTCCAACAACCCAAATGCTGTAAAAAGTGCAGCTCAAGGGGCTGTGCAGAGATAACCCCTCACTCCAGGAGCCAACTGCAAACCCTGAACGAGCACTGAGCACTTCAAACTCCTGTTTTTGTGGCTGTGGCAGACCACAAAGAGCTGGAGGAGGTGGAGCTCCACTCTTTCCTTGACAGACCTGCCCTGGATTTGGGATTTAGGGCTGTTAGCACGGAGATAAAAAGATAAAGGCACCAGCACGCCCCTCAGCTGCAGCAGCAGCACAGGAAAGCAGGCAGGAAGTTGTGCTCGCTCCCAAAAATATCCCGATTTTTTAATTCAGCCCACGAGACAAAAATAGCTTCATCACCAGGTATTGTTTAATTGGCTTCAGGACTGCTCTGAAATTACTCAGTGACCCCACAGAATCGTTACTGTGAAGGAGAAAAACCCCAAACTGAGCTGCCAAAACTCAAGAGACCAAAACATTTTGTGTAAAATGTGTACAAAAAGCAGCCTGGGCTTTGCTGCTCTCTGATAGTTGTACTCAAGGCTCAGCAAATGCCAGGACTCTTTATTCCAAGGCTCTGCCTGCTTTCACTGCAGGGGTTTCTCCACACACACAGAACGTTTTGATGTGTTTTGTGGAACAGAGAGCCATAAAATGAGCTGGAAGGTGTTTCACACCTATCCCTGCCAAGGGAAATGAGGCACCTTTAGAGCTCTGGGGAATTTTAAACCAGGAGAAGTCACCAGCCAGGCCTCCCTCTGTCCCCTTGGCCCCACCCTGACTCCAGGGGATCAATAAATGTGATTTAAATTCAGGGCAGCAGTGCCCTTTGTGTCGCATTGAGTCCTTCCAATGCCCCCAAAATCAGTAAAATCCTCTGAAGAAGGTGAGGTGAACCCTTCCTGCCAGTGCTGCTGTGGGAAATTAGCACAAAATCGTTAATTACAGAATCCCAGACTGCTTTGGGTTGGAGAGACCTTAAAGCTCATCCAGTTCTGCCCCTGCCACGGGCAGGGACACCTTCCCCTGTGCCAGGGGGGCATTCCCTAAGATTTTTGTGGCTGTCCCAGAGCTGTGCAGAGAGCTCAGGCCGACAGGAGCTCCTCTGCTGCTGCACAGGCTCTGGCATCCCCTTTTCAGCTGCTCCACGTCTCGTCTTGCAGTGACTCCAAACGATCAAGCAGCGTGTGCAGGGGAAGGGAAAGGAACCAGGGAATGATCAGAGGCACAGGAGGGAGCCTTGTCACAGGGAGCCTCCAGCAGCACACCGAGATTCCCTTCCATTCCCAGCTCTGCTGTCCCCAGCCTTAATCTTCCTTGTTTCCTGCAACATTCCTGTCTCATCTCCCACTTTGAAGGCAGCAGAATCCTCCCGAAAAGCTGTCAGGATTACACAGGGCAAGTGGAGCTTGCACAGAGCTGCTAACGAGCTTTGTCGAGATCCTGATGCCACCCAGAGCGTCTGCTTTAACCCTCGGCGTGCATTGGGCTGTGAATCAGCACAACCTTCACCCCAGCTCAGGGGCAGGGCTGGACAATCCTCCTCTCCTTGCTGGGAAGCGTGGGGAGTGTGACAGCAGCTGCCAGCCAGCAGCAGAACACCATTTGGGGAATTTCAGCCACGGATAAATCACAGCCTGGACCCTAAAACCCCTCCTGGACCCTAAAACCCTTCCAGGACCCCAAAACCCCTCCTGGATCCCAAACCCCTCCTGGACCCCAAAACCCCTCCTGGACCCTAAAACCCCTCCTGGACCCCAAACCCCTCCCGGACCCTAAAACCCCTCTGGACCCTAAAACCCCTCTAGGACCCTAAAACCCTTCCCGGACCCCAAACCCCTCCTGGACCCCAAAACCCTCCTGGACCCCAAAGCCGCTCCTGGACCCTAAAACCCCTGACGGGCCCCAAAGCCGCTCCTGGACCCCAAAACCCTTCCCGGACCCTCCACTGCCTCTTCTCGGAGCAGAGCCCCTCACAGCCCCTGTGACGTCACCGCCGCGCCGCCGGCTGCCATTGGTCGCTTCTGTCCCCGCGCCTGCGCACTGCCGCGGCGCTGCTTCCGGGTTGCTGGGGGCCGGCGCTGCCGCTCGCGGTGTCCGCTGTGCCTTCGGTGTTCCCGGTGCCGCGGTGTTCCCGGTGCCCGCGGCGTTCCCGGTCCGGCAGTGCAAACCCTCCGCCGCCCGCGCGGTGTCTGAGGCGGAGCGGGGACCAGGCGGCGGGCGCTGCTCGTGCGTGAGGCGCGCCGTTCCTGGCGCCCCCTGGCGGCCGCGGGCGGTGCCTCAGGCGCGGCCCCCTCACAGCGCTGAGCGATCGCTGAGGGCTCGCCGGGGCTGGAGAAGCGCTCCGGGATTATCAAATCCAGCCTGTGACCCATCCCCACCTTGGCACCAGCCCAGAGCGCTGGGTGTCACCTCCAGGCGTTCCTTGGAGCCCTCCAGAGATGGGCACTCCAAAGCGCACTGGGCAGTTCCGAGGCCTCAGCACGCTTCCATGGGGTGATTCCTGCTGCTGTCCACCCTGAGGCTCCCCTGGCCCAGCCTGAGGCCGTTCCCTCTCCTCCTGTCCCTGTTCCCTGGGGCAGAGCCTGACCCCCTCTGCTGTCCCCTCCTGGCAGGGACTTGTGCAGAGCCACAGGGTCCCTCTGAGCCTCCTTTTCTCCAGACTGAGCCCCTTCCCAGCTCCCTCAGCCCCTCCTGGGGCTCCATTCCCTTCCCCAGCTCCCTCAGCCCCTCCTGGGGCTCCAGCCCCTTTCCCCAGCTCCCTCAGCTCCTCCCTGAGTCTCCATTCCCTTCCCCAGCTCCCTCAGCCCCTCCTGGGGCTCCAGCCCCTTTCCCCAGCTCCCTCAGCCCCTCCTGGGGCTCCATTCCCTTCCCCAGCTCCCTCAGCCCCTCCTGGGGGAATAAATGAAATAGGGAATAAATGAATGACTGTGCAGGGTGGGGTGAAAAACCACCCCCAAACCCTGTGGAAAACAGAGCCAGAGGTTCCCTGGATCTGCACATCCCATAGAGGACATGGCCCAGCCCAGCTGGGATGTGCTCAGGAATGTTCCTGCTCTCTCACTGCCCTTTTCTTACCTGGGTTAGTTTGTTCTCAGCTGAGCTGATCCACTGAAACCTCAGGGGGAAATAAAATCAATTGTGAAATAGAGGGAAATCAATCAGTTCTAAAACAGGGGGAGAGAAATCAGCTTCTCCTCCCATCTCTGCCTGTGTTCATCTGCATTTCCCACTCATTTATCACTCTGAGTACAGCTGGAAGTGAGCAGCCCTGCCAGGAGCACCTGGCAGCTCCAGCTCTGCCTGCCCACAGGATTTCAGCCTGGCCTATCTCCTGATCTTCAGCCAAGGAGTGCAGCTCTGGCCTTCAGGAGAAACCAGAGTTAAGCCCAGCCTTGAGGACAGAACTGATTTCAGGGCGTTTCTCTGCACGTTTCCTCAGCTTCAGATGAGCTGGATTTACCTGGACAACCTTTAACTTCCACCTGAGGGGGGAAATCAATCCCAGCTCTCCCCTGGTTTGGTTTGTTGGGACATTTTTAGGCTGGTGAGCTGTGAAATACAGGATTGGCTGGGGGCAAAGCAGCTCCAGGATGGATTCTGAGCCTCTCCTTAATTCTGCATTCTCCTTGTTCAACCACCCCATAAATAAAGGGTTTGAGAGCGTTTCTTTGCAGTTTTGCTGAGCAAGAGCACTGAGAGAGCTGCTGGGTTATATCTTCCAAGGGTTTTATAGCCATAGAAACAATGAAATCCTTCAATACCCCTCAGTCCCTGCTCACTCTGAAGGCAGAGCTGAACTCTTGGGGTTTAATTCTTGCTGCCAGTGACAGCTCCAGCTCTGCCCAGTTTCAAAAAGCCACGCTGGAATATTTATCCCTTTGGAAAACAAACCCTAAGGAAGGCAGTGGTCCCCCCAAACCTTTGAACAACATAAATCAAAGGCACCCCAGAAGGCTGAATCGACAAAAGTGAGCCCAGAAACTGAAGGAGATAAAAGCAGGGAGGAAAATCAACCTGCACTATCCCAGCTCTCAACCCAAGGGACAAACACGTGGCACTTGAGGGCATGGATTAATGTCACCACGGTGGTGGCTGACATTTGGACCTGATGATCTTAAAGGTCTTTTCCAGCATCACCAACCCTGTGTTTCCAGGATTTTCTGCCTTTTTCCTCCTGGTCTGGGGCTGAGAAACCCTTTGAGTGGAGCAGCACTGGGAGCCAGGAGCCCCAGGCTGCACCTCTGAGCTCTGCAGGGGTTTTTAATCCATCTCTCTTCGTGTTTATGGAAGAAGGCACAGGAAATCTCTCCACCTCAAAGCATCTCCCCAGCTCTGCATCTCCAGGACAGAGCCAAGGTGACTGATCCCCCTCTCCAAGCTCCTTCCAGAGCCATTCCAGGGGCAGTCAGAGGCAGCAATTCCTAGAGAAATGCCTCCTGTCAAATTCAGGAGCCTTCCCTTGGGGAGGAAACATCCATTTCCCATTCTACCTGTCGTTCTCCTTCATTTAGGGACTGAATAAGGCACGAAATCTAGCAGGCTTTAGGTAGAAAATGAGCTGTTCTTGGCAAAGGGAGCCTCAGTGGATTAAAAAAAAAAAACAACAAACCCAACCCCAAACTGTTGGAATCAAGATGCAGTTAATAGGAGCAAAAAATAAATAGAAACAGGCTCTAAATGTAAATGAACATTACATCACCGCTGGCATTTCAGCTCCTTTTCAAAGGCAGAAATAGAAGCAGATTTAACTTGCAGAGAGTTGCTGTGTTCACACAGCCTGAGCCTTCTGCTCCCCAAAACAATCCAAGATTCAAGAAAGGAGCAAGAGGGATCAGGCAGAGGGGGCCAAGTCTCAAATTTCTGGTCAAAAGGGGTTGAGAGAAACAAAATTCCACCCCTTAACCCTGTGGAGATGGGACTTGTTTGTGGCTGCCAGCTGCAGTGGGCTTCACTCCACCTCAGGAAGATTGGAGGTGAAAGTAAATAATTCAATTCCAGCCCAGGAGCGGGCTGGGCTCTTTAATTAAGTGAGAGAGGTGACAGAAAGAGAGAAATAACCTCCAATGCAGTTCTAGCAGCAGATTTCTTTCCCAGCTGTCACCTCAAATCCTCGAGATCCACGTTGGCCACGCAAATTCCAGGCACGATTTCCAGCCTGGAAATAAATTCGGAGTGCTCTTGGGGTGAGACCTTAAAGCTGGAGCCCCCCAGGAGCCCCCTGCTCAGCCCCTGCCCCAGGGATTGCCAATCCCACCCCATCCCAGGGGCAGAACCTTCCTGGGCAGTGAAACCCCTCCGAGTTCCCAATTCCATGGGAGCCTTCCCATCAGTGGATTTCTCTGGTCCTCAAGCTGTGCTCAGGATGGATATTGGGAATAATTCCTTCATGGGAAGGGCTGTCAGGAATTGCAGTGGGCTGCAAGGCTCCTGATGGGCTCAGGTCCTGGAAAAGCCAAGGGAAAACGGGGAATTCTGCAGCCTTTAACAAGGTGCTTCATGTTCCAGGTGTTCTGGGTGATTTCAGGGAGTGAGGAGTTAAAGGGCACAGTTAAGAGTTAAAGGACACAACGGCAGCTAAAGGAGATTTGAGATTATTTTCCTTTATTCTTCCCCACCTCAGACATTCAATTTTGTTCAAGGTTGTGGCTCAGCCTTAAAACCACATCCTTCCCCGTGGGAAGGAGATGGATCCTGGGCTCCCAAAGCAGGAGTGACACAGGGAAGGATGTTAATTTAGGAAGGATGGCACACTGACATTTCATCCTGGCTGATATGGCAGAGAGATTTCTTTTTTTCTTTCTTCTTTTTTTTTTTTTTCTTTTTTTAACAGGATGAGCTTCAATATTTCACAAAATCTGTGTTCCCTGTGATTATTTGTAAAGCATCGAGGATGGGCTTGGCACTTCCCTGACAGAAACACTGGCAGGTCCCTGCCTGGAGGGATCTATAATTGGAGCAGAGCAAGGGAAGGTGATGGGAAGAGTGGAGGGGAGGACAGGGATGCAGCAGAGGGAGATCAGGAGAATTAGGAATTTTTTATTCTTTTCTGGGTTTGTTTTGGGGTTTTTTTTTTGGTTTTTTGGGATTTTTTTTCTTTTAATGTGATCCATTTTAAATCCAGGCTTAAGATCTGATTCAACTTCAGATATTTTTTTTTTCCCTGCCCAAATTTTCCTCTCTGGAGGCAATTTTCCTGACTGGAGCAGAAAACCAAAATGCTGAAATTCCTCATGGAATAAATAAGAAGGGTGGTGTTGGAACAGCCTCACTTTGCCAGGTGGAAGCATTTCCCTGCAGGTTTCTCATTCTGGAGGCAATTGTGGCCCCAAGAAGGGAAAGCAGAGGGGGACATTCCCAGGGAGTGACACCCCCAGGGCACAGGGAGGCCTTGAATGTCTCCAGGTTTGTTTGTGGAAGGGTTGGGATGAGTTCCTGGGAGCTGGCTGGAGTGTTTCTGACAGAATTAACTGGAAATCAGTCCCCCTGTGGATTCCCAATTCCCTGCCAGGCTGTTCCTGCAGCGCAGCCTCCGAGGAGTTCAGGGCATTGCTGCTTCTCCCTGCATGGATCACAGGGCACAAACTTCAGCCCCAAAAATCCCTGGGGAACCCAGGAGCCACCCCAGGCTCCCAGAGAGAGGGGAAGGTGCCCCTGTCCTCAGCTCCTGGCTCCCAGAAATAGGGGAGATTCGGGGAATTGGGGGAAAAGGGTTGGGTTTCCACCTTTCCCTGCTTGTGAGGAAGTGTCTGCCAGCCAGCACGGAGCTGGCAGCAGCAATCCCACTGTTCCTGGAGAGGAATCTTCAGGATGAGCTGGGGGATGACATCCCCTGCTCCATCTCCCTGGGGACACCAGGCTCAGGGCAGGGGGGATGTGCTGGGGCCCCAAATCCCCCTGGAATCACCTCGTTTTCCATCCCGCTGCCCCCAATCCCAGGTAGGACGAGCACGTGGAGGACAAAGCTGTGCTGCAACCCAAGGCTGCGGGACAGAAATCCCAAAAAACCACGCTTCAGGAAGCGGGGTGGAGGGGTGAGCTGAGGGAGGAGGTGCTAATTAGATTAGGTGGTAATTAACTGTGCTGCTCACCATGGCTCAGCCTTCAGCTGTCACTCACCCACTCCCGGAGCCTGTGGAACACATCCTCATGTGAAGGAAACTCTGCCACCTCCCTCCTCCTGCAGGGGAAGAGGAATCCTTGTCCCTGGATGACCAAGGCCGGGGCAGGGCTGGAGTCCTCATCCCTGAAGTGTTGAACCCCCTGGATGTGGCACTGGAGGCTGGTGAGGACCATGCTGGTGGTGCTGGTTGGGCTTCGGGCTTGGTGATCCCAAAGCTCTTTTCCAGCTATTCCCATGGAAATGGAGTATTTATATGAAATAACCCACACTTTGGAGCTCATTAAACAGTCAAAACTCTGGCAGCAGTCTCTTTGTGAGGGGTTTTTAGTTCCACATTCCCTCTGCAGCAGCCATCCCGTGATTCCAACACGGACCTCCAGGCCCCTTTGGCATTTTCTGATTGCCAGGCAACATCTCACGGCTCCAAAAGCTTTTGTGGAATTAATCAAACTTAGGCTGAGTGGAAAGTGAACTCGAGCACGACGCCCAGGTGCAGTGGATGCCGTGGGAACGGCACCAAAATCTGGGGGCTCCAATCCCGAGTGTCACATCCCATTAAAGATCCAGCTCCCTGGATTAGGAAATCACGTTAATGGTTGGAAAAGAAACCCCCAAACTGTGAACTGAGTTAATGACTTGGAAATCACCAGAACTGGGAATTCCAATGGATCCGGAGGGAGCACAGGGAGGGGAAGGGGACGCTCTGCTCTGCCTCCTCTCTAAGCGGGGACAGGAGAGCTGATGATGGCACTCCCAGCTCCGAAACACAAGGTACAGAAATCCAGAATTCAGCAGCAGCTCAGGAGAGCCGGCAGCTGCCTGGGGACACTAGAGGGAGCAGGGACAAGGAGCAGCAGCAAGGCAGGAGAGGAGAAACCGCCCCAGCTCTGAGATGGCTTCCAGGGCAAGGGGAAGGGGAGGGAGCCCCCAAATTTGGGGAGCACAGGAACAGAGGGATGTGCACGACAGGGATGTGCACGACAGGAGGTGCTGAGTTTTCTCTTCTGCCAGAGTCGGGATTAAATGCTCCAGACAGTTTTTGTGTTCGGACTCAGGTGTTTGTTAATTCTTATCTATGTTACAGTCCTACCACACTTCGAGCTAACAAAGTAAAAATGGAGCCCCCATCTCCCTCGCTACAAGGCCTTTTAAACTGTCCAATTAAAAAATGACACCTCAATTATTTTGACTTTTAACCCAATAACCAACCACCTGTGGCCCGTAATGTGGATTTTTCTACCCAATTACAAAACACCACCCACACCATGGAGAAGAAGGTGAAAAAGAAAGACTCAGCCTCTGCCCTAAAACCTCCATCTTGCTTTATATATATATATTACTATATTCTAAACCCTTAAACTCTAATTTTTCCACCACGTGATACTCCCTCTCTTTAAATAACCAGGATATGGCGGGGCTGCTCTCTGCACAGTTAAATCCTCTGCACAGTTTAATTTTCTGCACAGTTTAATTCTCTCTTTCAGAGCCATCAGGAGTTGTTTGCACCTCGGTTTTCCCCAGCTCCGTGCTTTGCTCCCGTGTTTCCAGCTCTCCCTGACTTGGTTAAGAGTTCATTTGTTTGCAGCTCCTTGGAAGCAGCTCCAGGCACCGAGGAGATGCCAATTAGTGTCCAGGCAGTTAATTTGGAGAGGGGCAGGAGGAAGCAGGGCTTTGAACGGCTCCAAGGCTTGTTCCTCCTGCACTGGGAAATGCCAGCAGCCCTGAGCTGCTCAGCAGAGCTGCTTTGGGCTCCAGGAGGTGAATTTGGAGATGATTCCTTCCAGGTGCATGTGCTGCTCTGTCAGGATGGAGCCTTCCTCGGCTCCTAATAAATCTTAAACCCTTCCTTAGCTCCTAATGAACGTCAGGCCACTCCACCAGAAGGTTGGCACAGCCTCCTGAGAAGGGGCATTTTGACAGGAATTTTTTTTTTTTGAATCGTTAACTTTTGTTTGCAGGAGCTTTCCCTGCAAAGTGCTGGATCTGCATCCCAGCTCCCAGCACGGCTGGGTGAAATTCCTCAGTGCCGCTCCTCCTTCCAAAAAAATACTCTGGAAAAGGAGATTTGTCTTCTCTGGGTACATCCTGAGAAAGCCTTTGGAAAGGATTTATCCCAGTCTTATTGTACTAATATATTTTTAAATTATTAGTATTATATTCCATTAATAATAATGGAATAGCTGCATGTTAGCAGCAATCAGGAGCAACCCACACAACTCCCTGGAGGTGACCCTGGTCCTTTTGTGGCAATCTCAGCCCAATCCCCAGCTGTCCAAGGGCTCCTTTTGCTGGCACTCATCCCACTCGTGGCAGAACTGTGCAGCTCAGTGATATTAAAGTCAGCAAAACTCTCAGGTGTAAACTGGTTTTCCATTTTTCTTTTCAGGAGGGAACGTCCCTGAGGTCAGCCCTGCGCCGTTTGCTGAGGCAGGATTTCAGCCTCCCTCGCTGGCACAGAGCTCCAGGGGAAGGAAAACTGGTCTGGGCAAATCCAATCAAAGTGGGGAAAGCAAACCCCACAAAACCTGGGATTTGCTGACACAGGGCCTTGGCCATCACACAGCTCTCCCTGTTCCTGGAAACAGAGTTAGCAGAGATCTGCTGAGTACCAACACCAGTAAAAAAGGGATTTATTTTTTTTTTCCAGGTGCAGCTGCATTAAGGCTTGGAGTGATGAAATGAAAAGAATTGAAAATCTCACCTTGGGGTGAGATGGTGCCAAGTCCTGCACTCGGGTCACAGCGAGCCCAAGCTCACAGCCAGCCTGGGACTCTCCAGACCTCATCCCTCCCTATTCCAGCTGCAGTTCCTGGGCATGAGACAGCCCCCAGGCTGCTGCAGCAGTCAGGGATGGGCTGCCTGGGCAGTCCCACAGCAATTGGGAGAGGGAAAACCATCCCCATTGCTCCAGGAGCACCCCAGAGGGAATGTCTGGGGTGTGTGTCCCAGGAGAGGGAGCAGGGCTCCCCCAGCCCACTGCAGTAAAAGCTGTCCCAGGGATGTCACCCCCCTGGATGTGAGGGGCCAGAGCTGGGGATGCTCCCAGGATAACTTATCACGGATTATGGGATGGTTTGGGTGGGAAGGAATGCTCCAGGGAGAGGGGCTGGGAAACTGGGAAAGGCCCTGGGAGTGCTGGGGACAGCACTGGGCACCACTGGGTGTGCCAAAGCCAAGGGCACCTGGGCTGGGAAAGGGAACAACTGAGAGAGCCACAAGGAGCCAACAAACCCTCACAAGCCACAGCAGCTGTGAAGAGACTTTTCCCCCTCCCAGAATTGTGAATCCACAGCCCAAGCCACGTGCACACGCAGCAGATGATAGAAAGTGCATTTTTATTCCCAGAAAGTGCTTGGGAATAAAAAACCCTCAGTGCTAAGGCTTGATGTCCAAACAGCAACACAAAAGTTATCCAACAGCTCTCAGGAGAAACAAAACAGAACAAAACCAAAGCAGAGAGGGAGCACAAACTCACCAGGGTCGCTGTGACTCCGAGGGTGACAGGGGCTGCTGTGCAGGGACAACTGGGAATGTGGCACAGAGCACAGAAATGCTGCTGCAGCTCGTGGGTCTCGGCAGAAGGGACATGGGGATCCCAGTGAGGATGAGGAATTCAGGGCAGGGTGTGCTCCCAGCACTCCCTCAGCACTACCAGGTTTTGTGTTCTCAGTTCTGTTTCCTTAGGGCTGCCCAGAGATGAGGGATTTGCCCCTGGATCCCTGGCAATGCCCAAGGCCAGGCTGGATCACCCTGGGACAGTGGAGGTGTCCCTGGGACAGTGGAGGTGTCCCTGCCCATGGCAGGGGTGGCACTGGATGGGCTGTGAGGTCCCTCCCAGCCCAAACCATCCTGGTTTTATAATCCTGAAGTTTTATAATCCTGGAATTGTCATTATAGAAGTGGAACTGGAAGAGCTTTAAGGTTCCCTTCCAAAAAACCCCCATTCCCTGACTCTGTAACTCCTGGAGCCGTCGGTCAATTGAAATCCAATTTCAGAAAAGCTCAGAGGAAATTGTGTTTTGGGAAGAACAGGGGGGATGGAACAAAGGAACAGGAACAGTCTCCTTAAGCCAGCAGTGACTAAGAACGGGATCAGCTGGCTCATTCCTAACCTCAGCACCTGGTGACTCACCGCAGTGGGGGATGAAAATGTCCCCCTGGCCCCTGAAAAGCCCTTCCCAGGAGCGTGGGGTGGCCCTGGGGGTGGCTGAGGGACCCTGGGCACAGCTCCAGCCCTGCCAGCACAGCCTGGAGCGGCGGTGGCATCCCAAAGTGTTCCTAAAATGAGGTTTCACTCCCCCAGGGAGATAAATCCACCTGTTCCCAACATCCATCAGCAGCCCCCGGCCGCTGCGCCATCCCCAGGGGGAAACTCCACACTGATTCCACTTTGTGCCTGGGAATGAGGCAGAACAGGGGAAATATTGGGAAGGGCTCGTGCTGGAATGCTGCTGGCAGAGCCTGACCCGTGTTCTCCATCAGAGCTGCTCCTGAGCACTTCCAAATCCTTGTGGGAACTCTTTGTGAGCCCCCCCTGGAGGGACACGGCTCAGCTGGCAGCCCCTCCCAAGAACAGCTCTTTTTTGGGGGGATATTTGTGCCCCCAGATCATCCTGAGATCTCACAGCCAGTCTGGGACTCTCCAGACCTCATCCCTCCCTATTCCAGCTGCCTCCAGCTGCAGTTCCTGTCTCAGAGACAGCCCCAAGGCTGCTGCAGCAGTCAGGGATGGGCTGCCTGGGCAGTCCCACAGCAATTGGGAGAGGGAAAACCATCCCCATTGCTCCAGGAGCACCCCAGAGGGAACGTCTGGGGTGTGTGTCCCAGGAGAGGGAGCAGGGCTCCCCCAGCCCACTGCAGTAAAAGCTGTCCCAGGGATGTCACCCCCCTGGATGTGAGGGGCCAGAGCTGGGGATGCTCCCAGGATAACTTATCACGGATTATGGGATGGTTTGGGTGGGAAGGGGCTGGAAATACCATCCCCAGCCACGGCAGGGACACCTCCCACTGCCCCAGGGACACCTCCCAGTGTCCCAGGTGCTCCAGCCCCAGTGTCCAGCCTGGCCTTGGGCACTGCCAGCGATCCAGGGGCTGATGCAGGATCACCCTGTGCCAGCCCTGCCCACCCTGCCAGGGAACAATTCCTGCCCCAGATCCCATCCAGCCCTGGGCACTGGGAAGCCGTTCCCTGGGTCCTGTCCCTCTGTCCCTTGTCCCCAGCCCCTCTCCAGCTCTCCTGGAGCCCCTTCGGGCCCTGGGAGGTTTCATCAGTGATGATGAGGAAGGCAAAACCTTCAGCCCCACAGGTTTAGCCAGGTAACCACTGCTGGGCTCTGGGTAAAACATTCCTGCCTGCCTCCTCCCACTCCTGACCAAGGTGGATTCACTGCCAGGAGTGGCCCTGGAGAAGCTCTTTGACCACTGATCCCCCATTCTTAAATGGGAGATTAATTAAAAACCCTGAAGCATGAATCATTGATGTCCAGGCCTTGCTGCAGTGTTACATCTCCTGGTCTTCCTCAGGGGGTTAAACCCATTGTTCTTGCTTTTGTGTCCGGATTAGGAGATTTAGAGCAAAGAATCACTTTTCACTAACACTCGGAATAAACAGAACAGAAGGACTCCAAGATAACAATTTCCTTAACTAAAGGGATGGATTAAAACCCTCATTTGTTTCACAATGAAACCCCAGAGTTCCTTATTTCCCAGCCCTGTTCCCTGCAGCCCTGCCCACTTAATGAGGAGCCCAAATATTGGTGTTTGGCCTTTATTGAGCCCCCCAGGGCTCTCAGGGCTCTGTCCTGGCCCAAGGACAGGGGCAGAGCCCAGTTCTCCCAGTTCCTCCTCCCCAGTTCTCCCAGTCTGAGGCTCAGCCCCACGCTGAGCTGGCAACCGAAGATCCCAAATCTGTGTTTAGGGAGAACATCAGGCGTGGAGTCACTGGCAGCAGAGCCTCCAAACACCTCCCAGCAAAGGTTTCCACTTTGCTCCAGCAAACAGAGTGGGGAGAGCAGCGGGAGGAGTGGGGCACCCAGGAGAAGTGACACTGGTGTCAGTCCCTGTCTCCAGCCCCGAAGCTGCCTCTCCTGGGAGCCCTGACAGCAGGAGTGTGAAAACCCACCCAGCTCCTCTCCACAACGACAGTTCTGTGCCTCGCACACAGTGCTGAGGCTTAAAATAAAATAAAAAAATAAAACCAAAAACAAAAAACAAAACAAACCCCACAAAAAAAAAAAAAAACAACACCAAAAAAACACCAAAAAACCCCAAACAAGCAAACAAAAAACCAAAAAAACCTCCAAAAAGAAAAAAACAAACCACAAAAACCCCCCACAAAAAACACACGCACACACACAAAAACCCCCAAAATACCAAAAAACAACAACAGAAAAAGCCACCCCAAAACAAAACAACCAAGCAAAAACCAAAAAACCCTGACAAAACCCAAAAAAAACCCCACGGGGAATGCTCAGGCGAATTCCCGGCGGTCAGAAATGCCGGGATTGAGGGACTGAGGTGCAGACCCAGCTGGGAGCTCCAGGAGCTGGGAAAGGTGAGACAGGAAAAGCCTACAAACAGGACTGCCTGGCAAGAGACACTAACAATCTAAGCCCTGTGAGGGAACTGGAAATGAGAGCTGGTTTGAGCTGTAGCACGGCAGCAGGGACACAGCACTGAGCTGGGCAGGGGCTGGCTGAGAACAAACCAAGGGGCTCCAGGGAGCGGCCCCAAGGTGCCCGGGAAAAGGGAGACAGGAAAAGCAATCTTCAGAGTTTAGGATGCAGAATGATGTGCTCACAGAGCAGCTCTCACAGGCTGTGTGCAGAGCCTGGAGGTTTTGTGTCTCGGGCTGGGTGGTCGCTGTAAATCACAATATTCAACACAAAAGGAGATCGAATGGATTGTAACAAGGATTTTACTCTCACCTCACTCTCTCTTGCTCTCACCTCTCTGGCCCTGCTCTCACCTTTGGCTTTCTCCTCTCTCTCCTTGGGGTTCCCTTCAGCCCAGGCTGGTGGCTGGAGGCAGTCCCTGTCACCCACGGCCCTGGCAATAAAACCACGTGTTTCTGTGTCCCAGCTTTGCAGAATTCCCCATCTCTGTTGTCCAGGGCTGTTCTTACCTCCAGGGTCACCTCCATCACCTGCTGTTGCTTTTCCTGCAGGACCTGGCCTGGCTCAGGGCAGGATCCTCAGTTAATGAGCAGCAGTTCCAGCTCTGTTTTCTCCTGTCGTGCAGCCCATTTCTGGTGCCTTCCCTCCTCAGGGAGGACACAGCTCAACACCTCCTCGATTTAAACGTTTTAAATGTTTTAATTGCACAACAACACCATCATTTCCTCTCTGCTCAGTTTAACCCACTTTTCTTCACCCAGCTCGTGCTCTGCTCTGAGCACACACTGATAATTTATTCCTGCTCCTTCCAGGGTTCACCTTACAAAAACATTTTTTTTTATTAACTTCTTGTCCCAGCTTTATCCCGACCGACTGGTGACAGAGACATTAAGGAAATGTTTCCTATGTTGTGTTGTGAAAGTGTTGATTGATTGGGGACACCCAGTTTGGCCTGGGCAGGGATGGGACAGGACAAGGGACAGTGGCAGGAGAGCAGAGATTGAGCACGCCAGGCTTTTGTGTCACACAATCCCAGGTCGGGTTTGGTGGGAAGGGACCTTTAAGCCCATCCAGCCCCACCCTGCCACGGGAGAAGAGGGAATAAAAGGAAATTCCAGGGATGTTGGGAGGGATCATCCTGGGATTCCTCGGGGTCATTCCCAAGAGCTCAGGAGCCTCCTCATCATCCCTGAGCTTCACAAAACCAGGTCTGGCTGTCCTACCTGCACTCCCCCACACCCCCAGGGTGTCCATCCCGTCATCCAAGCTTTTCCAGGAGCTTTTTGATCCAAACAAAAAAGAAGAGGAAACTCATCAGCTCACCAGTCACCAGGACTGGGAAAAAAAAAATAAAATTCCAGGTTTCATTTTGTGTGGTGCTGGGTTTATTCCTCTCTCTGTGGATTTATTTGTCCCTCACACAGCAGCCACAGAGGCAGAGGTGTTTCCTGGAGAGCAGACACAAGTGTGTGCACAGGGTCCAGGGTTGTGTGTGCAGCCCCAGCTCCTGGCACTGCTCACCCCCAGCTGCTCCCCAGCTGCTCTCACACACACAGAGCCAAAGGCAGCCAGGAAATCTGCCCCAAGAGGGAATTTCCTCTGGGCAGGTGCTGACTTACAGCCCCAAAGCCACTGCTGGTATTTCTGGGTGCTCTCCTCCTCACCAGGACACAACAAAGCTCCTTCCCAGGAATCCTCCAAGGCTTTCAACCTGCAGCAAGGAATTCCACGGGGGAATTCTGTGCCCTGTGCAGCAGCATTTCTGTCCGTTAATACCACCTGCAATGTCTTTCAATTCCTCTGCATTTCTCCTTACTCTCCCCCAAAATGGCAGATTAATTAGGAATTTCTGCCTTCCTCCCCCGGCTTCATGTATTTTCTGTGCTCCTACCACACCCCCCTCGCCTGCCTCCTTCCTGGAATGAAGAATTCAGGAGCTGTCAGTTTTCCTCAGGAGCCATTTCAGAGGTAGGGGAGCAGCCTGAGAATTCCTGGGAAACCTCAGCCCTCATTCCACGTTCCATGATCAGCCTGGATGCAATTAAAATGAGGCTGATAGATCTGCAGGGCTGGCTAAGCCAGTTTTACATTATGAGCTCTTAACTGATTTTTTTTATTAAGTCAATTTTCTCTCTCCTAATAAAGCCCAACCTTCCACTGAGGATGGAAGGGAACAACAACCCCACATAAATTTTCTGATAAATTTCCTGCATGCTGAGCTTTCCTTTCACTCTGTTGGCCTCTAAATTTTGCTCTTCCTGCAGTCAATATTTATAACTTTATCCAGTGAGGAGGAATTCCATGGCCTGGTGTAGATGGGAAATTTTGCTTTTAATAATTCTGGTTTTAGTGCCCCCCCTGCTCAGCTGGGATTAGGAAAAGCCACATTCCTGATTGCTCCAAGAGGAGATGGAGACCCATTAAAGGGGAGGAACCTGCTCCAATCTCTGCATGAGGAGCACCTGGACACCAATGTGGGCATGGAAAAAACAACATTTCCCTGGGACTGATCTCCTTGGAAAAAACAACATTTCCCTGGGAATGATCTCCTCGGATCACCCACCTGCACCCAGGGACACCTTCCACTCTCCCAGGCTGCTCCAGCGTGGCCTTGGACACTTCCAGGGTTCCAGAGCAGCCCCAGCTTCTCTGGGAATTCTATTCCAGGGCCTCCCCCACCCTCACAGCCCAGGATTTCTTCCTGAAGTCTGACTGAACTCGACCATTTCCTGATTTTCTGGGAATTGCAGGTTTTCCCGGAGGACACAGAGCTGTGCCATATCAACACTGTCCCTGGCCAAGAGCTCCCCAAGAGCCACAATCTTCAAATGACTGATCCAATTCCTGACCTGTTGAAAGCCTCGGAGCAGAGGAGAGGCAGGAAGTGGCGAATCTGATGGTGTGAGGGATGTGAGGGGATTAGTCATAGTGGATTAAGAGCAAGCATTTGAAGAAAAGCTTAAACGCAGCATAAAAATATATATTAGGATCTTTTCAGACGTTCCTTATGGGCTCAGCTCGTTGGCAAAGTGTTGGGGAGAGTGAAATGTAATAAAAGCAGAGGAAAAACTCCCCTTGCACCAATGCAGACAGGGAGGAATTTGCATTCCCAGGTCTTTGCATATGTATATGGGTGAATCTATATAAATATGCATTTAGACACACATTATATATAGATTTTTTTCCCCTTGACATCAGACACTTCAGCAAGAAGCAGCGGATAAAAATATAAAAGGAAAGTTTTCATGAAATGCAGGGGACAGAAAAACTTCAGGCAGCGAGGGAGAAAGAACACGGGGATGAAATCTAAAACGGGGTGACCAGGGCTGGGACAGCCTTCGGCAGGCCTCTTCCTACCTGGCACAAAACAGCCCCAGGGAGCTGCTGTGCAGAGGGCTGGATCCCCCTGTGCTCACATCCAGGCCAGTCCCACACGGAGCTCAGTGTCCTGGGGACATCTCCTCTCCCTGGGCCGGGCACAGGCTGCAGCAGAGCTGCCCAGAGCTTCCCCTGCCCTTTGCCCTGCAGAGCACCCAAAGGGGCTGAGCTCTGCTCCAGCAGCAGCAGCTGCACTCCTGGACGCTGTGGGGACCACGAGCCTGGGACAGTTCCCCCTTTTCTGGGCAGAGGAGACAAGGAGTGGGAAGTTGTGCTCCACCCAGGGCTGTGCTGCTCACCGAGGGGCTCAGCCTTGCCTTCGGGTGCTCTCTGCAGTGAGGGCTGTTTTCCTGGTGTGACATCCTCGTTTACACCCTCTCTGATCCAGAGGCTTCATTAAGAAGTTGCCAAGAATCAACATTTTGACTGCTGCAGCCTCTAAGTGCCAAGGCTGGATGATTTTTCTGCAAAGCTGAAGGGAGGCAAGTCCCTCTGTAGGCAGTTGCCACTTGTTCCTTGGCTGCTTGAGCCGCTTTGGGCTGCAGCAGACGCTCTCTCCTGGGTGTTTGTCCTCCCTGGACACACCAGTGCCAATGCCCCTGGTCCCCAGCCCCATTCCATCAGCTTTAGGATGGATGTCCTGTGGGGCAGGAGGGGCTTTCCTTCGGGCAGAACGCTCCCGGCAGCAGAGGAAGGAGCCAGCCTACTTCGCACAGCTCATTTCTGTCTCCGAGTGTGGACAGGAGGAAGGTGGCGAGGGTGGGATGTGACTTCAAGGCAGATGGGAACGCACAAGAACAGTTGCTTAGCACCTATAAAAGTCAGGCCCACTCCTTCACAAGATATGTGTGTATTTAGGGATCCACACTTCAGCAGCCACGCTCGAATTCTGGCCTCTGAATAACCCAAACCCAGCGCAGCTCTTGGGGAATGTGTGGCGATGGAATAAACAATGATATTAAAAGTCACACGGATCCTGCCGCGGTCCTGGCAGCGAGCAGGGGACAGATTCCGTGTTCCCTGTGCTTGGGAGCTTTGCTGGGCGTTACTGAATGAGAAAGAGCAGGGAAAGGTGCTGTAGAAACCCAGCCCCACAAGGATTCCTCAGCCAGTGGGACCAGGGGGACGAGGAAACAGCCTCCAGCCTTTGTGTGAGCAGGAGATGTAAATTAAAGACTTGAGACAGAGGCGAATATTCCAGCGGGGCTGTGGGATATTTATATGTTATATTTTATATTTATATTCCTGTGGAATAACAGGATGTGCTGCGTGGGGAAGGGTCTGTGGCACCCGTTTCTCTGGGGCGGGATCCATACAGCGCAGGGGACAGAGATGGGGAAAGAAAAAGCTGTCAAATGCCCCAAAGCGCTCGGGAGCTGAAAACGTTCCTTTCGCATCCCGCTGCGTTTCGGACTTGATCGGGAAAACTCACCTGATCAAAGGAGCGCGAAATCACCCTCCTTAATGGGCAGCCGAGGGGAGAGAGCGCCGAATTCCCGTCAGCATCCCCCGCCTTTGTCTGGGCTGCGCTGTGCCTCTCCCCGCCGCTGGCCGTGACTAACTCGCCTTTCTCTGCCGGTGACCTGATTCCGCACCGCCACGCTCCTCCCAGCTCGCCGGGGCCCCATGTGATCCGTTCTTCCCCCTAAATAAAGTTGACAAATTCGCCTGGGCTCAGATGGTGCTGCCGAGGCCAGCGGAGCGCTGCCACCCTCTGCGCCACCGCCCCGGGCCACCGCGGGCCACCGAGGGCCACCGAGGGCCACCGAGGGCCACCGAGGGCCACCACCGCGGGCCGGGGCTCGGGGCCACCCGGGGCCACCCGGGGCCACCTCCCCGGCCCCACGCAGTCCCGGCCAGCCCGGAGGACACGGCCGGAGCAGGTGAGTGAGCGGCTGCCGCGGCTCCTTTGTGCCCAGGTGCGGGAGGAGCGAGGGGACAGCGGGGACAATGCCGAAATGGCCCCGGGCCCTTGGCGGAGGGCTGCGCCTCCGGGGCTGTTCCCGGCGAGAGGCGGCGACGGCAGCGCCTGCGGCAGAGCCCGGGGATGCTCCGCTGCATCCCGGCCCCGCATTGCCCGCGGGGACACGGCACTGCTGCTGCGGGCACGGCACGGCACGGCACGGTACCGGTGTGTGTATGGGCTGGCACGGCACGGCACGGTACCGGGACACGGCGCTGCTGCGGGCACGGCACGGCACGGTACCGGGGTATGGGCTGGCACGGCACGGTACCGGTGTGTGTACGGGCTGGCACGGCACGGCACGGTACCGGGGTATGGGCTGGCACGGCACCGTACTGGGACACGGCACTGCTGCGGGCACGGCTGGCACGGCACGGTACCGGTGTGCGTATGGGCTGGCACGGCACCGGGCAGCGCGGTCCCGCCGTGCGGGCTGAATGGCACGGCAGCGGCGTGTGACACCGGCACGGCACCGGGCAGAGCGGTACCCGCCCGGCACGGCGCTCAGACTGCTGTGTGCAAGGCTGGGCACGGGCAGCGTGGCACCGGTGTGCGGGCTGGCACGGCACGGCACGGCACGGCACCGGTGTGCGGGCTGGCACGGCACAGCACAGCCCGGGCCAGGCTGGCACGGCACAGCACAGCACGGTACACCGGCGGGTGGCACAGCACGGTCCCTGCCAGGCTCCAGCGCTGCCCTGCCCGCCCCGCTGTCCCCAGCCCGCCCTGCTGTCCCCAGCTCTGCTCCCAGGTGTGACCCCCCTGGCCCGGCTCCCAGAGCCCCCCACAGCCCGCCCTCCCCCAGGAGCCGCTCCCAAAGGTGTCCCGGGCACCCCTGAACTCACCTGCCCTCCTGTCACACCCTCCTCTCCACCCCGGGGCTCCCGAGCCTCCCATCGCTGCCACTGCTGTCCCCAGCCTGTCCCGCTGCTGTGCCTGAGCCCCCGGGGCTGTCGCTGTCCCCTCCCGGCGCCCGCAGTGGTGCCACGGCCATCCCCGGCACCTTCCCGAGCCCCATCACTCCTCCCGGGGGAATGGACACCCAAAGGCAGGGAGCGCTGTAAGCGCCGGGTGCTCCAAGCCTTCATCCCCTCCTTCATCCCCTCCTTCATCCCCTCCTTCATCCCCTCCTTCATCCCCTCCTTCATCCCCTTCATGCCGAGCAGCTGCCCACGGCGAGAGGAGGGCACCTGCCCCTGCTCCCTGCACCTCCCAAAGCCCACGGGGACTATTCCTGGCCCGCGCTGTGGGGAAAAGGAGTGCGATTTTATTCCAGGAATGCAGAGACAAAGCAGCTGCCTCTGTGCTGACACTCATCACTCCCCCTCGCAGCCCCTGCTCCCTCCCACCCTTTAACTTCTTCTTTCCCTGCACCGTTTAAAGGTGAGATTCCCTGAGTAGGAATTCAGTGCAGTCCCAGGCTGGGCCTGCTCGTCAAGAGCAGGAGAGGTTTCTTTTGAAAGGAGATGGATGGAAACTGGAATGTTCAAACAGTCTTTTGCTCTTGGCAATTTTTTTTTTTTTTTTAGAGAAATCTATCGCAGGAGTTTCAGTCAGATTTTAGGTCCAAGATTAAGGCTGCAGTGTCCCAGCTTTGGCTTTCCTTGCTCGTGGTAGGGCAGCAGAAAATGGGGAAGGAGAGATTAAATAGGGAGGGGGACACAAAACCAGATCCAATTTGTTCATCCCTTCATAATTAGGCCAGAATTAAAACCCTCCTTCAGCTGCACACAAAAGGAGAATTGAACAAAAAGGCCATTGATGGGCTTAAGGTTATATTTTATAAGGGTTCTTAGGTTTGGGAGGTTTATTTGAATTCAGTTTTCATTTCCCTTCTAACTCAACAATTAATCACCCACCTGTACCTGCACTACTTGTCCTGGCTCCAAAAATCCTCTGACTTTGGGGCAAATTGAGCCTAAAAACAGCAAAGAGGGAAAAAAATCACTAAGCAATTTAAGCTCAGTGTAGGTTTGGGAACTGCTCACTCCAGGGTTTGTGTTTGCACAGAATTACATCTAAAATATGGACAAGGGGAAACTGCCAAGCTGCCTCTAATCACAGGATGGATTTTGGAGGGGAAGAGCAGCATAAAAAGTGAGTCTGAACTAAACCAGCAATGAGTGAAGCACAAAATATAATTTCAGAGAGACAAAGGATGCCCGTTTTGCAGGGTGTACTCTTGAGCTGATGCTGGGAGCTGCTCCTGTGGCAGGAATGGCTGCTCAGGAAAATCCACCCTCCAAAACCTGCAACGGTGGTGCTGCTTGGAGAAAAACAACCTCAACAGAGCTTTTAGTGAAGGCTCTTTGGGGAGGAACACGTGGAAGGAACACGCTCAGGGAACACCTGGATACAGCACTGTGCTCTCCAAGCTTAACAGGGAAAAAATCCACACCCTTTCCTAGCTAGAAATTATTATTGCTATTATTATTATTATTCCTGTGAAAAGAATAAACCTCCTCACATGTCTGTGCCAGCTCAGCCCTCACACCTCTGGGGAGCATTTCATGGAGATTCAAAGCCACCCTAAAAATGGCATCCAAGCATTTCAGTGGTCAGGACAATAAACTTCCCTCTCACCACTCAGCCAAGGATTCCAACGCTCAGCACGATAAACTTCCCTCACATTTCCAGGATGAGGAGGTTAAAATATTTACCCCGGGCACCTTCCAGTGGCTGCTTTGGGGAGGGAACCCATCAGTTGTTCAGTCTGTCCATGACCTTGGCGGGGTTTGTTCCTGGGAAAACAGGAACCATTCCGTGAGGGTTTGGGTTTTGCACAGCCCGGAGCTCAGATTTGCCAGAAGAGGCAGTGACAAGGAGGCTGTGATCACACCCTACAAGCTGCTGGTGTTTCTCCGATCACACTCCGCCTAAATTGACACATTAAGCTCTCGGAGGTCACCAATAAAATCGGGAGGATGGAAATCAGCTCCAGAGAGAGCCTAAAGCCAAACGCACCTGTGGCTTTAATTAATCTACACCTCAGGGATTACTGGACTAAAATTAAAGCCAGAATTATCCCCACGTGGGTCCTCTGGCACACAAATGCCCAGGAAAAGCAGCACGTTACATTTGTGACCCTGCTGAGCACAGCCCCTGCCCACAGCGGCTCCTCTGACCCCAAAATTGTCCTGAGTGGGGACACAGGATGGTTCTGCTCAGGATCTCTCAAGGCAGAGGGAAAATGCTTCTGCTCTAGATCAGGTTCTGCTCTAAAATCACCTGGTTTTGTTGTACACAAAGTTACCCAAAGCCCAGGGCAGCTCCCAGGAGAATCAGGAGCCCGCCAGACATTGAGCCTTTTTTAGGAACACGACTTTCCCCTGGCTGTTGGGTCTGGCCGGGGCTGGAACGAGTGACCCCCAAACTCTCAGCCTTTTTCTCCTCTTCAGGAAGAACAAAGCCAGAACACGCTGAGCAACAGTGAAGAGCTGAGATTTCTTGTTCACTAGGATAAAAGCAGGGCTAGAGCTGTGGACACTTAATTAAAAGATTAATTGGCTTGCTCCAGCCTTTCCCTAAGGTGCCACTTCTAGCACTGGGTGCGATCACAAGGGGTTCATTCAAATGACACTTCTGGGGGTGACCACATGGAAAACTTCGGGTTTTCCTCTTTGGAGATTCACACTACAGGAGAAAGAGGCAGGAAGAGGTTTAAGGGGAGTCTGTGGTGTGGAGCACCCACAAAAACAAAGTGCACGGCAGCAACACACCCCCCGAAAAACACAGAACCTCCAGGAATTAAACTGAGCAGAGCTTTGGAGACTCGAAACCTGCCGAGTTCCGAAAGTATTTCAAGCATCCAAAAATAAACACCTATATATTTATGGAGCTCTTTTAAATACTCTCAAAGCCCGGCCTTTTGTTCCTGTGAGTTTATAGAAGATGCAGCGAGGCCAAAACACCTCGCTGTGGTTTTTTTCCAAGCGTTTTTCTGCCTTTCTCCCATCCCTTCCTCCTCTCCTTTCCTCCTCCTCGTCCCCCTCGCAGCGCTCCCACTCCCACGGTGCCTTTTATCTGAGCACAAGTGTTGGAGCTGATGTCTCGCTGCCCAGCTCTGGGGGAGGAGGAGAAAGAGCCGCTTCCATTTCAGGTTGAGGCATGAGGGACACCTTTCATCCCAGTGTTTTCACATCAAAAAGATGCAAATGCGGAGAGAGGAGCCGCGTTCTTCCCTAATGCAATTAAAATGGAAGAGGTAATTTGAAAGGCAGCGGGGGAGATTTACAAGTTGAAGGCAAAAAGGGAAGAAAGCGAGCCTGAAACTATGTTTAAAAAAAAAAATCAATATATATTTCGGGTTGCATAAATGCAGGGAGCAATTCAACAGTGGGAAGAGCACGGTGAGGGGGGGATGAGGACGTGAGACACAAAGACGGGGCCCAAGGTTCCCCTGCTATCAAAGGGATTTTCCTATCAGCTCCCAAGGAGCAGTTTGTGCTCTCAGGGCCGTCACCTCTCCTTTGGAAGGCCGCGTTCGTGTTCCTGTAAGAGCAGGGCTGCTCCTGTTCCCCAGGGCTCGCTGTGATGTCCTTATCAGCGGTCCTTATCAGCGCCGTGGGCGGGATGTGGGACTTCTCCCAAGGGTCAGGGATGTGCCATCAGCTCCCCTCGGGAGCAGGGCGGCTGCAGCTCATGGGATTCGTGCTCTTCATCCTGCCAACACACCCGGGAATTCCACACACCCATGAACTCCAGCCACTCCGACTGAAGGAAAAACCAGACTTCTCCCAGCTACATAAAAACCGCATCCAATAAAACTTCAGCCTGATCTTCCACACAGAAATAAAAAAAAATGTATTTCTGTTCAGGAATACGATGCAAATCATCATTTCTGTCTTGAATGTAGCACTGATAACATCATTATTACCAAGGCTGGCAAACTGAGGCGAGGTTTGCCCTCAGAAAAGGGAGGGCTCTCAGGGAAATCAAAAAGCTGTTGATGAACATTCTTATCTCTTTTCAGTAATTCAGTATTTGACAGATGCCAATAACCTGAATTCATCTGGAGACCCTGGGGTTTTTTACTGTCATTTCCTTTGTTCCTCTCACATAAATTGCATCCAACCCTCTTTTACTTTCCACCCTCAAAAGCTGTAAAAAAACCCCTCAAAAAATCTATTTCTCCCTGAGGTCCTCAAAGGTCAAACTTGGAGAACAAAGGGAAGACAATGCCTGTCCTAAGGATATTACAAATCAAGGAGCAGATTTTGTCCTCCTCATCTTGTCCTGAGTTGTACTTTCGTTTATAACTTGCTAAAACAGACCAGGGGACATGAGCTAGAGCAGGAAAGTCCATCCCAAGGTGCTACACCAAGAGCTGAGCTTGTATAACTACCAGAGTAAAACATCATTATTTCATTAAAAGCTTTCAGAATGAATTCAACTTCCAGATATTCCAATGTGCTCGCACGAGAAATTTATTCTAACAAATCTCCAGATTAAAAAAAAAAAAATCATCCCATTATTTTTGTCAATACATTTATCTTTCCAATATATTTTAATGGGAATTCAATGTGCCCAGCCCTGAGCTCCTGATTGCAATGTTTGCAGCGCTCAGGCCAAAGCCACTGAAGGCTCATGACTCACACAAAAACCAAACAATCTCAGCTTTATTTATTCTCTGCCGCTGGGACTGAGTGAAAGCACGGCAAAGGAGAGAGGTTTGGGGGTTTAATGGGGGGTGTCCTGAGGAGGAGCTGCCAGTGGGATCTCAGCTGGTGGGATGTGAGCTGATCACTCCAAGGCATGAATCCCCCCGGGTGCTCCTCCAGCCTGGAGAGGCCCCTGTGGAGCTGGAACTGTGGCAGGAGCAGCTCCTTGTGCCACCAGCCCTCACATCCACATCCCCCAGGGCTTCCCGGGAAAGGGCTTCTCCGGGGCAGCCTCCCTGGCTGTCCTCCCTGTCCTCCTGTCCGGGCACACGCAGCTTTGGGGGGCTGTCCCCCTTTGCTCTCCGCTGTGCTTCCCAAAACCAGCCCTGAGCAACAGCAAGGAGCGGTCCTGGCCCTCGGGAGCAGTGGTGACACTGCTGTCACCCATGGGAGCAGTGGTGACACTCCTGTCACCCTCAGGAGCAGCGGTGTCCCTGCTGTCACCCCCAGGAGCAGCGGTGGCATTGCTGTGTCACCCCCAGGAGCAGTGGTGACACTGCTGTCACCCCCACGAGCAGCAGTGGCCCTGCTGTGTCACCCATAGGAGCAGTGGTGTCCCTGCTGTGTCACCCCCAGGAGCAGTGATGACACTCCTGTCACCCCCAGGAGCAGTGGTGTCCCTGCTGTGTCACCCCCAGGAGCAGTGGTGACACTGCTGTCACCCCCAGGAGCAGCGGTGACACTCCTGTCACTCCCAGGAGGAGTGGTGACACTGTTGTCACCCCCAGGAGCAGTGGTGTCCCTGCTGTGTCACCCACAGGAGCAGTGATGACACTCCTGTCACTCCCAGGAGCAGTGATGACACTCCTGTCACTCCCAGGAGCAGTGATGACACTGCTGTCACTCCCAGGAGCAGCGGTGACACTCCTGTCACCCCCAGGAGCAGTGGTGTCCCTGCTGTGTCACCCCCAGGAGCAGCGGTGTCCCTGCTGTCACCCCCAGGAGCAGTGGTGACACTCCTGTCACCCCCAGGAGCAGTGGTGTCCCTGCTGTGTCACCCCCAGGAGCAGTGGTGACCCTGCTGTGTCACCCCCAGGAGCAGCGGTGACACTCCTGTCACCCCCAGGAGCAGTGGTGTCCCTGCTGTCACTCCCAGGAGCAGTGTCCCTGCTGTGTCACCCCCAGGAGCAGCAGTGACACTCCCGTCACCCCGGGTTGGTGACAGCCCCCCGGAGCTCCCAGCACAGCCCCCGGCGCTGTTGGGGAGGCCCGGAGCAGCAGTTCCCCTCCCCGAGGTGCAGTGGAGCCCCAGCAGAGCTCTGTGACAGAGATGTCACCCTGGTGGGGCTCTGCAGCCCCCTGCTCCGATGGCGCAGCCCCAACCAGCCCAGGTCCGAATGCATTGTCACCTTTGTCTTCTCCCCCCCAGGGACCTGGCAGCTGGGGACACGGAGGAGATGAGCTCCAGGCTGAGGCAAGTACAAGATCAGCTTTCCCTCCTGGACTCCCGCGGGAGGAGGACACCTGGCTGCTCCATCCATCACTGGGGCATTTCCCGGCCTCTCAAGTGCTTTTATTGCTGTTTCTTTCTTGGGGCTACTTGAGAGAGATGTTGAATCCAGGGCCAAGGAGCACTAAAATATTCTGTTGTCACCCCCTCCTGAGGCATGACTTGCCGGCAGTGCCACTTGTAGACATCCATCAAAGACGGGCCACGTTGCACTCGGTCCCTTCTGTGAAATGAGCTCTCCCTCAACCAAAATCTGAGCTCTAAACTTCCTTGAAAACCCCCGTTTCTCTCTGACTCTGTGAACATATTGTTCCAAACTGGCAGGAACTGTTATTTACATCTTTTAGCACCAACAGAATGCTCAGCTATATAAACAGTGGTTATTACTAATCAGAACGTGCTGTTAATTAGGAAAAGAGACCCTCAGTTCTCTGTGAGCCTGAGTGGGATGAACTTTATTTCTATAAAGAGGATGAACTGCAATCCTCTCAAACAGAGCATCTCCAAACAATGATGCTCCAAGATCTCTGAAACCTAATTTCGGCCTCCAAGCATTTGGGAGGAGGGTGGAGGGGGTCTGGAGCAAGCTGTTAATTCGAAATAAATAGCCCTGAACATATTTACGGCTCCTCAAAGGAAATTACCCCGGGGCAAATCCTCCTGTCCCGACTGGAAGCAGGAATCAAGAGCAGAGCAGCCTTGTTCCTCAGGTTTAACTCCAAAAGGGGATTTGGATCAGGGGAGGGCAGAGCAGCTCCGGGCTTCAGAACTGCTCAGATAAGTGAATTTTTTAGCATTTGTGTCACACGCAGCACATATCAAAGGCAAATGACTTTAAAGTCTTTGAAACTCCGTCAGAACTGTGGAAGGTGGGGAGGTTAAATTCCAGTTCCCAGCTCAGTGCCTGCAGGGGAGCTCACCTCTGCAATAATCCGGGGTGGGTTTTCATCCAGGACCTTTCTCCAGATCCCAGATTTGCAGTCAGTGAGGAAACTTCCTCTATTCCACTGTAACTGAAACCCCAGAAGATTAAAACCCCAAATCCAAGCCCAGTCCAGGAGCACCTACATAGAAGAGGGGAAATGAAACCCCTTCGATAACGTGAGAACTCCCATTTGCAGCTGATTTTGTCCATGTGTGTAATGTACAAAACAGGCCTTTGATTTCCCTCCCTTCTGGGAATATCTTGGGGAATAAAACCAATCTTTCACTGCAAACAATTCCTCAGATAGAAAGTTACACTTGTTCCAGCAGTGTTTTGCTTTCAGCCCCAGGACAAGCTCTGCCACCACCCGAGAACTGATCAGATTTTCTCCAATTATCTCTTGCAGAAAAGAAGGACTCCCAAAACCTGGCAGCTGGCTGAGCCTCCCCTGCCCCTGGGTGAAGAAGGCAACACATTGCTGCCCTCAACACCTGGGATAAAGCTGACCTGTGCTGGGAACTCGGTGCCACTGCTCCTGCCTTCAAACGCCGTGCTGAGCCTCCCCTGTGCCTGCAGCAGCCCAGGGCAAAGCTGGCTGTCCCCGCTGGCAGGACACTCCCAGCCCTGCTTCTCCAGCACTCCTGAGCAGCCCCTCAGCCCCAATGAGGCCCAAGTTCAAGGAGGCTCCTGCAGCTGCCCTCTTGGCCCCGGCAGACTATGAGAACCTGGCTGCTGTGAACTCCACCAGGGACACGCAGAGCGAGCAGCTGGAGGGGTCCCTGTCCTCCACCATCGCCCTGATCATCGTGCTGGTGCTCATCTTCTCCCTGCTTACCACGTCCCTCAGCACCTACTGCTTCCACAAGTGGAAGCTCAGAGGGAAAAGACTGCAGAAAGCACAAGAGGAGTATCAGAGAGACCAAGAAAAGAGCGTTTGCCAAAGCACACCGGGACTCGTTTCATAAAGACAAAAAGAGAAAAAACAGGATCCACCACAAAGTACTCTTGAATGAAGTGAAATGAAAAATCGTGAGAGAACTGCAAATTTGAAATTTCCAAGCAAATATATCCTTGTTTTATGTCATTTCTAAGAGTTGTTAGCAGTTTGGAGATTTCCTACAGCTTTATTATACATATATATATATATTTATACATTCAGTCTCATTTGTGCGAAGTAAAACCAATGCAACGATGTATTTTTAATCTCTTCTGTATTTTAATCCTCACTGGGCAAATTGTGGCAGTGCCTGTGAGGGTGGGGAGGCCTGGCACAGGTTCCCAGAGGAGCTGTGGCTGCCCCAGGATCCCTGGAAGTGCCCAAGGCCAGGCTGGAGCACCCTGGGGTAGTGGAAGGTGTCCCTGCCATGGAATGGGATGAGTTTTGAGGTCCATTCCAACCCTAAACACCATTTTCTGTGTTATTACTGAACAAATACGTTTCAATCTGTTGCTTTCACTCTTTTGAAAACCCACTGGAAGGTGAAGAGGCAGATTTGGGGTGGCCCAAAGCAGGGGAGTTGTGCTGCACTGACCCCACCAGGGGCTGAAGGTGTTGGATGGGGAGTAAAGGGAAGAGACAACCTAAATCCCTTTTCTTTTTCCTTTAATTAGGCATCTAATCCTTTTTAAACCACCCCTATCACAGTGTGTTTCTATTTCCATAGCCTGTCCTGTGATGTCACAGAGAAATGACAGATTTATTGTGAGTAGCACCTCTAAGTAATCTTTTCTAACCAAGTGATGGATGTGATATTAATAAATGTCATTGTTTTATAAGGTAAGAAACCATGTGAAGTTGCCACCAGCCCCCTGCTCAAGTCTACAGCTTGCTTGCAATTACCAGTACTGCTGTATGTATTTTTAAACCAGCTATAATACTGTGATGATGCTGTAAACTTACCTCTGTAGGCAAAAAAATGTTCTTATTTCAAAATGTCAGGATGAAGGATGTAAATGTTCTGAAAGTGCTATCAACAACAACAACAACAACAAAAAAAGAATTTTCACAGAACATTCTAAAGGATTCTGTGACATGCTACAAATCTATTTTACAAGGGTATTTATGGATCGTACAGCCTGGTCTGTGAGAACAGTACTATTTTATTACAGAATAAATAAATGAATAAATAAGCAGTGAATATCCATGCCCAGAGGCTGGAAAAGGTTTTGGGTTTGGTTTTTTTTAAGTGCCCTGATCAATTCTTTAGGTAATGTGGAAGATGGAGGACCCTGACAGAAGGAATCCACTCCCCCTCAGCTCCCATCCACATCCTGCTGCTGTCAGTGCTGCCAAAGATCTTCAAATTCAGTTGTGGAGGAAGTTAAAAAAAAAAAAAAAAAGACAATCAGTTGCATGAAGACGATGCAAATGTGGTGTTTTTAGGATTGATATCTGTTCTGCCATCATTTAAAAGCCAGAGCAGGCAGGAAAGCAGCCCTGGGGCAGGCAGGGCTGATCTGCACACACCCAGTGCCTTCCTCAGGGGCATAATCAAAAATCACTCTCTGAAAATCACATCCAGCAGTGATAAAATTACAGCTTGAAGAATGCACGGGGACTGGAAAAGGCTTGAGGAATGCAGAGCTGGGAGCACTGCAGCTCCTGCTGGGGGATTTCTGGATGCTTTGAGGGGACTGCACTCAGCTCAGGGTTCTACTGAGAGCTGGGGCAGCTCCTCAGGGGAACACCAGTCCTTCCATCAGCAAAGCCCTGCCCTCGGTGCCACCAGCTGAAAACTTCTTGTCGAGTTCCCAGTAAGAATAAATGGACTCAGCTTCTCTTTCCTGGAACCTCATCAAATTGGCTGTGGCAAAAAATAATCCCAAAACCAAGAGCTGAGTCTCACCACACACCAAGCCCCTCGAGGGGAACTCCTGGGGAGGCACTGAGGGACCCCAAGGCATTTCAGATTTTAGAGTAACTTCAGAGAAAGGCCCAGGATTAAATGGAAGGGGGTCACAAAGATGCCCTGAAGGCTGGGGCCTCTCTCCTGCGAGGAAAAACAGAGTTGGGAATGTTCAGCTGGAGGAGGGAAGGCTCCAGGGACACATCCTGGAGCTGAAGGGAGCCTGCAGGGAAGATGGGGCACAAGCCCTGTGCCCCAGGACAAGGGAGAAAGGGTTGGCCTCAGGAGGGTTGGTTTAGATCAGACACAAGTTTTTACACTGAGGGTGGAGAGGTCCTGGAATAGAATTCCCAGAGGAGCTGTGGCTGCCCCTGGATCCCTGAGGTGCCCAAGGCTGGAGCACCTTGGGGTAGTGGAAGGTGTCCCTGCCATGGAAGGGTGGGTTAGGTGGCCTTTGGAAGGTCTCTTCCCACTCAGACTCTTCGATGATCCTACACTGGAGCAGTGGGAGCACAAGAGATTTCCTCAGCAGCTGGACATCCAAATTCCAATCTCCCAGAATCGTGGAATGGTTTGGGTGGGAAAGGACCTGAAAGCTCATCCAGGGCCACCTTCCACCAGAACAGGGCATTTGGGGATGTGCAGATCTGTTGGCAGCTCACATCCAGGGGAGTTAGTGACACTGGAACTTCATTCCCACTCAGAGCTGGGCTAGCAGCCTCTTGGGATTGAGATGGAAGTTTTTCCTGGAGATACAAATTCCCAGAGCCTAAGAGATGGATGGAAGGAGACTAAGGAATGAGGGAGCCTGGAATGCTCCTGGGTGTTATTTAATAAAGCTACAGCAAATGAAAGGGAAAGTGACAGTGCTGCACTCCATGGGGAACTGGTTTAATGATAATTTGAAGAATACAAGTTTCTCCAAAGGGTCAGGTGTAAAATCCAACATCCCAAAAGTGGGTATCAGCACACACAGAGCATGAAACAGCTGAGATGGGAGAAATCTTCTCTCTCAGCACAGAGATCAGAGCAGTGAACCCCACCACATCAGCAACCATGCAGAAGATTAAGTCATGCAGCTCTGGGTGGCACGAAAGCCACAAAGGCAAAGCTGCAGAGCACTTTGAAGAGGCAGATTGATTTGTTTCACAGCCACAGCTGCTTTTCCCAAGGAATCCCTCTTGAGCTACCTTGCTCCTTTAATGCCCCAGCAAGCACAAACCGGGCAGCAGATGAGTCAATATTCCTCATCCAGAGTTTTGAGGTTTCTCTGGATCAAAAGAAAAATCTGCTGCTGGATGGAGGAGCTCCTGGGAAAGGATCCTACATCATCCACCCTCTTTCCCACATCCTCCCTGCCAGAGTTTTGGATCTCCAGCCTCAAAAGCTGCAGGATTAGGAAATAAATTATTTAAGGACTTGGATCATTCATTCCATTGCATATCTCTAAGAGGTGCTAAAGAAAACCACTCAGATCTCAGAGTCATGACAAAAGAATGAAACAACTGTAGTGAGCAGAAGGAAAAGGCATTCAACAGCCATCAGCAAAATCTGCTTTGATTTTCCTGAGGAGTTACCTGAGTTCTGTTTGTAACATTTATGCAAACAAACGAGCTGTGCAGGCACTGCGTGTGAGTAGGATGCTGTTCCACAGACAAACACTGTCAGACACATAACCCAAATAACTCACAGTTCAGGATTTACAGAAAGGCTTGACAGCAGCTGCAAAGAGATTCCAGTAGCTCTAGAAAGCTTCAGAAAGCTTCTATGTTCTGAAAACAAAAATACCAACGTGTGCACAGAAGTCACTTTTTTGTGGGTCTGCAGGGGCTGAAATCTGTGCCACAAGGAGAGTCCTGGAGCAAGGGCTGAGCCCCTGCTCTGGTCACAGAGGGGCTGCAGAGTGCCCACAGGGCAGCACCAGGCTTTGGAGGCCACACTGAGGGTGATTTCATTGTCTAACCCAAAGATTCCCAGCAAAATCCTGTTTTATTTGGATGTGCACTGAACCCCAGATCCGATCTCTGCACAACAGTGACTTGATCATCTTGAAAAATGACAACAAATTTCGAAGTGTTTTCTTACAATTCTCATTCCGGCTTTAATCTGTTGGTTTTTTTCTCTCTATCCTATATAGATTTCATGATTAATTTATTATCATTTCTCAGCCCATTGGCATCCCCAGTCCTGCTGATTAATTTCTGTTACAGCCTCATTATTTCCCTTCTATAAATACTGCATTCCATTTTACTGCTTTCTATGGTTAACTTTGCTTTTTGTCCTCCACCTGGGGCTCTCACTTTCAATTTACCACGAGACAGTGGGCAAAGACTGAGCTGGAATGCAGTAATTACACCTCCCTGCCCTGACAAACGGAATCATTTATTTTCCTTACGGATGGAAGCAGCTGGGAGCTGCTCTGCAATCCCACAAAAACAAAACAAAACGAAAAAAACCAACCCAATACTTCTGGCTTGCCAGATTAATAATGGAAACTGATGGCTTCTGCAATTTGAGAAACCTATGGAGATGGATTGCTGCATATTGTAACATTTGCATTGAGGAAGGAGAAGGGGTTGACTCACAGCCCAGCCAGGCAGATCTGGTTCCACCTGCAGGGATATTAAAGCAGCTCCCAATCCATCACTGCCACAGCAGCTCAGCTCCAAAAATCATTGGGATTCTGGAGGTGACTGCCCACAGGAGGCTCTCCCAGCTCTTCACCCCCTGGAGTTAACTCAGGCTTTCTGCTTCCTTCAGCCTTTGCCACAACTCCCTGGGATCCTCTGAAGGTTTGGGAAAGCTTCTGAGTGCTTCTCCTAGAAGTGTGAGCATGTCCTGAAACAGAAAGGGAACACAGGATTATTCAGGATTGCACTCCTGCCATTTCTCATGGCCTGTATCACACAAAGCCCCTCAAACCCAGCCAGGTGGGCAGCCCTCTCCACACAGCTGGGTGGGTTTGAAAGGATTCTGTTTAAAAACTGTCCAACAGCATGGCCCAAAAGGCAGGATTCTTCCCTAAGGAGGGACAGGGAAAAGCAGAGGGGGGAAAAGTGACAAAAAGTGAAGCCTCACTTGAGACTGAAGCTCTTAAATCTTAGGTATGGAGTGAGGAAGAGTGAAAACTCTGGAATTATTCAGGAAGAGAGGAATGTGTGTCCTGCCTTCAGCCTGGCCCCCACCCAAGGAGGCAGAGAGCAGTCCTTCCTTCAGGAAGCTCCTCCTGAGGAACAGCCACAGGAGAGCCAAGGAATTCTGCCCATTTCACTGCTCACCCAGCTGCTCCAGAGGCATCTCCCACCAACCTTTGGGACACTGCCACAGGGACAGGAATTCCAGGAAGAAATCTCAGAGTATCCCAAGGCCTCAGCCTCCATCACCCATTGCAGTGTCCTGTTCCAAGATTCCCAAGGCAAAGGATGAGCAGGGAAGCCCAGAATGGGCAGTGACCTCCTGTCACACCGTTTAATCTGCCATTTCAGCTCAGACAGCCCAGCAGAAAACAAACTGGGGAGATAAAAATCAAAAGGGCCACAAAACCAATTCCAGGACATCCTGGGAATGACCTTCAGCTTCCATAAACCAGGCAGCTCAAATGACCTGAGGAGAACGTTGGTCCCAAGCATTTAATTAATGTCAGGGACCCAAATTCTGTTTTGCTTTGCACTGATCTCACTGCCATGTACCAGGGGGATCTGAATTACAGATTCTTTCATTACAGCACCCACAAAATGTAGCACAAATGTTTTTCAACGAGATTTGCTTACTCTGGAGTAGAGCTGTTCTTCCAATCTCCTCTGGATTAAAGCACCTTCCAGCAGAGTCTTTTTTTGCCTGAGAAAGGCAACCTTGGCCAGCTCTGCTCTCTTCTGCTGGCAGTCAGGACATGTTGAAGCCTCGTGGATTTCAGCTTCTGTCACCTGGAAGAGGAAATTTTGATGCCATGAGCAATGTCTGGCCTGCCAACTTTGAGAACAATTAATAAAAATACACAGAGGCACAGTCTAAGGACAAAAATTGGCTTTTTAGGCAGTGATAAAATAATTCAGTGACAATTGCATCATCTCTAACTGTTCCTGTGCTGTGTGCAAAGCCTTAAACACCAACCAGAGGGGTTATAATTATAAATTATATTTATACATGCAATAAATAAATTAAGAGGCAGATAAACTCTGGAGCAATTAGTTCAATCCGGCAGCTCTGAGCCAGAAGCCCACCCAAACTCTGCAGCTCTGTCTGTAAGACAACCAGTGCTGCTCAGTGATTAACAGGTTAGTTCATCCACCATGAAATCTTAAGCCTATTTAACAGCATTACACAAACCCCAGGGTTGGTGCTTTTATGAAATATCAATGGTTTTATCTGATTCAATTGACTCAGATTCCATCTGGCTCCATAAACACATTAAATTGCAACAAAAGCAGGGGAATCAACCCAGGGAAGTCTCATCCCAGACCTCTCTGTCCCCTTTTCTCTGACTTCTCTGGGTAAAAAATGTTGTTGTTTGGAGCTACAGACAGAACCAAGCAAAAGAGCAGACAAAAGTTTATTTTTCTTAGGGAATGTATCCCCACAATGTAAGATAAATAAGGAGGAAATTAAAAATCCACAAAATTTGCAAGGTGGATTAACATTAATAGAAATTAAAAAAAAAAAAGCAGATGGCTGAAATGTCAAAATCGTTTTAAAAGACAGGAAGCCTGAAATAAATATCACACCAGAACTGACTTCAAAGTGTTATTTTAGGGCTGAGGGGTGGGGCTGGGGCATAAAACTCACCCTGTGGTGGGAAAAAAAACCACTGGGGTGGTGACAAAAACAGAGATTTGAATTGGGTAAAGATGAGACAGAGGCTTCTTAAGCAGAGACTGAGGTCAGCAGGATTTTATTGGAACTGCTTTTATCAATATTACCTAATGCCTAAGAAAGCTGGGAGCACGGGGAGGTTTTGTCTTTGGAATTCTTTTTAATCCTGGAGTCACACACAGACTTCACAACAAATAAAATGCAGAATAATTTGATAAATAATAAGGCAAACAGAACCAGAAATAAAAGGCTTTTTCCTTCAGCTGATCCGGGGCTGCTTGTAAAATAAATGATGATCCCAGCCTTGCTCAATCACACAAATCAGGATTTTATCACCAGGCAACAGATCTACAGTGATGTCCAAGAAATGAGAAAGATAAATCTTGGGATATCAACCCAAAACCTCTTCCAGAGGCATCAGTAAGGTCTGCCTGACTTGATCCTGATATTATGGCTTATTTTCTCCAGTGGCTCTCCCAGAATTCAGGGAAAATCTCCTTTTCTCTCCCTCAGTACCTGTTTCACAGCCTCCCTGGTGTTTTCCAGCAGGATCCTGTTCATCAGCTGGGCAGGAACAGCACAGGAGTCTCCTGGCTCAGTTGGCCTTGCTGGGGCTCCCCACTGCAGCTTCCTGCACTTCTCTGCCTGCTCCTGCTGCATGCCACTGATCCTCCTGCTGCAGAAACACCTGAGAGCTTCCACTTCTCCAGGGGGTAACTGAGCAGCTCCTGCCAGCCAGGAGTCAACAGGACAAGAGCATCAATGGCTGGGTCAGGGAAAGAGGAATTGCTGCTCCTGATGTGTGTGACCTCGTGCTACCCAAGGAAAACCCAAAGCCAGGGTCAGGCCCTGCCTGCAGCAACAGCAGAGCAGAATTGGAACACAAATGTGGGTGGGAGCTGTAGGAACCTGCACAATAAAATGGTTCTAAACCAGGCTCCAAAATCAGCATCTAAACACAAATGTGGATGGGAGCTGTAGGAACCTGCACAATAAATGGCTCTAAAACAGGCTCCAAAATCAGAATTTAAACACAAAAGTGGATGGGAGCTGTAGGAACCTGCACAATAAATGGCCCTAAAACAGGCTCCAAAATCAGAATTTAAACACAAATGTGGGTGGGAGCTGTAGGAACCTGCACAATAAATGGCCCTAAAACAGGCTCCAAAATCAGAATTCAAACACAAAAGTGGATGGGAGCTGTAGGAACCTGCACAATAAATGGCTCTAAAACAGGCTCCAAAATCAGAATTTAAACACAAATGTGGATGGGAGCTGTAGGAACCTGCACAATAAATGGCTCTAAAACAGACTCCAAAGATGGGAGGAAATAAAAAGACAAAAGGTTAATGGCACAGGATAAATAGATTAGCAAAGCAAGCAGTTAAACACTCTGACATTAAATAAACTGGCTGTCAATAATACAGATTTAGCACCTCACTACCTGAAAGTACAACTTGCTAAACCCAAATTAATTAATATTTCAAGACAGCCCTTCGTCAATAACTCTAAGGAGCAATCTGTAAGAAAAATTAGAGGCAGTGTCCACTGAAGTCATTCTGGAATCATAAATTCCAGAAACTCCAATAAATTCCACAAACTACAGAAAGGCAATTTTTTTTTGGAGGAAATGCAATTAGAAAACACTTTTCCTCTAAAGCTTCAACAATCATTGCCTAAATTCTTTATCAGATCTTATTTAAAAAATATCATTCCCTCTTTTATCTTCTCCTGCCCTTCCCAGTGGCACTTGAAAATAAATAAAATAGCCATTAGACTTCAGCTGGGCAGGTTAGGATGGATTTACAACTTCATTCAGGGCTTTGGGGGAGATTTTCCAGAGGCTTGGAGCACAATCAGTGCAGTATTTCATGGACATTTCATGAAATGATGAAAAAAGAGACACCACAACTCTCCAGGTTTCCATGCCCAGATTTCCCCCAAAGTCAGGCAGGTGATGACTCCAAAGTGTGGCCACTTTAACTCCAAGGATTCACACCCAAATTCCTGCTGGGAGGTTGGATTAGAACATTTAAATAAGCCCTCCACATTCTGGTTTTTTCAGTACTAAATTCAATTTCCAGACAGGCACTTGGCATTCCAGTCCCACAACACAAATCCTCAAAATACTGAATAACAGGAATATAAAACTTCCTCTAAAAATCCCTGGGATTTATGTAGTGCACAAACAGAGCTGTGGAATTCTGCAAAGAAACTGGACATCTCAGAAATCCAATGGATAAGGGAATCCCTAATTAAAACTCAGCAAAGCAGGAATTTTGTGGCTCTGTGGACATCGTGGAAAATATGTTTAAGTGCAATTACCACAATCCAGAATTGAGCATCACAGTGCAATTTAATCCTCCCAAGAAGATGATGTATCAAAATGATTAAAAGCAAGGACATGGTGACAATTTATGGAAGATAAACAAGAATTAGCAATACCTTAAAATGAAATTTAATTTCAAAAAATTCTGAGGGAGCATGATAAATATCTGAGTGGAAACCACCATTTCAGTCATCAGGTGATTTTCCTTACAAGAATCGTGTAAAAAAAGTGGAAATCATGTGCCACTACAGGGTTTAATCACACTAATAAAATATTCCTGGCAGGTTCATTTATGCTGAACACAGAATGAATAAAAAGATTAAAAAGTCACCATTGTGAGGTGGGGAAAAAACCCAGAACAAAATCATCTGAGTACTCCAAAGGGAGAAGTAAAACACATAAGGTCCACTGAGCATTTAGTGACAGTTTAATACCAGCCTGAATAACTCACTTCAGGTTCTTCTGACATCCACAAGTGCAATTTTATTAAGAATTGGCTTCTAATAATGCATAAATCCTGTGCTGCCACACACCCACCCATCTGCTCATCTGCACCTCCAGGCTTCAGAAGAAACACTGGCAAAGGGAACAGCAATTTTTAAACCTCACTGCACGACTCAGTGCTGGAGTTACTTCTTCATATTAACTCGTTTTTAGCAGGAATTTCAGAAAGAATATAAATTAGGGATCAAGGACTAGAATTCTACTGAGACAAATCTACAAAAAAAAAAAGAAGTGTCTTTTAAGTGAAGCATTTACACATCCAGATTTCCCCCAGGTGTGGGAGGGTCACCTGCCCAGGGGGTCTCAGCTCTTGCTTTGGGAGCTGGGTTTATTCCCTGTCTCTCACAGATTCCCTCTTTTCCATGTGTGATCCAGACGTGCTGGAATGCTCCAGAGGTCAGTGCAGAGAGTCCCTGCCAGTGCCAACAACTGCTGCACAAGGACATTCTCCTGGGAGCTCCAAATCCAGTGTCCCCTCTCTTCACTGGAGAGGAGTGGGGCAGAGCAGGTGACAAGAGCAGCCCAAGTGACACCAGCACAGCGTCATTCCCAGCAGGAAGGTCACAGAACATGGAATATTTAGGAAGTGAAGCCCCACAGAGTGCATCAGGAAGCTGCTGTGATTCCAGCAGCCCAGGACAGATAAACTAAATCCCCATGTCTGCATCCCAAACCCTGCTGAGGGGGCTGGAACTCAGTGACCTTTGTAGGGTTTGCTGTCTGTGTACAACTCCAGCCTCAAGTGTGACATTTGAAACCACAAGGAAGGAGGAAAAGAAGAAAATCTTTATGAGTTTCCTTTTCCTTTGATGTCTAACTTTGATTTAATAGGAAAAGAGGCAGGCATTTTGTTGTTAATATTCCCTACTAATACTCTATTTTAAAGAAAATAAAAAGTAAAAGGAGAGAATTGTGAAAGGCACCAATCAATAACTGCTCCTCAGTAAGGTTTTACCTCTGCAGCTCCAGATAACATCTTCATAATGACCCAAATTGATTTTACAGTTCAGATGAACATGCTGACAGCCTGACCAGCAAAGAGCATAAGAAAGACCCCTGCAGGTAACACAGAACTGAGAGAAACAGGCTGAAATGTCAGGCTGCTCATCACAAACAGCAAGTTCAAATGAGTAAAGCTCCTCCAGCACAGTGAATCACCCCAGAGTCACACAAACACCCGGGTTGGAAGGACCTTAAAGCCCAGTGTCACCCTGGGACACATCCCACTGTCCCAGGCTGCTCCAACCCCATCCAGCCTGGCTCTGGGATCCAGGGGAATGTGGATTTTATGATTTATGCCCAGGTGCTCTGGGCACCTGTGCCAAGGTGTCCCCACCCTGCCAGGGAACAGTGACAGGAATGGTGCAGTGGGAACAGTGCAGGAAAATAAACAGGCAAAGCGTCCCATGGAGACACCTCACAAAAGCAAGAGGCAACTCGTGAGCACAGCACCAGCCAGGGGGTTAAATATTCAGATTTCACCTGAATTTTCAGACACATCCAAGCTGAAGAATTGCAGTTTCCTGAGTACATTTTTAAAGATGACTAACATGGAGCAATCCCTGTGGAACTGAGAATTTATAGTGCTGTTGTGATGCATTTGCCTAATAACAGCTCGTGCTACCACACTGGGGTGGAGGGACAAAGACAATTCTGATGAAAGTTTCTCACTTCTCCTGAGGCCAGTGTGGTTTTTCTCCTTTCAGCCCACAAAGAAAAGCATGAAAAATAAAAATGACGCTGGAAATGAGAAGGAAAGTCCTGAGGCAATAAAGCAAACCCCAGTTCAGAGCACCTGTGTGCTCAGTGCACATGATTCACTGAGCTGAGTGTTCTGAGGGGACTCACTGTGCAGCAATCCACTTCTAGGGGAGCTCATCTACTGCATTTAGAAAAACATCTCCAAGCTGCTAAAACAACACAAGATTTGGGGGCTACCAAGTGCTGAAGGGTTAAGTCCAAAAAGAAGCATTTGTAGATATCAGAAGACAAAAGTTGCTGTGCTTATTTCATGGTAATAATCTGCAATAAAAACACAGGGCACGGCTAGTTATGATTGATTTGGGGATTTCATGGCTGGGTAATGTGTTTGCATCAAAGAAAAGCATGAACCATGTTCTGGGCTCTTCACATGGATCATTGGAAGCACCAATGTGAGGCTGCCACAGGGACAAGTGACAGGAGAAGCAAAGACAAAGCAGCTCTGCATCCATCAGCTCAGGATCAAGAACAGAACTTGTCAGTGACCCCTCTGACTCTCCCTGCCATCAACACCCACCAGCCAAAGGCAGAGCAACCCCTGGTGCCTGTGAATAAAATCCTCTGAGTGCAGCTTTCAAGGGAAAACCCTGTGGAAATGGAAAACCATCCTCAGCCTTCAGCTGTGGTCCATCATTCACTCAGTGCCTCTGAACCCATCAGGTCCCTTCCACTGCCCCCAGGAGTCAACCCCAGGGCTGTGGTGTATTTTAGGAAGGCTCTCCTGGAGGAGCAGGCCAGGAGAAGCCTCCCTGCTGCACACCAGCTGCCCTCCCTGGGCTGCAGGAACAGAGAAATGCAGAGTCAGGAGGCCCCAGCACCGACTCACCGCCGTGGGGAAGGAGCTCTGCCATTCACAACAGCCTGGGAGGGACCTGAGCTGCTGCTTTTTTGGGGATGGATGGGTGCTTTGAGGATGCTGCCACACAAATCCCACACCATCAAGTGCCCAGGAAGGAGGATCTCCTGCTTAAGCAGTCTCACAGTGACCCACAAAACTCCGAGTTTGCTCACTCCCCATCAACACTCAGACTGAGGAAGATTCCCCGTCTGCTCCCATTATTTTTTTGCTCGATTACAGCTTTCTTGCTCTTTTTTCTTAATTAAAAATAGCACCTCTGACCCACTTTTTGACAGACTTTAGCAGGACTTGCATCCCACCATCTGCTCTCACAGCTCCTTGCATAACCAGTACATGGAAATGGATCTTTCCTTCCTCCTTCCCCTTCTCCTCCTCCCTAAACTCCAGCAGTATTTGGCTAAAGCTGCTCCATTGTTCCTGCCAAAATTTGGTGCCCTACTGCCTCCCTCAGCTTGGGAAAGGAACTAAAACAGGGCAAACAGATAATTCATTTATCAATTCTGTTGATTAACAAGGGGGGAAAAAAACCATTTCACACAATAAATTCTGAAGTCATGCTTATTTTGGAAGGAAAAATGCCCGAATTTCCTAGTACCTCTACAGCTGGAGAGAGAAAACCCTGAACTAAATGAAACAATTAAATATCAAATGGGGGGACATTTTTTTAATGCACTTTTCCAGGTTTTGTGGTAATGCATCATCAGGATAACGTCACTACATGGGGGCAGCATCAAAACCACGTGTCACATGGGAGACAAATTGCTCTCCAAGAAAGCACAGAAGAGAAACTTGATATTAAATCACTCAGCTACTTAAGCCAGGTTAATTAGCTGCCTTAATTTAATAGCCTGTGCATTAAATTTAAGTCAAGTTTACACCTCCTTCCAAAAGAAACAATTATAATCACGGCTGAAGTTACCCAACTCACCAGCAGGAGCCCTGGTGACAGATTTGTCTGGCCTAATCCCAGTGTCTTTATTTTTCACATCAATCCATTCTCTCATGGCATCAATCCATTTCCCTATGGCAGCTCTTCCCACAGCTGGGTCCACTGCTGCAGACTCCTCCTCTGCAAGGAAAAAAAAAAAAAAGGCAACTTTGAACACACATTGTGAGGAAAGCAAAGTGGGAGGCAAATAATCCTCCACTTGAAGGTGCCAGCTCTCCCTGCTGAGGGAGGAGGAACCCTGAGCCACAGCAACACACAGATGAGGCCACAGATTTCTGCTTTACCCCTCATCTGATGCAGCTTTAAGGTCCTACCCAGCCCTCTCCAGTATTACAAATCCTGGAAAAACCCATGGAAAAACTGTTTCATGCTGCTTTTCATATGTAGTAAAAAAGCAGCCTGGAGAATTGTTTTTGAAGGTGCCAACAGAATTTCAGGAGCACGAGATTACCAGGGAATGACTTCCATGGGCAAGTCCTTCCCATGGAGCTGTTTGAAGCATGGTCTGAAGCATGTCCCTTGCACAGCAAGGACACTGTATGCAATTTTCACACTTATTCCTGCTGATTCCAGCCCCCCAGTGCACTTTTTGAAGCTGTATAACACAGGCCTCGAGCAGGGTGAGCTCAACAAACCTGCAGCACTTTGGCCTGCCAGTGATGATGAGATTTCCAAATCCTCTGTGGAACACCAGGACCCAGGAGCCTCGCTCTCCTCCTCCTCCTCCTCACTGAAGGACTCAAAGGTGTCTCCTGAATAGTCCAAAGCAGAGCTGCTGTGGCTGTGGCTCAACTCCAGCCCCTTCCCTTCAGGGTTTTCTCCAGGGCTCCTGGAGCTCTCTGCTGGGCCACTGGCCATGGGGCAGCACTGCAAATAAAAACAAAACCAAGGTCAGCTTCACAGGATTTCTCACAGCAAAAGGGGACAGGCACTGTTACAGCCACATCACACCAGATTTAAGCACAACAGGAGGATAAAACCACAGCTGAGCTGTGACCAAGCCAAAGCACAGATTACACCAGCACACTTTGAGAGCCACAGGGCAAATGCACAGCAGCAATTAGCACTGAACATTAGCTGTGAGATCTGAGCAGCGTTCCTTTCAAAGCTGCAGTGGAGTACAGTGAGGCTTGGGTAAAATCCTTCATTAAAAATAAATTAAATGCAGATTTTCCCCCTTTCAAGCATCTAAAAGGAACTTACAGGAGAGATGAGGTATGATTATTTACAACAGCAGGTAGTGATGGAACAAGGGGGAATGAGTTGAAAGGAAAAGAAAGTATGGTTAGATGAGATAGTGGGGAAAAAACCTTCCACTGTCCCAGGCTGCTCCAAGCCCCAGTGTCCAACCTGGCCTTGGACTCTGCCAGGGATCCAGGGGGTGAAAAAACAGTTCCACTCTTTTTTTTTTTTAATTATAAGTTTAATAAAAAAATTAAGAAAATAGACGAATTAGGAGACAGAATAAGCAAAGCCTCTTGGCCAAGGGGGTTGGCACAAGGTCAGCCCATAGCCCACCTCACCCTTTTAGGATTTCTATCTTTAAGGAGCACTCTGCTGAATATTCAATAGGTGTTCATCAAACATTCTTCTTTTGATCAGTTTTAAGCATTTCCAATCATCTTATCTAATAGATTTATTTTGTGGGTGGCTCCACTCACTCTGCTTACAAGGGTGTAAACTGTCTTCTGAGGTTTACTGGCTCTTTTCATTTGGACGAGAAAACAGAAAGTTAACAATGTTTTTATGAAGGGTCACAAGGTGACCCCCCTTCCAATAATTTCTGCCTTGGTGGCTTAGATGTTACAAAGAGATAAAATAAAAAAAATCCCTCCAGTCTTAACCCTCTGGTATAATTAGAAAATACATATCCATTACCCTTCTAAATGGTTATTAATGAAACATAATACAGTATAATTATACATACAGTATATAATTATATACATATATACACATATATTTATATACAGTATGTATCTATATACACACATATAATTATATATATATGTATGTATATGTATATATAATATATATAATATACATATACATGATATACAATATACATATAATTATATACATATATACATATAATTATACATACAGTATATAATTATATACATATATATACACGCATATATACATATGTGTATTTATATGTATATACACACATATATAATCATATACATATTATACATAAAATTTTACATATTACATATAATTATATACATATATATATACACATATAATTATACATACAGTATACAATTATACATACGTTATATAATTACACATACAGCAGTGGTGTTAATATTTGCCCATCCCTTGTCCCCAGTCCCTCCATCCCCTGTCCCCAGTCCCCAGCCCTGTCCCCAGCCCCTCCATTCCTTCTCCCCAGCCCCTCCAGCCCCTGTCCCAAGCCACTCCAGCCCTGTCTCTCCATGCCCTGTCCCCAGCCCTGTCCCCATCCCCTGTCCCCAGCCTGTTCCCCATCCCCAGCCCTGTCACCTGTCCCCATCCCGTCTCCAGCCCCTCCAGCCCTGTCCCCTGTCCCCAGCCCTGTCCCCTGTTCCCAGTTCCTCCATGCCCTGTCCTCATGCCCTGTCCCCAGCCCCTCCAGCCCTGTCCCCTGTCCCTCCATCCCCTGTCCCCAGCCCTGTCCCCTGTCCCCATCCCCTGTCCCCATCCCCTGTCCCCATCCCCTGTCCCCTGTTCCCAGTTCCTCCATGCCCTGTCCCCATCCCCTGTCCCCAGCCCCTCCAGCCCTGTCCCCAGCCCCTGTCCCCATCCCCTGTCCCCAGCCCCATCCCCGGCTCTCCCGGACCCTTTAGGCCATGGAAGGAGCTCTGAGGGCTCCACCGCGGGCCCCTCAGCGCCCTGCTGTCCGCCCTCACAGGCTCCGGGAGCTCTCCGCCTCTCCTTCCTCCTCTCAGCCCTCAGGGACGGCCTTTCGGAGCCGTTTTTCCCCTCATCCCTCAGGGACGGCCTTTAAAGGCCGATTTCCCCCTCAGCCCTCAGGGACAGCCTTTAAAGGCCGATTTCCCCCTCAGCCCTCAGGGACAGCCTTTAAAGGCCGATTTTCCCCTCAGCCCTCAGGGACAGCCTTTAAAGGCCGTATTTTCCCCTCAGCCCTCAGGGACGGCCTTTAAAGTCTCTTTTCTCCGCTCTCCGGAACCCCGGCCTCCCTCCCCCGGCCGGGCCGGGAAGAGGCGGAGCGGGGCGGAGCGGGGCCGGGGAAAAGCCGGCCCTAAAATAGTCCCGATTTTACAAATGCCCGCGCTGAGGCGGCCCCTGGAGTGCTGGAGGTGCCCCTGGGATGTTTTGGGTGGGGTTGGTCCGTGGTTTGTTGTGGTTTGTTGCGGTGTGAAGTTATTCAGGTGGAAGGGATAAAGGCGTTCGGTGTTATAGAGGGGTGTGCTGCTTGATTTTCAATTAAAAATAAAAGCAACCCCCAACAAACAAACAGAACAAAACCAACCAAACAAACAAAACAACAACAACAACACACCAAAAAAGCCCCACAAAAAAAACACCAAAAAACCAATCAAACAAAAAAATCCCCTTAAACACACACACACACACAAAACAAAAACAAAAAAAACCCAAACAAAACAGACAGACAAAAAAAAAAATACCCCAAAACACACACAAAAAACAAAACAAAAAAAAACCCCAAACAAAACAAACAGACAAAAAACCCCAACCAAATAAAAAAAACCCACAACCCCCCTCAAAAAAACCCCAAAATCCCCAAAACAACAAAAAAACCCAAACAAACAAAAAATCTCCAAACAAAATTAAATATAGCAGCAATTTTAATTTGAGCATAGGTTCTAAATAATAATCCAAAAGCAAATTGACGTCGTTGACCAAGAGCAGGATTTGGTCTCCTGTCCCTTGTACAAATAAGATGATGTAAAATTAATCTTTTTATACTGTGGGTCACCATATATGTGTGTGTATATATATATATTGCTGGCAATAAATTCAGTATAATTACCGCTTTTCTGGATTTTTCCCATAAATAAATAAATTTAATATAATTTATTTATTATAATATTTTTTATAATTACTAAGGCAATAAATTCAATATAATTACCGCTTTTCTGGATTTTTTTTCGCCAGTTTTTGCCTCTTCTTATCTCGGTTCTTTCCTGTTCTCTCACTTTTCACTGAACATCTGGAAACATCTGCAGGAGAAGGGGGGACACCCCTCCCTCCCTTCCTTGACATTACATTTTTAACGACTTATTTTAGTATTTTTAAAAAGATTGCTAGCTGTTTCAATTTTGTCAGCACGAATTACAGGGACTCGTGTGGCCTCTGCCGGGAACAGGGGAAGTGTGACCCATTTACAGCAGAAAGAAGGGTGGCACCCAAAGGAGATGGGTCTGCTCCTAAAATGCTATTATCAACAATCAACACCTGATGGAAATGTTATCTACATCTTATCTACATCGGCTGGGTGTGCATCCCAACGCCTGGATCCTGTAAATGTCATCAAGTGTCCAGCCCTGCCCGGAAAATTATTCACTGGACTGGCAGCCAGGAGGAGAAGAAATGTGAATATACAACGAAGACAAGAGGGACAAAAGGATGAGGCAACCCAGTGTCCAGTGGGAAATCTGTATAAAACCCGACCCTGCTGTTTTAGTTTGTGTTTTATAGAAAGATATGGTATTGAATCATTTTTATTCCACCAAATAAAAAGTAGTTGTGAAATTGCAAGCCTCTGCCGGGAACAGGGGAAGTGATCCATTTGCAACAGAAAGAAGGGTGGCACCAAAAGGAGATGGGTCTCCTCCTAAAATAGGATTGCCAACAATCAACACCTGATGGAAATCTTATCTACATCTTATCTACATCGGCTGGGTGTGCATCCCAACGCCTGGATCCTGTAAATGTCATCAAGTGTCCAGCCCTGCCTGGAAAACCTCATTGGACTGGCAGCCAGGAGGAGAAGAAATGTGAATATACAACGAAGACAAGAGGGACAAAAGGATGAGGCAACCCAGTGTCCAATGGGAAATCTGTATAAAGCCGGCCCTGCACAGGCTGACTTTGGGAACGGGGGTTTGATGTGATGGAGGCGGATCTGGGGTCACCCAGTGCCCAGCCCGGGCTCGGTGCTCACCTTTGCTCGTGGCTTTCCCGGACTTTCATTTGGCAATTCCTCAATGAATTTCTTCATTGATGCAATTGGGTGATCATTTATTAGACCCCACATGGAGTCCCAGGCGTGGTCCCCTCCCTTTGGAGAGGACACTGAGGAGCTGGAGCGTGCCCAGCGCTCTCGGAAATGCTGGGAAGGGTGTGTGAGAACGGCTGAGGGAGTTGGGTTGGTTTAATCCCCACGAAAATCAGGGCAATACATCACAAAAACACCCCTAAAGGGCTGGCCCGAGGTGTGACCTGCTCAAATAACTGGCTTCTGTAAAAAACAGCTCGTGCTGCGGGTCAGCTGCAGCTCTGCTTTGCCAGAAGGACAGAAAAGCCAAGAGAAACACCAGGGGAGTTTTAAATTACTTTATTTTACCTTTAGGACAGTGTGTTACATCCAAGGAGATGAATGCAGATGGCCTTGGATGTGACACTTTATGGAAATAGGATGCCAAAAGTATTCCAGGGCATGAAATCTTCCCATATTTTCAAGTACAATTACCAGAGGTTACATCATGATAAAAGCAACTCTTCTGTGCCCTGGGATTTTGCTTTAACATTGCTGTTTCAGGTTAGCTAATAGCCCTTTTATTTTTTTGTTTCAGTGAAACCTCCTTTGGCAAAAAAAGCTGATTCTTCAGTCCTGGGATGCAGAGTGTGTTGTCTGCACTGGGATTTTATCTTCATGCTGAGTTTGGACTGCCTGGCCACAGGACAGAGATTTTTGTCTTCTCTCACATTTGATGAACTGCAGCAAAACTGATCTTGTGTCTCAGAACAGAGAACTCTGTGCTGATCTCTACATTTAATATAAAGAAGGATTGGGCAGCATGAAATGGATGCAGGAGAGCAATAAATGCATTGATGCAGTGGAGTGTAAAGCAGAGTGGGATAAACAGCTCTGCCTACACATTGTTCAAGTTTTAAGATTCAGTTGTTTGATGAGTGGGCTGCTCGGGGCTGGCCCTTTTCTTGTAGCTTGCTGCAAGAAATTAAAATAATTTCTGTGGAATAAACATTTCTTTATACCTTTTCTGCCCATACAAATGAGAGCAGTGATCAGAGGGGTGTGTGAGTGGAAAGGCAATTATCCCAGTGCAGGAGGTGGGAGTCAGCTCAGTGCCAGGAGCTCGTGGAGGCAGGAATCTGCAATTATGGAATTAAGGAATTCTGTACAGTTTTAGCCCAACCTGCCTTGTGTCCTAAACCCCTCCAGCCCAGAGGCTGACCTTGCCTTGGCTGCTCTGAGGCATTTTCCTTCTCAAGAAGATAACGTGGAGGCCAGGCTGAGGGAGGCCTGGAAGGATCTAGAAAATAAAGTGAGAGATTTCATTCTCTGGGTTATAAACCATGAGGAAACAGGGCTGGGAGAAACATTGCCTTTTCTTTAAAATTCTAATCAACATGCACAGAGAATAACACAGAATAGCTGAGAATAACCCAGATCCCCACAGCACCCACTAAATGCTTTGATTATTTATCATTGCCCATTTTTTATGGAAACAGTTGACATTAGATTATTAGTGACCTGGGTGGTATTTGATTTTTTCCCCCCCTGGAGGTTAAAGACTTTGTAGTTTCCTGTTCTAGGTCCTTTTTAAAATTCATTTCCGAGCATGAAAAATATATTGTTCCATCAAGTTTATTTCTCTGACATTTATTCAGTGCAGAGTGTGATCCTAATATTAAAGGTTTTTGATTTGAAGCCCAGGATACAGACAAGGCTTTTCAGGGGCCTCCCCTACAAGAGGACATTTCATCACTGCCTGGGAAGTGAATATGTTGGAACAGCATAATTATTTGAAGGAGTATTTGTTTTTCAGGGATTTGTGGGTGATATTGGATGGCTCAGCCCAGTTGTGTCACAAGGTATTAAGGCTTCTGCCTGCTAAAGTCATGGAGCTGGGTCTATATAAAGCCATAAATAATATTGTGTGAGAGCCAGTGACAGACTGACTCCAGCTCAACTCTTTATCACATGGTACATTAAATTTAAACACAATTGTTGAATTCTTTGCTGCGGGCCAACGCTTTTTGATGTCTCCTTCTATTAAAGTTGTAATGTCCCTTTTAGCCCGTGAAGCTCACTCCTGCAAGGTGTGTTTCTCAAATAATCAGCCTCTCATTAATGATGGCAGCAGAATTAATTGGGCTGTCACCACGAGGTTGGGCATCCAGTTGGGAATTACGGGGAATTAAGCACAATTTGATTGTGGGGAAACTTCCTGGGGCTCAATAATCAGATGCTCATGGGCATGGTTCTGTAGGAAAAGGGCAGTTTCAGGCTGGAGCATTTTTTAAACTCTGGAAATATGAAGGAGAAATGCAAGAACTCTTAGGAAATTTGAAAGCATTTGTTGACAATTTAAGATACAGTGAAGGTTTTCCTCTTTATCAGCACAGAAAGTACTGCCAAGGAGCCCCCAGACACCATAAATCATCCAGCAGAGTGGAGAGGCTGAGAAGATTACAAAGGAAACGCTCTGGGGCAGGCAGCATCCTCAGAAGTCATTGTTTAGGGCCTGCTGTATCTAAAATGGACATTTCAGCTGCCATTAACTCCCGTGCCTAATTAGAAAATGGTTTCATCTTTGTCTGGAGTTGCTGGCGACTGGCAGGTGTCCCTGGCACATCAGAGCTCTGCACACAAATGAGTGGTGAACCCGTCCACTGAGTTTCAGACAGGGGAAAAAAAAAAACCCACCTTAATCCCTATTTGTAGGCAGCTTGTTAATTATGCTTTGGGCTCGGTGTAGGGAACAACACTCCAGTCAGCAATGCTCTGCCTTCCTGCTTGTGCTTTCAGCTGGATAAATAAATATCCTGTCCTAAGGAGTTGGGAAGGAGCAATTTCTGCAAAGTGCAGATTTCCTCCTGAGCCCTCTCTTCTTACAGGAGCAAGAATTTCAATAAGCTGCTGGGAAAACGTCTGAAAATGCAATAAAGTTCCATTAGGCTGCATTATCAAATCTCCCCTCACAGGGATGCATGCCCACGTGTGTGCAAACATTCACATCCTCACTGGACACTGAATTTGCAAATCACATCTTCTCCAACAGTCTTAATCTTTTGTGTCTGAATAAATCAGCACTGATTTACAACAGCAACCTGGGAAAACCCCCAGATCCTGCTGCTCCCAGGGTCACCCAGAGGGTTTGTTTCCAGCTCAGTTTGGTTTCTTGTCTGCAGGTTTGCACCAGTTCTTTTTACAGAGTTATTGTAGGTGCTTTCTATAGCTGGGTATTTGAGAGCAGCGTTTTCCCCTTGTTTTTCCAAGGACCATTACAGCCTGAACATGACATTAATTCTCATGGGAGAGTCAGAAACCCATCCAGTGAAGGCTTGGGATTTTCTTTCTTTTTCTTCTCTCCTTTTATAATTTTTGCTTGATGGTTTCCCTGTGGCCCATGCTGCTGAATTCCCAGTGCACTGCTGTGGGAAGAGCTTCCACAGGGATCAGCAAAGGCTCTTGGCAGATCAATACTGGACTGATTAATCCGTTTGCTTTGGTAACAGCTTGGCTCTTCTGGGATTCTTTCAGGATTGGCTTCAAACTGACGAGTTACTCTGCCAGTTCAGCAAATGCTTTAATTTAGAAATTGCAGCTTTTTCAGACTGACTCTGTGTTTAACCTAAACCCACAGAATTTATTTGTTCCTCCAATTTGTTGCAGTACTGAAGTGCCCCACACGTGCTGTGGGTCACATCAGCAAGAGATTTTCTGTTTTCCTTTCCAGTCCTTTGCTGGTGGAATATTATTTCTGCCGGAGAATGTGGATTGATTTTGTAGTTCAGAGAACTTTTATAATCTCTTCTGAGTTTAAGCTCATTTCAGAGAAATCTCATGGTCCTGGAGAAAAGAACATCAGTGTTGCTCTGAGCATTTCCCTTCTGGAGAGCAGGTGACTTCTTTTGAGTGATTATATTTTTTGGGAAAAAAACTTCTCCCTTCATTTTCTGGGACCGTTTGATAACTCAGAAAATAAACATTAATTTGAAGTTTGGCCACCAGTTTGTGCCACTTCTGTGTGTAGATATTTGAGGACTTCAGTGTCCTAATCTGAGGCAGATCTCCTCGATACATGTAGCCCCCATAATCTTAAATAGTGATTTTATTTCTGGGTCTGGCAAGTTCCTTGGTGCTTTCTGGAACATTCCTCAGGTCTCTGTGCTGAGTAATGCTGCAGGTCCTGAGTAAACTTCTCCTTCCCTCTGGTTAGAAACAAAACAACTGTAAAATTGTTAACTCTCAACTCCCATTAATAGAAAGGCCCTCAGGTGTCAATCTTGGTCCCAAATTATTTCAGGCTTTTAAGAGTTCCTATTAGACTTATGAGCATGCAGATGCCTAAAATGGCCTTAAAACCCAATTAAGGGTACAAATGGGAACACAATCTGTACTGACTCATGTAATTCTGAAGAACATTTAAAACACTGATTACTCTCCAAAGACAGGGAGAATAAGGATGAGTGTTGGGAAATCAAAGGCATAAAGAGTAAATGACCCTTGTGAGGTCGGTGACAGTCTGGATTCTCATCAGGACACTTCTTGCTGTGACAGATGCATCTTGTCATTCATTATTAACCTTAGATGATGTTAAATTGCCTAATTGCTTGTGGCATCGTTTGGAGTCAATCACCTTTCTCATCCTCCATATGAGAACTTCACAAGTCCTGTGCTTTTTCCTCCCCAAGTTCCCGGAGCTCGCTGATGGGTATTGATGACATGATTGTGCTCCAGTCGAGAGGCTGAGCCACCCACAGGCTGACAGGAGGGAGCTGCCAGTGAGTCTGGCAGGCAGCTGGAACGCTGCCATGCCCAGGAGGCCCCCAGGTGTGGGGTGAAGGAGATTTCAGAGCTCCCAAACGCTGTCAGACCCAGTCAAGGTCTCCCGTGGAGGGCCCTCCTCCCTGAGATGCTGGAGCAGAGCCGTGCTCATCATCCTTCCATCTGATACCACACTGGTCTCTGCTGGGAGAGGGACAGCCCTCCAGGAGGAAAAAGGGAGGGAATCCAGCCCGTATTTTGGGAATATTTTGGGGATATTTTGTGTTTGAGACACTCAGCTGAAGGAGAGAGTGACACACTCCTGCTCTGCTCAGGGCTGTGCAGGGAGAGCAGAGGCTGATTCCCTCTGACTCCATCAAAGACATGAGCCAGATTTCCTGAGCTCTGCCTTCCCAGCCCTCCTCCCTGGGAGCTGCCAGCCCAGACCCATGGCCACAGGTGCCACTGAACCTTCTGGAGGTGTTTAGTGAATTCTGGGAGGATCAGAAAGGCACTGAAGTGACAGACTGGGCTCAGCCCTGGTGGTGCTCTGGAGTAAATCACCCTATCCCATGCCAGGAGACCAAGGCTCCAGCAGAGGAGAAACTTGATGATCTGATTCTAATTAGTTTCTTGATTTAATGGCAGTAATTTAACTTTCATGATGGTTGCCATTGCCCCAGCTAGCAGGGATAATAGACTTGGTTTCCTCAAAGGCTCATTTCTGCTGCAGCCTCTGTTGAATCTTAAGCAATAACAAGCAGAAGCCCATAGTTACTTCAAAATTATGGGATTTCGGTGGTTAAAAATGTCATGTTCTCTCACCTGAGTTGTTGACTGGGAATTGCCAGTGTAAGAAAATGAACAGTCATAAAATTAAAATATAGCTCGAGTTGACTCCATTACCTTTTAAGATGATCTTTTTGTTTCCTTGCTGATTTAAACACCTGCAAGTTAAAGTCCTCATGAAACCAGAAATGGGCAAATAAAAATTTTAAGGAAATTAAATAACATGGGATGGGATGTGTTTACACCAGTAGAAAAACCAGAATGACTCCACAGAAGATAATTAAAAACAAGGGAAACAAATGGACTGATCTTAATGACCTAATGGGTGAAATGTTATTAAAGTAAAATTCAGTTTTGGTTACAGGAACCAAAAATGCTGTCAAAAATTACACCTGAGCTGCAGAACTATCAAAACTTGTAACTTTAATTATTGTATTTGCCTTTTTCACTTGTAAAAATGTCTCTCTCCACAGCTGGATTAGAACTGGATGAGGGATCTTCACTTTTCCCCCCTCTGTGATTTGCACAATCCACAGATGGATTCAGCTGGGGAAAGTTGTCTGAAGGCTTTGCCAGGTTCGAGCTCTTTGCCAAGCTTTAATCCCTTCATTAAGGGTAATTCTCCATCCTTCTGCCTTTGTCCTGCGCTAAATGGAATTTCCCATTATTATTTCTTGCACCTAGTTACCTTTCTAAACTCTTCAAGGCAAGGAATGCTTACAGCCCTGAGGCCTTGAGCTCCCCAATTCCTCATTCACAGAACATCTCCTGACTCCTGTGATAACTCCAAAGCCTCTGCTGGATTGTTCCTGAATTTTGAAAAGCAAAAAATACATTCACAGTGCTCTCTTAGTTATGAATAATAATAATCCAGACTGATCCAGTGCACGCTTATTTATGTGTTAAGGTGTATCCATATGTGTAGTGCCTTGGGAACAGTTTGTTAAAGAAAAGCCAAATTGATTCAACGTTGCATTTCCTGTGCTGTTCATTAAATGTTTGAAGCAAAATGCTGGTAAAGAATGTATGAAGATGCATTTTAAATGAAAATATGTAAATGGGGAAAACACACACTGGAACGTGCTGATTGTTTTAATTAAAACATGAAGCGTGAAGATGTACTTCTGTTCTGTCAGGAAATTGTGCTCAAATGTTCTGGAAGATTCCCAGATCCTGAACACGTTCCCATCATGTTCAGCCACAGCCACTCGAATTTGTGAGGAGCTTTTCTGTTTGCAGAGCTCTGTGACCAGCAGCCCGAGTGTCTCCAACTACGGATTACCCTGAAGTGCAGATCACAAACACGAGGAAGAACAAATCACAGCCAGAGCAGAGAGCGAGATATTAAAACCATAATTCAGCCCCCAAGCTGACAGAGGAGGATGAGCCAGTGAAGCTGTGGCACCATTAGCATGGGACAGGAGCAGTTCTGGGTGGATAAATGCATTCCACCCCAATAAAAGTGCCTCTCCTTAGAGCAGGGCTTGTCCCCCTTGGCAGCAGCAGGGAGCATCAAACACCAGGCTGGTGCCTACAAACTCTGGAGTCCAGCTAAGGCAACCCTGAGCTCAGCTGGGAGAACCCCAGGAGCTGCAAGAGTTTTTATTAACATTTAAAAGCCAGGCTGTTGTTTTGACTTGACTCTCTTCCCTCCCCAAATAAAGGAAATCATGACAAAACCTCCCAAATTCTGTTACATAAAACCTATTGCTGTGCTTCTCCCCGAGCTTCAGCTCTGCCTGTCTCCAGCTGGATGCTCGGAGGAGTTGCTGGGTAATTTACTCAGTCAAATGTGCATTTAAGGCTTCAATTGCTTCCTTGAGGTAGAGCCCCCTCATTCTGGATTTCACAGCAAAGAGATAAAGAACCGAGGATGTAAAATGGAGTGCTTAAAAAATGCGCTTTGCAGTCCTGGTTAACTCTGTCCACATCTCTGCAATCCTTTAAATTTACAGAAACACGGTGGAGTTAAAGAATGTAATGGTATTTTTCATCATCCTTCCCAGGAAAGTTCCTGTTCCAGGAGAACCTGAAGCAGCAGCAGTGCTGTGAGCTGTGTGAAACCGAGTTTCTGGATTATGATTTTTTTTATGGATGTATCATAACGCAGCCAGGGTTCTGCTCAGCCACCCAAAAAACATTCAGCAAGATCAACCTCGACATTTGGTTCCCCTCTCTTGATCCATGAAAGGAGAAAACCTGCCCTGGCTCCCTGGGATGGATGAGGGTTGTGCAGGAATGAAAAGCTCCAGAGTGTTGTTATCACAGTGAAATATTGGGAGTTGGTGGTGGTGGTAGGAATTAGTTTTATTTATTTACCAGCACCCCCGAAGAATGGGAGGCTATTTGTTTTATTAGCTGTGCTTGTCACGAGGGAACAATCCTACACTCACTGTGAGAAACCTGAAGCATTGTTTTAAAGGATGGCCTGGACCTGCATTTCAGAGGGGGAATTTTAATTACTCAGACACTGAGAGACAAAAAAAAGGCTGTGGTTATGTTTCACAGCACATTTTGCTTTCCTTGCCTGAGATTTTTCATCCTGATGAGATAAGCTTCCTTTTTAAGGAAAATTTCTCAACGTACCCCCTTGGAATGTCTCAGCCCCTGGGCTGCTTGATAATGGGATTGCAGATGTTTGGTTTTTTTAAACAGATTACTGAGGCGACTGAATGCAATATTGAGATTTAACAATTGTTATTAGGACTTGTCTTCCTGCAGGTCTGGGATGGGAATTTCAGTTTAATCACTGCAACTCAGAGTTATGAAGTTCAGCTGAAATAACCATTTGCAATTATGCGGCTGAAGCCTCTTGAGAGAGCTAAAACTCACCTCAGACTGAGATGCAGTAAACAAATTTCCAGCCCTTCCCTTTCCTTCCAGGATCCTTCTCTCCAGGAGCTCAGGTGCTGTAACACCCCTCTGGCCCAAGGGAGGTGATGGCACCAGGTTGGACAGGGCTTGGAGCAACCTGGGGTAGTGGGAAGTGTCCCTGTTGTGGAGACAACACAGAACATTTCACTCTGAAACGCTTTCAGAAGCCTTTAGCAGGGGATTTAAAATTATTTGGCTTTAAAATATGACTTGGTTAAACTTCCTGGGTCTTATCTCTGCTCACCTGAGCAGGGGGAGATTCAGGAAAAAACCTTCTTTGATGGGAGCTGTGGCAGATGTCCTCCATTTTCCTCTCTGCTCTCCTTAATGTGTTTTGCCCTTCCCCTTTGGGATCTGAAGGAAGCTGTGTCAGAGCAGATTCCACCTGAGCAGAGTGGGAAATGTTTGCAGAGCGCTCAGTGACCATCACATCTGGAACTAACCTCTGGGGAACAAGACTGAGCACAGCCCTCACTCACCTCGGCCGAACCCAAGGGCATTTTCCCCATGGAACAGTGAAAAGTGAGGAGCACTTCCCTGCTGTGGAAAACAGAGCACTGTGTGTCCTTCAGCCTCCAGCTCTGCAGTTCCAGCAGCATTTGAAATGACCTCTGGAGCCCGGACACATTTGCACCCTGCATGTTTTCCTTGCCTGTGGGTGCTGAAATCTCTCCTGTTCTCAGCTGAGCCACAGGCAGGGAGCACAGGCTCTGCTTGGAGCAGACTGAATTCCAGCCACAAAGGAACATCCCCTGGATTTTTCTTGCTGTGCTCTTCAAACCCCAGAGCACGACTAAAACGTCAATTACTGAGGCAAAGAGCTTGGGGAGTTTCAAATAAGGATTAGGCAATGATCTGAATGAGAATGGGCGAGGTAAAAAGATAAGGGCTGTCAAGTTGCCTGCATCTGCTTATAAATTCCTCATCAGCAGCCAAGGAAAGCAGAAATCCCACTGGCACTGGCAGCAGTGCTCTCCTGTGCCACTGACTTTGGGGTATCTCTGGGTTGCTAAGAGATGTTTTAAACAGCTCCATTTTTCAGGTTCTGCACTTTCTGCCACCCAGGCTCCTTTGTTGTGGGAAGAGATGATGCCTGAAATAGCTAAACCCCTTGGAATGCCTGTTCCCTGTGGAACAAGAAGGGTGTTGTCAATCATCTGGGGCTTAGCTGAGCTCAGAATAGGTGGATCTTGCTCATATTTTTAAATTTCTGCCTAATGTATGTAGTAATTATTCCCTAGTGCCTGAGGGGAAGGGAGCAGGACCCCAGCAGCCTTGGCACTGTACAAATGCTACAAAAGCCGGGGGAAGAGTTTCATTTTTTTAGGTTTATCTTCCCCCAAGTGCCTGATAGTGAAATACCCTTCTGAGAGGGGCAAAGGGGTGCAGATCTCTGAGGGCTGCTGATGGTAAAAGCTTGGCTTGGTGTCTGAGCTCAGCTCCTGGAGTGTCTCTGTCCAGCTTCTGCCTCCAGGGAGAACCAGAACTGGGAAATCCAAGTGAAGCTGGAGTTCATGGAGCCTTTGTGGCTCTCCTGCCTACACAGTTCCCACCCCTCAGCCCAGCTGCCTGTCCCAGTCCTGTCCCAGTTCTGTCTCAGCTCTGTCCCAGTCCTGTCCCAGTCCTGTCCCAGTTCTGTGCCAGCCCAGCTCCTCGTTGGGACCAAGCTGGGGTGTGTCCCAGCACCTTCTGGGATGTTTCCCAAGGACATCTGTCTGTTTTCCCCTCTCAGTGACAGCCTTGAACCACATTTGGGGCTCCCTGGGCACTCCCCAGTGCCAGCAGCACATCCCCTGGGGCAGACAGAGGCTTCCCAAAACGGGGATCCTTTCCCAAGAAACGGGGAATCCATTTCCCTGAGGTTGTGTCAGCCCCGGCTCTGTGTGTCACACCCAGGGACGGTTTGGTTCTCTCCAGCAGAAAGCAGCAATGCCTGACACCTCCAGCTGTGCTGAACTGCAGCCCTCTGCAGCACTGAGACCCTCCAGAGCCTGCCCGGGGCTCTTGGGCTGGGGAAGAGCAAATGGATTTGGATTTCTGTGTGTGCATTCCCTGTCAGACAGGAGAGCTGGGCAAGGTGCTGCAAAAACAACCCAGCAATGATCTGTGAGGAGCGGTTTGATGGAGCAGTGGGGCTGTGGATCAGCTCGGTGTGAGCTGCAGCTGGCAGCACAGCAGAGATGCCTTGGAGGAGGAGCTGGGAGCAGTTACAGGCACCTTCTCTCTCTCAGGGTCCTGGAAAGTGCAGAAAAACCCAATTTCACCGAAGCTTTAACAAGCTGGAGGATTTCTGTGGGCCGGCAGGGAACTGCAACCAGCATCCTCAGAGCAAAAGGTGAAGAGCAATCATGAAGATTTTGGAAACTGGTTGAGGAAAAGGCTGTGGAGATGCTGGAAATAAAGGAAAGAAACTTCTGCTTGAGAGGAGAACGTCAGCAGGGAAGACTCAGAGAGAGGGGGGAAGAGACAGAACCGGGTTATATTTATCAAGGTGATAACCATAACAATATGTTGGAAGTCTGGCAGGGCTGCTCCTAAGAACACTTGAAACACTGAAAATCAAGACAAGAAAATTACCAGCTAATTTCATGCAGGAACACATCCTCCACGGTTCTGTTAAGAAAAGAAGATGGGATAATGGGGAAGCTTTGCTAAAATCACTTTTCTTTTAAACAAGGAACGAGGTGGTGCCACAGACAGAGATTTGGGAGCCCAGAGCTGCGAGACAGACACAGGGAATGCACAAAGCAGCAAAGAGCAGTTCTGAATGAAACACTCAGTGTGCCAGCGGGGATGAAAGCATGAGGCTGGGCTTGAGGAGGCTGCAGATCCCTCCCTCCAGGCTGTTTGTCCTGATTTCTCCCAAAATAAAGCCTGGGCAAACCCTGGGAGTGTGGATGTGGTTCCCCATTCCAGTCCCACCACTCAGGCTGGAATAAAAGCAGGACTCAACAGGCTACAAACCCTGGGACACCACAGGCATCATCAAACCTTTTCCTGATGAGAGGTTTTCCAAATCCCTCCTTTTCCCTCAAACTTAGAGCAGGGATGTGTTTGGGTTCTGGTGATCTAAAATGTCCTGACAAGATCCACATGAACACACAGCAGTGAGCTCAGGAAGGAAAAGCAGCTGGGAATCACTGAACCACAAGCTCTGGCATGTCCAGTAAAACTCAGCACATGGAATTTAGGCAAAGGGAAATATTTAAGCCCAACATTTCACCAGACTGTGCCCAAAAATATTTTGAGAAAAGTTTTGTTCACTTGGTCTTTTCACTGTTTCTGTTTGTTTGGTTTTGGTTGGTTTGGTTTCTGTTTTTAGTTCACTTTAGAAAAGTTCAGTTCACTTGGTAACTTTTAATTTTTGCTCCATGGCCATTAAAATAAAACCTCATTGATTTTGAGAAGAAAAGGAAGCAAAATGGTCACATTTCATTATATTCCTATGCCCAGGGAACAACAAAAAATGTTGGAAAACCCAAGTGTCCTTCCTGTCCTGTTCAACCAAGAGGCTGAGCATTGGCATTTCGGAATACTTGATCAGAGCCAAAGCTCAGCCTCTGAGCCTCTTTCAGCCTGACCATTATTACTATAAGTGATGTTTTAATTTTTGTCTAAAGCCAAGAAAAGTGTTTTATTCTCCCCAGGTTGCCCAGAGAAAAGGGGCTGAATCCCCAAGGATTAAGTCATTGGGCAGTTCTCACGTGTTACTTTATTCCCCTGCTCAAAGCCCTTCTCCTCTTCCCACTGATGTCTGATACAAAGCAAAATAATCAGAAAAGAAAGGGCTTTAAAGGGTGGCTGTGAAATCTATCCCACGTTCAGGGCTGTGGCTTCCCTCTCCACCTGAGGGGTGTCTGTCCCGAGGGGTTCAATCCCTGAATTCCATCAGGGAACACTCCAGGAATTGAAATCTGCCCTTTCACAGGGGTTAGTCTCTGATTCCAGCCTGTCCAGGGAGGCTCTGCTCCCAGCAGAGATCAGACCTTGGTGGGTTCCAGGCTCTTGCCAAGACCCAGCACAAGCCCGAGGGCTCCAGGACAGGCTCAAGCTGTGACTTCAGTGCCAAAAGAAACTCCAGTCAAAGAACCCAGTGCAACCCTTGTGGCTGAGCAATAAAATCCTCCCTGAGAGCCCTCTGACACCAGAGGGTGCCAGGCGCTGGGAAACACAGATTGCACAGATCCCCGTGCTCCTGAGCACAGAGGAATCCACAGAGATGAGAAAACCAGCTTTTATTTTCGGCTGCCTCCTTGGAAGGGGAGATGTTGTGCCTTGGCAGAGTTCAGGAGAGCTGGACACAAAGCCCCAGCGCTGGCACACAGGTTTTCCAGGGGAACAGCCACAGCCAGCCCCATTTTCTATGTGGAGGTGTTGGGAAGTGATCTTCCCCCAGGTATTCTCAGAATGCACAGCCTCTAAAGGACCTCTCCGTGCTCTTAACCAACACCAAGAGCACTGGAAGGTTTTCTCAGAACCATGGAGTTACTGAGGCTGGAAAAACCCTCCCAGACCACGGAGTGCACTGTTCCCCCAGCACTGCCCAGCCCAGAACAAACCCCTGTTCCCAGGCAAAGGGAAAATTGGAAGGGCAGTTCCTCACCTGAAATAAAACTTTTCAACTTGATTAATCATCAGCTGAAGGTTTGGCCTAAAATCTTCCATTTCTTTGACAGAGAAGATAAAAATAACTCGTTCTTCTCTGTTCATGTATTTTCACCTGTCCCAGCAGTGGCAAATTTACTCCCTTTTTCTCCTACCAGGCCTCTAGAAAGACCAAGGCCAGAAAATACCAAGCTCCAAGGCTGGAGCTTCTTTTGCCTTGCCTGACATCAACATGTGGATGACAGGAACTTCAGCTGCAAACCCAGAAGTGAAATTCCCTCGTTTTCGGATCCTGTTCCCACTGAAACATCCCCTGACAGTGGAAAGGTTGAACATCTGAAAAGAAGGGCAGTGTTTGGTGTGCAGATCTTTAATTATCAACGTGTGGGCTGAGCATGGGGAAATACCCACGGGGTGAGTCCATGTCTGCTGGGATGGGGATTTACTGGCACAGAACGGAGCTGGAAGTCTGAGATGAGATTTCATTTCCCAGTTTATTTTACAGAGCTCCCCTTTGGTGCTGGAACAAATCCCTGAGCTCTGCTGGAGCATGAGGCAGGAATCTCCTGCAGCAGTGAAAGGCTGTGGGACAAGGACAGGGGCAGGGACAGGGACAGGGAGCCATGGCAGAGACAGGCAGAACTGCAGGACCAACAAGGCAGCCTTCATGTGCTCGGGGGAGGCAGATGTGATACAGGAATTAGTGTGAGTCTCAGCAGGCTGACATTTCCCAGCTGCGCTGAGAGGCCCAACAGCACAGCTCATCTTGGGGCAACTTTCCTTCTTCGTGCATTTCCCAGCCTTTAATGTAGGTAATTCTTATACTTCCACGGACTGACCCTGCCAGCAGTGAGCAGAGGTAGCCTGGAAGTTCTGGGATGGTATTCCTGGGCAATGGAACCTAACAAAGCACTCTGCCCCTCTGGAACAGGCAGACACGGCCCAGGGCAGCTGACTCTGGAAAGGTCAGGGAAACCCTCGGGATCAGGGATGAGCGGGCTGATCTTGGAAGCAGCAGGAAAAAACACCAACATTCAGTTGAAGCTTGAAGCTGCCATTGTCCCCGTGGATAAAGGCAGCAAAGGTTTCACCAGAGTGTGTTTGGTTTTACTGGGGAAGGACAAAGCCACCTCCAGTCCTTTTCCACTGGGATCCTGAGCCCTCCACACGCTGCTGGTGACAAACAGCCTGCACTTGTCCCTCTGTCCCCCTGGGTGCCCCCCTGACCCCAGGCTGACTCAGCCCGGCCATGTGCACTGGGTGAGCACAGTTTCACAATAAAATAATCCGTCACTTCTCAAAAAGGGGCAAATTTACTCAACCACATGGAAGAAAAAAGGGAAACGCAGCCTAAAATTCCTTTTATTTATAGTGGGAAATGAAGCATGAGTAAGATGATTAGAACTGTAATTAAACAACAGAGTCAAACCCACAGATTGGCACAACATGGAGAAGGAGGCTCTTGGAGAGACAGCATCCTGAATCCTGAAGTATTTTTCCCACTGCAAGCCCCAGGGACACCTCTCCTTAATTTGCTGCCTAACAAGAAGCTCTGCCCAAAAGCCCCTCTGTTTACCTGGGAATGAAAGCTGGGCCTGAGGAAAAGGTCGAGCCAATTTTCTTACTGAAATATCCTGCACACAGAGACATGCAGAGATCCTGAAATCTGAGCTTCATTACAAAGGGGAAAAAACAATTTCCTAAGGATGACAGGGGAAAAGCCCGGAGGAGATCCTGTCTGCAGCCAAGTAAAGCTGGAGTCTGTCTCCAATCCTGAATTCCAGCCCTCTCTGGCACTCACCAAACACCAGCTCAGCTCTGCAGATGCCATGAACATCCTAAAACCATGTTGTATTTTAGTCCCATCACTGCTGTCCTTCCTGGATGATGCAGTTCTTGGCATGTTTTCCACAGCTCTCCCAAGGCCACATCCGAATTCCCTGGGATAGGTTTCCATAGCTTGCTGAGAGGCAGATAATCCACCCTTTGTCACTAGGGATTGATGCCTGTCTCGAAAAAAAGAACAACTCCATCGCATCAAAGAAAAGCAGTTAGGAATAAATTTGCCACTGCTAACAAGCTTGACTGGGTCAGAGCTTTGTGTGCTGGAACAAAGAGTTTAAGACCCTGGAACATGTTTGGATTGCAGAGGAAATTCCATTGAGTGTCGGGAATGCACTCAATCACTTCAGTTTGTAGATCAGGTCTTGCACTGGAGGAAGATCAGACCCTTACAGGGCACCTGCTCTGCTCTAGAGCTGGTTCAACAAGATCTGGGGGGTTTTTTTGAGACAGAAGACACCAAATTCAGCACAGTGCCAGGGGGAAAACGCTAATTCCCAGCTCTGTCATTGGCTCATTCATCCATGCAGGGCTTAAAGCCAACTGGGAGCTCAGTGTGCAACGGGAGCTGCTGAGAAGAGCTCCAGGAGACAACTTTGGCACTTGGCAGCGGGGTGAGGAGAGCAGCTCTGGGGGATCTGGGAGGGCTGGAGACTGCTGGGCTGTGCTCTGCAGCAGTGACAGACACTGAGCTGCAGAGATTTGTCTGGAGCTGTAAACACATCTGCTGTGGCCTTGCTCAGCCCTGCCTGCCGCTCCCAATCCGTGAATGCTCAAGGCAGGGAGCTCTCAGGAAGCTGTCTCGTTGGGAAAGGCACACTGACATCTGTTTGCTCAGCTTCAGACAGCAAGGAGAATTTCTGTGAGTGTGCCTTGGGATGCTCAGGAGGCTGTTCCTATTCTGGGATACAAACCACACCCTTGAATTATTAGACTGTGAAAAAAACAAGAAATGCTGCTCAAATTGCAAGGCGATAAACAAGAAGGATCTTGTAGAATAATTTTGAAACTGAGGATCATCACAACCTGCTCCTGGCTGTTCACTGGAACAGAGAAGGAAGTTCCTTGTGTGAGCTGTTTGTTCATACATCCAGTTCAGCCCCAAGAGTGACAGTGAAACTCTCTGTTCTTCACTTCCCTTCCTGGACTCTGCTGGAAGTGGACAAAAGTATCAGGTGATTCCATCACACCCACTAAGACGACATTTTATCTTCTTTCCATTAAAACCATCCAGCCACAGAAACTGTGAAGGGAAAAAAAACAACTCTACCAAAGCTTTGCTTCCGTCACAGCTCCTCAGTGATTTTCCAGCTCTGCCAGTGAGGCTTTAATTAATGACATCTCCTGCCTGGGAGCAGGGTGGGGGCCTGTCCCAGAGCCCCAGAACAGCGTGGGGAGCAGGTCATTAATCCAAGGCAAAGCAACACAACCAGGGAGGCTAAAAATACCCAGGACACCTGATTGCTCCAGCTGATTGTAGGGAACTGAGAGGAGGAAAGGGACGGGCCCTGCATGCTGAGAGCTCGGGGCTGCTGCAATCACAGCCCCTGGCCGGTGTAAAACCTTGGGAAGGGAGAGCAGGGGCTGGAATGTGGCGTTGCTGCAGCAGGATCAGCTCAGAGGCAGCACCTTCAGCAGCACAAGGGGTGAGCTGATTGTGTTTGGTCCAGCACATCCCTGGATATCCCATGGCCTGGAAGTACAACAGCAGCAAGCACAGCACTGCCCCAGAGTCACGGCACTAACGTCGTCACTGTCCAGGGATGTCAGCAGGAAAAGGTGGAAGAAACAGCACGGATTATTTTCCAGGAGCTGCCTTCAAAACCTCCAGTTGCACCATTTCAGGTCTGTCAGCTCAGGCAGCAGTTCCAAGGCCAGGATCCCAGAGCAGCTGGGGTTGGGAGGGACCTTAAAGCTCATGCAGCTTCCCTCGCCCAGTTTACACAGGGATGTGCAACTCCTCACACGGGGACCCCGACACACCTCAGGAGAGCAAAACTCACTCAAACATCCCCTGGATTTTTTTTTAAGGGCACCTTAACCCTTGGGGCAAGGGGTAAAATCTGCAGGAGCCCCTGCCCAGCTCTGCTTTCATTCCTCTCAGCAGCAGCCTCATGTTCCCTGCCTTAAGCTCCTACTGTATTCCTCCTCTCGGGGAAGATACTTCACTATCTATTTGTGACAGTCGAAGTTCTAAAATACAGGCAGGAGCTGTTCTCCCCGAGGCTCTTTTTGAGACAGCTCTTTCTTGACTATCACTCAAGTGAGGAAAACAAACTCCAAAGGCCAAATTCCTGCTGGTGTTTCAGCTGCCTTTGGCACCTCCTGCACATTCCTTGGGCTCTCTCTGCTTCTCAAATGAGAGGAGCCAGTGTTTGGGCAGGCGCTGGGGGTGGGATTGTATCTAAACTCATCATCTCAGGGTATTTTTGGCAGCATTCTCTTGATGACACTTGTAGACAAAGCTCTGCAACAGCCCCTCTGGCACTCGGTGTGGGTGTCTGCTAATGCCCCCTCCCACCCTTCTGGCAGTAAAAATAGCACAAGAAATTGTTCTTTTCTCAACCAGCTCCCCCCCCAAATGTCGTTTGCATCTGCATCACACAAGATTCCACCGGTTTGTTGATAGGGATTTATTGTGTTAGATTTTGTCGGCCTGTTAAACACTTCCTAAGTAGGGAATGAGTAATAAAAATGAGATTACAGGAGTTGCTTGGTGGGGAACAGACCAGACCTACAATTTAGCTTGCTTGTTCCTGCAAGCTGAGAAACTTCAAACCTATCTGCAATTTGCAAAACAAATTTAGAAAAATTACTTTTCTGTCAGTACAAAGCCTGTCCAGTGTGAGTGTGAATGGCAGAATCAATGTCAACGTAAGGAACTCTGAGCAACATCAAAGGAGTTACAGATTCCTGTAGTACAGGGGAAATCCTGGAATAAATCTGACTTCAAATGACAGCAGAAATGGGTATCCTGAAGATGCTGTGGGCTGCACTCAGCAGTTCACTCAAGGATGGGACATTCCCTTGATGGCCTTGCACAGGACACTCCCTGCACTGTGCCAGTTCTGCCTTCCTTGCTGAGGAGGAGGTGGTGCAATAGCCCCTTTAAAGTCCAACTCATCTCTGAGCTGGGTGGGGTTTTATGCATTCACCTTCTTCAGATGTACTCAAAGGGCATTTTCTGAGCTTCACACCGTGGCCTTGCTCTCTGTTTATTTTCTTCTGACGCCTCCTTTTGCCTCATCTCCTCAGGCTCAATAAACGCAGATTTCAGAGAGAAGATGGGCACAACCCATGTAGGACTTGGGAAAAGCTCCCTGGAAGAAGTCAGCTCTCTTTATTCCCGAGATTCCTGCTCGAAGTGATCCCTGTGGCACAAGTTTGGGGAGGAGCTGTGGGGATGGCAGTGCCTGGCTGAGCAGAGCAGCTGTTCCTCCAGCTCATCTCATCTCCACATCCTTATTTTTCCCCTCATTTTATTTTATATTTTTGCCTTGTTTTCTTGCACTTTCCTTTGGGAAGAGGAGGAAGCAGCATTGCTATTCCACAGGTACGTTTTGAGCAGTGCTGCAAAGTCCCCTAAGTGATGCCCACCCTGTTTATTATTAACCTCATTATAAACCCTCCTCATCCTTCTGCAAACCTCAGGAGAAGCTACCGGGAGAAAAACGACTTTAGATCACGTGAAACACAAACACAAAGCCTTAATTAACGAGCGCTGCCCCCACTAATTGCAGAGGAGGAGCCTGTGCTGCTCCGAACCGGGAATTACAGAGAATTAGAGCTCGTGTGTCTCTTCTTCCCTTGATCTGAGCCTGTGTGGGTTTGTACGAGCGGTAGAAATTACAGAATATGGAATAATACCCATGGAAGGTGTCCCAGCCCATGGCAGGGATTGGAACTGGATGAGCTTTAATGTCCCTTCCAACCCAAACCAGCCTGGGATTCTGATTACAGTACAATTAAAAGCTGTCAATTCTCAGGCTCGACACAAGGTCACCAACAATTAAAACCTGTACATTCCGAGGCTCCTGAAGGGAATTTTCCCGGCAATTCGAGGTTTGGGTTGGAACAAACCCTTGGGGCTGTGAGACACCAACACTCATTGCAGGAGTGAACGGCAGCTCCAGCAGTTCCCCGGGCTCCAGGAGACACAGCACCGTGCTTGGAATTGAAAACACACGGCCAACAGGCCGGCCAGGTGTTACGAGCTGTGGGAAGTGTGACAAGTGTTCAAAGTGATTTATGCGCCTCCAACCTCTTTCTCGGGGGGGAGGATGCTGTCAGCCTGCTGCGCATCCAGACGGCACAGCTGATGGGCGCACGCCTTGAGGGAGAAAAAAAAAAAAAAAAAAAAAAAGGTGTTTGTGTGGGGTTTTTTTTCTTGAAATATTTCCTGAGAGCTTCGCAAACGCCGGTGCTGGGAGGGGAAAAGACAAGGGGAGATAGCGGGGCTGCAGCAGGATGGAGCGGAGCGTGAGGGGAGAGGATCTGGGCAGAGGATCTGGGCAGAGGATCTGAGCACATCCCAGGGGATCTGGGCAGAGGATCTGAGCACATCCCGGGGGATCTGAGCACATCCCAGGGGCTCCGGGCACATCCCGAGGGCTCTGGGCAATCCCGAGGGCTCCGGGCAAATCCTCAGGGCTCCGGGCAGAAGGTCTGGGCACATGCCGGGGGCACCATGAAGAGGGTCTGGGCATATCCCGGGGGCTCCGGGCACACCCTAGACTCCGGGCACATCCCGGGGACTCCATGAAGAGAGTCCGGGCACACCCCGAAGGCTTCGGGCACATCCCGGCGACACCGGGCGGGCTCCGTGCCCTCAGCGCTGCCCTCAGCCAAGATGGCGGCGGCGGCGCGCGGCTCTCGCGAGGCGGGGCGGGGCCGGGCGGGGCGGGGCCAGAGGGGCGGGGCCAGGCGAGGGGCGGGGCTTGCGGCGCTGATGGCGGCCCCTCACGGCGGGGCCGGGCGGCCATGGAGCACATCAGCACCCCGAAGGTAACCGCAGCGCCCGCCGCCGCTCCGGCCCGCTCCCCGCCGCCGCTGTCTCCGTTATCCCGTCGCGTAACAGCCCCTTGCGCCCTCGGGGCTGCAGGTGGCGGGTCGCAGCCGCGGTCCCCCCGGTGGTGGTGGTGGTGGCTCCGGCGCTTTGTGGGGAGGGGGGTTCAGTGCCGGGCTGAGCCTGAGGGGGTTTGGGGGATGTTTCCTTTCTGTCAAAGCGCGGAGGTGCCTCTCAGTCTCAACGAGTGAACCAAAGGGTGCTTTTTGCCTTCTTTCTTTTTTTTTTTTTTTTTTTTTTCTCCATTGAATTAAGTAAAACAGGAGCTCCGGGAACGCTGTACTAAAAGGAATTGCATTTATTCAGGCAGCAGTTGATAATTTAATTATATCCTTCGCTGCAGTGAAGGCTATTGTTAGTCCTTTTATTCTGTAGGGGGTTATTTGGGGATGCTCCTTACCCCCTGCTCTGCTGGTCCTGTGTGTCTGTAGTGCCCTGAAAAGGGTAATATTATCTTTAATAGTTATATCTACTGGAAAACACGACCTGCTAAGAGGACACTGAGACCAGGCCTCAGCTCTCCAATTTATTTGCTGAGATTTTCCATAATGTACTTGAGACATAAGGAAGCTCCCACATCCAATGCCCAGAACGAATCTCTCATTTACAGCTAAAACATTCGTTTTCATTGTCCATCTAATAATTTTTTCCTATTATTTCTGCTAAATGGTGAAAGAAAAATTCCATCTGTGTTCATTAGGCAGCAAATAGGCCAGGAGAAAATCAATCCAGCGCTGTAGCATATTTTATTATTTCTGTGCTGATGTTCTTTAAAGCTGTTTTTTTATTAATTAGCTTGGTGTGGTTTATGAAATACTCTTGGAGGCCAGGAAGTGAGTTACAAGAAGCAGCTCCTAACAGGGAATGGGCAGTGGGAAGTCAGACTGGAGAGGGCTGTTCCTTTCAGAGCAACATGTTCGTGACCCTGAGCACAAACAAATCTTTCCTTTGCAGTTCTTTGTCTTGTTATTTTTCTGCAGCCTCACACAGTTATGAACTGGGAATCATCTTGGCTGTAAATCCAGTAATCCTGTTAGGATTTGCTGATGCTGAACCACGGCTGTTTGTTTAACCTTTATGGCTTTAATTCACTGGGAAATAATTTGAGTTTATGGTGTAAGGCTGACACTTGGTGTTGCAGGGGCGACTTAAATTCTTGTGTTTTTCTGTCTTGCTTTCACGAGCTGTGTATTAGAATTGGAAAGAAGGGAGTTCAAACAGGTGCTTAGGTAGTTCTTCCATCAAAGCTGGGCTCGGAGGAGTTTCTCCATGGAAAGGAAGGAGCTGCCAGGGAGTGTTGGAGTCCCCATCCCTGGGGCTGTCCAAGGAACAACAGCACGTGGGGCTGGGTGACAGGGTGGGAATTGGGCTGGACTCAGTGATCCCAGGGGACCTTTCCAGCCTGGGGAATGCTGGAATGTGGCCTTTCCATGCTGTGTTGCTGCTGCAGGTGGAGAATGTGAAGCTGCTGGATCGCTACGCCAGCAGGAAGGCGGCCAGCGGGACGCTGTACCTCACTGCCACACACCTCATCTACGTGGACGCCTCTGCTGAAGTCAGGAAGGAGACATGGGTATGCTGGGCTGCAAACACACCTGGAAAAGCTGCTTCAGGTCACAGGGTCATCCCAGTCCACCCCTGTCCACGTCTTCCACTAGCCCAGGCTGCTCCAACCTGGCCTTGGATGGACACTTGGAGGAAAGGGGCAGCCACAGCTTCTCTGGGCACCCTCACAGCCAGGGATTCCTTCCCAATATCCCATCAAACTCTGCCCTCTGGCAGTGAGAAGCCATTCCCCCTCATCCTGGAGCTTACTGCTCTCATTTTCAGGATGAGCAGGTTTGGGAATTCCGGAGTTGCAGTGGTATTTCAGAGCATTTTAATATTAAGTGTTTTCCAGAAACAGTTGGTTCGGAAGGAAATGAGCACAATGGTAACATGACTTGATAGAGTTCACTCATGGAATTAGTGTCAGTTCAAGGAATGTAAAGAAACTTGTGGAATTTCCTATCTTGAACTCAATATACAAGACCACTAAATGTGAATTTGCAGCTTTTGGAAGTGCAGAATTAGCACTGAAATGAGCCTATTTTATTAATTCTAAGGTGAAATGGGAATGACAGAATGTGTTTCATATGGAGGTGAAAGGAAAGCAAACTGCACTGGGTAAACTCAGCTGCGCATCTGCCTCTGAAAGTAATTTATGTACATCTGTGTTTTATCAGTCCTGCTTTAGTTCCTTGGGTTTTGGGTGCAGTTTATGTTTGATAAACGTCACAAATAAACTCATTTTCTGCTGCTCCTTAGCTGCAGGCAGCATAAACAGCTGATTGTATTTTCCTATCTGCTTGCAAGTGCTCACAGCTTTATCAGTGACAGATGCTGTTTATTGCTGTTCCTGCAGATCCTGCACCACCACATCTCCAGCGTGGAGAAGCTGCCCCTGACCACGGCTGGGTACCCCCTGCTCATCCACTGCAAGAACTTCCACGTGGCTCACTTTGTGATTGGGCAGGAGAGGGACTGCCACGACGTGTTCACCTCCCTGCTCAAGCTCTCCCAGCCAGGTGCTGCCACTGGGAGTCTGTCCTGGGAATCTCTGCAGTGCTCCAGCCTTGGGAAAGCTCTGCTGGCCCACGGTTGGGTTTGGGAGGGGGGGAGTGGGATCAGACTCAGCTTCCAGCACCAGGGACGATGGCAGGGCTCAGGGAGCTGAGCTCTGTGGAGCAGGACTGCCAAACTAAACACAGTCTTGGGAGCCAGCAAGAAAGATGGAGAGAGGTTATTTACAGGACAAGGGGGGATGGATTCACACTGAGAGAACAGGGTCAGATGGGATATTGGGAAGGAATCCTCCCCTGTGAAGGTGGGCAGGCCCTGGCACAGGGTGCCCAGAGCAGCTGTGGCTGCCCCTGGAAGTTCCAAGGCCAGGCTGGATGGGGCCTGGAGCAGCCTGGGACAGCGGGAGGTGTCCCTGGGGTGGCACTGGATGAGCTGTTGCAACCTAAACTTGTCTGTGGTTCTGTGACTCTCTGGCAGTGGGAGTGATGTGGTCTCCCATGAGGAACTTCTGGAGAGCTGTGCCAAGTTCATCCCCCAAACCTGGCCACTGTCAGTCCCTTGTGTCACCCAGCTGTTGGCTGTGTGCAGTTCTGCCCTTTCCAGCTGATCCAGGCATTCACAGAATTCCCAAATCCCACAAATTTGCCTCACTGCTGTGTTTCCAGCAGTGTGTTTAGGCTGCTCTGCAGTGTTTGCTCACTTTTGAAAGCCTGTGCTAAACCCTGCCCTGACTTGGAGTCACTCTTGGAGTGTGAGCCAGACACCCTCAAAAGCCTGTGCTCTCTTCTAGCTCCAGCTGTTTATTCCAGCATGGATGAATCTTCAGGCTTTTCTTGCAGGACAGCATTCCACTGAGCTCCTACGTGGCTTCTGCCTCTGGCAGCCTCTGCTTTTGGGGTGCTGGAGCCAGGATTTGGAGTTGTGTTATTACAAGGATGCCATTTGTAGTTACAGTTTGTGATGGTGCAGCTTCTTGCTGGGCTGGGAATCCTGGAGGAGAGATGGACTTTGCAGAGTTCAGGGTTTTTTTTAATTGATATTAAGGCCTGTGTCTCTTCCCAGCACCCTCCTTGTGCTCTTTGGAGTTTTCTTAGTTCTGAAGTTCCGCCTCTGACGCTGTAGCTGTGGTGTTACACAGTTCTGTGGTGTTACACTTTAAAAGCTGTCACTGCTCTTTGAGGTTTGGAAATTAGAGGTTTGGGTAGTGCCTGAAGCGTGGGAGGTGTCACTGCAGGGGCTCACACCACTTCCTTTGGTCTCAACTGTGTAAATGGCTGTAGCTCTTTCTTTTCTTCTACTTCTGGATTGTAACAGCGCATTTCTGTTGTTTTAAGGTGTCTGAGTGTGCTCCCTTCATGGCTTTTTGGCAGAGCACATCATTACTGATGATTTGCACACGTGTGATGGACACCTCTGGGTTACCTGCTTGATACCCAGCTGCTTTATCAGCCCAGACAGGTTTCCCTCTGTCTCTGGAGCTGTCTGAGGAATCAGCTGGATGAGTTATTGGTTGGATTTGCATTTTGTGAAGAGAGGGAAGGAGGTTGGGATGGTAAATGGGCACTTGTCAGAGCCAGCCTGAAGCCTCTGTTGGGCTGACAGCAATAGTGCAGACATCCTTCAAGTTTTCCAGCCTCAGAATTTGTTGTTGAGCAATGACCTTAGAGGACTGCAGCAGCTGTTGTATGAATTCTCCACAGAAAACAGATCTTTTAATCCATGTTTTCATGTGTTAATGGCTATGATATAAATCCCATCTAACATGCTTACTATGGTGGAATTAATGTATCTCCTTGCATTTGGGCACTGAATATTGGAAATTCCTGAGGATTTCAGGATGAATTTCAGCACTTGGTACTATCCCAACCAAGAATCTATAAAATGTTGAGAAGTCTGAAATACTTTGAATACTCCTTTGTTGCACTCAATCATTGGTTTCCAGAAGTTTTGGCCTCCCTGGATGTGTTTGCATCTCTAACTTGTTGATTATTTTCTTTCTGCTTCCCAGTGAAACCAGAAGAACTTTATGCTTTCTCTTACAATCCTAAAATGTCCAAAGAGAACCGGGAAATGGGATGGAAATTGATTGATTTGAGACTGGATTACCAACGCATGGGAATTCCCAACGACTCCTGGGAGATAACCGACCTTAATAAAGACTATGAGGTAATTCCTGCCCAAAGGAGCCATTTCATGCACTGTCTCCTTGTTGTTATTAATGGCAGCCCTGCTGCTGCTGCCTCTGGGGAGGAAGGAGCTCACTTGGTTTCAGTCAGAGCACATCATCTTGATGGGGAGTTGCAGATAATGATGCTCCAGGAGAGCTGCAGAGTCACCTTGAGTTGTGTTTGATCCCCCTGGCAAGGGAGCAGAGCTTTGTTTTTCTGCAGAAATGTCAACCCATCTGTTAGGCAAAGCCTCAAGTACCCTGAGCAGCTTCTGGTATTTCCAGAGCCTGTCCCACCTGGCTGGTGAAAGATGTGGAGGAGAGAAGGAAATGGCAGCAGTCTGGATTGGTGGGGAGAAGGAGGCAGAGTGGAGAGGGACTAAGGAAGGGAGAGAGGGAGGGAGGGAAAAATAGCAGTGGAAAACAGACCTTTTTTTTGCTTTCTCAGTTGGATCTTCCGCTACCTAAGGGCCCTCTGTCATTTCAGTCTGAACTGCCTGCTGCTGTTATTTTCCCTGAAAGGCCAACTTGGATCTAAACAACATGAAACAAAAGCATTTGTCAGCAAGCTTGTTCAAAATCCTGCTCCACATTATTTCCCTTTTTATTTCCTCTGGGGCTGCATGCAGTCAAACCTGGTTGTTAAAAAGCAAGGCAAGCAACTCCAAGGAAGACATCAACACATTCATAACCCTGAATCCTTTTCCCTGGTAACTTTCTTTACTTTAAGCTCTGGGTTGGAGAAATACAAGGCTGTGCTTTCAGGTGACTGCCAGTTTTACCTGCCTGTGCCTGTGGAGGCCTGAATGGAGCCCTGATGTGAGAGCTGCTGTTTCCAGGAGCTGCTGAGGGCACCTGGACGTGCCCAGCTCAAATCATTGATCACTCTGAGGCTTTGCATGCTGCAGTGGAACTCTCAGGTGCTTTAGAGTTTCCTCAGGGTTTCCAGCCTGTGTTTTAGGATTGCCCAGCCTGATGTAAAGCCAGGCCTGGAGAGCAGCTTATCTGTGAAGTCCATGCTGCAAAGACTCTGCTTGTGTGAGGAGAAAGGAATGAAGCTGCTCTCTGAGGATTCCATCTGAGTGCTGGAAGTGCCTTTCGAGTTACATAAGATTTAGAGAGAACTTTTTTAATACAGTTGTTCTTCATTTCTCCTTTTGTGAGAAGGAATTGTTCCCTGTGAGGGAGTCCTGGATCCCTGGCAGTGCCCAAGGCCAGGCTGGACACTGGGGCTGGGAGCAGCCTGGGATGGTGGAAGGTGTCCTTGGCAGGGGATGGGATAGCTTTAATGTCCCTCCCAACCCAAACCGTTCTGTGAATCTGAATTAGAAACTTGCATCAAATTTCTGGATTTAAAGAATGAATTCCTTTGGATGTGCCTTGTGCAGTCCAGTTTTTAGGTTCAGCTGCAGAATCGATTGTTTCCTGCATTGTTTCCCTGAACACCTTGTAACCTAATAAGCGAAAGATGAATTTTTCATGAATTTTTAAGTGCTCAGGAGCCAATATGTGGGTTGTTTTTTTTTTTTTTTTCTCTGTTCTCTCTCAGGTTTGCAGCACTTACCCTCCTGAGATCGTGGTGCCTCGAGCTGCCACCAAGGCTGTGGTGATGGGAAGTTCAAGGTTCAGGAGCCGAGGGCGGATTCCGGTGCTTTCTTACTTGTACAAGGAAAACAATGTTAGTGCTTCACTGCCTGCTGCCTTGGGGGGCAATGAGGGTTCTCCTTTTGGTCCACTTCCCTTCTAATGAAAGGAAAGAATAAGATAATTATTAGATTTGAGACCTTTGAGAACTGTGCTTCTCTTAATGGCTTTTGCTCTGAGTCACAGAATGCGCTGAAGGCAAACACTTGGATTGCATCCAGAGCTCTGCCAAAAGCACGAACTTTCCAAGCTTCCTGTTGGGAATTTTTTCTTAATCAGCTTTCAGCAGTTCCTTCTGATGTGGGGTTTTTTTAATCTCTTTAGCTGTGCTGAATAATGTTTTACCAAGTTATATGTTGACTTGGCTGGATTTTCTTAGTATTGGAGAGGAGGAACCACCCTGAAATAAATCCCCACTAGTTCAGAATAAGTGAAGGTTTCATTTTTTTTTTTTCCACTGAAGACCAGAATGTAAATTTGTAACTTTGCTGCCTCAGCAGTGTTTTAGATGCTGATGTGAGGAAAATTCAGTCACAGCCAAATTGTTGTTTTCCTGAGGAAGCGTGCCTTGACCTGGGCACTGCCTGGAGTTGTGCTGGAAACTAATGAAATTTCCTCAAAATACACCCAGTGCTGCTCTGAATGTGCAACAGCAACAACTGATAAGGAAAACTCAAAAGAATGGTTTGGAAATAGAAACCAAATGGAGAACATAAGAAATTGCTGCCTTCCAGTACCTTCAGGAGGCTCATGGAAAGGAAGGGAGAGGGACTTCTGTGTGGGAACATAGTGACAGGGCAAGTGGGAATGGTTTTAGACTACCAGAGGGCAGGGTCAGATGGGGTATTGGAAGGAATTGTTTCCTGGGAGGGTGAGGAGGCCCTGGCAGAGAAGCTGTGGCTGCCCCTGGATCCCTGGGAGTGTCCAAGGCCAGGGATACTGGAAGAAGATATCCCCACCCATTGCAGGGGATGGAATGAGGTATTTTTAAGGTCCTTTCCTGTCAGCCTTTCTGGGGTTCCATGAACTGCTGGCATTTGGGGTGGTGACCATGAGGCAGAGCAGGCTGAGCCTCCTCACCCTCTCACTACTCCAAGTTTCCCAAAGTTCTCTCTTTGTGAAACAGCCCAGTGTGTGTCCAGCATCGCAGCAGCTCTTCAGAAGGAGCACTGGGGACAGTTAAAGTGTGGCTCAGAGGGGTTTGGGGCAGGAGGGGAGGCTGCAGCTGTGCTCAGGGGTTTGGGGCAGGAGGGGAGCCTGTAGCTGTGCTCAGGGGGTTTGGGGCAGAAGATGAGGCTGTAGCTGTGCTCAGGGGGTTTGGGGCAGGAGGGGAGGCTCTAGCTGTGCTCAGGAGGTTTGAGGCAGGAGGGGAGGCTGTAGCTGTAACCCCACAGGGTTTTGAGGCAGGAGAGGAGCCTGTAGCTGTGCTCAGGGGGTTTGGAGCAGGCTGACACTCTCTCTCTCTCTCTCTCTCTCTCTCTGTGTTGCAGGCCGCCCTGTGCCGCTGCAGCCAGCCCCTGGCCGGGTTCAGTGCACGCTGCCTGGAGGATGAGCAGATGCTCCAGGCCATCCGAGAGGCCAACCCTGGCTGCCCCTTCATGTATGTTGTAGACACGAGGCCAAAGGTACCTCCATGGGCTCTGGGCTGCTTTGGAATCTCTCTGTCTGAATGAGCAGTGCTGTTTGCAGTTTGTTCTGTCACAGTTCTGGGTCAGGCCTGCAGCAGGAATGTGGGATTGGGCTCCTGGGTCTGGGTGTACAGCTGGGATGTGAACTGATCCTAAGGATTTGCCCTCCTGGGTTTGAGGTTTGTGTTTGGGATGACCTGATGGAACTGGCAGTTGTGAACCTGGCTGAGACAGTGAAACATTTTCCTGCAGAGTCCTAAAGGATAAAGGAGAGAACTGGAAGTGGAGTTGGAGAGAAGCCTCAGGATTCAGCTCTATGAGGCTGAAGTGCTTTTACTGGCAAATCTGGGAGGAAGAGGAGCTGTGAAAAGCAATCTCTCCCCCTTTTTTTTTTTGTTTTAAAAATAACACTCATGATGGAGCTTAATACAACTCAGCCCCTCTATTTGGGGCTAGGACTTGAGAACTGAGGGTTTATTTGAGAGGAAATATTTCCAAAATGAAAATTTTAATGACTGTCATCTTGAGGGAACTGAATTTAGAAACCAATTCCAATGATTCTCTTGTAAACATATGGATTAGGAGTGTTGGTAGAAGCCAATCAGAACACAAGGGTTTTCATAGCACACAGTTATTTAAATGCAAACATTTAAATTGCTCTGATTGTTTGGAAATGGAGCTTTCTGAGAACCTGCCTCACTGTCCAGGTCTTGCAGTTATTTTACATAAACTACAAGTTTAGTTAAACAACAGCAAAGGCGAGAAAGAAAAGTTATTTTTGGGGAAAAAAAGGGAGTGTTCCACATCTTGCTCCAGGGATTTCCTAGAGCTCCCCTGGTCTGTAATGGTATGTGCATTTCTTCTGGTACAGACAGCTGCCAGTGGCAGAGACGTGCCCCTGGAATTCATCACTGGTGGCAATCTGTGCTAAAGCATTTGGTGACAAGGGGAGAATTTACAATTTTTGACCCTTCTCCTTCTAAGCCAACCTGTCCCACTCTGGCAGAGCTGAAGCACTGGGGTTATTTTACACTTCTAGAGGTGTCTGTACCATACCTGACTCTTCTGTCCCAAAAGCTGCCCAAATTGATAAGGGGTGGATTGAGCTGCTCTGTTTTCTGTCCCCACCAAAGCTGTCCTGGTAGCTCTTGAACTGCTTTGGGGGATTATTAGAGCAACTGGCTTCTTTTGTGCTTCTCTCCTGCAGTTGCTCTGTTCTTTCTGCTCAGCTTGAATGTTTCTGTGTTTCCCTCAGGTGGCTTTATTTCCTCTGGGCATGTATGTCTGCAAAAATTGGGAATTCCCTTCCTATTCCTATAGCACCATGGATGTCTGGCCCTGTTAAAAAATGCCTTTCCTAGTTCTGCTTTCCTGTGCCTGTCTCTGAATTTCTGAATTAGGTAAACTCACAGTTAGGGCAGGTTTAGTGTCTCTGACAGCAGAAACTGGGCCCTTATATTACCCTAAGCAGGGTTTTAATGAGCCTCTTTACTAATGAGCTGCAGCAATTGTAATGAAACAGCTGAAAGAACTGTCTGGGAGGTGGGGAAGTACAGCTGAGTAACAGCTTTGTCCAGTACATTTTCTGGGAGATTTAAACAACAAAAAAGGGACTTGCAAAACAGCCTCTCTGAATTTTGTTGTGATTTTTCTCTTTCTTTTATTTTCTGCTCCTTAAATTTGCCAGTTGAATGCCATGGCCAACAGAGCTGCTGGCAAGGGCTATGAGAATGAAGACAATTATGAGAACATTCGTTTTAAATTCATTGGCATAGAGAACATCCACGTGATGAGGAGCAGCCTGCAGAAACTGCTGGAAGGTGGGTACAACCCTGGGAGGGCTTTTTCTTACCCCTCTGGACAGAACTTCAGCTGAATATCCAAATGTTCCACGCACAAACGTGTCCTGATGGAAGCAAAGTCAGCATCTTGCTTTGTTTGCTGCATTCAAGTGGCTGGAAGTCTTAGTGCTGTTAAAATGCTTTCCTGCTTGGACATTTTCTTTGTTCTTGTGCTTGGTTTTATAGTGGTTCAAAAATAGCAACTAATACTAAAAACATTCCTTGATGAATGTGCCAAATTAATAGAAAAAAGGTTAGAGAAATATTCCATTTTACAGCTAAGATGGTCTCATGGTTGCCCCATGATTTATTGAAAGAAAACCAACAGAGGTTTTTCAGAAATGCTTTCTGGGCTTTGCTATATTTGGAGTATTAACAGAATTTCTGAGTTGAAATACTTGAAATGATCTTCCAAAGAGTTGAGTCTCATACATACTTTGTCCTAACTTTTCATTTATTGCTGATTCCTTATAACCAAACCTCTTTAAAGCATATTAAATCATGTTTTACTGCATAAATATATGAAAATGCAGAGTAATTAAGCTCATGGTGATCATAGGGAAGAATGCAAAGCAGGGCTAAAAACTCACCTAAGCATTGGGGGATCAAGAGGGCAATGAGGTCCAGAGTTTCACCCACAGAACTTTGGAGAATTTTGCAGTTCAAGTGCTGTCATCCAAAACAGGAGTTTAATGTTTTAGTAACCACCATAATGCTCGTGTTTTTTCAAAATAGTTGTTCCCACCCAAAAGATGGCCTGACCACAACTCTGAGTCCTCAGTTGCCTCTTCCTGGCAGATTGATTTTGTGGTGGGAGAAGAGGCAGAATAAAAACTTGTTTGCTCCCATATTCCTCTCCAGCAGTGATAAAATCTCATTCACTGGGGCTTATGGACTAGTCTGGACTTTATTAATCTTAGGTGTTTTCTGTGCTGGGTTCCATTAGAGCAGCTGAGTTGCGTTCAAGGTTAGACTTGTTATTTCTGTCTCCAAATTAGAGAGAAATAACTTCAAATCTTTGGGAAGTGAGTGGTTATGGATGCAATGGTGATTTAGAGTGAAGTAACAACTCACTGCTGGAAAAAAAAAAAACCCACAGCTGAATAAATAATGAGTTACCCTTTAAACAAAGAGTGAGAGGAGATTTCCAGAGCTTCAAATTCTCACAAAACCGGCGATTTTTTTATTTTTTTTTTAGTTACAGATTTTCAATACACAACCATTAGCGTGTCCTTTAGCCAGGATATTGCTGCAAGCACTTAGGATTTTCAGAGAGGTAATGAGGAGGATGCTGGTTTATTCTCTGTCTCTGTGCCTGCAGTGTGTGAGATGAAATCCCCCTCCATGAGCGATTTCCTGACGGGGCTGGAGAACTCGGGCTGGTTACGGCACATCAAGGCTGTGATGGATGCAGGAGTCTTCCTGGCCAAGGTAAAGCTGCTCTGCAGCTTTCCAAAATGCCTCCTGGTGTGTTGGGGGCTGCTGCAAGGTTGGGAAGGTGGCTCTGGGCAGAAGGTGATGTTCAGGTTGGTTTAATCTCTCCAAAAATGTTGGGTCGTGGAGCTGCTGGGCAAATATTAGACCTCATTTGAAACATAAGATCACAAAATGAATAAATGACCTTTATAAACCTTTCTATATAGCAGTGCAAACAACTCCTAACCCTGTGCTCATTATTCATCCACTGCTCTGCTTTAATTGAGGGATTGTTTTGGCCAGTTTATTTTCTCCTGATGTGATGTGGACGCTAATTCTGATTATTCAACACAGTCCTCATTTCTGCAGAGCTGGTGGCTTTGCAGGCCAGGCAGAAGGAAGGAAGTCACTAAGAAGTAGTAAGGGATGTGCAGGAAGTGTGTGGTGAGAGGAGTGAGTAGTAAACGTTGATTGTCTCTCACAGTTTGCCCACATCACAAGAAACTTTTGTGTTTCTGTCCTGCCCTAAGTGGCCAAAGGTGATGGGATAGGGGGAAGAAAATCACAACTCTTCTAATTTATCTTGAAGTTCTAATCCCTGGGTGTCCAACTCTTTTTCACTCATCCACCAAATGTTTTCCTCAGAGGAAGAGCCTGGGAATCCTCAGCCTTCCAGAGATCACAGGGGCTGGTTTTTACCACTGTGCTCTAGCTGGGGCTTCTCCTGATGGACTGCTGCATTTCCACAGGGCAGAGGAGAGATGAGCACCATTCCCTGGGGGTTGGGGTGGTGCAGGTGAGGGGACAGCAGTTCCCTGAGCTCTGTGCTGTGTCCTGGCAGGCTGTGAAGGAGGAGAGGGCCAGCGTGCTGGTGCACTGCTCCGACGGCTGGGACCGCACGGCCCAGGTCTGCTCCCTGGCCAGCCTCCTCCTGGACCCCTTCTACAGGACCTTCAAAGGCTTCATGGTAAGGACAATGGCCCTGAGGAAGGGCTCAGGACATTTCCTGGGACGAGTGCAGGTGACCTACACAAAGCAGCTTTTGCTCTGTGATGAGCTGGAGTCGCTGTGAGCAGCACGGCAGCAGCTGATGGACAGTTCCCAAAATCCTTGTTCCTGCAATGTCTACGTGGGGGCCACTAAAGAGAGATCTCAGCAAAGGATGCAGCTCTGGCAGCAAGCCACCAAAAAGTGCTGGAGGAGCTTGTCCTGCAGGTCTCTTACCTGCTGGGATTTGAAATTGGGTGAACTCAGTCCTGTTCCCTGTCCGTCAGTCAAATCTGCATCATTTCACACCTTTTTAAAGGCCATTTCATTTTCATTTGGCTGTTTGCTTCTAGTGCAGGGTTTTTCTTAATTTGCAGCCATCCCTGCATGTATTCAGGGCAGCCTGTGATGTTTCTTTCCATTCATCTCTTGTTAAATACCCAAAGAGCTGCTGTGTCTCAGGAGAGCTCCTTGAAGGAATCCCTGAAATCAGAACAATGCAGATTCTGCCTTTTCCAGTGCCAGGACTGTTTCCTTGCATTCCATGCTGGTTTTATTGTTTCTATTTTTGTTTCTGGATTATACTGCAGTCTTTTAACGGTTGAAATTCCATCAGCACATGAAACATCTGCTGGGCTTTGTCTGGGGACAATCCTGCATGAACTGAGAAGGAGGATTTAGCTCAGGAGCAGTGGCACAGACACATCCCTGTCTGTTCTCATGGTTTGTAGGCACAAGCCACATGATAAGGGGTTATTCCTAAAGGAATTCATCAGCAGTGCAAGGAATGGAAAAATTCAAAAAGCAATTTAAATGAAGTTTTCTAAGAACTCTCTTGTGAGATTCTGCCTTCCTCCTCTTAATCTGGATAGCAGGAATTATCTTTATTTATGATCCAGCAAAGTCATGACGGATGCAGCTTCAGTATGTTGGTTCTTTGTGAGACATCTGTAAGGAAAACAGATTATTTGATCTTAATTATCTGTAAGGAAAGCAGAGTATAACAGTTATTATTTTCTATAACTACAGGCATCTATTTAAAAAATGCCACATAGTTGTTTTGATTTCATCCTGAACTCCTCATTACACAGCTGTACTTCATATTTTTTGTCTGTTAAACATTTGTTGAACTCCAGTTGCTGATTTATTTTGCTGACTATCACATCACTCTTTTTCCAAATTAAATAGCACAGTGTAGTATTAAGCTGTTAATTCTTTGAGCTCAGTATATTAATATATTATGATTTTAACAACTTAGAAACTCCCCCAAAATGATAGTTTTGAAATGAGTTCTGATTCCAGCAAGGCCATTACCTTGGTAACTGGATAATCTGTAAATCACAATTCCTTTCCCATTGATTTCTGGGGATTTGTTTATAGCAATAGGGTCAGCAGGTAGTCAGCTTTTTAGGCTTTAACATTAAAGGCTTCATTTTGCTTTTTTAACCAAATCAATGCACTTTTCTTAATCCCTGTTTTGAACCTGCAGGTCCTGATAGAAAAGGAGTGGATTGCAATGGGCCACAAGTTCTCACACAGGTGAGAGAGGCACATTCCCCTGGGGGGAGTGAAACCAAAACTGTCTGCAGGTTTAGGGGATCCCATGAAAAACTGAAATGACAAGGAGAAAACATTGGGAAAACATTGGCATTGGTGACACAGAGCCAGTTTCTGCTAAGGCTGTTGTTTCGTCACTGTGTTTTTAGTGCTTTACAAAATCATGGTTTGAATTCTGGCCGTTTTCCTACCTGCAAAATCCTGCTGCTTGAGGAGTGCTAATCATGGAATCACAGAAGGCTGGAAAAGACTCCCATGAAGTTCAAACAGCACCAGCACCAACCCATGTCCCCTAGTGCCACATCCACACCTCTCTGGGACACTTGTAGGGATGGTGAGCCCAGTGTGTCCCATCCATGGTGGAGAGGAAACTCCCCTGCAGCCTGGGAGAGGATCCCAGCCACGAGCTCAGGACTTGCCCAAGTTCAAGGCATAAACTTGACCTAGAAGAAAAACTGATGGCAAAGGGACATTTTGTGGTGGGTGACAGAGGATTTATTCTGCTTTTTGCACCTCTCTAGGTGTGGCCACCTGGATGGGGACCCCAAGGAGGTGTCCCCTGTGTTCACACAGTTTGTGGAGTGTGTGTGGCAGCTGATGCAGCAGTTCCCCTGCTCCTTCGAGTTCAGCGAGCGCTTCCTGCTGGAGATCCACGACCACGTTTATTCCTGCCAGTTTGGCAACTTCCTGGGCACCTGCCACAAGGAGAGGGAGGAGCTCAGGTCAGCTGGGGGTCCCTGCAGATCCCTTGGAATGCCTGGAGGAGGGCTGGGATGGGTGTGTTTTATGGAATTGGAGATGGGAGAACATCACCATTTATCAAGACAATGTTACTCTGAACCAACGGGAGGAAAGAATGTCAATTGAATCCCCAAAAAATGTTTTAGTTTGGAGTACAATAATAACCTGCAGATATTCCTTCTGGACAGGAGAATCTCCATTTTAATATCCTGTGCTTACAAAATCAAAATCAATCAGATCTAGCATAAAAACAATTCTTAGCTCCCTTGATCTAATTCTACTCCCAACAGCTGCAGATATTAATCCACTTGCTGCCTTTTTTTTTTAAGTGATCAGATGTTCTTTGTACTTGCCAGAATATTTGAGAAGACCCATTCCCTGTGGCCTTTCCTCTTACAGAGGAAGCAGGAGTTGAGAAATCCTTTGTACAGAGGCTTTACAGCTTACAAAGAGCTTCAACCAAACACTCTGCCTTTCAGTTTCCAGTAAGTGGCTCAGTTAAGAAGGGGAAGGAGGGGGACATTTCTTTCACTGATAACTCAGATTAAATCAAACAAATCTGTGCTGATTAGCTTGGTTTGTTTTACCTGTCCCCTCCATTCCTCAGGCATAAACTAAGCTGAGCAGTGCAGAGGTGAAATAAGTTCAGATAATTTATTTGTAATTATCAGATTAATTCAGATTATTTCTTTGTAATTTGAAATAATATTTTTAATTTGGTGTTGAGAAAAGAGGGTGGGGAAAGGCAAGGAAAAGCAGAACTTCAGACAGAACCACACACCACCCCCTGACTGCTTGCTCTGTCACATTGAAGATTTTGAAAAAGTTCCTCTTTCCTCCTTTTGCATGTATATTAAGGAAGTTTTTCAAGCAGGAATTTTGGTGCCCAGTTCAGGTTTTCTGCCTCACTCCTGGGTCCTGCTGAGAGAGAGGGGAGTGAAAATGAGATTTTAAGTGCTGTGTATGCAAATGAAAGTTGGGAGGTTGGGCAAACCAAGATAAGCTGCTCAAGCTTCCAATAAATCTGCTATTAAAAAAAAAATAGTATTTTCATCCTATTCTAATATTTACTGCTAGTTATTTTAACTTGAAGCAAAGTTGCCCATTGCTACTGGATTTAATAATCCAAGGCTGTGGCAGGTTTTAAAATTAATTCCTCATCTCAGTTCATTAAAAATACGAACCAACAACTATTTGTTGGCAATGATGTCCAACTGAGCCCCATTTTTTTTATTTTTTAATTCCCATTTTATTTTTTAATTCCTTTTTTGTTTGTTGCCTGTTGCTGAGGTTCTGGTGTGGGATGTACAACCGTTTTGACAAGGGCATGCACCCCAAGCAGTGTGTGCTGGATCAGCTGCTGGGCTGCCTCAGCCAGAAGGTGACCCTGGAGGACAACGCTTCCCACCTGGAAAACGTGAGGCACAGTCCCCTGGGGGGTTTGGAAAGGTTCACTGAGAGGAAATGTTGGCATTCAAGGGGTGTTTCAGCCAGCTGGGTAAAAGTGAGGGGTTTGGTGACAAAGCTCTGGGACAAAACACCCCCCAAACAAATTAAAATACAGTTCTTAAAACACACCAGTGAGAAGAATATCCATGTCCTTTGCTGGGCTAATGGGAATGCTGAAAACTTCAGCTTTATTAATTAAACACTGATGTTTGTGTCAGATATGGCAGGATCTGTGTCCAGGTGTTTCTGATGTTTGTGTCAGAAATGGCAGAATATGTGTCCAGCTATTTCTGATATTTGTGTCAGGCCTTTGAGGATTTGAGTCCAGCTACTCCAGTGCTGGGTTTCAGAGCTGAAGAGGAGGCACAGCCACAGGGCTGTTGTGTTGACACCTGATTTTTGTCCCTCTCTGGTGTCTAGGTATTGATTATCTGGTTTTGTGCCTTTTTCTTTGTGCAGAAACTCCCCATCCTCGATGGCCCCTTGCCCAGCGAAGGCTGCACCTCACCCAAGGCAGGAGCTGCTGCTGCCACAGCCCCAACTCCTCCTGAGGACTGTGCAGAGGGAGCAGCCCCTGTGCTGAGCAATGGCCCCTCCCTGGGCCACCAGAAGCACAAGGAGAGCCCAGCCCAGCCCCGGGATCTTGGAGCCTGCAGGGAGGATGGGCAGGCTCAGCACCAGGGATGAGCTCTGGGAGCTGCTGGGAGAAGCTCTGGGGAGCTGGTGCAGCCCCCTTTTGCAGCTGAGTTGTGAGTAGGGGTGTGCAGGGCTGGGGAGCAGCTGCTGGGGGACACCTCGTGCAGCTCAGGTGATGCAGAGCTCCAGGAGCCTGCCTGGCATTCCTGGGAACTTGCCTTTCAGTGGGAACACGTGCGTTTCTGAGGGTTAGGGCTGCCTGCCTGCACTGCTGCTGGAGGCTGGAAGAAATCCTGCCAATTCCACGAGGAGCTGGGCAGTACCTGCAGGAGGAAGGATGCAAATCCCTCTGTTCTCAGTGGTGGTCCAAGGTCATCTTAAAAACCAGAAAAAATTTCCATCCATCTTCAAATGATAGAAAACCCCCCAACCTTCCTTAGCTGTGAATGAATCTCTGCATGGACCCTTGCCTTGTAGCAGAACTGATCCATGTTTTGTTTCCTATGCATATTTGTTACACAAAACCAAACCCCCTGTGCCTTCTCTGAGACTGTGTCTGTGTCCAGCCAGGCCCTTGCTGGGTTTGTGTTGGAGTTTGCAGTGTGGTGTTGGGTCCTGTCTGTAGTCAGTGTTTGTGAGGAGGTCTTCTTCTGCTGCAGCTTCTCCAGGGTTTTTGCTGATCCCCTGAGCTGAGCAGCTTCTTTCCCAGCTGTCCTCTGGAAGAATCAACTTGTATGGACCTCCTTCATTGGTGGGAGTGCAGCAAGCCCCAGAGCCAGCCTGTAACACAGGAATTTGTGATAAGAGGGAGGATTGGAAATGAGGAAAGGCGGGAGAACATTTATGTGGAATTTTTATCTCTTATTTTATGATCTTGGTTAAACTGAAGCAAGGGAGTAACTCTCTTCCAAGCTGTAATCATTGAGGAGGCAGCAATTACAGATGAGGTGTGTTCTGATATTTAAATGGGGCCTAAAATGGTGAAATCACTTGCTGATTCTAGGGAATGCTCAAATTCAGAGAACTTTAGTGATATTTTGTCTGTCTCATGAACAGTATCTCTCATGGCAATGAACTTGGGAAGAAATAGAGGAAACAAGGACTTCTCCCCCCAGGGATTGGGTGTCACAAATCAGTGTTTGAAGGTCACCCAAAGAATCCTTGGGAGTGGCATCAGCCAAAGCAGGTTTGATATAGAAATGTGTGACCAAATTGATTGGCAAGGTTCACTCTGTTACTTTTTGAATGGTTAAAGCACACATAGAAAAACTAAAATAGCAAATCAAGCAATCTAAAATCAACCAGCGTGGAGGCTGGGGATGGAAAAAGGTCAGGATGAAAGGGAATGAGGGAGATTCTCCTGCTGAGTCATAAGGTTCAGAGTGGAGCATCCTGCAATTATCACCAGTTCAGGCCTGAAGCTTTCCTGGAATCAGAGAATCACTTGAACTCAACAGCAGAGAATCAGCAGGTAAGGAGTTGAACACAGGGTTTATGGAGAATTTCCTATAAGCACAACAGGAGCTCCCTTAGGGGCTGAACTCACAAATCCAAATATCCATAATCCAGGAGGGCAGCATTCCCAGTGCTGTGGCTCTGGCACAGCCCCAAGGACCAGGTCCAGGTGTATCCCTGGGAAAAATTCCCCTCGAGTTCCCTGTTTATAGAGAGTGGGTTTAATCAGAGACACTCTCCAGCCTGGCTGCAATTTGGGTCAGTATCTTCTTTTGAAAGGTCAACAGCAAAAATGTTCCACTTGGGTTGATATTCAGGCAAGAAAAATCAGATTCCAGGGCTATTGGCTAAACCCAGGAGTCTGTACTCCAGCCCTGGGGGGCAGCCAGTGTTCCTGATAAGATCAGGGTGCTGCTGATCAAGGCCAAGGCCTGAGGACGTTTCTGAGGTCGTGGTGTGGCCTTGGGGGATTCACCTCCTCCCAGGAAAGCTGTGCCACTGTCCTTGTTCTGTGCTGAATTGCACAGAATCCCCCTGTGCAGCTTTATTCAGGATGCTGCTCTGCTCTCTTTGTCAAGCTGTTGTTCCAATTAGGTGCTGCCATTACGTTTTCAAATCATTTTTTCCTCTTTTATAAAAAGTCTGCCGGCCAACTGAAAATATTTGAGCCTTTCCAATCTCCAGTGAAAGTAGAAACATTCCACTGTAACACCAGAAGGTGGAATAGCTGTGCTCATGTGCTTTTAACCCATGGTAAAATCACTGGGTGCATCCAGTGTCCAAAAACCAACCAAAACCTCCCTGAGTGGCTCGTTCTGGGTAAGAAAATACCTATTTTATAAAGCATGTGAAATATCCAAGGAAAAAGAGAGCACAGAGTTTCTCCACTGCCTGGAATGGCAAAGAGGAAGTCTTTTGATATTGAGGGTTTGTCAGACTTAAATGAAATTTGTTGTCAAGGAAGGAGTGGGAGCTACAAGAGTGGTTAAAAATGAAACCCTGGAAGTCCTGACCCAGGTGTGAGTGATGGATCAGCTCTGCCTTTCCTTTCCAGGGGGCAACATCCACCCCCAAACCTGACAGGAAATGGGACATGAAGCCAAGACAGGCATTTTTAGGACCAGTTAATTTATGGATCATCATTTCTTTGAATATCTTTAATAAATTCCCTAGTTTTCATTAGAGATCCAAAACTGGAGAGGATTTTGATTGACTGCTGAAGGATTTAAAGATGCTGTTGGTTAATTATTGTACAAATCCAGCTCGCAGAAGGCTCCTGGAAATGTTTGTATGTTGCTTTGACTTTGGAATTGCCATTGGAGGAGTTTAATAATCTTTACTTGTTCCTAAAAATGATGTCTCCACACAACTCCAACGTTACTACAAATGTGTGCAACCACCACCAGGTTACTCAGTGTTGTAAGCTTGGAGTAATACTGCTGCTTTTAACTCCAGTGGCAAAACAGAGCCAAACCCAAAAATTAATGTCTCTAAAACCTCTTGAATTTTGTGTGTACAGGCTCAGGCAAAGGCTGCAGTGTATTAAAAGCTTTTTATGCTGATGCTGGAATTTAGGAGCTGGAAAAGATTCCAGGGTTTCCTCTCTTTCCACGAGTTCATGGTTTGAAATCCAATGAAGGAGGAGGTTTGTGGTTTTGGTGGTGACTCTGGGCTGCTGGAAGAGCAGAAGTGAGGAGCCCTGCAGTGTCCTGAGCTCAGGTGGGATCTGCTGGATCCAGGAAAGCTGTTCCTGCCCCTGGACTGCCCTGCCTGGAAGTGTGGAAGGAATGGAGGAGCTGTTCCTGCTGCTGGGGAACGTTCCTGCACCTGATTTATTCCCAGGGGAGCACCCATGCTTTGTGAGCTCAGAAATCCTGCTTTTGTTTGGAGCACTGCAGTTCTTCCCATCTGGATTCCTGTGACTGGGAGAACTGGGAGGGAAGAGGGGGGCTGATCTGCTGCAGGTGATCTCTGCTTGTGTGAAACTCTCCCTTTTCTGGAGCTGCTCCTGCTTCTCCAGGACATTTTGTGGCTTCTCCAGGACATTCCATGGCTTCCTGCCTGTCCCCAGCATCTACAACCAGGTGTAACCTTGTAGTGGGCCAGTGCCTGTCCTGCTCTGAAGCACAAGAGGGACTCGTGGAGCTTCATTTGAAACGTCTTCAATGTGAACTTCGTTCTGAGGGTTCTCAGCCTGGGGTTTTCTTTTGCAGTTGTCACCTGTGGGAGAGAAAAATCCAGTTGGTGCTCTTTGCTCTGCAGGGGAAAAGTGGGAATAATTGGCTTGTCCATAGTTTTAGTTCTCCAAGGCCTCTTTAGGGCTGAGGAAAAGCAGTTGGTGAAAGCTTTTAACCTGCTCTGTTCCTGTGCTTAGGGATTGCCTTTCCAAGTTAATTCCTTGGAATAAAAATCCCCCTGCTCTGATCCAGAGCCATCGTGGCTGGGATGGAGGAGAAGATGGTTTTGGGAGGGAGCTGGGGAGCTTCCCCAGTCCTGCAGAGTGGCATTTGTCAGGAGCTGAAGGTGCCCAGAGGATCTCCAGGTGGGAATGTTGGTGTGGAGCAGCCCCAGAGCCCAGAGGAATTTCCTGGCACGATGCAGGATATCCAGGAGTGCCCAGGAGAACTCCAAATGTGTTTTCCTCTCCTCCCCACCCTCTCTGCTCTTTGCTGAGGGCTGGGGTTGTTTTAATAGGGGCCTGTCCCAGCTATTCCTGGTTTCCATCCCTCCCTCCTGCACATCAGGCATTCTCTGGGGGAAGAACCTGCTCTGAATGTCCTATTTATGTTTTAATTATCACCCAGCACTTGATTAATTAGCTGAAGAAGCAGGGAATGGTAAAACCTTTGCCTGGGACCAGGCAGCCAGGTGGGCCATTCGTTAGGGCAGGTTTGCTAATGACATTAATTACTGTGTCCCCCTGGGAGCTGCAGGGCCAAGGGCTCGTTTTTATATCCTTTCTGTATTTCCATGTATTGAATGGAGCAGAAACTACTGGAGTAACTCAGCACTGGATCTCATCCTCCAGCTGGATTTCCCTTGGCATCCCCCAGCTGATCCCTGTAGGAATGTCCCTAAATCCGTGTGTGGTGCTGGCTGGGAGTGTCCCTGTTGCTGTTTGTGTCTGTGTCACTGGTGAGGGACATTTGTGGGGGGCTGAGCCCCCGTTTGTGCCCCGAGGGCTCTGTGGGGCACTTCAGTCCCTGCTTGAAGCTGATTTGTCTAGAGGAGAATTGTGTCTTTTCTCTCTTGTTTGTCCCACGGAGTCTCTCTTGGATTGCAGGTATTTTTATTCCCTACAGAAATAAACACTTTGCCTTTTTCGAAGGAAGTGGCTGCTCTGTTTATTGGGTGGTTACTCAGAACTCCACACTTGGGAAGGTGAAGTCAGTTAAAGGATCTTAATCAATTGAGTATGGAGCTTCTTCCCCTCTACAGAACAGCAATGGGGTGATCCCCCTGGTTTGGGGGGAATGGGGAGCGCAGGGTGTTCAAAACAACCCAAAAAGGAACATAACTAATGGGGGAAAAAGGGAATATAACCAATGGAACTGGATCAAATCTCGGTGTCTCCTGCAAACTGTGCTATTCTGGGTGTTGTTTTTTTTTTTTTTTTAAATTTAGATTTTTCATTTTATATTAAAGCCAAGTCTCCCCTCAGCTCTCCAGGAACAAGGAAATACCATCTGCCTCTCACTCACCTGGCCACAGGTGTCTCCAGGCTGACCTCCACAGCTTTCTGAGGAGCAACCAGAGCTTCTGGAAGGAGCTGAGTCCCTGCTTCATGGCTCCAGTGAAGAGATTTTTTTTTTCTGGTGAAAAATTTTTTTTCTGCAGATTTTTTTTTTTCAGAGTGAAGAACCCACAGTGCAGCTGCTGATGGTATCCCGGAAAAATCCTCTTTTATCTCATTCTTTTTACTCCTGGATAGTGAAGTGTTAAAGATTTGAGTGCAGACAAACTCAGCTGAGAGGGGAAGATGCTCAAGAGGGAGATTCCAGGAACAAAACCTCTCTGTGAACCCTGGGAACAGACTCCAGCCCCATTAGCCAGCCCCTGAAGAATATTTTTCCATCTCAAAAATGGGTATTTTCTGTGTTTCAAGGCAATGAAATGGGCCTGGTGCTGTGGTACACTCAGTCCCTGGGTGTTTCTCAGGCTTTTTCCCTTCTTGCTAATTTTAAATGTTCTTAATGCTGCCAGTGAAATCCTTCATTTACCTTAATTAGACTCGCCTTGCATTTAATTGGATTATTAGCATTAACACCGGCTAGAATTGATAAAGCTGCAATTTAATTTGGGGGAAATTTGGACAAAAGGTGTATTAATTAGAATTTCTCTCGCCTGCAAACAGCTCATGGATTCCAGTGTTCTCCTGGAATTTTGTTTCCCTTCTCTTTGGAGGAGTGGAGGGTATGGGGGGGATCCAAAGCCTCTCTCTCCACAACAGGCCTTGGAGCTGTGGGAGGGAGGAAAGGGATGCAGTGTGAATGGGAATCAATAAAAATCTATAGATGACCCAAACCCACCGTGGATGGAGCTCTGGGCTGGGCAGCTGTGGCTGCTCCTGGATCCCTGGAAGTGCCCAAGGCTGGACAGGGCTTGGAACACCCTGGGATCGTGGGAGGTGTCCCTGCCCGTGGAATGGGATGGATTTGAAGGTTCCTCCCAAGCCAAACCATCCTTTTATCCCGTTTTCCAAAAGGGAACGGGCTCCCTGAAGGCAGTGGAAGCAGAGAGATGAACTGGTGCTCCAATGCTGCCAAAATTCCTCAAGGGAGGACTCAAACATTGCTGGGTTCCTCCTTCCTTTCTAACTCCCTATTTTGTGTGTTGAGGCAGCAAATAAATTTGGAATTTCCATCAGCAGGGCCCCGCCAGGGATGTGCAGTGCAGCCAAGGGATACTGAGCTGCTGTCCGTGCCCTCTCCTGGATAATTCCTGGATAACACCTGGATCCGGTGCTGCTGGAGCCACTCCCGTGCCCGAGGTGAGCAGGGAGAACCCCCAGGGATGAGTTTGGAATGGTGAGGGCACAGAGGGAGATTCCAGAGCTGTGCTGTGGCCGCGACTCCCGGCCCCAGGGCAGGAGACACAACAGCCCCACTCCCCACCTCTGCTTTCCCGACCTTGAGCACTGTTAGTAAATCCCTAATCCCTGCAAAATCATTTATTTGGGACTGTTTAGCTCTAAACTTTTAACTGCTTAGCTCTCCTAAATCCACAAGCTCATTAGCTCTCTTCAGCTGCGTTAATAACGATAATCTCTTTAATGGAAGCAACTCTGGACAGGATTTACCTTCCCAAAAAACTCCTTGACGGGCAGTAAATACCCTTCTGCCCTCTAATTCTTCCCCAATTAACAGGGAGCTGGTCAAGAGCTGCTCTGCCCAGAGCAGAGGCCAGGTCAGCCCCGGGCTCAGGCAGAAGGTGGAGGTTTTTCCTGGCTCCTCATCCTTCCCTGGAGTTTGAAGCAGTGGGAAACTTCTCCCGAATGGGTCAGGCACCTCTGCCTGGGCTCCTCCTGGGGCTCTGCTGCTGGAAATAGCCCTGGGATGTAAGGAAAGGCTCCTGCTCCAGGATCCGTGTGGGATTCCAGCTGGGCTGGCTTTGCCTCGTTAGAACTGGGTTTAATCCCCTCCTTGTTCCTAAGATCTTTCTTGGTTAACAACTAAACAGCAGCAGCAACAACAAAAGAACAAGCAGTTTATCATCAATTTGCCATTCAAGGATTTTCCTTTCATCTCCAAGTTTCCTACATTTCACATTTTCTAGCACTTCTGTTGTCTGCATTCCCTTTTTTTCCCTTTTATAACACTCTGCCTTTTTAATGGCTGCTTTGATTTCTGTGGTTTGTGGATGGGGTTTCCAGCCAGGCTTGGCTTTTGTGGCTGCAGCATCCCCGTTGTGGCTGTCCCTTCCTAACAGTCAGGAAAAATAAGCCCCAACTCCCCTCTCCAGGTTTCGTCCACCTCACACTCCACAATTCCATTCCTGCTACTGGCTTTGGGAAGCAATAATCTATTTTTTGAGGGAATTTGGAGAGGAAAACCACAAGTCTAAACCAAATCAATATTGACCATTTTCCTGCATTCCAGACTTTCCATGGAAAGCAGGCATGTGGTGGTGGCACAGATCACACATTTCACAGAGCCACCCTGATTTTTGTTTCTTGCAGCAGTGGGGATTTTCCTGCTGGATAATTTGGGTCTCTCTCATTATCTCACCGTGATAAGGCTGCCCCAAACTGCTGTTGGGAGAGGGTTTAAAGGGAGCTGGATAAAATAGGATTGCACTTCCCAGCTGACAGCTCTTGATAAGAGCCCCAGTGCTGCTTCCCACTCCTTTTCTTTGCCCTGGGAGGTGTCCTGCCTTCCTGGGTCCTGTTGAGCTTTGGGAAGCCCTGCCTGTGGTTCCTTCCCTGGCAGGTGCAGCCCAGAGTGGCTCAGGTGAGAAATCTGGATCATCTTTAGGACCTTTTGTCCTTCTGGTGTCTAATAAACCATTTTGGAGGCTGCAAGTGGCTATTTGTATCACTCTGAAAACGGGGATGGAGGACAGGAGAGGGGTTGAGAGGGAATTCAAGTGTCTAGCAGCAGGCAGGGTGAGGTAAAGGCTGCTGCTGTCCTGGCAGGGACCCCAAACTGCCCCATTTCTGCAAAAAAAACCAGCAGAGAAAAAGCTTTGTGTGTGCTCAGTGGGGTCCAGCACCTGTCCCAGCCTCCCCCCACCCCGCTGCCCTCTCTATATTTACCCAGGGGGAGCTTTCCAAGAATGGAAGTGGTAAGATAAAACCCCCGAGGGGCTAAAATTAGTGCCGGCGCTCCGGGCTGGTCCCGCCGTGGCATTTCAGCTGTGAGCTGCACAGCCCCGGCCCCTCCCAGCCCTGCCAGACCCTCTCCTGCTCTGCTCCTTCTGGGGTTAAACCGCGGGAGGACTCCCCATGGGACCCCCCTGGGCTCAGGTGCTCTGAGCATCCCCCACAGCAGGTAAGGTGATGGCCCCGGGACTGGGCAGGTGAGGGAGGGGACCCAGAGGGACAAATGTGTGCTCTGTGTGCTCTGTCACAACCCCTTTTGGGGGTCTGCAGGTGCTTGGAAACCTGCTGGCAGCTCAGGGGGTGACAAAACAGGGTGGGCAGGCTCTGGCACAGTGTGTCCAGAGAAGCTGTGGCTGCCCCTGGATCCCTGGAAGTGTCCAAGGCCCAGGCTGGAGTAACCTGGGATAGTGGAAGGTGTCCCTGCCCATGGCAGGGGTGGGATGAGATGAGCTTTTAAGTTCCTTTCCAAACCAAATCATTCTGTGATTCCACAAGTTCTGGTTTGGGCTCTTCTGGCTGAGGAACCTCCCTCAGCTCCCCACACAGGATCCCAGGCAGCCCAGGGAACCTCCCTTTGGGGATGCTGTTTGTTCAGGGAGTGTTTCAGCTGCTCCTTTGCTTTTCCACACAATTTCCCTTGGGAATGTAACTGGGAACACAAGTGTCTTTTTGACTCAGACCTGCAGTAACCCCCAGCCCGTTATCCGTGTGGGTGGGATGATCCCAAAGCTCCAGAGCTCATTACTGGCGTGTCCAGTGAAGAGCAGCAGCGTTAGAATTTCCCACATTTCTCTATAAACTAGGCTAATGGATGGCAGCCCAGTTTATTTGGTTTCTTTGGTGCCATCAGACTCGTCTCAGTGTCCCCCTGTGCTGGTGGCCTTGCTGGGGTCCCCCTGAGTGGGTGGCCGTGTCCCCGTGGGTGATGTGGGACAGGTCCCCTGTGAGTGTCCTGGCACCGGTGAGCTCAGGTGCACAACGGGGCCGATTGTTCCGTGCAGCCCTTCGGTAATTAACTGCTTGCTGCGGTTCTTTTGCTAATTAATTGCTCCGTGCAGCTCCTTGGCTCCTCCCAGGACAGGTCAGCCCCTGCTCTGCCTCCCGAGGAAACTCGAGACGCCCCAGGGCTGCCGAGAAATTCCTCTGCCCATCCCGAGTGTCTCCAGCTGCTCAGGTGCCAGCCTGAGATCTCCCATGGGGTGTCCCATCCCTGTCCCCTGCTGTCCCTCGTCCCCTGAGGCCACATCCTGTGTCCAAAGCCCAGTGAAGCTGGCAGGGTTCAGCCCCACTCGTGTGATCAGTTCAGCATTCCCACCCTTCCTGCAAATCCCTCACCAGAAACATCCCAGACCCTTCGTGCAGCTGTGATGGTTGGGCTCCAGCAGGCAGGAGGGAGGAAAATCGTGGAATTCTAATGTTGGCACCATTTTGGGAAGGGAAATGCTGGAAGATGTTTGATCCTTAATCAAAATGACCACATTCACCTCATCCTTCAGGATGGGGGACAAGGGCTGGAGGGACAGGACACAGGGAATGGCTTCCAAAGGGCAGAGCTGGATGGGAGATTGGGCAGGAGTTGTTCCCTGGCAGGGTGGGCAGGGAATTCCCAGAGAAGCTGTGGGTGTCCCTGGATCCCTGGCAGTGCCCAAGGCCAGGCTGGACACTGGGGCTGGGAGCAGCCTGGGACAGTGGGAGGTGTCCCTGCCATGGCAGGGGTGGCTTTGGATGGGCTTTAAGGTCCTTTCCAACCCAACCCATTCCATGATTTTCTGGGATTCTGGCCCACGTACCCACTACAACACTGAGCCCCATTGTACCCTCAGGCTCTCATCCACGTGGATTTCCTCACGTGGTGCCAGGGCCATGAGCACATCAGCAGCATCCTTACCCAATATTTGTCCCTTTTTTGGAGGGTCTTCCTTACGTGGAGTATAACCTTACACTAAAATGCATCTGTTGGTGTCAGGGACTGGTTCTAACCCTGGTTCTGCCATCCTGCAGATCTTTGGCCTCATCCTTTTACCATGAAAGCGGCACATGGAGCACAGACCAGACAAAATGGGCCTCATGGACATCAACAAGATGTTCTCCCTGCTGCAGCCCGGCGATGACGAGGAGGACGGCGAGGACAGCCAGGAGCTGAGCCGGGCTGTGTGCCAGGACGACCACACCACCCTGGCCAGGCTGCTGACCCAGGACAGGTACAAAAGGCTCCTCAACCGGCGCAGCGGCTGGGGCGTGCCCAGCACCCCTCTGCGGCTGGCGGCCACGCGGGGCTGCGTGCGGAGCCTGCGGCTGCTGCTGGAGCACGGAGCCCAGGTGGACAGCCTGGACGTCAAGGCTCAGACCCCGCTCTTCGTGGCCGTCAGCAACGGGCACGGCGACTGCGTGCGGGAGCTGCTGGAGGCCGGAGCCAACCCTCTGGGCAGCGTCTACAACAACTGCTCGCCGCTGCTGCTGGCCGCCAGGGACGGCCACGTGGACATCCTGCGGCAGCTGCTGGAGCACGGAGCAGAGGCCAACGTCCACGCGCGGCTGCCCGAGTGGGCGGCCAACTCGGTGTCCTGCTCGGGGCCGCTCTACCTGGCGGCTGCCTACGGGCACCTGGAGTGTTTCCGCCTGCTGCTGCTGCACGGCGCTGACCCCGACTATAACTGCACTGAGCAGAGCGTCCTGGCCCAGATCAAGGAGCCCAAGACCCTGCTGGAGACGTGCCTGAGGCACGGCTGCCGCAGTGAATTCGTCAGGCTGCTCATCGACTTCGGGGCCAACGTGTACCTGCCCAAGGTGCCCGTGGATGGGGCGGCCCCGCGCAGCGAGGGGCTGGAGCTGCTGCTGCAGGCCAGAGGTGAGCTGGCAGTGTGCCCCCGGGGCTGGGATGGGCACGGCTTGGCTCGGGTTCCCTCTTCTCAAAAACCAGGTTAATCCTTCAGCCTCGGTTCCCCTCGCAGCATCACTTGGCTGTGTGGGTCTGTGGCTGCTCCATCCCTGGAATTGTCCAAGGCCAGGTTGGACAGGGCTTGGAGCAACCTGATAGTGGAAGGTGTCCATGGAATGAGATGAGCTTCAATTCCCTTCCCATCCTAAACCCTTCTGTCATTCCATGATTCCCACAGCCTGGGTTTACCTCACTTGTTGGGTTACCAGCTGCTTTTCACCCTTGCTCTCCTTTCTGCTGCTCAGCTTGGCCTCTGCTGTACTCCCCAAGTCTAAAACCCTGCACTTATTTCCATGTGAGGATGGGAGATTTCTTCTCCATGCCCAGCTCCTGTGGGACCTCGTGCCCGAGCCCATAGCCCCAGCCCAGGGGTTGAGTTTTCATAGGATCATGGAATTTTCATAGGATCATGAAATGGTTTGGGTTGGAAGGGGCCTTAAAGGTAATTAGGTTTGCTCAATCCCTTTCCTTTGATAATGCAGGGTTAGAGGGCAGTAAGGTTGCGTGCCTTGAAGGTGACCGTGTGATTTTCCTCCCACAGCTCATCCCAAATCCCTGCTGTCCCAATCCCGGCTGGCCATGAGGCGTCTCCTGAAGCAGCCTGGGCACTCAGCTGCCCTCGGAGAGCTGGAGATCCCCACAGCCCTGGCCAGGTACCTCCAGTACCAGCCGTGACCCCAGGGACACCCACTGTGAGCACCCCGATGAAAACCTGCTCCACCTCCTGGGAGTGAATCCCTGACATCCGTGAAAGCCCTGGGAATTCGTGGTCACGAGTTGACTTTTGCTGACGGGGCGCCTCCAGAAAGCAGTGCCCGTGTGGAAAGGTGGGAAGGGAAAGAGGAGAGAGAACAGGAGACCTCAGCTCCTGGTTTGCTTCAAAGCGAGGACAGAGCAGGATCTGATTCCCCTGGGTTTGCCTCAGACCATCTTTACTGAGGGATTTTACACCTTCAGCTGATTTTGGTTGGAGAAGGGGCTGGGAAAGAGTGTGGAGGAATTCTTGGCTGGAAAGATGGGAGTTCTTCCTTCCCAGTGAGGGCAGGACTGGGGCTGGCCCCACCATGTGTGCACACCCCAGTGGGGGCAGAGGAGGGGCTGGGAGAATTATCCAGAGCCCCAGCATCATCTTCTCCCTGCCCCAGCTCTGACCCTAAACGTCCTCTTCCCACCCCAAAAGTGCTTCATGTGGCGGCCGAGGGTCTTTTGTGATTGGGCTGGGTTGGGGTTTGAACTACGAGTGTTCTGTTATTGGTATTAAACTGCTCTGGCCTGTCTGGTGAAATACCCCACGTCTGGCAGCCCTGCCACGATGGCTGGGAAGGGACAAGGGAATCGCTGCAGATGGGGAACTTCAGGCTGGATTGAGGAATCCCAGCACCATCTTTGTGTCCCTCCGTGTCTCCTGCCTTGCACACCAGGATGACCCTCACCAGTGGGGGCTGGAGGTGCCTTCCTGGCTCTTCCCACAGCCAGGAGCTGATGGATGAATCCCAGTTCTCCTTGGCAGCTCAGCACCCACTCAGCAGTGATGTTCTGGACCCCTTTTGGCATGCAGCAGAAGGTCTCCCATGGTTTATTCCTTCTTGCCCTGTGGCATCCCAAAGGGAGTTTCTCCCAGGGGTCAGCAGCTCCAAGGGTGGCTCTGGGCTGAACACGGGCACCTCCCTGCAGGATTTATGGGCTTGTGTCGGGGCTTGTGGGATCTGTTAATCAGCATCTATTAATTAGGCTGTGGGGCTTCTCCCAAGGGGAGCATTAGGGCTTGGAAGCAGCCTGGACAAGGCTTTATAGGGAATGATGACACTGGTGCCACTTCCCTCCCCACCCAGCCACCTTGGGGAGATGTTTGCTGGGAGAGGCCGCCCCGCGGGGACACTGCCACTCTCTGATGTGACTCCCACTCGTGGCACCCTTGCTGTCACCCTCATGTGGGGATTTGAGGGGCTTTTGGGTGTCCCAGAAATGGGGAGGGGTGTTCACTGCCAGGCTGCTCAGCGGCTGTGGGACTGTGAGCAGGTGTGCAGCAGGTGGGTGGCAGCGGCGCGGCGCGGGTGACACGCCCGTGGGTGACACAGCACAGGCAGGGAGGTGTCCCACGGCAAACACGCCGTGTCGCCGCCCCTCTGGTGTCACACAAGGTGTCACACACGATGTCCCACGCAATGTCACAGACCAGGACACGACATCCCCCCGTGCACGTGCCCGTGACCCCGCGTGTCCCGCGGGTGTCGCGCCAAGGCCACGCCCCCGTGTGAGACCACGCCCCTCACACCGAGCTGACCACGCCCCTCATCAATCATCCCCGCAAACTCGGCCACGCCCGCACCACGGGGACCCTCCCCGAGGCCACGCCCACTCCGCCACCGGGATGGCCCCGCATGGCCCCGGGCCACCGAGGCAGACACCGTGGGACGGCCATGGGGGGACACCGCGGGGACCGCTCCAGTGGCCACGCCCCTCTCCCGTGACCCCGCCCCGTTCCATTGACCCCAACGTGGAGACCGCGCCCTCCCTCACGCGCAGGCCACGCCCCGTCAATCACCGCGAGGCCCCGCCTCCCCGTCAGGAGGCCCCGCCCCTGCCGTCACGCGGCGCCGCCCCTGCCGCCCGCGCCGGGCGGACCCGCGGCCCCGCGCCCCTCGCGCGGCCTGAGGGCTGTGGCGGGGCCGGGGCTCCCGGGAGCTGCCGCCGCCCCCGCCGGTAAGTGCTGGCCACCGGGCCGGGCCCGCCGCCGCTGCCTGTGCCCGCCGTGCTGCCCCGCGGCCCGGCCCGGCCCCCCCGCCCCTCGCGTTTTCCCGGATCCTCCCGAAAGTTTGGGAGCGCGGCGGGGGGGAGCGGGCTGGGGGAGCGTCCCCGTGAGGGGTTGGGCGGGCCGGGGGCCCCTGGGGGTCTCCTCTGCGGGTGGAACGCTGCGTTTCATTGTTACGGTGCTGCTTTTTGTTGCTTTTAAACCTTTTTTTTTTTTTCGTGTTTTATTGGTCGTGGCTCTTCGCCCTCGATGCCCTTTATTTCTCTTAATTTCATTTTTTTATATATTCCATTTTTTTTAAAAATCCTTCTCCAGCCTCCCCTCCGCAGCAGTGCCCGTGCTGACGTGGAGCTGGAGAGGAATGATTCCCAAAAGGAATTTTTAGAAATCCTGGCTCTGTCTCGTGCCCTTCCCCGGGCTGTTTTGCGGCAGCCTCTGTCCAGGTGCAGGTTTGGGATCATTTCCCCCCTCCAGTTTTCCTGCACGTGTCCAGGTGCGGGTGCTTCTCCCAGGCCGCTCTCTCCAGGTCTCTCCAGAGCCTTTGGAGGCACCTGGGGCTCGTGGAGGGCTCCGGCAGGGCTGCCAAGGCTCGGTTCGCCGCTGGGGAGGTGGCTGTGCCGGCCGGCTACGCCCCAGCTGCTGCCTCCAGTGGGACAGGTGGACGTGATGAGGGGTTATCAGCAATCCCAGAATTCCAGAATCATGGAGTGGGTTGGGTTGGAGTGGGTTGGGAGGGACCTTAAAGCCCGTCCAATTCCAGCCGTGCTGAGGGCAGCGATGCCAGATCAATGTAGAGGCAAAGCAACCCGGACCTGAGGAATAGAAATAAACCAGAGGCAAACAACCCGGACCTGAGGAATAGAAATAAACCTGGGATTGCAGGTTTGCTGTGAGGCTGCAGGAACAGAGAGCATCGTCTGGATGTATTTTCAGTTTGAGATCTCTGGCTAAACAGCTCGAGAAGGTTTCCTGGCCTCCTGTCAGTCAGAGCTCAGCCTGGGCATTACAGCTTGGGAGCACCTTAGGATTTTATTGCATTTAATTTGTCCACTCTCACCTCTGCAGAAGAAACATGATTATAATTGTTTTATTTCTCATTTCCTGATAGCAATCCAGGGTCAAATTTCAAACCTACCTCTCTGCTTCCGGGATAATCTGATCAGGGTGTTCACAGTGGGTGCTATTAAGGCGATTCTCTCTCACTGGACAGATTACTTTAAAAACCACTGAAATCTTCTATAAAAAAGCCAGGGTAGTAACCAAAGTGGTTTTTTTTCCCCTGGACATGTGAGTAGGGAGGGCTGTGTCCTGGTTTGGCCTCCCTCAGGATGCTCTTTGGAGCCTGGCATGAGGCCTGGGAGGGGGTTTGGAGGTGCTAGCTCTTTAAGGTAGCCAAACCTCATCACCCTGGGGACACAAAATCTGGGAAGCTGCAGGGCTTGGAGCGAGGAGGTGCAGGGGTCAGACCTGCCTGTCCTCAGGGATTCTGCTCAATGGAGACATGTGGTTGCTCTGCTCTGGCAAACTGGTAAATTTAAGCGACGTTTTGCTGCCTGGATTTTGGAAGCGGGAGGGAGAGCTTGGAGGCTCCTCCAGCTGGTGATGGAGCCCTGGAGACCTTCAGCTCTGCCCCTCCCGCCGGCGTGTCCTCACCTCTGCCCTCTCCCTGTGCCGCAGGTCGGCGGTGATGTGCCCGTCCCTGCGCCCGGAGCGCTGCGCTCCCAAAGCCGCCGCTTCCAGCTAGATCCAAGCCCGGCCCGCTGCCATGGAAACGGGCAGCCCGGAGGAGCGGGACGGAGGGGACCGGCGGCGGCAGGAGGGCGGGGACGCCCCTCCCGACAGCGCCAACGGCTCCGTGGTGGCCGCGGAGCTGCAGCAGCCGCCCCCCGGCAAGCTGAGGAAAACGGCCTTCAAGCTGTTCGGGGGCAAGCGCAGCATCTGCACCCTGCCCAGCTTCTTCGGCGGCCGCGGCAAGAAGGGGCTCAGCAAGTGCAAGACCCACGACGGGCTGAGCAGCGCTGCCTGCGACAAGGGAGCCGGGACACGGCCCGGCAGCCCCGCGGAGGGCAGCAGGGATGGGCAGCCTGGCCCCCTGCCCAGCTCCCGCAGCGCACAGCTGCCCGTGGACACCGGCTCCAGGGGGGATTTGGGCCAGCAGGACGGCTCTCCCCCGGGCAGCATCGAGGGCTGTGACAAAAAGCCCAGCGGGGAGAAATCCTCCTTCCCCAGACCTAAAAAAGGGCTGAAGGGGTTTTTTAACAGCATCCGGCGCCACCGGAAGAGCAAGGCTGCTGAGAGTGAGAAGACAGAGCTCCCTGAGTGGAACGGGGACACGGAGGAGGCCGGGAATGCTCCTGGGATGGGAGCGGAGAGCCGAGGGGCCGTGGAGGGCAGGGGAGCAGGGCCAGTCCCTGAGGCCACGCTCTGCCCGGGGGGCTCGGGGGGTGACTCCAGCTGTGGAGGGCCCACTGAGCCCACGGGCCCCACGGCTGATGGAGGCAGCCCCGAGGGGGACACGATGGCCGTGCCAGAGAACGGGGACCTTCCAGATGCAAAACCAGAGCCTGAGGCTGCTGCCTGCGCCGAGTTCGACCGTGAGAGTTTGCTGCTGGCCTTCCACCCTGACTTCATGGACAACGAGCCTCCCTGCCTGCCCTCCGGGGAGCTGCTGAGCCTCATGCTGGGGGACGTCACCTCCCTGAAGAGCTTCGACTCGCTGACGGGGTGCGGGGACGACATCGCCGAGCCCGACATCGCCGAGAGCAGCATCTCCGTGGAGCGCAGCCGCGACGCCGCCAAACGCGGCTCCTGCCTCGTCACCTACCAGGGCGGCGGCGAGGAGATGGCCATCCCCGAGGAGGCTGAGGAGTACCTGCAGCAGGTGTGGGACGGCGGCGTGCCGGGGGACACGAGCTACGGGGCCCAGGTGTCCAGCAGCAGCCTGGAGACGCACGCCTCTCACGAGGCTGACGCCCACCCTTACATGGATGGCGTTGACCTCCTGACGCCCCAGAGTGACCAGCAGGAGTCTGCCCCAAACAGTGATGAGGGGTATTACGACTCCACCACGCCAGGGCCGGAGGATGAGGCTGGAGAGGAGCTCAAGAAGGACCGACTGCCCCGGGACAGCTACAGCGGCGATGCACTTTACGAGTTTGATGCCCTGATGAGCCCCTCTCATGGGGAGGAATCCCTGTTCGAGGGCAAAGTCCCACGCCAGGGCATCTTTAGCTACTTCATGGACTTCTGCCTCCCTGCAGAGAAGAACCTGATCCAGCAGATGATGGATCAGAAAAGAGGGCTGATGGAAACTGAAGAAGAGGGGCTTGCAGCCATTCAGAAGGAGCTGCTGTACTGGGAGCTGCAGAGGGAGCCCGTCCTGAAACGCCTGGATGTCTCCAGCAAGGAGAAGTGTCCCCGGGAAAAGCAGTGCATTGAATGTAAAACCAGAGCAGCCAGCTCCATTGGCAAGAGTCAGAGTGGCCTTGGGAGTGAGCAGGTGGCCTCACACACCCCGAGCCGGGCTGTCAACGGTGGGGTTGCAGTGGCTAGGGCTGAAAATCCAGAGTGGAGGGATTTTCCAGGGACTCTGTGTCCGGAAAACTGTTACAACAGCCAAAAAGGCCCCGGAAGTTGCCTTATTCAGCTCACCAAGAACAAGCCGGGGTTCAATGCAGACCTGGACTGTGGGATGTTTGGGGACTCCATCCACAGCAGTGCAGCCCCGGCCAAGGCAGGGATGTTCCCTGGGTTCAGGCTCCCAGAGCAGGAGTGTGGTGGCGGAGCAGAGCCCACCCCTGGTGAGCCCCAGGCGGGCGGCGAGCCCGAGCACGCCGTGAACTTCTCGCAGGCTCTGGTGGAGTTTGCCAGCAGCGGGACCCTCTTCTCCAGCCTGTCCGAGAGCCTGGGCAGCTCTGCCTCCAGCTCCTCCTTCACCCAGAACCTTCCTGCCCTGCCCACCATGGTCACCTTCGACGTGGTGGACGTGGAGCAGGACGGGGAGGGGGAGTGCGAGCAGCACCCGGAGCTGACGGCGGGGGAGGACATCGCCGAGGCCTTCGACGATGGCTACGGACAGAAAGAGTCCTTGGCTGAATGTGACGAGAGAATGTCCCCGGGCTTCTCCCCGGGCTCCTTCCAGAGCTGCAACTGGGGGGTGGCCAGCCTGCCCCGCCACCTGCGCCTGCACGGGCTGAGCCCCTCCATGCCCGCGCCGCTCTCCGTGGACCGCAGGAGCCGCTCGCTGGACACCGAGAGCCTGGAGTTCGAGCTGGCCGAGCCACAGGGGGCCCGGGGCGGCCCCCAGCCCTGCCAGCTCTGGGCCAGGCGTGAAGCTGGCAGGAAGGACTCTGCTGGAGCCAGGAGAAGCAGGAGCAAGGAGGAGGGCAAGCTGGTGGCTCCCGAGGGTGGCTTGAGCTGGCACCTCCAGCAGGGCACCGACACGGCTCCTGGTGGGATGGAGCTCTGGGGCTTCGCTCCAGCCGGCGCCGTGGAGAGCGTGTGGGAGCCGTCAGAGCCGCCAGACACCGTGTCCGCTTTCCTGCCTCTCTCCCGGGGTGGCCTCGGGGAGGCTCCAGAGAGGCGGCCCCAAGAGGCAGAGCTGAGCAGGCACCCGCTGCGGCCCTCCAACCTCCCCCTGCAGCCCGAGGCCAGGCGGGCCCGGGAGGCGGCCGGCTCCTACCGCTACCACGGGGATGTCCCCAAGCTGTCCCGCCTGCTACCCCTGGGAGAGGCAGAGCTGCCCCCGAGCTTTGGCTTCGCCTGCTCCCCGGAGCACCGGGCCAGGGGCAAACCCGTGGGCATCGCCCAGGGCGTGCCACAGCACCCCGGGGACAGCAGTGGGGACACCCAGAGCCTGGAGCCCCTCAAGGGCAGGGCCAGCCCAGGGCACAGCAGCTGCCGGGGCACCCTTTGCAATGTCACCGACGCTGAGTAGCTGCAGGAATGTCACCTTGTCACCGTGTCACCAAGCCAAGGGGCTGCAGGCATGTCACTGTGGCTGCGTATCTACAGGAGTGTCACCGTGTCACCCAGCTGAGGGGCTGCAGGAATGTCACCATGTCACCGAGGCTGAGTATCTACAGGAATGTTACCGTGTCACCAAGCCAAGGGGCTGCAGGAATGTCACCATGTCACCGAGGCTGAGTATCTACAGGAATGTCACTGCATCACCCAGCTGAGGGGCTGCAGGAATGTCACCATGTCACCCAGCTGAGTATCTGCAAGAGTGTCACCATGTCACCAAGCCAAGGGGCTGCAGGAATGTCACCGTGTCACCATGATGAGGCTGTTCTGAGCAGGGGTGAAAGGGGGGCAAAGGGAGGGAGAAAACTGGGAGCAGCTTGGGGTGGACTTGAGTTTGAGCTGGGCTGATGCTCGTCTCCTGCAGCCACCATGGCCTTGCCCCTGTGCAGATCCTTCATCACCACTGAGGCACGTTCTGGGTTTCCAGCCCTCTCCAACACCAAATGCAGCAGCAGCCTCTGGCAGAAGCTGGGGATGTGCCCTGCTGGTGTGACAGGTTGGGGTTTGTGCTGGACTGGGAGAACAGGCCTTGGGCAGACTTTGGAGGGCAGTGGGGCTGTTTTCCTCTTCTGGGTGAAATGTTTTGGTCCAGACTCATTTGAATGTCTTCCAGCCCGGGCTCAGGATGGGGAGCTGGGAGGAAGGGCTGCGTGTTCCAGAGTGAGGACGGGGTGAGGCAGCTGGAAAGGGGAAACTTTGCAGCAACATTTTTATTTATTTCATTTGTCCTTGCCCCAAAGGAAACCAGGAGCTTTTGTGTGTGTGCAGATAACGTTCTCCAGCTCTAGTTTCAGTTTGCTCAGAGAGATGTGCTGTCCATGGTGTCCTTTGAAGAACAAAGTGTTGGTCCTTTCTTTGTTGTGGTCTGTCTTCACGGTGCAGAATTCCTGGTGGAAACCTTTCCCTTGCTTTGTCCCAGTCTCCTGGCCTCTCCAGGGCCGTGGGGACAGGGATGAGGCCTTTGAAATAAGCTAAATTTGCATCGTGCCTGTAGCTGTGAAGTGGCAGGTGCTGTTACTTTCTCAAAAGGAAGCTTTGTGGCTTTTTAATTTAATTTTTATTATTTTACGGTTGTTTTCTTTGCATAAACCCACAGGAGGAAAGTTTTGTGTTCCTTGGAATTTGGGATGGACCGCAGCTACGTTGGGCTTCACTCCTCCTCACTGGAGGGAGCAAAAAAGCTGGAAGCTGCTGGAGATTTGGGATTTTTGTGTCTCTTTGAAGGAATGTGGAGAGGGGACACAGGCTGAGGGGACAGACCTTGTCACTCGTGTGACATCTGTTCCAGTCTCCTGGTCCCCTCTGTGATCCCAAACCCCCTCAGCTCTGATCAAACCCCCAATCCATGACACAAAGCTGCTTCCTTGTCCTGTCTAAGCTCTGTGTTCTGATGTAATTCCATTACCAGTGATTTTTGTTCTTCCCCTGCCCACCTCATTGCCATGTTTTTTTTGTGGAAAAACCGATCAGAGTAGTGGTATTTCTCCCACTTACTCTACACCTCTCATGTCTCTTCACAGCGCCAGACTAGAGTCAAGCTCAGCAGGAACCAAGCCCGTTCCCTTGGCTGTGGTTTCACTGGATAGTAGGTAGGGACAGTGGGAATCTCCTTCATCCATTCGTGCACGTCACTAATTAGCTGACGAGGCATTTGGCTGTTTTATAAACATACAAAGATAGATGTTTCTGTTCCGGGTTAAGTAAAGGTGGCCCATCCACCTGACCAGATTGGAATTAATGCCCAAAAAGGGCAAAAGACACGGTATGAAAGATGAACCCCTCCCTCCCCAAACCAATTCCGACTGTCCAGCTGAAATCACTCAGGGAAGGCGCCTTTATTCATTGTGAGGTTCAATCATGCCAGCTTCACTAGTAAATATATGCACAATGTCCACAGTGCTGCACAATGCAGCAGAGTTTGTAGCATTAAAAAAAATATAATCCCGAAGTGGAAATACCGGAGTTTCCCCACATTTGTGGAGTGAGGGATGGCTCTGCCTGCGCCAGACTCGGTTTTCCTGCTGAGTCCTGCCCTGCTGGGTCACCCTCCTGCTGCTCTCCTGCTCCACACCGATGTGGCTCCATCAGGTGCTCCCTGTCATCCCTGGATTTCCAGGCACAAGGAGCTGGTTTGGGTTTGATGGGGTTTTTTTTCCCCGAAGCAAAATGAGGTGTTGATCCTCCTTTTGAGAAGAGATTCCTCCTGCCCTGTGCTTGGCTGGCTGGGGAGGAGCAGGGAGAGGCAGGGCCAGCTTGGTTCAGCCTGTGTGTCATGGGGTTTTCCTGCTGAGGCAGAGCACATCCAGCTGTGCATCCACGGGCTCAAACCTCAGTTTTTCCCTGTTTTCCTGCCAGCCACAGGAACCTGCTGTGCCACGGTGCTTTTCTCTCCTCCCTCTGGGACACAGCTGGAGAGGAGAACGTGGAGAGCCAGGGGAAGGTGCTCTGGCTGCGAGGTTGTCTGCCCTCATTAGCACTGCTGCTAATGAACATTGGCTACCCTCCCTGGAGCAAGGACAGGGGCAGCTCTGTGCCCATCTTATCCTGCACTCCCAGCACACAAACCACGGGCACACCCTGGTGGGGACACCGCTGTCACCCCCTCAGGCCCCTGGCTGGGTTTAATCCCTGTTTCATTTCCTTTCAGCATATCTCACCAAAGGCATCTGGGGGGTTCCAGGCTCTGGAGCTTTGTTCAGCCAAAGTCCTGCTGAGGGCTGGGAGTGTCTGGGTGCTCAGTGAATGTTCCAAGGTGTCCATAGGATCCTGGGCTCGGGTGGAGGTATGAGGTGGGGAGCTTCAGGGGGAGCAGTACAGCCAGGGCTTGATAATCTGACTTTATACCAAAGGTTTCTCCTCTTCATTCGATGGGAATTCAGTGAGGCGAATAGCTCTGGAATTCAAACGAGTTTTCCTAATGCAGTTTAGTCACTAATTTGCTGGATTATTGGCAGATTCTGCCCCGTTAACCCAAAGAAATCAGAATTTCCAGTGCAGTAATTCAGCCTGTAAATGATCACTGCAGTAGGGATTGGATTTCACTGCCCGCTGAGCCACTCTTCCCAAAAAACCCCACACAAGGGAACAAACCTGGGCTGGAGCTGGATCAGTCCAACGCTGCCTTACCCACATCTGGGGGTGGTCACTGAGGCTTCTTATGCAAAAGGGCTTCCCAAGCAGAAACCAGTCAGAAAAATCAGGAACAGCAGAATGTCCTGCCGAGAGATTTAGGAAAAACCTCGAGGAATTTGCCTGTCCCTTGCAGGGGAGGCCTTGCCTGGAGTGAGGGGCTGGGGCTGGGAAGTTGTGATGGATCCACTGCCGTTGGGGTCAGCCCACCAAGAGGTTCTGTGTTGCATTCTGGGGACTCTGGGGTTTTCTTTCGTTTGTTTGTTTTTATACACATAAGAAAAAAACGGTCGATTTTTCTCTATTTTTGTATAGTTTTGCATTTTATAATCATGGGGAAATTTTACAGACTGTTCTTTTTACCCGTGTGTCTTTTGTCTTTCCAAGTGGTGTGGTTTGCTTTTCCCGTGGAGAAAAGGCCATTCCTGCTGCTGCTGTGCCTGGAGCCCACCCTGCTCCCTGGGAATGTGCTGGGGCTCTCCCCAGCCCCTCACCAACACACTTTGCACACACCTGAGACGTCCTTGACCTCCTCTGTCACACTCAGCTGTCCCTTCTTTGCTTTTCAGTGTTGTTTTTAATCCGAATTTGTGGATTTTGGTGATTTCTCCCCCTCAAGTGTTGTAAGAACAGGTTTCAGCTGAGGCTTTCCCTGCTGATGTCATTTTATCTAAACTTGGGGTTTTTCCTTCAGTCCCTGTGCAGGAGATGCTGTTGGCTGGTGCATGGAAATGCTCTTGGGCAGGTTTCCTCTGCCTTTGGTGTTCCCTGGCCGGGCTGGGAGCTGGGATTTCACCCTGGTGCTTGAGGATTGCCCCGTAAATAATCCTGGGATTAGCAGGGCTCCCCACCTTCTCCTCCTCCTCCCTCCTGCAGGGAGCTCCAGCTCTGTGCTCTGCATCACTGAAACGCCTCCCTGGGACAACACTGCCTTGAACTTTGGGATCAGAGGAGAGGGAAGCTTCTGGAATGCTAAAATCCAGCCCAAAGCAGATTTCCCCCATTTTTTTCCCCCAGCAGAGGTGGCAATTGTCACTGATTTGGCTCTGCATAGATTTTTTTTTGGCTTCTAATTAAATAACTTATCACCTAATGGTGTTTTTTAAAAGTTTTTCTGTATTTGGTTTGCCCCATTCCCCACGGGGATGGACAGGAAAGTTTCTCATTGACCATTCCTGAGGCACTCAGACCCCCCTTCCACATTCCCTGTGCCCTGCAGTTCTGGGCTCCCTCCTCTCCAGCCGGGGCTTCCTGCTCTTCTCACCCACATGGAGTCACCCCAAAGCTCCATTTGGGTGGAGGGAGAAGTTCAAATCCCAAAAAGCCTCTCAGTTGTAAGGAAATAAGGAATTATTAGTCCTTGTCCTCAGCTGCCCCATCCCGCTGCCAGGCTGGCAGCTCCTCCCAGTGACCAACCTGGCTGAATTTGGCTTTTTTGGGGTGTTTTTGTTTCCTTCCTGGTCTCATTGCTACTAGTCCTTTCAAGTTTTTAATGTATTGATTGTGTTTTAAAATGAATGTTCCTTTCACTGAATTCTAATGAATAAACTGCAGATTTTTAGAGAACATTGGATTTCACTGGTGGTTTGCTGTTTCCGTGCTTATTTTATCCTTGATTTAATGTTTTTCTTTCCCTTCCTCTCCTGTCTGTCGGTTATTTGCCAGCGAGGTGGAATTTTCCATGGGAGAAGGCAACAGAGACCCTTTGGAACAGGGTGAGGCTCCTCAAACCCTCACTCTAATTGCCTCCTTGTAAACACAAATTGCCTCGTTTGCTGCAAACAAATTCCAGCTGACAAAACCTCGCTGCGAGTCGGTTGTCATCACAGGAATGTATCTCGCACTTTGAAGTGTTTCTTTTTTATTCTAAATGGATTTAAAAAGCGCCGAGACAACAACTCTGCTCGGTGTGAGGGAACACGAGGGGGTTTTGTGCCACTGCCGGGGTGCTCAGGCTCCTGTGCCCCGAGGCTGCTCTGGCACGGCCTGGTGACATTTGTGTCACCCCCGGGGAGCTGATGGTCTTCCTTCCCTCTTTCCGTGAACAGGTGGAGCTTCTTCATCCCATCCCATCCCATCCCATCCCATCCCATCCCATCCCATCCCATCCCATCCCATCCCATCTCCGTCTGATTTTATAGGGTCAGGTCCCAGCTGGTGGTTCCCACTGGGTCAGCACAGCCAGGGACAGCCCTGGGATTCCTGTCCCGGGATTCCTGTCCTGGGACACCCATCCTGGGATTCCTGTCCTGGGATTCCTGTCCCGGGATTCCTGTCCCGGGATTCCTGTCCCGGGGACACCCATCCTGGGACACCTGTCCCGGGATTCCCGTCCCGGGGACACAGCAATGCCCCCACCTCAGCACAGCCCCCGTTGTTGGGGGTTCCTGGGTTCCCCCCAGCTCAGCCCAAGGTCCAAGCCTCCAGCCCTGGTGCCACATCCCAACAGTCGCTCCATGCTGGAGGATTATTTCTAATCCCTCTATTTTTAGAACAATGCTGAAATCTGTTTAATGCTGGAGAGATTTGGGGAAGAAAAAGACAACAAAGAAAGAAGGGTATTTTTTTTTTTCTGATGAGAAAGCTGTTGGTGAAGGGTTTTTTTTAAATTTTCTTTTTTTGGGAGGGTGTCTCTTTGTTGAGTCATATTTGTCTGTCAGAAGGGAGGACGGAAGGACGAATTGAGCCATAAGGAAAAGCTCTGAGGGGTTGTCTGTCCTGGCTGTTCTGGGCATGGAAAATTTCACAGCAGCAAAATTTCCTGCTCCCCAAACCCTGGAGCTGGCCAGGCCTTCCCCAGGCCGGGGGATCCCCCGGGTCAGGGCAGCCCCACAGCTGAGAGCAGTCCCTGCAGGGAAAAGAGCAGCAGAGCACCCGGGAGAGCTCAGGTTTGGGAATATCCTCTGGCAGCACCGAGGGGAGAAGATGCAGGCGCTGGGGACCATCCCCTGCCCGCCCTGAAGTAACCAGATCCCAGCTTTTCGCAGGGATTGCATCCATCTGGGCGGAATTTGGGGCCAGTTTTGGTGCTGCGCTGACCTCTAAGGGAGAGCTCCGTTATTGCAGCTCCTGGAATCCAGGATCTCAGAAGGGATTGGATTAGAAGGACCTTAAAGCTCATCCATGGGCAGGGACACCTGCCACTGTCCCAGGTCACTCCAAGCCTTGTCCAGCCTGGCCCTGGGCACTGCCAGGGGTCCAGGAGCAGCCTCAGCTCCTCTAGGAACCTGTGCCAGGGCCTGCCCACCCTGCCAGGGAACAATTCCTGCCCGACATCCCGTCTAAATCTCTCCTGTTTTAGTTTAAAACTGTTTCCCTTTGTTCTATTATTATGTCCAGTGCTGAGCTGGGTCTCCCCAGAATTCCTCCGAGGCAGCCTGGGGGCCTGGAGCACTTTTTGGGGACACGACAGGGGAAAACACGGAGACGAGCCAGAGCTTCACGTTCCCTCAGTGCCCTGAACCTTCAGCATCAACACCTCCAAGTCAGAGCCCAGGGTGAGGTGTGAGGGGGCTGTGACACTCCGGGGACAGCCTGGGAGGACAGGAGCTGCCAGAGGGCAGGGCTGGATGGGATCTGGGGCAGGAATTGTTCCCTGTGAGGGTGCAGAGGTTCTGGAATGGAATTCCCAGAGCAGCTGTGGGTGCCCCTGGATCCCTGGCAGTGCCCAAGGCCAGGCTGGACCCTGGGGCTGGAGCACCTGGGACAGTGGGAGGTGTCCCTGCCATGGCAGGGGGTGGCTCTGGATGGACTTTAACGTCCTCCCAACCCAAATCAGTCATTCTGTGACCCTGGAGGGGTTTGGTGGCCTTGGTGCCACCTGAGTTGGCAGCTGGCTGTGAGGGGACTGCAGGTGCTGGGGGCTCCGGGCGTTTGTGGGGTCTCACACCCTGAGGGGACCCCGAGTGCCAAACCTTTGTGGGGACTGTTACCCAGGCAGCTCTGCAGTGTGCCCAGGCACCAGTGGCACCAGTGAGCCCAGTGTGCTCTGCCCCAGGGACTGGCTTTGGCTCACTCCTTTGGGGACAGCTGCAAACCTGTGTGAAATCCACAGCACACGCACAGTGGGTGTTTGTTCAGCCCCACACAACGGCTGGGCCACGGTGTTTGGGATGGTTCGATGGTTACGATGGTTTCATCTCTTGTGGAATCTGCTGAAGGCTGGGCTCTGCTCCAGAGCCGGTGGGATGGGGCGAGCACACGGAACATCCACCCCAAACCCTCAGTGTGGGCACCACTGAACCCCTCTGCCCTCCTCCCAGTGGCACCAGTGTGGAGCTGGGAGCGTGTGGCGATAACCCAGCGCTCCCCCGGGAAGGTTTGGCTGCCCTGGGACATCCCGGGGGGATGGAGCCGCCGTCTGCCAGGCACCGGCTTCTCCCGGGTTTCCTCCCTTCCCGTGCTGCCGGGAAAAGAGCAGATCCTGTTTTCCAAAGGAGGGCAGGCTGGGACACGGAGTGCCGGAGGCTCGGGTGGGAGGGGACACCGAGGGGCTGGAAAATCAGAGCCAGGGTTTGATGTCCCAGCGCTGCCCGTGGTTAATGCGGGATGGTTTCAAGGAGAAATTTGCCATTAAAAAAAAACCCACTCCGATAAATGAAGGGCTGAGTTCCTCAAGAAAGTGCTAAAGGAGGCCATGGAGCCCCTCTGGAGCCAGGCTGGGGGGGAATATTGGGATTGTTCCCCTGGAGAAAAGGTTCCAGGGAGAGTTCAGAGCCCCTTCCAGGCCCAAAGGGGCTCCAGGAGAGCTGGAGAGGGATTTTGGGCTTTAAGCACTGGTTCAAGAGCAGGAAGCAGTGATAGAAATCTCCGTGGGTTTCCCAGGGCTGGGAGAGTCACGGGAGTGAAGGTCAGGATTGTCTGGGTGAGACCTGGAGCCTCCACGTGAGACCCCTGGGAGTGTTTTATAGGAAGCATCTCCGAGATTAAGGAATGCCAAAGGCAAAGGAGACTCAAATCTGATTAAAAAGTGATTAAGAGTGAGTCTGAAAACCAGCAGCAGAGGAAGGAATTCCTACAGGATAAACAGAGGGAGCTCCCTGCAGGCTCAGCCTGGGGAAAGGGCTTGAGCCTCTCTAAGGGCTGCCACAATGACCCCAACAGTGGCCTCCCTGAGCCCAGCTTCCATCAGTTCATCCTTTGTTTGGTCATGGCATCTCCCTCCTGGCCCACAGGATGCCTTTGGGGCCAGGGACAGCCCGGGCACCCCTGGGGCCACCCCTGGGGCCACACCTGGGGCCACACCTGGGGCCACACCTGGGGCCACACCTGAGGCCCAGGAGCACATTTAACTCAGCCCTACCTGGGCTCCAGCCCCCCAGGGATGATTCCCATCCCCGTGTCCCCTGCTTGGCCTGGGCCACCTTCCTTGTCCTGCTCAGGTCCCCTTGGACTTGCTGGAGGAGCCATCCCTGCTGTCCTCCAATGTCCCTTGGTGTCCCCACTGCTGCCCTCAGGTGTCCCCAAAAGCCCCTGAGGGCTGGAGCAGGGATGTCCCACGGCAGGGTGCCAGGGATAACCCAAACCCTTCCCAGACCCCCCGAGCCTCCTCTGTTCCCGTGCCAGGAACCAGCTGAGGAAGGCTCCCTCCTCTTCCCCACGCTCTGGGAAAGCAGGGGAAGCATTCCTGGGCACTACCTGGCATCCCCCAGAGGTGGGCAGCGATTTTCCAGCCCCCTTGTCCCTGCTTCTCTCTGCTCCCTGTGGGATTTCTCCTTCAGTCACTTTCCGTAAGTTTGGAAAGTCTCTGATTTGGGGTTTTGTCCCTTGTGGGATTGGGCAGAACTCCCACGGCAGTTCCCACACGTGTTTCCAGTGTGTCTGAGGACCTTCCTCCTCCTCCTCCTCCTCCTCCTGCTGCTGCTGCTCCCAGTCACTGCTGTGGGACAGTGACGTGTGAGGCTGTTCCAGCTTTGATGCAGAGGTTTGTTGTGTTTGATCTGAGCTGTTTGATCTGATTCCTCTCCCCACACTCTGCTGCAGCTCTCCCTGTGCTTTTGTGCAACCCAGGGAAGTTATTCCCGTGCACATTAACAGCGTGCCAAGGATGTGCTGCTATCTCCCATCTCCTCTTTGGATAAACTATTTGTTTATGATAATAAAGTGCCTCTTGGTGTGAAACCAGGGGGAAAAAGTAAAATCTGGAAGTGAGCCAGCCCCAGGGAAGGAGGAGTGCTGCTTTCTGTTGTTGTTTCTTCCAAAACACGCCCAAGAGCCAGTCTAAAACACAAAACTCCCTGCTGTGTGCCTGTAGATTTTCATCAGGGTGACACTTGGAGCTGGGAAGTGCCAATGTTTGGGTGCCTGGAGCACAGCTGGGTCTTGCTGCTCCTATTCCACATCCCAGACGTGTCTCCTGCCCTTTGGGGTGTTGGTTTTCCTGGGGGCTCCCTGCTCAGGTGCCTTGGGGAGGAGGATGGCACAGCTCAGCTGCTCTGGGCTCCCACCTGCCCCAGCCCCGAGGCTCCTCTGGGGATTAGTTTGTTGCATTTTGCTGAGCTCCATTGGACAAAATCTCCCAGTTTTGAACCAAAGCAGCATCAGCTCGGGTGTTTCTGAGGGCTGGAGCAAACTGCAGCTCTGCAGGGCCCTCCCTGGCTGGAGCAAGGATGGATTTGGGCTCAGGGCTCTGTGCCCTGGGGGTTTCACTGGCACACCTCACCTGTCTGCCTCTGTGCAGTGCCCATTTTCCTCTTCTTGACCCCTCTGGTAGCCCTGGTTACCCTGGGAATGGGGTTAGCTGTCACACAGCATCCTCAGCTCCTTGTTTTGGGGGTTTTCAGGCTCATGAGAGATCAGAGCCCCGGGGGAAGGGGCTGCAGTCAGACCTGGAACGAGAAGATCGGGCAGATCTGTGGGTTCATCCACGGGGAGATTCACCTCCGCTTTTCCCTTCAACAAAAACTGCCCTGAAACGTCCTGGCAGCTGGGAGAAAGGCTGGGAGCTGGGCCTAGGGGCACACTGAGCTCTGTGGAGCAGGAGAGCTGCAGTGGCCACAGAACAGAGGCTGTGAGCAGCACATTTTGGGACCCGGCTGATTCACAGATATGACACCACAGTGGGGAATTGTTCCCAAGGGTGTTATTTATTATTTTATTATTATTATTATTAATTGTATCCCAAGGTGTGCCTCAGGGTGTGTCAGGCACCACAGCTCCACACTGGAGGGGCTGGACCTGCCATGGGATGGGAGCTCCATCCATCACCTGCAGCCACCCCAGATGCTCCTGGAGCAGCTCAGCAGTTCCCTTCCTCCACAGGCCTTCCCTGGGGATTGTGGCTCCGTCTTCCCATTGCAGGAGGAGCTGCCGGGAGCTCCAGGAAACCCTCCCGAGGTCGGGCTGCCACCGTGGTGTTTGAAAGTTTGCACAGGGGAGAGCCAGGGCTGGAAGCTGTGGGGCAGGAACCTCCCCAGACACGAGCTACAGGATTTGCAGAGGGTTTTGGCAGCTGAGGGCGCTTTCCGAGGTGGGTGGGAGACTCCTCATTGCTCTGAGGGCTTTCATTTCAAATTAGGGGTTTTCTGCATCGCGGGTTTCACCTCCAGCAGCATCTCCAGGGCAGCAGTAGGTGAAACTCCACGGTTTCAGAGCAGGCTGGAGAAATAAAATTATTTCTTTCACGCTTAAACCCAGCTGCAGTATTTTGCGGGGTACTGGGACCCTCCATTCGCTGCTGGAGCTGCACCAGTGCAGAGCCCGGGGAGGAGATGGATCCTTGGGGGATATTTCTGGGGAATCCGGAGATGAAAGGGCTCTTTGGCAGTGTTTCCCAGCGCTCTGCGGCATCCCTGGAGCCGGCCGTGCCCCTGTCCCGAGCGCCGCTGTGCCCGTGGCCGGGCAGGAGCTGTCCCGGGCTGTCCCGGGCTGTCCTGGGCTGTCCCGGGCTGTCCCGGGCGCTCTGTCCCGGGGGCTCTGTCCCGGGCTGTCCCGGGGGCTCTGTCCCGGGGGCTCTGTCCCGGGGGCTCTGTCCCGGGGGCTCTGTCCCAGGCTGTCCCGGGCTGTCCCGGGCTGTCCCGGGGGCTCTGTCCCGGGCTGTCCCGGGGGCTCTGTCCCGGGGGCTCTGTCCCGGGGGCTCTGCCCCGATCCCGACGCTGCTGCAGAAGCAGAGTGAGTCAGGCTGCAGAAATCCGCCCGGGGCTGCTCCCGGCTCCTGCCTTTGGAGACCGTGCCCATCTCCAGCGAGCTGGGACTGGTCCGGGCAGAGCTGCTCAACTGGGTGAATGGTTTGGCAGCCCCGGCACGGGCCGAGCCCCGGGGGCTCCTGCTCGGCCTCTGCCGCTGCTCCCAGCTCCGATCCCCAGCCCGGCCCAGCGGGGGGGTCCCACAAACACCATTCCTGTGCCCGGAGCCTTTGGGATGATGAGCTGTGGCAGGAGGGTGTCCCCCGAGAAACGTGTGCTCACAGGGAGGGCGGCAAAGGATGGACCCCGAGGTGGGGAAATGGGGCTGTGGGTCCCCTCCTGTCACCGAGGGGTGACTTTGGCTGCCCCCTTTTTGCTCCTTCTGCCCTGCCGGCTCCCAGCTCCATTTGCTTTGCAAACACAGGAGAGCACAGCTTCCTGCTCCCCGAAGAGAAATTCATGAGATTGCGGGAGGTTTGATGTTAAAAGCGCCATTCCCAGAATCCCGGGCTGGGGAAACAGGGAGAATTTGGGTGTTTCCCTGCTCCTCCCTCAATGCTCTTTTCCTGGGAGGTGTTCGCAGGGCAGCTGCAGGAGATGTGGATCTCACAGAGGAGCGATTTGCTGTCCGTTCAGTGATGATCCCACCGGGATCATCCTCTCCTGGCTACGGAGGGTGCCAGGGCAGGCGCTGGGATCCTGCAGCTCCACAGCTCTCATCCACCCTGTGCTATTAATAACCCGCTGTGAGGCTGCCGGGCAGGAGGAAACAGAGGAAATGAAGTTAATACATGGAAATGTTTCCTTGTTTTCCCACTTGCGGCTCGGGGCCGGCCTGTGGCTCCTGTCACTCCCATCCAGCGCAGGCTGTGCCGGCCTCAGTGGCGCTTCTGAGAGAGCCCAGCTCGGGAAGAAGTGTTGAGGAATGGGATCATGAGGGAAAAGGCCCGTTCAGGTGTGTTGGAGCTGCTCAGAAATAGAGAGGGGGCTGTTCCTTGGGGTGAAGGGGGAAAAGCGCCTTTCCCTGTGGATTTGGGGCCAGTCCCGTGCGGGATGCAGAGGCTGGAGAAGGAGGCTGGGCTGTGGGGGCCGGGGCGATGCTCCGGGACTCAGCCCCGCTGCCGAGTCCCTTCCTGCAGCCCCGGGCACGGGCTGGGCTCTGCTCTGCCCGCCCCTTCCCACCTCTCGGCCTTATTCCTGCCCTGCTCCGGCTGGGTGCTGTCCCGGGGGCTCTCACCCCAACACCCCTGGAGGCTTCACCTGGGCAAAGAGCAGCTTCTCCCGCAAATCCCAAAGGCTGTGGCGAGCTCTGCCTCTCCTGGGCGTGGGGCGGGTCTGGGGGATGTGCTAACTCTCGGTGCTGTTTGTTGTTTGCTCCTCTGCCAGCCGGTTTCTTGTCGAGACAAGATCCTCCTCGGCGCGTTCCTGGGTGGAGCAGAGGCAAAGGACGGAGCTGGAGTCAGGGACGCGCTCTGGGATGGAAGGAGACCTCTGGGATGGAAGGAGACCCCCTGCAGTGGATGCAGCGCGGGAAGAAAACCTCACACGAGCCCTGCAAAGCCAGGCCAGAGAGATGGGGACACCCAGAAACATCCTGCAAACTCTCCGCTGAGCTCTGGGAAACCAGGCGGGAATTGCAGCAGGAAGGATCTCCTGGAAGCAGAGCAGCTCCAGGGATGTGCCCCACGCTCAGAGCTCACCTTGGAGGCTCCATCCTTCCTTCCCTCCCGGTTTCCCTCCCTGGGTTTGTTCCCTGCTGTGCCTCTGGTGATGCTGAGAGAGCTCCTGATGCTCCAGGCTCGTACTCCCAGCTCCTTCCCCTCCCCAAAACCTCACCCTTGAGAGAAGGAACAGGCAAAGCCCAGGGCAAGGAGAGGAGTCACCGCGGAATGAGCACGGGTGGGCGCAGGAGCACAATGAGCCCTCCTTACAGCCCCCGTCGGGTGACAATGAGCGTGGTGAGCAGAGCCTGTCCCTGCCCCGTCCTGCAGCCATCAAAACGTCAACCGGAGGGAAAACCAGTCCCTATCAGCACTTAATGAATTAATTAGAGGCTCAGAAAGTGGGTGTTGGGCTAAGCCACGCCGTGCCTGCCTCCTTTGAGTCCACCTGAATTGAAGCCTCCCCTGCGTTTGTCCATCCTGAGAGCCACAGGGACCACCAGAAAAAAAAAAACCCAAAACAAAACAAAAAAAAAAACAAACAAACAAACAAACAAACAAACAAAAAAGCAGTGAGCTGGGAACGTGCCTGTTTTTAGGAGGCTGGAGGGAGTTGCTGGGATTCCCTGGCCGGATCAGGGCATGGCACCAGCTGCTGGCCAGGCAAAACTCAGCCTGTGCCCACCCGGGAGCCCTGATCTGATGCTGGGACCGGGTGTCCTGCCTCAGCTGGAGCTCTTTGAGCTAAATGTAACAGAAAAATGAAAAGGAGACAAGAAACTGCTGGGACCTAATGAAGGTAAAAGGAGTAAATTGGGAGTATGGAAGTGCTGGACCCTTGTGGGCAGGGAAAGGGCTGAGCTCCTCACAGACACCTCAGCAGGGAGTGCTGGGCATGTCTTAATCATCTTTAATCACGTTTTCTGCCTCCTCCATCACTGCAGAAGCATTGTTTGGGTTTCCAAGAGGCTGCTAATGCCTTATCACGTTTGTTTTGTGGTTTTTTGCACTTGAGAGATATTTCAGGAGCCGTGTTTGGGTGGCCCTTGGGGAGGTTGTGTCCTTGGACGGAGCTGGAAGCAAAGTGTCTGCTGGGGGAGAGGTGAGGAGGGAGGAAGGGATGGTGGCTGTGGCCCCGTCTGGTGGATTGTGTTTAACGTTTCAAGGTTGCTACATCATCACAGCTGGGGTTTAGGGAGAAAAAAGGGCTGGGGTTTGTGAGGTGTTACCCTCAGCCCGTTGGGCACATCAGTGTTGCTGCCCCTGGATTTTGTGCTTATTGTGATTTTATTTTCTTTTTTTTTCAATGCATCCAAAGGTTTTCTTCAAGCCCAGCTGTATGTCCCCCTCATGCTCTCACCTTTCCTGGAAAAGGGAGCTTTTAGCTGCTTTCCCCGAGGAGGAAAACAGGAGATGACACAGCTTCATGTCCCGAGTGGGAATATTAAATGCGATTTGGAGCGGAGCCCCCAGTCCCAGGGGTCTGATCCCCAGGCAGCAGCTCTGGGGGTGTTTTTGGGATGGATGTGACCCCGTGCAACACCGGCAGGGATGAGCTTTCCTTGGGAGATGGCTCAGCCTCAAACGCTGCCACGACACTGTTCCCTGGGAGGAACTGCGATGGAATTTTTGCTCCTCAGATTAACTCCCCATCAACGGGCCATTGGCACAGAAAGTTCAGGAGTCCCTCGGTGAATTTCGAGCCTTTCCTTTGGCTTCGGTGCCTCATCGAAACCATGGCAAGAGCAGCTGGAAAAACTCTGCGCTTGTGCTGCTCCAAAGGAGTGATTGATATGATGCTCCCAATTACATTTAATTGTGGTTTTCCTATTAATAACAGCCTCGTTCTGTGGCACACACCTGCCTCTCCATGGGAAAACACTGTTAACATAACTTAAAACACCAATTACACACGAAGGAAAAGCAGCAATTAAATCCACTAAGCCTTGTCCAAATAATTAATTTCCCTGTAATATTTCTACTGTTATAAAGGCCGTTTCTTCCAAGCAATTCTTTGTTTGTGTGATCTCCTGTTTATCCGTGTGGGAACACGGATGGAGAGCGGGCCTGGATTTGCTGGGGTTTGTGGAGAGGGGGATGCAATGGGCAGAGCGGGAAAACTCTGCCTTGACATTTTTCAGTGTCCAAAATCCGCGTGGCTGTGGCACTTGGGGACACGGCTCAGTGTGGGGGAGTGGTGGCACTCGGGGACACGGCTCAGTGTGGCGGAGTGGTGGCACTCCGTGGTCCCAGAGGGCATTTCCAGCCTTCCCCATCGCACGGCTCTGCGGGGAACGAGCTGCTGACGCTCAGCGCCGTTTCTCCAGGTGTTTCGGGTTTCCAGGAGCGATTTGAAGCACCTGCTCAGACCCAAATTAACTGGGTTTGAGGCTGTGCTGGCCTCCCCTCCCAGCAGGGGAGAGAAGGGGTCTTCCTCCCGGAGACAGGGAACGAGAGAAGCTGGAAAGAAGCTACCAGCCTGTGCCAGCAGCTCCACTGGGGAGTCAGACACCTGGCCACCGTCGAGGCCAATTTAATCCCCACCATGTGGGCTGCTCCGGAGGGGTGGAAGAGCCGCTGCTGGGTGTCCCTGAGGCAAGGTGTGTGTGTCACCACGGAGGGACCCTGGGGGCGTTTGGTCCCGGCGGGGCCGGAGCGGCCGTGCTCCTGCGGGGGGACAGAGCCCAGGGCGCTCCGTGTCCGGGCTGCGTGGGACGGTCCGGGGGCAGCGTGGGACGGCCCGGGGGCAGCGTGGGACGGGCCGGGGGCAGCGTGGGACGGCCGGGGGGCAGCGTGGGACGGGCCGGGGGCCGCGTGGGACGGGCGGGGGGCCGCGTGGGACGGGCCGGGGGCCGCGTGGGACGGCTCGGGGCAGCGTGGGACGGTCCGGGGGGGCAGCGTGGGACGGTCCGGGGGGGCAGCGTGGGACGGTCCGGGGGGGCAGCGTGGGACGGCCCGGGGGCAGCGTGGGACGGCCCGGGGGCAGCGTGGGACGACCGGGGGCTGCGTGGGACGGCCCGGGGGCAGCGTGGGACGACCGGGGGCTGCGTGGGACGGCCCGGGGGCAGCGTGGGACGACCGGGGGCTGCGTGGGACGGGCCGGGGGCAGCGTGGGACGGGCCGGGGGGCAGCGTGGGACGGTCCGGGGCCGCGCTTCCTCCGATTGTTCTTGTGGCCGGAGCGGGGCGGGGACACTGCGGGGACACAGCGGGGACAGCGACCCCCGAGAGCTGCGTGCGGGCATCGCCCCCAGCCCCGAGCGGCTCCGGCGGGACACAGCGGGACAGAACGGGACAGAAGGGGCCGGGGCGGTGCCGGGCGGGCGGGGGCCGGCCTCTGCGGGCGGGCGGTGCACGGCGATCCCCAGCGATCCGCAGCGGTCCCCGGAGATCCCCAGGGCCCCGCACGGTGCCGGCCGGGTCCCGTCGGGCCGGCCCGCGGGGGATGCCCGGAGCAGCGCTGTCCGCGCCGGGCCCCGGCGGCCGCCCCCCGAAGCCGCCTGGCCGCGGGCGGGTGCCGGGGACGGCCCGAGCCCGGCTGGGTGGGGGTCCCGCCGGCCCCTGAGCGCTCCGCCGCCCTGCCCCGCTCCCGGGCCCGGGGGCAGCGGCCGGGGGCAGGCGGAGGGCGGCGGCAGCGGCTCCCGGAGCGGGGCAGCCCCTCCGCCGCCTGCCTCGTGCCCTGCGAGTCCCTGGCAAAAAATTTTTCTTTTAGTATTTTTTTTTTTTAAATTTGTAAGATTTTTTTTTTTTTAAACACATTTCAACTTTCCGACGGCAGCGCAGAGTTTTTGCCCTGATCGCCGGGAGCGTGTGAGCGTGCGGCGGCGAGGCCATGCGGTGAGCGAGGTAAGAGCGGGGCTGGCACCGGCACCGGCACCTCCACCCCTGCCCCCGCTTGGGGCTGCCCCCGGAGCCGCGACTTTAATGACAGCGAAGTGTCGCATCACTTCTCTTTGAGCTCCGACCCCCTAAATCCGTGTCACCCCCGCGCAGGTACCTGCGGGACAAACCCCAAAGTCCCCCAGAACGGCGGCGGAGCGGCGAAGTTGGGATTAGTTTCGCAAAAGCTCCCTTTTTTTTATGTAACATCACGTGGGAATCTTTTCTTTGTTGGGGTTTTTGGCTCTGTTGGAGCTGCTGAGGAAGCACCGGCTCGAAGCTGAGCGGGGCAGTTCCTGCGCCGGGTCCGGGTTTATTTTCCGCCGTGTGGTTCGGAATCTGAGCCCGGTTCACACCCTGTGAGCTCCGGAGAACCGGGTCACCGCTGCCCAGGATGGTTCCAGGCGCCTTGGAGTGCAGGGGAACATTTCTGTGGGCTCTGGTGGGAGCTCCGTGGTTGGGAGAGTTCACTTCTCACTGGTTTTAGTGGTCTTGGGGAAGCCGATGGAGAGAAAGTGTCACTCAGGTGTTTGCAGAGCCTGGCTGGAGGGTTCCTGTCCCACCTCCACCTCGGTGAGTTTGTTTTACACCTGAACATTTACGAGACGAGAGATTTCAAAACGCGGGGGTTAATGGCTGATAGCACCTCGCTGCTCCTCCCTCGGGCTTTGTTATAAAACGAGGCACGGCTCCTTTTCCCCGGGTGACGGCAGGTCCCGGCGCCATCCCCGTGTTCCTGCGGGCCCCTAACCCTGACCCCGCACGGCTGCCCGCTTACAGGCTGTCAAACCCTCGCTCTGCTCCTTCCAACCCCACTGGAACTGTTTAAATCGAGTGTTTCTGGACTGCTGCTCGCTCCCTCCCCGCTGTCATCTCGGGAAGAGTCAAATCGGTTGGTCGCAGTAAGCGCTGGAGCAGGAGGATGCTCTGCTGGAGCTCCTGCACAGAGAGTTCGGGAACCTCATTCCAGGGGCATTTGGTGCCTCAGTGAGCGGACAGGGACTGCGAGTACCGAGTTTCTGCTGGGCCACCTCCTTCTCCTGGAATTAATTTGATTTCTGTGCCTTGCCGGAAGAGCTGGCCGGGTGTTTGTGTTGGGCTGGAGAGGGGACACTGCGCTGCCCAGCATCCCAGGAAGTTTTGGGCTCGGAGCCACTCCGAGTGTCCCTGTGTGACACTGAGGTCCCACTGTGTCCTTCAGAGAGGTGACAGTGACCTCGCTGCCTTGCTCTCCTCCTGCACCAGCAGCTGTCCCCGAGCTCGGGAGCTTGTCCAGGTGTGACCTCCAGGGGCTCTGGGCGGTGCCATCGCTGGCACAGGTGGGAAGGGATGGTCCGAGGGGAGGAGGAAGAGGCAGGTGCATCCTCACAAGGGGAGGGAAAATGGATCCCCTCCTTGGTGGAGCCTCCTGATGAGTTCAGGTGTAAGTGCTGCAGAAAGGTCTGTGTGGAAACCCGAGTCTGGCACGGCTGAGCTGAAGCCACAGGTGCAGCAAGTTGATTTCTGATGCTTTACTCCAGTTTTGGTCCATCCCACACCTGTTTTAAACTTTATTTCCCCCATCCTGGTTCCCAAGCACCGGAGGCTCCTGCCCGCTGTTACTGCTCCTTTTCCTGAGTGCTGATTGCTCTCAGCCATCCTGTTCAGTGAGTTTTTGTTCTCTCCAGCTCGCAGGGTCCTGTCAAACTTCCAGGTGAAGTTCGAGAACGGGTTTGCTTTTCAATTTACCCCACTAAGCCTCAGAAACAGTCTGGGGGATCCCAAGGATCTGAGGCTGGGGGCTGAAAACCCCCCAGTTAATTACTGCAACGCAGTGACACTTGAGCAGTTATTTCTGCCTGTATCCCTGCCTCTATATTTGTGTGTCTTGTGATCCCAAAGGCTTCTCCGATTTTTAGCACTGGTAGCAGCTGATTTAATAGAATTCCTGTGCCTTGGGGTGGGTGGGAGCAGCTCCATGAGCCCCTCCATGGGGCAGGTTCCTGCTGGCACCACATCTGCTGCCCCACGGCCCCCTGCCAGCCTTGTTTCAGGGCATGAGCATCACCAACTTGGGTTTTTGTGAGGTGTCCTTCATGAAAAGTCTGTTGTGTTTGGCTTTCTGGCATCCAGCACGCAATAGCTGTGGGGAGGAGGTTATTTCTGGGTCGGTGCTGACATTAGGACGCAGTATTAATTTCCCGTTAAATGACAGATTTATGGGAGTTTTCTTCGTCTGCCGGGCCCGACCTGAGGACCTGAGCTGGGATTTGCCAGAAGAGGGGGCATTTTGCAAACATCACAAAGGATTTTGGTGGCGGGGAGATGGGCAGGGTGCACTCGGCTGGGGAATTAGGCAGCGATGCGTGTCTGGGAACTGGAGTTTGGGGGAAAGTTCTTGTGCAAACAAACACTAACAAATGAATTTGGGGTCATTTAGTGCTGAGGGCTGAGTGCATGGAGACCAGGAGACCAGTTCCCAGCCCCACTGCAGCCTGCTGGCTCCAAGCAGTTGTTAAAATAAGAAACTCTGTGGAGTAGCCTTGGATTTTTTTTTTTTTCCTGAGGAAACTCTTTTAAAATGCCTTTTCCAGTTATCTCCCAGTAATTGTTTGTTGCTGTAGGTTGAGCTCTGAGGGCTCTGGGGTTCTTGCATGTGGTTTCTCTGCTTTGGGAGAGGTTGTGGAGGCCACAGCTCTGTGTCTCCTCTGTTGGAAGGTGTTGCTGAGCTATCCCCTGCTGACCACAGTCCTTCCCCGTGGCACACCAGGAGCTGTGCTGGAGCTCTGGGGGTGGGTTTTTGTGTGGGGTGTGTGTTGGATTTGGGGTCCCAGGCAGTGTGTGCTTCCCAGCCTCACCCATCCCAAACCCAGAGCCCTCCTTAATCCTGACATCGAGGCCTGGCTGTCTCTACCCTCCAGCATTTCCCTGCTGCAGGTGCAGGGGGGATTTTAAGAGGCTGCTTGGGGTCAGCCCTGCTGGTGGGACCTCAGCCTTGGCTGGTGGGAGCCTCATCCCCTCTTCAGCCCTGGGGAGAACAAGGCAGAGATGAATTAGGGGAGCTGATGGAAGAAATGGGGTGAAAACCTTGTTTGTGTTTCCCTGGTACCCTCCTGGCTGACCCAGCTGCTGGGTTACAGTTTGTGGGCTAAGTCCAGCAGGAAGGGACTGAATTTGGCCAGTTGTGTTCATTCCAGGTCTCTTGGAGCATCCCAAACTGTTCAGGATCTCTGCTAAGCTTGGCTCAGGTGCCATCACCCACTTCCTGAGCTTTCCCCTTCTGTAGAAATGCTGATCTCTCTGCACATCCAGAGTGATGGGCTTCCTGGGCTCATGGGGAAGGTGTGCAGAAACAAAACTAAATCTTAAAATCACCGTCCTGCTGCTCCTCCTTTCTTCCCAGTTTCTTCCCTTTCTGCCCCTCAGTGGTGCAGGGGGATGGAGAGTGGTGGCTGTGGCCAGCTCATCACACTTCGGCTCTGCCCCTCCTTCCTTCTCAGGGCGCTCTTTGTGCTCTTCCCCTGCTCCAGCCTGGGGTCATCCACCGTTCCTGCTTTGGCACAGGAGCTTGTCCTTGCCTTTTCTCAGTGTCTGGGGCTGTGCTGATCCCTCATCCCAGCACTGGAACATTTTGGCTGCAGTTGCTGCCTCTGATGCCCTCAGTGGCTCTGTCCTTGCTGCACCTTGTGCCATCTTCCCAGGAGAGATTTCCAGGAGGCTCCCAAACCCCAGCCTGCTCCCTGCTGCTTTCCCAAGCCCTGCAGGATATGAAACATCCGTGAGAGAAAAGCCAGGTCCAGATGTTGCCAAAGGCTGGTTGTAAGGATGGATTATCCACAGCCATTCCTGGTCTGGAGGCCTTCTGTTCCAAGCCTCTGGGGTGGTTTTTTCCTTGCTTCTCACCCTGAGCCCGCTTGTGGTGCTTTCCCTGTTTCCAGAGGAGCATCCCAGCTCGGGCAGGAGGCTGGAGGAGCTGCCCTGACGCCGTGTTCCTGTGGCAGAGCTTTCCCAGGGTGTTTTCTCCCGGGAGCTGGCGCGCGCCGCCGCACAGGAAATTCTGGTTGCACCATTATTGAGGAGCCTATTGTTTGGGGCAAGGGCAGGATTCGGGCTTGCTCACATCCTCCAGTGTCTCGCTGTGCTGAAAGGATGTGGTGGGGTAGCCAGGGCTGCAGGAGGAGCACACGGCTCCCAGCTGGGTTTGTGCAGAGTTCACGCTCAGCCCAGATCCCGGCGTGTCTCTGCCCAAACCCGCCCCTCGGGTTTTCCATGGGAAACCTCAGGATTGGGGAGAACTCGGAGTGAGGAGGAAGCAGGGCACAGTGCTTCCTTGGAGTTTGCAGCGTTTTGCTGCTCCTGTCTGTGGATGGTGTGTGGTGGACGCCTCGTGTAGCCAAGTGGGGTGGGGCAGGCACACCCTGAGGGATGTAAAATCAGCGTTTGGGGGGATGCAGAACCCACCCAGTGCTGCCTTTGAGATGCCAGCGTGCGTGGCCTGGATCCCAGGGTGTGTGTGGGCAGGCAGAGCACGTGGCAGCTCTGTTTTCACCTCCTGGCATGACCAAGGCTGCCTGTTCCCCTGGCCATGCCTCGCTTTCCTGTCGGAGCGTTGGAGTGAGCTGCTCTGCCTGTGTTTGCTTTCTCTTCGCCTTTTCCCTTCGCTAATCTTTGTGGCTTAGATGCTTGGCAGCGATAGCTGCCGTTCCCAGGCCGGGCTCTGCACATTGCAAAAGCTGCTGCTCACTCCCCTGTGTGAGCCACAGCTCCTTCCAGGCTGCCTGGGATGTTTTGGCAGGAGCAGGAGCATCCAAAAGCTTTGCTGTCAGGACTGTGGGGATGGCTGCTCGCCCTCCTCGAGTTTCTCATTCCCTTAGAGGGAAAGCACCAACGTCAGGAGGTGAGCTGCTGGTGTGACATCCCTGCAGTGCCACACGCCAGGGCACAGTTCATCTTGGGGAGTTCCCAAGGCTCTCGGTGCCCCAGCAGGGCCCTGGGCAGCCCGTGCCGGAGCTCTGGAGCACACTGGCTGAGCAGCTGGGAGCTGGCCTGGAAAGGGACCCAAGCAGCTTCTGTGCTGTGCTGTGCTGCCACGTGCCTGGCAGAGGGACGGGGAGCCTGGCAGCAGCATCCTGTGTCCCTCAGCTGAACGGGCCACCCTGGCAGTGGCTGCAGCTCATCTGCTGCTGCTCTCACGCTGGCACAGGGCACCAGCTGATGCCGTCCTGCTGCCACTGGGCTGGCATTGTCTGCCAGCGGCCTCCCGCACACTCAGGGCTTGTTTGAGAGAAGCATTAATCAGTTTAAAGCTGCCCCGTGTCACTCGTGGCCGTGAGAAGTGCCTATTGTGTGAGGGAACAAGAGCAGCGATGTGAGCGGCTGGCCGGGCACGGGAACCGTGTCACTGCAGGGGGAGGTGACAGTCCTGCTGGCCTGGGCTGGCTGCAGAACCTCCAGGCTGGAGCTTTGGCTGGGCTCCACCACGGCACCCTCTGGCCTCCTTCAGCTCAGAGAGAGGAGGAGGAGGAGGAGGAGAGCCTTCACCAGGTGTTTGAGCGGTGGAAGGTGTTGGGTTTGGCGCTTCCCATCAGCTGCCCCCAGAGTCTGTCACCATCTTCCCATCCCTGCCTTGCACTGTGGGGAGCTGCACAGCGTTCCTGGGTGCAGACATGTCCTAAATTTGGTTTCCACGCCGTGTGCTGGAGCTGGGAAAGGCTCTGACAGCTGTGTCCTCCTGCAGCCACCCCGGGAGCACCCTCTGACGGATAACGGGGAAAGCTGGGAGAGGCAGCAGCGCTGCAGGTGGAGCCCTGGCATTGCCCAGAGAGCTCTGTGCTCTGTGCTGTGGGTGACCCCAGCAGGCTGGGCATGGCCCCCTGGTCTGGGGATGCTGGGCATGGCCAGGGTGGGTGCCTGGGAGCCCACCTGAGCCCAGGGGATGCTCTCTGCACCCTATTTTCCCTCTCCTGCTGTTTTCCAGGGAGATTTCACACACCGCCGGCTGATGAGTTGGCTTTGTGTGGTGTAAGTCCTGCCAAAACAATTTCTTCCTGTTATTGCTGCTCCAGTTTTAGAGAAGTGATAAGAACCTTTTGCAGGGACCTGGTTTGTCCCAGGGGCTCTGCTGCTCGGAGATGGGAGCTTTGAGCAGCAGTTCCTGGGGTGACTTTCCCTCAGTCCTTCAGTTAAATTCAGAGTTAGGTTTGGTGAAATGATTTGAGGAATGTCAGAGTATAGTCTGTGTAGGGTCTCTCCACAGCCAGGTTCATTTTGGGTGATAATTCCTATGAATTCCTCTGTATTCTTCAGTTGCTCGTGGAGGTGGCTGATGAAGGGCAAAGACCTCAAAGACAAGTCTTGTGTTAAAATGGAAGGTGAGACAATGTGAGGCTGTGTTTGGACCTGGACTGGAGCTGTGTGACCATCCCAGGTCTCAGCCCTGCTGCCTTCAGCTGATGGTTCCTCTTGTCACACCATTTTGTTTCTATTCCTGCCAAGGCAGATTTTTAAGGCCAGACCTTAAATATTCCTTAGGGAATGAGGGTGGACCTTAAAAACCAAGCAGAACCAGGTTTTAATTTGTTTTGAATGAAACTGTCCACAGGGACCTTTGGCCAGGTCTGTGTAAATGAGTTGGTGCTTGAAGCAGAGGGATTCTGCAGAAGGGATCTGCTGCAGCAAGAGCCAAATCTTCACTTCTGACCCTTCAGGGACTGGTGTTTTCTCACTCTGGGGTGCAGTGTCTGTAATTCTCCAAGGGCAGAAACTCCTCTGTGGCCTCTCTCCAGTCTGTAATTGGTCCCTGTCACTTCCTGCCATGATAATTAGAGCCAAGCATTTAAACAAACTTTTGTAAAGATAATTAGGTAGAAATATTTGTATAAAATGGCAGTAAATAAATGACATAACCCAGCCCGTGTTTGACACAGGTAGGAGCAGTTTTCTCCAAGACATGGATTATTCTGTAACTGCTCCTCAATGAAGTTCTTGCCTCTTTCCTCTGAAGGGTTTGCCCTTGTCCAGAGCCCAGGAGGAAGCAGCAGGGTTTATATATATATATATATATATATATATATATATATATAAAAGTTGCATGATCCAGGCTGGTGTATTTGTACTCCTTAAAGCTCCTCTGTGATGGTTGGGTTTTGCACCCAGAAAGGATGAGGGCAGTGCCACAAAAAAGCTCTGTAGGGAATAAACACAGGGGGGTCTGTTCCTGGGATTTCAAGCTGGAACGTTGTGCCTGATAATTGCTCTGGAATCTTTCCAAGCACCTTGCTTTGACTCCTGGAAAGTCTCACCTTTATGTACAGCAACAGTGTAAGCTGTAAGTGTTAATTAACAGTCGAAAAAATACGAATTTGGGTTTTTTTTTTTGGGAAGAGCTTTGCTGCAGGATGCTGCAGGACAACTCCATGGAATGTGGATTGATTGCTGGATGCTCCTCGAGGCACTCACTGCTCAGGGGATCCAAAGCATCCCCTCAGACACAAAGGGAGGTACAACCTTGGCTGGAAGCAGGAAGGAGCCATGGGTTTAGGTGCTGCTGGAGGACCTTCCCTGGTTCTTTCTGTCCCCTCTGCTGCATGAGGGTAACACGTGGCAAGAATGAATACTGACATCCCTAATTCGAGTTTAGTTTAGGCACCTAAATACATGTTGGTGGGAAATCTGATTTTGGTGTTAAAGGCACAGCTTTGCCCCAGGAGGGAGCTGGGTTAGGGGTGTCTGGGAGCATTTCCTGAGTGTGCAGGAGGGTTTCTAGAGAAGCAGCAATCTGGGGCAGGATCTTCTGCAGAGTCCAGCCAAGTAGCAGAACCTGCTGTCAGTCTGCTCTTTTGTTGGTGGTAGAGAGTTGGGGTTCAGCCTCACGTGGTTTAAATTGTGATTTCTGGCTGTGGAGGTGTGGGGACACCACATTTTCAGGTGGATAAATAACAGCTGGGTTTGGTCTGGTGGCTGTGGAGCTTCATTGTTGTAGAGATGGGCCAGAACTTTGTGTTCCTGAGTTGGAAGAGACCCACGAGGATCACTGAAGTCCATCTCCTGGCCCTGCACAGGACAACCCTCAAAATCAGCATATAACCCAGCTCCCAGAGCAGAGGCTTAGTTCATTTCTCTTTGCCTTTGCCTCTTCTCTGCTCCTACACCCAGGGGAGTTCAGCACAGGCTCCTGCCAGGGCTGGAACAAATGAAGCAAGAGTGATATCTTGGACATGAGAATCACAAAGATTTCAGTGGGTTTAATTGATTTTTCATTGGGTACTTCATTCCTGCCTCATTCCTGCCCTCCTGGACCTGTCCTGTCAGCCCCTGGGGGCTGTGGGGGGCAGAGGGTCCCTGCCTGACCTGTGTTTGTGTGTTCACCCAGCTGCCCTGTGCCAGGGATGGCTCTTTGCAGCCCTTCCCAGCTGCTCTGTCTTTCAGGGAGATTATTTCTGGCACGCTCTGTCAGGTTTCTTCATTTTCTTGCTGCAGGTAGTTGTGAAACTGCAGCTGTTCTGCAAGTGCCACTGCTGGGCTGGCACTCGTTTGCCTGCTCCTGTGGGGAAAAGGAATTAAGGACAACAAAAAGAGGGATTAAAATCAATGGAAAATTTTTGGTTATGTGGGAATTGAGCTTTGCTCAGGTCTTCTGCTGGACAAGCCCATATTCTTTAATTTTATTTCATTTTTTGAAACACGTCTGTTGTTTCCTCTGAAGGAAGAAGAGGTCACTTTTTCCACGCTGCTGACGTGGGCTGTGAATCACAGTGGTTTTGGGAAGGTGCTGTCCCTGGGGCCAGTCACCTGTCAGAATATTTGCTGCCCTCACCCTGATGTCCTGAGGCATTTTGTGTGCCAAACGCTTGGGTGGGAGCCCAGCTCAGAATGCACTCTCGATGCTCCAAGAGCAGGAAGGATTGACTCCTCAGAGGTTTGGATTTGCTGTGCTGCAGCCCGTGGATTAGAGGTGATTTTATCACAGGGTGGAAATGTGTCAGCATGATAGCAAAGACCCAGCACATGGCCTGGAAGCCCGAGGGGGTTTTGCCTTGGTGCTCCAGGCACGAGAAAGGCACAGCTCTGTTGGGAGATGCAGAGAGCTGAGCAGGTTTGGGGGATGCTGGCAGTGCTGGGGAGCTCCTGGGAGCTGGGGCTGCTCCTGCCCTGCCTGTGCAGGCACGTGGAGCCTGTGTGGGTGTTCCTGCAGCTCCTGCAGCAGCTCAGCAGGGTTTGGAACCCAGCACTGAGGGAACACGAGCTGCCTCACTGCATCCTCCACGGGGTGCACATCCTTGCAGAACTTGTATCCTTGTTTTTCCGAGGATTTGCAGCCTCACACCTGGCTGCTGTGGAGCTGCAGGGCTTTCCTGAGCTGTGGAGGGAAATCACTGCTGCTCTGCACAGCCTGAACACTGTCACCTGTAAAGAATTTAGGTTTGTGTGACATGAGCTGGCGAATCAAGATGTTGGTTTTTTTTTGCCTGATGGCAATGTTTGGATATCCACGCTGTGCAATTTCCTGCAGAAACTAGATATTGCCTGCACACGTTCCCAGACTATTTGTGTTTTAAAGCCTGGGTGAAGTTGCAGGTGTGCTGGGCTCATTTTGGATCTGCACCTCAGAGGGGATGGGCATTTCAGGGTGACTGCTCCTGTCCTCCCCTGCTTGTGGCTTTTGTGCAGGGTTTTGCCACACGTGGCAATGAATTGGTTTGCTGTCGAAAAGGAGTCACTGGAGAGACTGCAGAATATACAGAATATAGAAAAGGGTGAAATAGAAAGGTGCCTACTACTCAGAAGACAATCCCCAGCTCCTTGTAAAAAGATTGAGGCTTTGTTCCATAAATAGGGACAAAAGGAACCTCTGGCTGCTCCTGCTCTGCTGAGTTCTGATCCCTAAAAACACCAAAGGTGAACAGGGCTGGGGAGAGCAGGCAGAGGAGCCAGGGCTGTGGCCACCTGTGCCTGCACAGCCCCATCCCTGCGGCGGGGGCAGGAGATGGAAAGCTCATCAGCAGTGATGCTAATTGGCTGCAGTGTTGGCTCCCTGCGTGGCCCCAGCAGAGTGTGGCTGGCTGCAGCAGGCTCTGGAGCGTGAGCAATGGGAGCTGACAGCCCCTTTTGCAGGGCAAAGCCACTCTGGGGACACCCTGCGTGGCCCAGACAGGGCCCCTCACCTCGCTCTGGTTGGTTTAGTGTCCCTGTGGGATCGTCCTGGTGGGCTGGCGTTGATAAACTGGGCATTTGAAGCCTTGGGGTAGGAGATGAGGAGCAGCTGGGCTGCACAAATGCAGGATAACTCAGCAGCAGCAGCATTCCCACCGGATTTGGGCTCCAGACATGACCCACCCACCTGTAGCTCCTGCAGAGCGTGGCTGTGTGCCAGCCTGGGCTCAGCCCGTGCTGCTGGTTGGTGCGCAGTGCCTCTGGAGGGTGATAAGGGGGATTTGGGGTCGTTGCTGTTAAGGGGGAAAGCAGCAGAAAGGTGTCAGCCTGTCTAGGAGACACCTTCTGAGTGTTCTGCACCAAGCTGGTGAGGGGAGAGTAAGGTGCAGGCAAGTGTCAAACCACTAAAGGTTCTCTGTGTCACTCCTGGAAGTGCCTTTCTGGGGTGAAAAGCCCCAGCCTGAGAGCAGGCCAGGCACGTGGCAGTCACTGTGATTTTCTAGAAACACCAGAGTAGTTTTTTCATGTGTCTGAAGGAAATTTAGTGCAAGGACTCTGACCTTTCTGTGATGGACAGAGGCACAGCAGATGTCACTGGACTGTTTTGGGCCATCAAACCTTCCAACAGCCAGAAACTGGATTGATTTTATGGAAAAAACAGTGCAGAAGATTCTTGAAGAAATTGTTTGCTGCTGAGGGGCAAAGACATTTGTTCACTTGATACCTGAGGCTCTAAAGTGAGACTTGTCACCAATTTCAAAGCAGGGTAGGGAGCTTGTGCTCAAGGAGCTGTGCCTAAAGAGTTGGGTTTTCCACAATGAGGTGCTTGGAGAGATGAGAGCCAACCAGCCCCTGCCCAGCCCTGTGCTCATGTGGTTGTGTCCAGCTGCTGTGAGGAAAAGGACAGCAGGGTAAATCCCACCTGTGCAGGTCACTTGGGGTCTGTTTGGAGGCGGAAAGAGGGCTGCAGTGAGAGAATGAGGTAGAGGTAAGGTGTTCTTTGACATCACCAGGGCCGCATCAGGGAGTTGCTGAGTAACCTGCTGCGCTAATCCTCGGAGATGTTTGAGCAGGACGGGTTGCTGCCTGTGCTCTGAGTCCCTGCATGTGAATTCGGGGCTGGAGTTGGCACCCAGCTCTTTGTTTCTAATCCTGATCTGAATGTGCTGAGCCTACATTAGCACAGGATCCCAGATGGGGAGGTCTGTAACTGTGGCAGTATCCTCCCAATGTGACCCTCTGCTCCTCATCTCAGCGCTGGCATCGGTGAGCTGCCCTGGAAGGTGGCACTCCTTTTTTTTTCTAGTAGTAAGTCCATGTCAAAGAGGAAACATAAATAAACTCCCCAAACAAAAGGAGCAAGGAAAAAATAATTCTTTCAAACATTTGAGCAGGAACAATAGGGTAGGATATGCTCTCTCTGGGGAGAGCTAATGGATGAAACCGATAGGAGCACAGTGCTGCCGTGGTCTGTACCTAACCCAGAGCTGGGCTCAGCGAGGATTATTTATAGCAAATGTTATGGCAGAAGCATGTGTGACCTGCAGGCTCCCAGCGAGGGGAAGAGCTTTCCTGTGCTGTCTCTGCGATACAATAGACAATTATTTAGACACTATCTTTGTCTCGAGATATAAACAATTAAACCCTGGCCACTGATTGCTGCTCTGATGTTCAGACCACGCTTTCTTGCTTGGGGGATTTGTGGGGAAGGCAAGGATTTTATAAGGAATGTCACAGGTTTAAAGTTCCTGAGGCATCTCTACTCTGCATTCCCAATTAGTCAGCTTGATAATGTCACAAGCACCACGAAGCTTTTGCTTCCCAAAGCATGGCAGCCAGTGTTTGTGTTGTTCAGCTGACATCAGTGGGGTGTGGATGGGTGTAGACCCCTGAATCTGCCTGTTCTATTGTGTTTTGGCTCATCACTGTGGTATTAAAGTACCTACAGCTGCTGCTGGATAGTAATTAAATGTTCTTACCTATAATTAACTACTTTCAACTGATTGCTGAACAGCTTAAATAATCTACGTGTAATGGCAGATATTTTGGTATTAGATTGGTGGCAGTTGGTGCCAAATACCTGGAGAGATTGGGGAAACAACTGTTGTGCATCCAAACAACCTTGTGCTGGCAGGTGATTCCTTCTCCAGGCTCCCTCCTTTTCCCGGGGGTCCCTGTCCATCCTGGGTGCCACTACCAAAAGGATCTTTTTGGCTCTCTCCAGGACTCACCTCAGGTTTATTTTCTGTAGAGGAGAAGAATTTAGAATTGCAAAAAAGGGGAAATGTGGAGGAGTGTGCAGGGGGGTGATGGTTCAGTGGGCAGAGGGTGAATCTGCAGTTCCTGGGTCAGCAGTGTGAGTTTGGAGGAACATTTAGCACAGGCGCAGTGCCAGAGGTGTGTGGGCTCTGTGGGAGGCTTGCTCTGAAACCCACCTTCAGCAAGAACCGATGTGTCACAGTCCTATTCCAGGGATTTTTATATCTCTGCTTTTACCTCGCGTTTGTCCTGCTCACCTTTGCACAAGGAGCTGGGTGCTGGCTCTTTCCTTTCCCTGTGTATTTAAAGCTGCTCCTGGCTCGGTGTGAGGTTTTTAGTGCTCCATGTGCTGCAGAGCCCAGCGCTGGTGCCTTGTTCAGCTGGGCTGAACCTCCCTGCAGTGCCAGCCCATCTCCAGTGTGGAGCTGAGGGGTTTGCAGTGAGCTGCTCCCTGCCTGGCAGCGCCAGCTCCAGCCCAGTTTGTCTGACAGATGCAGTGGAGCAACTCTCTCTCTCTCCCTCAGCCTCAGGCACAATGAGTCTCCTGCTCTAATTTCATTGTGTTTAGCCACCGCACAAACTCTAAAGCTCCCTGAAATGGGAAGGAAGTAATGTTTAAATTATACATGAGTGAACTGATTTAGTCAGCCTGAAGTTTTGAGTTCCGTCCTTATAAATCCAGGGCTGGAGCTATCAGTCTGTGCATCCATCCGTCTGCCCGCTGAAGATTGGATTAGCAGGAGCACAAATGCAGATCCAGGACTGTAAAAGCTTTGGCTTAAAGCAGAGCAAACCATGTGGGGCAGCTGCTGCTGCCACAGGGAACGTGGTGTGTTTGCCTGGGGTTATCTTGTCTGGTAGTCTGCCCTCGGTCATTGCTGCAGGGTCTCTTCCTTCCCATCCCTGGAAATACTAAAAGAAGGTGTGGATGTGACACCCGAGGACATGGTTTAGTTGTCAGTGTGGTGGGTTGATGGCTGGAATAGATCTTGGAGATTTTATCCAACCTTAATGATTCTGTGGTTCTAAAACTCGGTGTTTTGATAATGTCTATCCACTCCTGACTGGGAAGGGATTCAGACTGCTCCCCTGTCTGCCTCCTGCTCCTAATGAAGGGCTTTAGCTTCCTGTGGAAGGGATTTGCAGAGCATGTGAAATGCTGGTTCAATTCTCTGGTCACTTCCTACGGGCACGGGCGCTGTGCTCCTTGGGGAGCCCAGGGCCGGAAAGTCGTAACTGCGCTCACTGATGGCCTGGAGATCCCTTTTGCAGATGTTCCACCCGGGTCTCTCCTTCCACCTCTACTGAAATGAACAATCAAGCTGCAGTGCTGCCCTGCCTGGCCGAGGCCCAGCGGCAAACTCTCCTCCTTGACCCACAAACAGGATGCTGGATTTTTGTAAGGGGCTGCAGTGCTTTGTGTGGTGGGGATCTGCTGGCAGGGATCTGCTGATCGTCACGCTGCATCCTCAGGGATGTGCTCTGTGAGCAAACACAGCGCTGCCCTTGGTCCTTGGATGTGGCACCCAGCAAGTCTGAAACGTCTGCAGAGACATAAACAGAAAGGGGGAGAAGTCACGATTCTCTCCCTATTTGTTTGACCTAAATACACTGAAGCAACTGTACCCCCATGAAAGAGATAATTTCCTGATGCTGGAGAGCTTAACATCTGTTTCCTCCCATTTTTTTTCGGTGGTAGAACATGGTAACGGAAGAACTGGCGGGGCTTTCTTTCCTCTTTTTCTTTTGTATAGCAAGAGGCGCTGCATGCTTGGGCTAAATGCGCTCTCGGAGAGCAGACAGGTTTCTCTCAAGGGTTATATGATCATTTGTTCTCTATTTTCTCTCCTTCCTGCCTCCCCCCACCCCTCCTGGAGAGGAGCGGATACAGCGAAGCCCAGGCAGGACTTCCTTAGCTCAGCCATGCCTTCTGGCAGGCTGCGCCTCGTGCCCTCTCCCCATCACCCCCCTCCCCCGAGAAACAATGGCCAAAGGCTCCTTCTTGTTTGTTATTTTGGATCCTGCAGAGGAAGAGGCGAGTGGAAGATCGTGTCCCTGGGGGCCCGTGGTGCATTCCAGCCCCAGTGCATGTCGGCTCTCTGGAGCCTCTCTCTCCAGCCCGGTGCTGCTGGGGGGACACGGGGCTTGGCAGCAAACGTGCCTCTGCTGGGAGGTCAGAGAGGGGGATGGAGAGCCTTGGAGGGGTGTCCACACTGAGCACAAATCCCGTCCTTGGAACGTCCAGCGCAGCGCAGGTTGTCACAGTGCCGGGGAGAGCCGACTGTTCTGACATCCTTTGAGCCCCTCAGCTTCTCCTCTGCACGTGGGGTGCAGTGAGCCTCACACCCTCTCTACCTCTGCCTCCAAAACCCTCCAGGATGACCTCGGGTCTGTCCAGGTGTGTTGAGCCAGCAGCTCTGTGGTGGAGAGCGTGTTTCTGGCACGTGATCCTGTCTAGGCTGCCCCAAAGGCAACCCCACCACCAATTTCCTCTTTGTTCCCTTCAAAGGTTTATTGTTTCTCAGGGCCCCAGTCAAAATAGTTCTTTCGGGTCACCTGATAGAAGGGATTTACCATTTGCCTGGAACATGCATGCTCCAGGATCCCACACCACCAAGGGACCCTGGAATCACAGAATGGTTTAGTTTAGAAGGAACCTTTGAAATAATTTTGTTCCACCCTCTGCCATGGGCAGGGACACCTTCCATCAGATTGCTCCAAGCCCAGTCCAGCTCAGCATTGGAAATTGCCAGGGATCAAGGGAAATTCCAGGGATCAAGCAGCCACAGCTGCTCTGGGCAGCCTCTGCCTGTGCCCTCCTCGTGCTTCAGAGCACTAAATATATTTTTTAAAAAGTTACTTCTGCTTGTTGCCCAAAACCTGCAGTGATTTGAAGAAGATTTGAGGGATTGCGTGGTGCCTGCCTGGCAAACAGCCTGAACTGTGTGCTGTTAAATGAGCAGTTTCTCTCCATCACTGGGATCTCTTGAGAAAACTCAGCCTGGATCAGACCTTTCCTAATCGATGCTTCCTTTCTAGCAGGTCTTGCTTCCTTGCTGCTTTTGGACCTGGTGTCGTGGTTTAACCTGGTTTAACAACCTGGTTTTGGTTTTCTTGTGGATAACTTGTGTAGGGCAGCTCAGCAGCAGGAGGTTGCCCATGGAGAGTGTCACCCCCTGAGGGGTGGCTTGGGACAGCCCTGACTGCTTGGGCTTGATTCAGTGTCCTTTAAATCTGTGAGAACTGTCAGCTTCAGTGGGTGTTCCCTGGGCCCGTGCTGTTATTTCTCCTGGCTGTTTGCTGAATCACACTGAAAAGGAGCAAAATTGCTCTTACTCCCACCTGTATCGTGCAGGAAGAGCCTGTTGCCAAGGGGATGTTGTGCAATCACGAGTGACATACAGAGCACCTATTTCGTTCTTAGAGATTGGAATAACACAAAAAAATATGGAAAGAATTTAGAGGGGGAATTGTGGCTGTAGATGCAGATGTTTGTGTAACACACCTGGTGCCCTTGGCTGGGGATTTTATTAATCTCAGTTTATTCATCCCCCTCAGTGAGCTGGAAAAGGAAAGTGAGTTTTCAGAATGAAGGGCTGCTGCTTTTGTGACGAGAAGAGCAGGGCAAGGCAGGGACCCACACAGCCCCTGTACACTGGAGCTGTTGGCAGGGTTTGCTTGATAGCTGGAGTTTTATAAAACCCTCTTCCCCTCCAGGTGAGGTTCTGTGTGTTGTGGAGAGCCAACACACGAGCCTTTGGTCTCCAAACCTGGCTGAGCCACCTTCCTTAGGCTCAGGTAATCTGAGGGCAGTGGAAGAGGCAGAAGGTAATTGAGTTTTCTATGGTTAAAGCCCTGCTTTGAGTGACGGTAGTCCCAGCTCAGCTGCTGGGTGGTAACTTGCTAGGACTTGACATCTGCAACTGCGGCTCAAGGAGGGGAAAAACAAACATGTGGTTGACAAGTGGTGTAGTTTTCTGACTAATAGCTGTTCCCAGCGTGTTGCTTCAAAACCTCTTTCCCCTGCACCTCAGAAAGGTGGGCAGTGGTTCATCAGGCACTCTCAGGGCTGCACTCCTCCATACACAAACTTTATTTTGTCATGTTTGGCCTCAATGCCCCCAAGGCCATGTGGTTTGGCTGGTGAAGCCTCCTTTGCCCTGCTGGGCTGGTGGCAAGCACAGGTTTTCCCCGAGCAGCTGCTGCAGGTGTTGGCACAGTGGCAGATGAGCAGCTCCAGCAGGCAGTGGAGTGTAGCAGATTTTAGCTCCTGTGCTCCAGGGAGGACAGGGAAGCTGGCTGGAGTTTGCCTCGGTGGTGGGAGGCTTTGCTCTGGGTGAGGCAGTGCCAGTCCTGGGCTGGAGCTGGCTCAGGGGCAGTGCTGGGGCTGGTGGGCACTGAGGAACCTGTGCTGGGAGCTGGCTCCTGCCAAGGTCAGCTTGTGGTTTCAGTGTGTGCAGTCCTGCAGCTGTGACTGGGGGGAGTTCAAACACCCACAAGGTGGCTCTGAAGATGAGGAGATGTTCAGGTGAGGCTGTGGTGGGAGATGGAGAGGAGGAACCAAACGCTGGTCACAGAATAGGTCTCCTCTCTGCTTAGAGTGCTCGGGTCTGGCTTCATGGTGGCAGCTCTAATTTACATCAACTTTAAAGCTGCTTAGGAAAAAATAATACAACCCCCCCACATTTAGTATTAAAGCCACCCATGTGCCCTGTGATTCTGGATTCTGTTGCTTCTCAGGGGAGGGCTGTGCAGGATCTGTCACTTATTTTGCCTGCTACATGAGGAACAGCCTGTCTCCTCCGTGCTAGCATCCCTCCAAAGACTTCACAGGCAAGCCTCTTCCCTTTGAGTCTTCCTCCCTCATGCAGGATCCACCCAGCCAAAAACAATAAAACATTAAACTGGAAAGAGAAAACAAACAAAAAAAGAGAGCCATTTGTGATTTCTGTCTTTTGCTGCCAGTTGGCTGCACGACTTGAAACGACTGAAGTTCTTTTTTTTCCCCCCTGCTCCTTCCAACCCATCCCAATGTGTTAGTCTTTAAGCTGCAGCAGGAATGTCTGGGAATAACTCACATCCCAAAGCGACAGCCTGAGAAATGAGGAGCTGGTCTCCTCCTTGGGCACCAGATGGAGGAACTGTCCTGCTCAACCCTTGATTTTTTGGGAACAAAAAGCTTCTGTGGTCTCTGCAGGGCCCCACGACAACGCAGCTCCCACATGAATTTCCACTACAGGGTTTAAATGGAGGCAGGTGGTGCTGAGGCCCCAAAAGTGCCTGGGGAAGGAGGTTCTCTCTTAAAACCTCCACGGTGGTGGGTACAAGAGGCTGAGTAAAGAGGTGGCTAAAGCAGATTTGGCTGGGAAAGCTCTGGGGTGTAACTGGGGGTACCCACTGTGGAGCTGTGACTGCACGGGGTGTGTTTGGCAGTGTGTGGCTGGGCTGGGGAACTGCAGGACGTATTGTGCAGGAGACATTTAGAGTGTGTCATTGTAGGGCGTGTTTGGCTGCGTCCAGTGATGCTGTGTCACTGTGGGGTGCATTTGGCAGGGCGCATTTAGGATGTGCAACTGTGGGTTGTATTTGGCTGTGTTAATTCAGGATGTGTAACCTAGTGGGGTGTATTTGGCAGGGCACATTTAGGCTGTGTCACTGTGGGGTGTATTTGGCAGTACACATTTAGGCTGTGTCACTATAAGGTGTATTTGGCAGTACACATTTAGGCTGTGTCACTGTGGGGTGTATTCAGCAGGGCACATTTAGGCTGTGTCACTATAAGGTGTATTCAGCAGTACACATTTAGGCTGTGTCACTGTGGGGTGTATTCAGCAGTGCACATTTAGGCTGTGTCACTGTGGGGTGTATTCAGCAGTGCACATTTAGGCTGTGTCACTGTGGGGTGTATTTGGCAGTACACATTTAGGCTGTGTGGGGTGTATTTGGCAGTACACATTTAGGCTGTGTCACTGTGGGGTGTATTTGGCAGTACACATTTAGGCTGTCTGGGGTGTATTTGGCAGTACACATTCAGGCTGTGTCACCGTGGGGCGTGTTGGGCACAGCTGTTGTCACCAGTGGCTCCAGCACAGCCCAGAGCGGGGCCAGCCGTACCTCTGGCAGCACCTCACATGGTTAACAAAGGGCAGAAATGGCCAGGACCAGTGACAGGGGGATAGAAACAGGTGAGAAGCAGCTCTGTGGGGCCTGAGGTTGGTGGAGATGGTGAGGGTGAGGTGGTGGAACGGGGGATGATCCCTGCAGGACGTGCGGCCTGTGCAGGCCCCAGGCTGGAGCAGGTCCTCCTGATGGGAACGGGACCTGTGATGGCTCCATGAGGCAGGGATGGCACCTCTGGAGGCTCCACACCAGAGCAGGGGGATGTTCCTGGTAGGAATTACAGCCTGTGGAGCTCGGCAAGAATTGTAACCAGTGCAGGCCCCAGGCTGGAGCAGGTCCTCCTGATGGGAACGGGACCTGTGGTGGCTCCATGAGGCAGGGATGGCACCTCTGATGGCTCCACCAGGCAGGGATGGCACCTCTGATGGCTCGACACCAGAGCAGGGGATGTTCCTGGTAGGAATTACAGCCTGTGGAGCTTGGCAAGAATTGTAACCAGCGCAGGCCCCAGGCAGGAGCAGGTCCTCCTGAGGGGAACAGTGGCCTGTGAAGGCCCCACGAGAGCCTGGGACAAGTATGACAAGGAAGGACAACTATTATGTCCCAGCCAGCCCTCTCCCAGTGCCCAATCCTTCTGCACCCCTTGGTGCGAGGTAGATCCCTCCAAAGATGGGGAAGTTGAGCCATGGTGGGAGGGGGTAAGACATTAGTGTTAATTTTGTGTCTTATTATGCAGACCAGCTGGTGGCAAATCAAATTGATCGTGATTGGAAAGGGGTCGCTGCATTTTTATATCAGCCCATCAGCCTTTTCATCTTATTTCCCCCCTTGCCTTGGGCAGCACAGTGAGTGGACATCTGGCAGCCCACCACAGCAGCAAACACTCATTTCTGCTACCCTAAGCACAGCTGGTGCCAAAAAGGCTTGGCACAACCACTGTGGCAGGGCTCATGGAGAGCCAGATGACTGTTGTCCATAAAAAAGAAGGATGCTGGTTGTTTCTCTTGGCTGTGCTCTGCTTTTGTGGTGCCTCTGCCATCCATGGGTTATCCTTTATTGGTGGCAAGGTAGAAACAGACTCATGCAAAGGTCATGAGATGCCCAGGGCATAGCTGCTCCATTAATAACCTTAGTTTTAATAGCAGTAGCAAGTTTAAATGTTTTTAATAGATATGGGGACTGTTCATGGTGCTGGTGTGGCTCTCCTGCTGCATGGGGGAAAGTGGAGAGTTTCTCCATAGTCAAACCCATATCTTGGGGGCTCACTGTTTCTTCCTTCTTCCTCCTAAGAGCAGGATTGCAAATTGAGGGAATTTAACCCCGTTGAGTCTGGCATGTAGTTCTAGACAGCAAACCCAGGACCAGCAGATCCAGCCCCATGAAGCTGTAATATTGAGACAGGGCAGATGTATTCCAGTGGAAGGGAAGCTTTAGGAGCTGAGCAGGCGTTCAGCTGTGTTCCTACAGCTGGTTCAGAGTGGTTTCCATTGCTGCTCTGGATGGGGGAACTGCGTTTTTAATCCCGTCCACTGGAACTCACTTGAGGGGAACGTGTTTTTTGTAGCATTGACTGGTGGCCAAGCAGCTTTCATTGAGCAGACCGGTGCCAGGAGGGATTCCCGTGCTGGTGCCATTGCTACTGTGTGAAAAACCTGGCTGGGATATTCCATGAGTTTTCTGATGTTGTGTTTTAGAGTTGCATTGCTTCCAGGAAAAGGCTCATCCTGACTTTTCTTTGAATGGCTGCCTGGAGAGGCAGAACTATTGGGAGCATGGTGCCAGTTTCTGGCAGACGGGGATGGTGGAGATGACAGTGACATGTGCTGCAGGGACACTCACTGGAATTTCCTCTCTCCTCTCTGCCGTGAACTTTGATGCATTTAGAGTCTCCGCAGCCTGCAAAACGAAGATGTGATTCATGGGATTCTGAGCATACTTTGTGGTAACTTTATTAGTGCAGGAAGTTTATTTGTGGTCACTAAATGTTCAGTCATTTAAATCAGATTTAAGTAGCTTTAAAATTTATATGGTTTGGAAGCAAAATTTCAGCCTCCCTGGAATCAGTGGGGAAAACCACCACAGCCACTGGGATTAAGGTTTGACTTGTGATGCGTCTTCTAAGAGCTTTCTGCTCCTAATTGCATTTCTTTGTTCTTTTCCCTTAAAGCCTTGTGAGGAAAGCAATCTGAGGACCATGCATCCGTGACTCCTGGAGCCAGCCTGTGAGCCAGGGCGATGGAAATTCTAGAGGGCCGCCAGCGTACGGCTTCCGTGAGCATTCCCAATGGATATGCCAACAGGATTTTCCAAGGAAACATGGAAGGAGGGAGCACTGATGCCTTGGAGGCCTGTGGTGCTGAGCACTGCCCCTCTGGCGACGCAGTCCCCAGCGAGCAGGAGGAAACAAACAGGTATAAGAAGACAACCAAGGGCAGCCGGATCTGGAACTTTGTCAGGCGAAGGAAAGGACTCTCTACGAATAAAGACAGGCCCCAGTCCATGATTCTGCTGGGAGTTGCCTCTGAGGTGTCAGAATTAAAAAAGCCATCCTTCATGGACAGGGTACGCTCGTCAAAAAAGGGAAGGTCCTCCAGGACACCCAAGAACGTGGATTCGAGAGCATCCAGAGTGCAGGATGCCTGTGACCCTGAGGAGGAGCTTCACTGCAGTGGGCAGAGAGCTGTGTACAGGGTGAAGAAGCTGGGTGATGGCCGGAGGCCCTCCCGCCACTCGTACGCGGGGTACATCGAGGATTTGGACTCTTCTTTTGAGGACATCGAGCTGAACATCAGCATTCCTGAACTTCCTGATGCCGCTGAAAGTAAATGTCTCAGGGATATCAGTGGCAGATTACACGGTGAGGATAATGATGGTCACTGCCACAGAACACCAGCCAGGAAGAGCGAGTCTTTGAATTTTGAACACGTTAAGAGTCCTGCAGTTACAGAAGGGGACAATCAAAAGAGGTGTGCTGTGCTCCCACAGGAGAGCAGGAGAGGAAGGAGCTCTGATGTCTGGAGCTATTTGAAAGGAATTTCATTAGCTAGCAAAGATAATTCAAAGCTCCCAGATCAAAGGGCCGAAACCAATTTCCAGAACTTAGAAAATACAACCGATCATTACGCTTCTTACTTCGACTTTGATACGAGATGTGAGGAGAATCTCAGCCAGCGAAAGAAATCAAACGGCGCCGCCAAAGCCACTCACTTTGGGGGTGTTGTGAGGTTCTTGACCAGCGTGGCTGAGGCAGCTCGGCGCCTGCGAGGCTCCTCCAGGGCCTTTTCCCCCGATGAGAAGAGGCCTCAGCGCAGTTTCCGGGGCCGCAGGCAGGATGTTGCCTCCCCCAAAGAGGGCTTGGTTGTCGAGAATGAGAGTGCCAAGGCTCTGTGCACGGTGGGAGCCTGTCTGCAGTCCCCGGATTCGGGCACCTGGGAGAACCTGAGCTTTGAGAGTTTAGCTGGGAAGGAGCCTGTGCAGCACTGCAGAGGCACAGCTGGGCTGAAAGGCCTTGGTTCCTCTGGCCTGGACAATGGCAACGACAGGCTTAATGACTCCTCACCTTCTCCCTTTGGGCCAGAACCATCCGTGTCCCAGCTGGCAGAGCTTGCAGATGGCCCTTTCACTGAGCTCAACAGCAAAGACCCCTCTGAGGATCTGGCTGAGCTTTCACAGATGACTCTGGCTGAACCGATTCAGGACTTGGGCATGACTCCAGAGGAGACCCAGGTCGTGGCCAGGGATCTGCCACCTTCTCACGATCTTCCTGTGACTAGTCTGGATACTGTGGACCTGGGCCGTTCTCCAGCTGCCAGTGGGGACTTTTCTGCAGAAACTGAAGTGCAGACCCACCTCCCACAGGCATCGCCAACTGAACTTGATTCTGGGGACGTGGCTGGTGCCCCAGTGGTTGCTAAAGACATGGATCTGTCTCCAGGAGTTGCTCAGGAGCTTTCAGAGACAGAACTGGATAATCAGGGCTTGAGAAATCCTGAGCTGCCTTTGCAGAACTTGTCTGGAGACGAGCTGGAGTTTCAAGACACTGGCAGTACCTTGGAGAAGGTTGTGGGCAGGGACCTGCCACCTTCTCTTGATCTTCCTGTCAATAATCTGGATGCTGCAGCTCTGGGCTGTTCTCCAGTTGCTGATGGTGCCTTTCCTGCAGTGACTGAGGCTCAGAGCCACCTTCCACAGACATCACTGCCTGAACATGATACTGAGGACATGGCTTGTGCCCCAGTGATTGCTAAAGACATAGATCCATCTCCAGCTGCGGCTCAGGAAACTTCAAGGACAGAACTGGATAATCAGGACTTGAGAAATCCTGAGCTGCCTTTGCAAGACTTGTCAGGAGGCGAGCTGGGGATTCAGGACTTGGGCAGTACTCCAGAGACATCACAGGTTGTGGGCAGGGATGTGCCACCTTCTCCTGATCTTCCTGTGAATCAGCTGGGTGCTGTGGACTTGGACCATTCCCCAGCTGCCAACGGTGCCTCCTCTGCAGCACAGGAGGCCCTGATCCACCTTCCCCAGGCAGCTGTGACTGAAGAGATCCAAGACACTGTCAGTACTCTGGAGAAGAGTCAGGTCATGGGCCAGGACCTGCCACCTTCTCCTGACATTCCCGAGAATATTCTGGATGCTGCAGACATGGGCTGTTCTGCAGTTGCCGACGTGGACTTCTCTGTCGTGACTTTTTTAAAGTGTTCCACAGTGAGGAGGCAGGGCTTGGAGCAGCCTGGTGGCCGCATTAAAAAGCGAGGCACCGCTTCATTTGTGGAACAAAACTCGGTGGAGGTCATGGACAGGGTGGATGAGTTTGAGTGCAGCACGGAGTGCAGGCCCTTCCAAGTGCATGTCTCGAGGATTGTCTCTTCTGGACGCCTCAAAAATGGGAAGGTAGGAGCAACTTTGTAAGGTTTGCAACAAGCACGCTGTTGTACATCTCAAAAAGCTGGTTTGCACTTGAAAGCGTTGTTTTTCATCCCTCGTTGGGATTTCCACCCGAGGAGGTTGTTCTGTGAATGGTGGCAGCAGACGCAGCTTTTAGATCAGTCTGAGCTCTTAAACCTCCAGAGCTGCTTCTCCTGTGACCCTTCTGTGTATCAGTGTCTCTTGAAGAGGATGTAGCAGTTCAGGTATTCCTAGAAACTACCGTTAGTATTTTTCCTCTCTGCATTTAGGTTCATTTGAAGCAGAAGCTCCTAAGAAGAGAGGTTTTAGCAAACTGAGAGTTTTTGAGTGTGCCATGGGCAAACAGAATTCAGCAGATGGATTTTACCTCTGTGTTTTCTTACCCAAAATAGTAGTAGGAGTGATGGGGTGGGTGAAGAATGAGAGGTGGGCAGTGCTAGTGGCTCCAGTCATGGCAGGATGTTCCTGTCTGGTACAAGCAAGTCTTTCAAAGCTCTTAAAATCCTCAAAACATTGAAGTGGACATTTTATTGTGGACTAGGTTCTGGGTGTTACAAATCTGTCTTGTCCAGTTTATTGCTATGAAACCTCAGCAGTCCTGTGGAGCCAGCGTGAAGCCCAGCTTTAGGGTTCTTTTGGGTACCTGCTGGTTAGCTGAGGCTGGAATGAGGACTTTTTCTTTTTTTCAAGGTGTCAGGTAGAAAAATTAGGTTGATTTGTGAAGAAACTTTCTCTTTTCCTTTTGGATTTGAAGAGACTAGAGATATTCCAGAGGTGGTGACACTGTTGCCTGTTGGAAAAGGGATCACAGTAACTTCTGAGCCAAGAGGGGAAGTGTTTGAAAATTGGCAGCAGATTAGAAATGCTGGGGGGAAAAAAATCTGAACTTCTGACTCGCAGCTAAAACAGGCAACAGTATTGTTAGTTATTCCTGGTTTTGTTTTTCTGCTCTGTTTTGTGTAAAGCAAAGAGTTACAGAAGCTCTCTGTGTAATCCCATCACTCCAGAGGAACGAGTGGTGGCTGGTCACTTCTTGGGGTTTCTGGAAGAAACATTTTTAGGAAGAGCTTGAGAGGGCTGTGGTTTGCTATCCCTTCACAGGGACCAAGCTGAAAGTATTCTGGGCAGGAGCAAGATGAGAGAGGCACGAAAGGATGGAGTGGAGCAGAGGGAAATAGCAGCACTCCTGTCCCAGAGCAGGCACATCTCTGCTGGGAGGGCAGGGGCTGCCTGCCCTGTCTGATCCCAGCGCCTTCCCAGCTCAGCTGTTGCAGCTTACTGACATGACCAAGAAAAAATATGGTGCTGGAGATAAGTGGGCAGGAAACCTCCCCCGAGTTCCCGTGGAGCGTGATGATAGCACACGACCTCTGGGCTGGCTGTGGCAGGGAGGGCTGGCTGCGGCAGGGAGGGCTGGCTGCCTGCGGGCCCGGGGCTGCAGCAGGGTGGGAGGGGAAGCAGACAGCCCCACCTGGGCTGGGGACACCTCCTGCAGCCCAGGAACTCCCGCTGCAGCTGGGGAAATGCACAGCCAGCTGGTGGTGGCACCAAACCCAGAGGAAAGGGAGGCTGAAGGAGGGATCTCCTGGACAGGAACAGCCCTGGAGCGTCTGCCAGCAGCAACAAATGACCTGAGATACCCCAGGGATTCACTCGCCTATCTCCCATCAGGGAGCGGCACTCGGAAACACTTCACCAAAAATAAACATGGCAGAGGAGTAACTTCAGCCTGAGCCTGACAGTAGCAGCAAACTCCAGCCTCTTATTGTTTTAGGGCTCAATCCATCTCTTTGCTGGCACCTGCTCCTCAGGACAGTTGCTGGCCCTGCTGCCTCCACTCCGGGCTGCTCTGATTAACTGCAGGATTTGTATGTCAAGGGAAGTGCTCAACCACAGGCAGGGAGGAGGTGCTGCCAGGATGGGGTGGCTTGGCCAGGCCAGCTGCTCTCAGTAAGTTTCCCAGCAGTTTTACAGTGTGTGAGCAGAGAGTAGGGCAGAAAGCATTTCCCAAACCACTTAAACATCGCCCCCAAAAAACCATAAAAGTGCCTGTTCCCACTGAGGCTCCTGTGAGAAACTGAGGCTGGTGTAGCACAAGGGATGCTGGAGTGGGATTTAGGGGATCTGTGCATTGGTTCTGTCAGTAAGTAAATCTGTTTAGTTGTATCTGCAATTAATGCCCCTAATTTTTGCTTTCCTGGTCTTGCCTTTTAAAATTCTAATGTCTTTGGGCAGGAGCTGAGTGATATTATGGGCAAGTAATTGGGTAAGATTTGATCCTAGTGCTTTAAAAGAAATAGCATTGCAGCAGCATTTAATAAAAGCAGATGCAGAAAAGCAGAAAAGCACACCCCTGATCGTTGCTTTCTAACCCCATCCCAAATTCTCATCTGTTCTGGGAGCTTGTGAAACAGTGGAGATAAAATGTTTTGAAGAATTGGAAGAACAGTAAAGGTCAAAAACAAATTGTTCTGGATCACAGTGCCATCCTTATTCTGAGATATGAGAAATGGAGTGAGTGATGACATGGAGGTTTCACTAGTTTTTGGACAGTTTCCATTTTTCATGTCTCCACTGAAGTGAATTATTCTCCTCCAACCTCTAAAAACACCACAGCACCCCAACAGGGAAACTGCTGCTGCAGAAGTCAGGCATAGCTCCAGGAGTTGTCTTTGAGCATTTCCAGTAGCCCGAGGTGATGTTTAGATGGAAAGCAGCTTTGATGCCGTGTATTTTGCATTTCCAGCCTTCCGTCAGGATTCCCAAACTGGCTGGTGTGTCCATGGACAGGTTTGTGGGTGATTTGATACCTCCTTTGGAGGGACACGAGGAAAGCTGGCAAAATAGGCATCTGAATTAATATTTCTAGTATCAGTTTGGAGCTTTTAGGACCCAGAAACAAGTGTCAGGTGTATTTCTGGCAGAGAGATCTGCCATAGGGTGGGATACTCGTCCCAGGAGCATCTCGGAGTCTCTGGGCTCGCGTTGGTGTCACCGTCGCAGTGAAGAGCAGAGGGCTTTCACCGCAGCCTTTCTGTGCCCTCTGCTGGCTTCTTTGGGAAATAAGAGGTTATTCTGGTGAGACGGAAAGCCTCATCTTTTTCCTCGGGGTTCGCAATTTTATCTCCAAAGGGTTTGCATGCTTCAGCCTGCTTCTGGCTGTTGTGGCTGCGCAGAAACCCCAATTGGGCTTGTGAGGGTGTTCTCTGGGGGAATTAGGATTGCCAGAAGTGTGAAAATGAGATTTCTACAGGCTTGTCAGCCTTGGCAAAAGCTGTGTGTCCATAAGATGAGGTGCCCAGCCGAGGGGATGCTGTGCTTGGTTTCAGGGCTCTGTAAGGGACCGTGTGCTCAGACTCCTGCATCACTGCAGATGTTTCCCCAGAGCAGCTGTTGAGGTTGTTCCTCTGAGTCCTGGACTCGGGATCCAGACTGTCCCAGTGCCACAAAGGCTGTCCCTGGAGCAGGGTGTGCTGCTGCTCCGAGTGGCCCACGTGGATGTGGGTGCTGTCAGGGCACGAGGAGGTTTTTGGGATCTGCTCCATGGGGGAAAGCGGGAGCCTCTCCCTGCGGTGGGTCCGACTGGAAGCACAGGATTACTGATTTGCCTGAGTGTGCACACACCAGGGGACGGGTTTGCAGCTCTGCCTGATAGCTGGGGCACAGCTCAGATCCTCCCACAGCTTTGGGCTTTGGCTTTAGTGCACCTCCAAGTGCCTTTCCACAGGAGCAGGATCCAGCAGAGTTCCCTTTTCTGTGTTTGCTGAGAAATTGCAGGTGATGCCCACAGTGAATTTTAGCTTGAGATTGGTTTATTGTGGGAGCAGCTGCAGAGATGGGATTGCTGAGTGGATTTATCCCTTCCCCCCCACTGCTCAATGTCACTGACCAGGATGTGGTACCTGTGAGAGTTGATCTTCAGAGCTTTCTTCATCTCCTGGTTATTCAGCTCCTGGGTTGTGTCTCAGCCTGCTGTAACAAAAGACTTTATAGTCCTTCCAAATTAGGAAATAGTACTTTACTTTCTAAATCCTGCTGTTGCCAAAGGAGTGCTGTATTCCTGTCTGCAGCAAGGTGCAATTTACTTGCAGAACGAAGATTTTGGGTATTTGTGGCTTTTAATATGGTTGTGTCTGACAATCATTTTATTTTTAGAGGAGACAAAACCTCTAAAGCCTATCTGCAAGCTGTTCAGATTGTTGTAGTCATAATAACCAGGAGGTGCTAGCAAAATCCTTGAATTAAAGCCTATATTTAGTGCTATCTATAGTGGGGTAGGGTTTTTTGGGAAACGTATTTTTAACATCATCAGGGAAAGGCAGGTTGAGTTTGCAGAGCTGATAGGCTTTGCATGTATATAGAACCAGCCATGGAACACGTGGATAATGCAGATTCCCATGTGTTTTCTTTAAACACATGGTGTGTCTTTCCTTTTCCCTTTCCTACCTCAAAAGTTAAAACAGGGTCTCAGCACAGGGATGGGAAGGGGAACCTCTGGGCCTTATGCTAAAAGGGCTCTGTGTCCAAAATTCCCTGGATGGAAGGTTTTCTTTGGATTTTACCTCCTCTCAGCTGTTTTGCAGCCAAGAGAATTGTGCTGGTTCACTGGGTATGATGCTGGTGCTGGGAGATGGAGCCTTAATTCATCCACAGCTTTCCTATGGGGTAATTACAGCCTGTCTGCTTTGTTCTCCATCTGTAAATGAAAATAACAGCACATCAGAGAAAATGAGCTGCTGGAGTCTCGAGGATGGACCCACCAAACCATCCCAGGCACCCAGTTATTAGCAGGTTCCTGGAAGTGTGACAGATGTGTCTGTGATTGAGCCTAGAAACCTCCCAGAGAGGAACAGCTCCTGTTTGCTTACCCTGACCTTTGTCAAATGATTTTTCTCCTGATTTCTTGACTCGATTATACACAAGACTTCCACGGTGTCACATGTCACAGAGAATAAAATGAAAAGTAGGAGTTTGAATTGTGATGTTTTAAAAAGAACATTCCATTCTGCAAAATGTCACGGTACAGTTGTCATTTTCAGGAGCTTTTCCTCCTGGAATAGAATAATAAAAGTTAGAGTGAGGAAAACGCCAACATTTTTCTCCACTTACCTGTAAATGCCAATTCTTTGGATTAGTGTTACCAAGCATTAAGGTATAACTGAAGTATTTGACCATTTTATGGGTGCCTCAACCCCAACTCTTCAATTCAAGTAATAAATATTTTGTAGGCTGTAGATGCAAGGACAGAAATATCTGGTTAGCTGTTGTTATCAGTGAGCTGCCAACCCGTTTGGCTGCTCTTTGCTGTCCCTTGGAAGCAGCCAGCTCTTGCTGGTGCAGGGTCCTCAACACCAGCTAATTCCTTCCCTGTGTGTGCTCCTGCTGGGACTTGGGAATGGGGGAGCAGCCTCACCCCCAAAATGTGTAGCAGCAAGTGGGTCTCCATCAGAAGTTCCTGGGACACTCAGTGCCACTGGAAGTGTTGGTGTTATAAATGATAAGAAGCCAATTCAAAATAACAGAATTTATTTAGCAAATTTCAAAAAAACCAATTAAAAGCCATGATAAAATTGGACGACATCGATGGAATGCTGGGTGGGCAGAGTGACAGTGACAACGGCACCGTCCCACCTCAGCCACGCCACTGGGTCTCGGCATTAAGTTTTTATACAGTTTATTCGCCCTGAGGCTAAGTCCATTGAAAGTCCAAATATTCATGTATCTCTTTATTTCCAAGCGAGGTCTTGAAAGGGGTTCCTGTAAGTATGAAAAGACGTTGATCGTCTTTGGGGTGCTGATTTGATCATCCTCCGGATCCCCTATCAAGATTGATATCAGATGTCGAGCAGCTGTGAAGTGGAGGCCCATCATTGATGAATGGGCCATCTTTCAAATGTTGTGGTTTTGCAGCTTGCACCACAGGTCTTGGAATCTCAGAGATGCCCTGGAGTAGCTTTTTAATAGAACAAATCTTTGATACACGGATTTATCCATTACATTTACCACATTGGGCTCAAAGCTGTACAAGGTCTGAGCCCCCTGCAACTGTGGGCTGCACAGCAGGGCCAGCACACACAGCAGGGCCAGCACACACAGCAGGGCCAGCACACACGGCAGGGCCAGCACACACAGCAGGGCCAGCACACACAGCAGGGCCAGCACACAGTGACCCTGCAGTCAGAAATGCACCGGCTGCAGATCGCAGCGAGCCGCGCTGCGCTGCCGTGGAAATCCTGTGTGGTGTTGTATCTCCTGTGGTTGCTTTGCCCGAGATTTCACTGCTGTTGGTAAAACCCTTCTGTGCCCCTTTCTCTTGGCAGGCAACATCCCATCCTCCCCAGGCGTCCCCACAAGCAGAACCCTTCAAGGCGCTGGTGGAGCGCTGCCGCTCGGAGCCGCTGTCGCAGAGCACCCCCATGGGGCTGGACCAGCTGGGAGGGCGCATGCAGCACCTGCTCCGCAGGCGTGGTGAGTGCTCTTCTCCCTGTTTTGGTGCTCTGGGTGACCCCCTGACAGCGGTCACAACATGGATTTTAGGCTGCAGGCAGTGTGGCTTGGAGCTGCTGTCGCAGAGCACTGCCATAGGGCTGGACCAGCTGGGAGGGCGCATGCAGCACCTGCTCCGCAGGCGTGGTGAGTGCTCTTCTCTCTGTTTTGGTGCTCTGGGTGGCTCCCTGACAGTGGTCACAACATGGATTTTAGGCTCCAGGCAGTGTGGCTTGGAGCTGCTGTCACAGAGCACTGCCATAGGGCTGGACCAGCTGGGAGGGCGCATGCAGCACCTACTCCGCAGGTGTGGTGAGTGCTCTTCTCCCTGTTTTGGTGCTCTGGGTGACCCCCTGACAGCGGTCACAACATGGATTTTAGGCTGCAGGCAGTGTGGCTCGAAGCCTGTAAGGAGCTTAGTGTTCTCTCAGTCTGGCCTGGGAAATCATAAGGAGGAATCCAAAACAGTCTTTGTAGATATCCTCCTCCTGACACCTGGTTGTGATGGAGGGTCACACTTGTGGCTGCTGTTAGGAGCATGAAAGGACAAGGCAGGCAGCAGGAGGTCAAGCAGGAAAGCTTCTACTTTCTTTTTCTGACTCTATAATATATACAATTTTACAGACAGGCCAAGATTGGCTACACAGGTGCCACCTCTTCGACCTCGTTGGTGAACATCACCATCAATCATCTTTCCCCTCCTAGAGAGGAGAAGTACATCAGCAAAGATAATTTTCTAAAAACACACATAGTTTACTTGAAGCTGCGTGAGAACAAAATGCAAACAGTGAAAAGCAGGCAAACTTGAGGCAACACCTGGTGTTTTTCTAACTTGTTAAGAAAACGGTTGAGAGCTGTTGCTCCACTCACACTGATTGTACCGAGACACTGTATAAAAGGGTCTGTCTTTCAGTAAATCTTTGCTGTAAGCCCTCTGAAGAGCCAGAGTTCTTTGTATTGTTAATTGAGCTGTCCCAAATTGTAACGGTAGTCACCCATGCTGCAGAGCCAGCCAAGGGCAGCAGGGGTGGAAAAGTCAGCATTGTGGTTTCCATCTGTGCTGGTTACATCCCTGACACCAGGTGAGGGAGCTCTGAGAGCCTCATGCTGAGGAGTTTCTTGCTGGCTAATAGGATCTTCTTGTGTACAGTGTGTTTATGAAATAAAGCTGTTTTCTCTCTTTAATGTCTCTGAACACAGTCTCTATAATCTGGTTACGAGAGGATGAACAGGGCTAGACACGTGAGATGTGAAAGCTGTTCAGCAGCTGCTGTGTGAGTTTATATTTGGTGGTTTTCTCTCGAATTCCTGTCCTCTAAGAATCCTCTGTGGTGAGTACTCACTCAGTACTCACCATTCGGAGGTGGTGAGTGATGATGTATACTGAGATCACAACTCAAGTCTGATGTTTGTTTGAAAACACAAGAAGTGAGGCTTTTTTTCCCTGTGTGCTTGGGTACTTTTTGTGATGAAGGAGGGAACCTCATGAGCCAAAGGCTGGGGCGACCTCTCTGCATTTGTCCTGCTCCCAGTGACACCAGGGAGAGCCCCATGGAATGTATTTGCTGGCAGGTAAATCAGCTGATGGCCAAAGAGGTGACATCATTTTTTGAACCTCCTAATTAAAAAGATGGATAATGAGGGAAAGGAAATGATTTCCTGAAGGGCCACTGCTGGCATGAAGAATCCTGTGATTCAATGATGGGCGAGCACGGAGGCGCTGCCAGATTGTGCTGGCATTGCTTGGAGCACTCCGGGGATCCGGGTGCCTGATGGATGGTGGCAGCACATCAGGGTTCAGAAGAACAGGGGAGGACAAGGCCAATTAGCTGCCTGTGCTGTTAATTGATGGCTCTGCTGCCGGGGTGCAGTGGTTCCCAGCACAGGGGGGTCTCACACCCGCTCAGAGCGAGCGTTCCCTGTTTGCACGCCGCTCCATCCATCGCCTCCATCGCCTCCTGCTGTAATCTGCAGCCTGGCTCTCCAAGAGTCTCCAAAGTGAAACGTGGGCTGCTAAAAATAGCAGCAGGCTGCCTGCATCAGCATTGAGGAAATAGGTCTCAGTGCAATCTCTCTCCCAGCAACGCTGGAAGAAAATCAGGATGGCCGCCCAGCCAGCCTGCAGCAGCATCCCAGCCCTGCTGCGCTCTGGCCAGGGCAGGGCACAGCCCCCACCTCTTTGGTTTGGGGGTCTCCACTCCCCCAGAGCCTGGAACCATTTATTCTGGGCTCAAACCCCTCAGGACTGACACAGTCTGAAACCTCTGCCTGGTTAGAGGTACGTCAGGAGATAGAAATAGAGCGTCGTGTGTCTTTTAGGGAAGGATTCCAGAATGTGGCTGTTTCCTGTAGATCCTTGCTCCATGCCTGGCATGAGGAGCCTCCAGGTGCTGAAAACACTTGTGGGGATGCATGTACCATGTATGTGCAGTGCCTGGATCACATGTACCTGTGGGGGCACCAGTGGTGCTCAGCTGTTTCCTTCCCTCCAGGCCAGGGGATGTGAAGAACCTGATGGAAGAAGGGATTAAAATCTAAGCTTGTCAAATGTGGGAGGGAAAACTCTAGTCTCGAACAGAATGGCAGCTTCACCCCAAAAAGACAGGGATAGGATGTGGAGCTGGAAATTTTGGCTGATTGGAAAAGTAGAGCTCATTTGCCTCTTTTTCACAAGCTGCTTTGTGCCTGTTAGTGCCATCTGCAGGGCCAGGTTGGGTCTGGTGTGAGTGCTCTGTCTGGTGTTTGGTCACTCAAAGCTAGAGCAGAACTGCATCTGTGAGGGATTGGCCTGAAACGCTGGGGGTGAGAACCAGCTTTCCTTAAAAAACCAGCTTTGATGGACTTACCCATTTCTGCTTTGTGCGTAAATTGGAGGAGCAGTTTCTTTTCCAAGGCCTGGCCTCCTGTGGACCACAGTGAGTGTGCAGCTGGGATTGCTGCAGGTGCTGCTGCTGGAGCAGTTGTGTCGCAGGGAGCTGCTGCCCTGTGCAGGTCCATGAGGGTCTCCTGCTCCTGGAGCTCCTGGCAGAGCATCCACACCCAGCTGGGCTGGCCCCACCTCGGCATGAGGCTCCCAGCTCTGCCTTTTTGTAGTATCCAAGCTGCACTATTTCCCTTGTATCCCAAGAGCACGGAATAAAGCACCTAAATATACTCCGTGCTCTCTTTTTCTAAAGGAGAGGTTGAATGAGTCTCTTGCAAACAATTTTGTTTCTTTCATTTAAAAGAACAGCCTCCGCCCCCAGCCTGAGCTAAAGCACAGCATTTATCTTTTGTCATTCCTTTTTTTTTTTTCCCTGTTCCCGTGGATTTTCTCCTGGCAGCTGAGAACGAGCAGGCTTCAAAGACCCTGAAGGTGCGCGGGAACTGCAGGAACGGTGGCCGTCGATGGAACCTCTTCAAGCCTGGAGCTGAGAAGCTGCAGATCAGTCGGGTAAGGAGCTGTGTGGAGCGTGCCTCTGCCTGCCTCAGGGCTGGGATTTGCCTGCTTTGGGCTTTGTGTTTATAACAATACACTTGACTAACAACATCCTCAGTCCCTGGGTCCTTCGGCCACAGATGGGGATTGATTATTTTTTTTGTTCGTTACTATATTGTAGCAATAAAAGCTTAGGTGCGTTGTCTTTGCCCCAAATCAGTGTCCCTTCAGTGTGCAGCAGAGGCTTTTGGACTGTCACTGGGCCTCCTGTGCCTGTGGCTGAGTGTTCCTTGCAGGTGGAGGGAACTGTGACGTTGCACATCGCCTTCAGATCTGCTCCATGGTTTTGATGGGTTTATTTTTTCTCCTTCCTTTTTTAGCCCTGTGTCCTTTGGGTTTGGTGCTGCTCCCAGCACCATCTCAGCAACAAATTCATGTCGCTGCTTCTTTCCCAAAGTGTTTTGCAAATATAGGCACAATCCACTTGGTTCTTTTTCTGTGAATGATGCTTCTAGTGGGGGAAGTAAAAGCTGTTGTGGACCCGGGGATGTTCATGTTTTTCTCTGGGCAAAATTCAGAAAAGATGGCAAAAATGGTATAATTTGTCTGATGTGTTTCCTTGCTTGGCTGGTGTGTTGGTATTTTTGCTGTGCCCCGTGTTTGAAGTCTGGAGGCCTTGGTTATTTCATGGTCTTGTTTTGGATTTGTAGTGCTCATGAGTCTGGTTTCACTGGTACCCAACAGCTCTGGATTGTCCCAAACCCCATGGATTTCCCAGCTGCAGTGTGATGCAGGCTGAGTTTTCTACTGAACATAGCAGAAGAGGTTTAGCCCTTGTTGTTGCTCCAGGGCACGGGAACAAAGGATGATCTGGGAGCCAGGAATTTCCCTGCTGGAGTGGAGAGGGGAACTGACCTTCTGTTGTGTCTCCGTGGCTCTTTCCCGCCCCACCACTGTCCTTCCTCACCAGACCTTTATTGTATTCCTTTCCCCTTTGATAGTTGATGAGCTGCCTTCCTGAAATGTGATTTCTGCGGGGGCCCTGGCCTCTGTGTGTGTTTTTCCATCACAGGAGCAGTAAGTTGGCAGTGAGTGATGCTGACTTCTCCATCCTCCTAGTGTTGGGTGTTGGTTTCCAGGGAACACGTGTTGGATTTTTGGTCACTTGTGACTTTCTGGAATTCCTTCTTGCATCACTTCTGTTCTCTTTGCTGAGTTTTTGTGGGCTGAGGTACAAAGGCAGAGGAAAGACAAGGAGCTCAGCTCCTTTTTCTCTTCCTTCCCTTTGGGTCTTACCTTGCTGCTGAGACATGAACTGCTTCTTTCAACTCAGGGAAGTTGTTCTGGTTTTAGACAGCTGAACAACTAAAGCTTTGAACAAAGTTTTCCTGCAAGATGAAATGATGCAGATCCAATAAAGCTGTTTGTCCTTGGGGCCAGCATAAAGGCAGGTGACTGCAGAGCAGTGAAATATCCTGTTGTGCAGTGTGCAAGCCCTGCCTTGGAAGGTCTCAGGTGTGTTATCCATTGGCTGTGTCCATGTTCGGGATCTGGTACTGACTAGTGCACGGATGTATTTGTCCTTAATTCATCACTTTAATTAATCACTTTATTAATCCTTTTAGAGGAGCTTTTGCAGCTTTTATAGCTGTCCTGGAGGCCCTCCTGGGAGCCAAGGTGCCGTTTGGACACAAAATTGCTCCTGTATTATCTGAGCGTCCTGATAAAGCCAGGCCTGTTTCAGATTGCAAACAGAGCCTGGATTGCCTCAGAGACCCTTAGAAAAGCTGTGGAAAACTGAAACTGCAGCAAACCAAACACCCTGCTGAAATCTGGGAAAGGTCAGCTAAGAAACTGCTTCTCCTGTGGTGGTGGCTGGGAAGGATGTGGAGCTGGAAAGGGAAGTGAGCTGCTCACGACCCCAGAGATCTGTGGGTGCTCTTTGGCTCAGACACAGCCCTGCCAAAGACCTGTGCACCACTGAGGCAGAGAACTGGGGTCTGGGGAGGCCTCTTCATAAAGCAGCTTGGTTTCAAATCACGGCAAACAGGCAGCTCTGAAACCTTTGCTGGGGTTTGTAAATCAGAGGTGCTGTGCAAGTGCTGCAGGAGCAGGATACTCACAATAGCAGTGCTGGAAAACTCATCTGTCACCTCTGCCCCGAGCTCAGTGAAGATCTGCAGGGCTGCAAATCACCTCTTGGCCAGAAAGAAGTTTTCTGCTCTGGCAAGATGTGTAAATTTAGGTGAGATTTGTGAGCATGGGTGTCTCTTTCATTGACAGCTGACACCAGTGAGGTGGCAGAGCAGTGCAGGAATCAGGGATTTATCCCTCCAAGCAAGAGTGTCTGAAGTCTGGGCACGAGCTGGAGAAGTTTTTTATGGAGTAGATGAGGTTATTGTTCCCACTTTGTAGATGGCAATAAGAAACTGAAGCATTGGTGATACAAGTGGAGCCACACAATATTTTTTTCCTATTTCTCTCCTAATTTGAGAAACAGGTAAAAATAAACAAGGTCAAACTTCTAAAGTTTTCAGTCTTTAATTTTTTTTTACCAGAGGACACTCTTCAGCCTGGAGAAAACTGTGTTGAAGCAGTTTATGTGCAGAGCAGTTTGGTTTAGCACTTAGGTCACTTGGAGCCTTTGCTTTTTATGGGAGCAGTTTGGCACAATCAAGGCCGACTTGCAGGAGACCTCCAGGTGCCCCCAGCTGCAGGATTTGCTGCAGCAGAGCTCAGAGTGCCCTGAAAGGCTGCCCTGACAGGACCCTCAGCATCTCTCCTGCCTCTGATTTCCCCTCAGGCAGGTGCTGCCAGCAGGGACGTGGCTGATCCTTGGGGCAAGGGGAGCTGTGAGTTTTTTCTGCAGCCCCAGAGCGGTGCTGGGAGGTGTTTTATAGTCTGGATGTCAGAAGCACAGGGTGACAGTCCTACCCTGACCCAAATCACTGGCCTCTGCTGCCCCTTGTCAGGGAACTTTTTTGCTTCTTGTTAGCTGCCCAGTCAAAATCATCTCAGCTTTTTCCAGACAGATGCTCTGGGGATGTGCTCCAGGAGGAATCACAGAATCACTGGCTTGGAAGAGACTTTTTAAGATCATCGAGTCCAGCCCATGCCTTAACACCTCAACTAAACCATGGCACTGAGTGCCACATCCAATCTTTTTTAAAGGAAGGGGGATTCAGCCCTTCCTAAAACGGGAAGTCTCCTCTCAGAGCGTGGATGTGTGTTAATTCTCTCTGTCTTACCTGAGAGATTTAATTTCCAGTCATTAAAGATGACTGCAGCCATCGCTGTTCTCTGCTCCTTCCCTCCCTTCCTGCCCTTTGTGCTTGTGTACAAGGGACTAAAACCCAAATTTATATGCTGGAGGAAGCCACTGTTAATTAGCTAGACTGGAAACTTTGCATGAGAGGAGCTTCTTTGACATCCCCTATACTAATAATAGGCAGGCCTGCTGTGCAGAGGTGTTGAATATTCACAGAACCCACCCCTCCCAGCCTGTCCTTTCTCCTCTGGAAGTCAGGAGCTCTTTCCAGAGGCTGGTGGGGGGTTGCCAGAGTGATGATGGTGGATGTGCCAGTCTGCAGCTCCCCAGAGCTAAATCCCCACTGGCTGTGTTGATGAGGAATAGGAAATTCAGGCAACGTGCAGCCTGCAGGAGAACAGAGTGAAGGGGAAGTTGATTTGGGTGGGAATGCTGCTTGATATTCAGGGCCAGCTCTCCTGCCTGCTATTTTTATCCTCTCACATAGTGCTGAGTGGGCACTTTGGGCAGAGGGGAGATTTTTTTTTTTTTCCCTTTGCCAAGTGTCCTGCCCCGTGTTCCTGTGCACTTGGGCAGGAAGGGGGGTTGTGCTGGGGCTGCAGCATCCTGGGATGTGATCACAGTCCTTTTGGAGCCCCTGTGTCCCTGGGAACAGGCTGGGGAAAAGCACAGTCCCGAGGCTTTCCTGGTGCTAATTAGTTTAAATATCAGTGTGCTGCTACAAGAGGTTTATGTGCAAGTATGGAGGGCTGCCAGGAAAACAAATCCTCGTTGAATCTCTCTTCCCTCATCTTAAACATTGAGTACTTCTGCTGGCAGGGTATGTCTGAGCTGTATATTTTGGGGAGGGCTGCTTTATAGCTTGATAAACCTATTATGTTGCTCTACTTAGCAGTGCTCTGAAGTCTTTATGGAGGGTTTTTTTGGGTTTTTTTTTATATTCAGCCATTTACAAATGTTTTTTGCAAGTTCTGAGAAACTCCTGTCTGTGTGCTGTTGCTCAAATAAATCAAATTTTGCTTGCTGATTGGAAGGGGAAGCAGGGGTTGAGGTTCAGCATGTTGCAGTGATCCAGCCCCATCTGTCTGCATGAGGAGTGCCCAGCCAGGGTCCCTGCAGCACTGCCACCTTTCCAGCCCCTGAGCTGTGTGTGATCTGCTGGGTCTGGGAGCTGGGCAGAGCTGAGTGTGAGCTCCAGGTCATCCCTGTCACATGAGAGGGCCCTGCTCTGGGTAACTCCCCAGGCACTGGCAGCACACTTTAGGAAGCCTGGGACTAGAAATGAGGGGTAGTTCCAAACTTACCGTGCTCTGGGTATTTCAAAAAACCATTCAGAAGTGGTTTTGTACAGAGCAGGGCTGAGGGGACAGAACCCTTGGGGACCCGGGTGTTGCTCCAGCAGTGCCATTACACAGGTGTCTGACACACAGGGCTTCAGTGACTCTGAGTCTTGCAGGAAGGAGAGGTTTGAAGTGACAAATGGTCACCTTTGAGTCGTGGGTTTACGTGCTGGGTTGCACAGGAGAGATTTGAAGTTGCAGACTTCTCAGCTCTTCAGCAGTTATGGGTGAGTCTATATTAAGAAGAATCTCAGCTTCCAGTCGGTGATGGTTTTTATAGTGCCATTGAACCTCGGGGTGTCTCTGTGCAGCTGCAGGTGGTAGGTTCTGCATCCTACATGGCATTAAATGTGTGTGCAATGGTGACTGTACATAATCACTTCCATAGTTCAAGTGGAGCTCTCAGCCTAACTTTAAATAGCACTTTGGAATGGCTCCTTTCTCCTATTGCTCAGTAGTTCCACCTTGATTGCTCTGCTTCAACTCATTACTCAGCTCTGTCACCGTGTTTCGCTCTGGGATATGGTTTATACAAAAGAAGCTTTAATGTAAACTCAATTTGTGTTGCATTGCTAAAACCTTAATGACATTTTGCTTGGCAGCAGTATAGACTCTGTGGTTTGCCCTTCCCCAGTGCACTATGTTCCCAATAAACTAAAGGCCGTGGTAGGTGTAGCATGAAAAATCCCTGAGTAAATATTGGAACAAATGCTTTTGTAGTGCTTCCTAAGCCCTGGCTGCGCTCGTGATTCAAGGCCACTGCCGTGTCACCAGTGTTTAGCTGAAAAGGAGCTAAATTTGGGAAGGACAGGCAAGAAACACGGGTCAGAGCTCCAAAATGTCTTCTGTAGCTGCTGAGATTCGATTCTGAGATGCATCAGGTTTGAGGTGCATCACAGAAGTGCTGCTGAAGCCACTCGAGGGGTGGATACACCCAGGAAGACACCAGGGGATGACAGGGAGGGGTTGTGTGGGGCTCCCTGCCCTCTGAGATGAGCTCTGGGTGCTTCACCAGCCTGACATGGCCAAGGGCAGCTCCCCTGGGATCCTGGAGAGGCAGGAGCATTGTCCTGCTCCTGTGAGCAGCTCTGTGATCCCACAGTGTGCAGAGCCCTGCTTTGGCTCTCTTGGTGTCCTGGAAGGAACATCTGGGACCATCCCCTTGGCTGCTCACCCCAAGCTGTTCAAATGGGATGATCCTCACACGGTTTTGAGGGTGTGTGTTCATAAACCCCGAATTCAGAGCAGCTGCCCACACTGCTGAGATGCTGAAAAACTGAGCCCACAGGGAAACTGCAGCTCCTCTGACTTTTGCTCTGCCCTTGGCATTCAGGAAGCTGAAGTGGATTTGGTAACAAGCTGTCCCTGGTACCAGAGGTGGGAATAAAGGGTCTAATTTTGTCCTGGTTTTGTCCTGCAGAATTATGGGGGTTTTCACACGTGAATTGAGCTGGGATATTGACCCAACACTGTGCTTGTACTTGGAGGAGTATGAAAGGGACAGGGTAAGAGGCTGCAGAGGGGACTTGGGTATTACATGAGTGCAGTCACATGGCCTGCAATGAGCTCCTTGATGGAGCAGGGAAAGCTTCATCTCTTAATGGACTGCACAGAATATAGAGAATAATGCCCTTAATAAATCTCTTTCACTCTCTAATATCTAGGGAAATACATTATCCTGTTGTCTAAAAACCTTGAGAGATCAGTCTTTTCTGAACAAGAACAGACATTTCATGGTAGCTGTGCTGTGATAGGATCAGGGATTGCACTGCTGTGCCACTGGAAAAGAGCTGGAACAACAACTGGCTGCTGTGCTGCTGTTCCCAGAGTAAAATCCCACTTGCCACCCAAGAGAGACTGGGCACCAGCACGTGCAGGGAGCATCCCCTGGGGAGTGGGAAGGCTTCAGGGATTGCACCACTGAGAAGCAGCACGGAGGTTGTGGCCAGTGGGAACCACTTTTGGAGGGCCTTTGGCCACTGGCCTTGCAGCACTCCTGCCCTCAGCACTGGGTTTAACTTGTGAGTGTGGAGGGCTGCTTGGGCACAGCTGCTTTCCCAGGGGAAGCTGCTTTTCCTGCAAATCTCTGCTCTTTGCCCCACCTTGCTGGCACTCCAGGTGCTGGTGTCCCGTGCTGGGCTGTCCCCAGGGAGGCTGTGTGTGATCTGGGGAGAGACAGGGAAGCAGAACAATTGCTGCTTCAAGCTGCTGCAAGCTGCAGCTGGGTTGGGATGCCCAGGAAGCACCTCCAAAAGGGCTGAGTCCCCGTGGGATGACTCCCTTTCCACTCCTCCTTGTGCAAGGACTTCACTTAAAAGCAGGGACAGCTCCACTGCTTTGTATGATGGGTCCTCCTTCGCTCTGTCTCTTGACACATTCCCAAAATCTGGGTTTAGTCTTCCTTGGAGAATCAAACATGCCCCACTGCAGTCAGGAAGGGATTTGTCTGTCTTTTAAAGGGGACTTGCTGTGCTCTGGGGGTACTTGGTGTGTCTGAGGTGCTCAGGTGTGGCAGTGGATGTGTCACATCAGTGTCACCGTAGTGCTGGGAGGGCACTGAGTTGAATGGTGAGCAGCAGAGTGCAAGCAGGGCCAAGCTTGCCTCACTGCAGTTGTCTGCCAGGCACCTGAACAGGCTGCAGTCAGGAGAGATCCTCCAGCAGGCAGGAAAACAAAGAGTCTGAGGGAAATGGAGGTGTTTGGGGCCGTGGCAGTGATGCCATGGGGTGCCCTGGCCGTGCCGTGTGCTCTGGAATGGCACAGGCAGCGCTGACAGCAGCTGTGCTGGGGGATTGCCTTTGCCCTGGCAGTGGGCACTGGGCTGTGTGTGCCACTGCTGGCTCCAGCACCTCTGGAGATCCCCTGGGACAGGCCTGGGCTGTTACTGGGAGGCCCCCACCCCACAGTGACCCCATGGAGTGGTGGAGACACTAAAGCAGAGCTCTGTGAACAGGTATTTTGTTGCCATCAGAGCTGCTGCACCGTGTGCTGGTGCCTGCTCTGTGATTCCCTGCTGGAGTACAGCACAGCACAACGCTCTCCTTCCAGTGCAGGGTCAGAAAGATGTTTCTGGACTCTCCTGCCATCCCTGGCCGCTCAGGGATTGGTGCAGGTGAGAAATTCCTTCCTAGAAATGAGGAGGGAAAGCTGTTCCCCATCCCAGCCTCTGGCCCTGCTCTTCCCTGTGGCTGTGCTTGGGCTGCTCGTGGTCTTGTGTGAGTTCCCCTCGTTAATCATGAACTTGGGACTCCACGTTCACCCTGGGGCTTCCCTGGAGCCAGTGAGAGTGGGGAGTGAAATACCTGCAGCCCTGTCCATGCTGGATGGAGGGGTGGGTGAGGGATGAGGAGGGGAGACAGTGAAGGGAGATGTCCAAGTGGAACTCAGCACTAATCCTGGCCAAATGTGGCCTTCTTGCTTGGGCAGCACCATCCTGGTGGGAAGGAAGAAGCTACTGCTTTCAAAACATCATGTGCTGAAACAAAAATGGCCAATTCCGCTGGCTCAGTTGGCTGTGCAGAGTAGGGCAGTGCTCATCCCACCTTGACAACGTTTTGCAGTGACAGAGTTCTTGTAGAAACGGATTTTGTCCCTCTTTTGTCAGGAGTGAGGACTTGGACAAGAAGAACCAGTGGCTGGTTCCTTCTGCATTTATTTCCATACATTCTTTATTTGAGCCATCTCTTTCTTTTCTAAGACATCTCACATTTTATTTTTAATACTGGACAAATACCAAATATTCCTCAAGAGAGATCTGTGATTGCAGCTCAGTTCTGACAGTTGAGAATAGTCCAACCGACGTATTTGCCTCATCTGAAATGCAGCTATTTTGAGCTGTGCTTTTGTTTTTAGCCATCAGTGATAAGTTTGCATTTCCTGCAGATGATATTTTGGGTTGATGTGAGTTGTTAAGGCCCCACTGTGTAAAGTGGTTTTCTTCCTGTGTGACTTTGGGCTTGTCATTTCTGGTTTGATACCCACATCCAAACCAGAAGCAGAATGAAATCCCCACATTGCAGCTGGTCACCACTAAATAATTTGTTTTACATCTTGCTGAAGCATTTTATAGGTGATGCTGCAGGAAGGCTTGTTTCCTGTTTGTTGGGGTTGTGTTTTTTTTTGGTCTTTTCCTTTATTTTGGATTTAAGATAAAGGCAAACTGAACTTTGCAGGCACTTCGTTGGGAATCAGACATTTCCCAGCTATTATTTTGCAAACTATTAGAGCGGCAGATCATGAGGTGGGAACCCAGTTATGCAAACAAAGCCACGTCACTCTGGGCCAAAAATAGCTTCAGTACATGTGCAGTAAGGTGGAAATGAAGGCCTTTGGTGTACACAGAGCAAACAGGAAGAGAGGCAAGAGGGCAAACTGCAGCTTTGTGTTTAGAGCCTCTCATATTTAGAGCAAAGTGTGTTTTCCAGAGACAAGTGGAGTGTTGCTGCTTGTCATTTCAGTGGGATAGGAGTTATTATAGGGGTTATTCTCTTCCTTACAGATAAAGGGGACTGAGGGTTTGAGAGGTGGCACTCTGGTGGTGGTAATTTTAACATCCAGGTCCCACACAGAGCATGAAGAAATCCGGAGTAAAGTTAAAAAATGTTCTCTTTCCTTCCTCTGCTCAGCCCATCTCCAGCACGGGAAAACGTGGTCCTTGCTGTGTTCCCCTGGGATTCTGAGAGAGCTCTGAGGGCTGGCTTCACATCTCCTGCAGAGATGCTGCCTGGGCTGAAGGCTTCATCTGCTTTCATTTCAGCTCATCCAGTACTGCAGTGCCCTAAATAATTTCGAGATCACCCCAGTGGCTGTTTGCTGTATACTCAGGGAGTTGCTGCCTGGGAGTTTTCGGGGTGTTTGCAGCAGGGCTGGGGGCTGGCTTCTTGAAAGTGCTGCAAGTTTAAATCTCCACCAGGCTTAAAGTAATCTTGTTTCTTCCTTCTGTACCCTGAGCACACCGAGCTCCCTTTGCAGTGATGTGGTTAATTGCAGTTTGTTATCGAGCTGTTAGGAGATTGTTTTGGGCCAAAGAGGAGATAAAGCAGGAGCTCAGCTATGGAGAATGCAGCTGTACGTGTGCAGATGTAGCTTCCATTGGATTAAAGCCTCCTTTGTGTGAAGACTTGCACTTTCTCATCCCACAGTACTTTTGCTGGGATGAGGTGGAAGGGGGCCGTAAAGTTGAGCAGAGGCTTGATGCCTTCTGTAATGGACAAAGTGATTCCCAGGCTCATTCCCTATTCCTCGCAGACAGTTTTTCTCTCAATTAGAAATCGTGTTCAAATTATCTCTGTATTCATCCAGAATTGCAAGTGCTTATCAGAACATCTTAATGGCTTCAGATGGGAGTTCTCTATTCCTGCTCCTCCTCTTTCCAAAGGTGTATATAAAGCTTTGCTCCTGCCAGAATTCCCAAACCCACATTTTTATTGCTCAGATCATCCCCCTCCAAGTTTTGTTACAGGTTTCAAGGTTTGCCTGGAGTGTTTTCCACGCAGGATTCCCGTGCATGTTGCTGCTTGGGTTGTGCCAGTGGAATGTTGCTGTATTCCAAAATAGCTGAACATCAGCATGCACAGCTACACGGAGAGGGGAGATTAGTGCTGATTTATTGGCCTGTCAATTAAAGAGGAGCACGAGGATTCTCACTGCGTGGCTGAGATGAAGTGTTGTGGTGGCAGCAAAAGATCAGCTTTCTTAAAACCTGACTGCTGGTTTCCTATACATTTATGTTTAATTAAAGTGTTCCTACATCCTGCACTCCTCAACATTAATTCGGAGATGTATTTTGAACCAGTGCCAGGGGAATACATTGTTATGGCATCCTCTTTCCACATCTATTAGCAGGAAGGGGATAATTGAGGAAATCTCACACAGATTTAATTGGGGACTGAGGGCAGGAGTGGGGAGGGGGAGAAACACGAGGCAGAAGTAGGTCAGAAGTTGGGTAACTCTGGCTTGGCACAGAGCAGGGAGCAGGGCTGCTGAGGCTTGGGGTGCCAGAGGAGCTGCTCCCATATGCCTTTATAACACCCTGCAGCTCTGGGCACCTCTGCTGGGTCCCAGGGGTGCTGATCCCCCAGGGACTTGTGCAGGATGGGTAAGGAGTGGGGGCTGAGAGCACGTCAGCCTGGCCTGGGGGCAGGATTCTGCAATTTTTAGCTCTGATCTGGAAGGGGGACATTTTGCTCCAGTTTGCCTGTGCCTGTGCCAAGGTGGGGAGCAGGGTCCTGTCAGGGAAGTGCCCAGGGGAGCAGGGTCCTGTCAGGGCTGAGCCCAGGGGAGCAGGGTCCTGTCAGGGAAGTGCCCAGGGGAGCAGGGTCCTGTCAGGGAAGTGCCCAGGGGAGCAGGGTCCTGTCAGGGCTGAGCCCAGGGGAGCAGGGTCCTGTCAGGGAAGTGCCCAGGGGAGCAGGGTCCTGTCAGGGAAGTGCCCAGGGGAGCAGGGTCCTGTCAGGGAAGTGCCCAGGGGAGCAGGGTCCTGTCAGGGCTGAGCCCAGGGGAGCAGGGTCCTGTCAGGGCTGAGCCCAGGGGAGCAGGGTCCTGTCAGGGACCTGAAAAACAGGCAAGCTGAACCTTAAGACATCAGTGGCACCACAGGAGCAGGCAGGGACTGGTCCCAGCAAGTTCCACGTGGACATGAGGAAGAAATTCTTCCCTGTGCAGGTGATAGAGCCCTGACTGTCCCGAGTGTTCCCCTCCCTGGGGGTATTCCAGTGCACTCCTGGCGCTGCTGCAGCAGGGAGTGGGGCCAGCTGCCCTCTGTGGTCCCTTCCAGCCTGACCCATGCTGGGACCCCACGAGGCAGATGCCCTTTGCCGTTATCCCCGTTACTGGAGCTGGGCTAATCCCATGCCTGGTGCCTTTTGCTGGCCTGGCCCTGTGGTTTTGCTCCAGGCTGGAAGCACAGCAGCCCACGGAGAGGTGTCCATGCTGTGTGTAGGGCTGGGCAAAGCTTGTGGCACCAGTTGGGGCTGTTGTTTTGAGCTTGTGCAAACAGCAAGAAGCAGCATTTGCCCTCAAGAGCCCACGCTGCAAACACAAACACTTTCTAACAGACAAAACATGAGGAAAAAAAAAAAAAAAAGGCAGCTTTAATTACAAATCTTACTTTTACTGGCTTTGCTGAAAGCCTCTTCCATCAGCATTGCCAACCTGAAGCATCAACAAATACAGTTCTGGCTTAGCAATCGGTGTAATTAGAAAATGCAAACACACAGAAAAGGGTGGGGGCTATTTGCCTCTGTTTTTTGAGCCTTGAGGGAGGCTCTTCTCAAGCTTTTACATCCAGTCACACAGAGCAGAAATATTTCCAGCTTGTATTAAGGTTAAAAAAAAAAAAAAAAAAAGAAAAATCATTCTCACAATAACAACAGGTCAGAGGCTGTTTCTGTAGCGTGGGGCAAAGCCTTTGTGCCACTCAGGCAAGGTTTTGGGTTTATTCCCTCATTCCTGCTTTCTAGGATTCTCCCCCCCTGCTGGGATGGGTAACCTGTGCATTTTCTCCGGGATGGGTTTTTCTCTCCAGCTACCCACTTGTAAAACCCACTGGGGCTGCAGATGTGCTAGCTTGTGCTGGAACAGAATGTACAAAATAGCCACTCCTCAAGGACTTGGCTTTGTGTACTCCAGTGGCTGATGTCAGAGGATGGAAAAGGTCTTGTTTTCTCCGGAAATCTTTATTCTTAATGTGCATTCGAGATGGAGAGGCAAAAAAGTGTGTTCTTCTAAACCTAAGTTAAGAAGCTTGTTCAATTTTTAAACAGTTACATAAAGCCATCAAGGTCTGACAGGAGAGAGATGCAAGTTGGTGCAAAAGAAAATCAGAAAAAGAAGCTGAAATGGAGTGTTAAACTAATTCCCCCAGGTTTATACCTAAAACAGCCTTAACTCATCGATGAACCTGCTCTTGTGCTTTCAATTTTTTTCCCTTCCTTTCTCATTTTTTTCCTCTTTCTTGCCCACTGTGGAACTTCATGTTGCTGAACCCTGCCTAAGTGTGAATTCTTCTTAAGCCAATGCTGCTGCTTTTACCCAGCCACTTCTGGCTCCAGATGAGCGTTTCTGTGCTGCTCTTGGGGAGACAAACCTGTGGACGTGAGTGGTGGGAACGGGGCCTGGCTGAAGCACAGGGTGGGATCCTGGGCTCCTCAGTGCTTTTGCTGCTCAGCAGCCAGGTCTGGGTGACATTCCTTATTTTAGCCCCTGCCAGGTCTGGGTGACATTCCTTGTTTTTGCCCCTTCCAGGTCTGGGTGGCATTCCTTATTTTAGGCCCTGCCAGGTCTGGGTGACATTCCTTATTTTAGCCCCTTCCAGGTCTGGGTGACATTCCTTATTTTAGCCCCTTCCAGGTCTGGGTGACATTCCTTGTTTTTGCTCCTTCCAGGTCTGGGTGGCATTCCTTGTTTTTGCCCCTTCCAGGTCTGGGTGACATTCCTTATTTTAGCCTTTTAGCATTCTCCCTTCCCAAGGGAAGGAGGAGGGATGGTCTGCAGGGACAGCATTACAGTCACACCGAGTCCTCAATCAAATCTACCTGGGAGGGAGCACAGGAAGCAGCAATCACACCAAGTTTTGATGCTGTTCCTGCCCTCACTAGTTTGGGTGCACCTGGAGCTGAATCCCCTTGGCTCTGTGCTGTCCATGGACATACCCCAGGCATTCCCAGGGCTCTGGGCACAGCAGCCTCCTCTGGCTCTGGGAGATGCTGCAGGAGCTCAGCTCATGCCTTGGCTGGGCCGTCACAGCATGGGAATAAGAATTGCTGAGGAGTTCAGAGGCAGGAATTCACCTGGGTGAATTGAGGGTTCTGAGGCACAGCCGTGGGCATCATGGTCTGACCTCACATCAGGTTTTCTTGGCCACTGATTTGACTTGAGCACTGAGGTTCCCCTGTCACTCAGAGGATGGAAGGGCTCTTTGCCTGCATTCTTTGGATGCCATTTCTTCATCTTTCAAGTTTACTGAGCTTCAGTTTTATTGTTGGTTCTGATGGTGTTTGTCACTGCCTTTACCAGAGCAGGAGAGGACTCAGCAATTCCCCTGCACCCCTTGGCCATTTTCTCCCAGATACTGCCATAGAATCCCAGAATGGTTTGGGTTGGAAGGGACCTTAAAGATTCCACCCCCTGCCCTGGGCAGGGACACCTTCTGCTTTCCCAGGCTGCTCCAAGCCCCATCCAGCCTGGCCTTGGACACTTCCAGGGATCCAGGGGCAGCCCCAGCTCCTCTCCCAGCACCTCACCACCTTCACAGGGAACAATTTCTTCACCCTCCATTAGACAGCAGATATTAATGAAAGGCTATAAGATCACACCTCTCTGGATAATGCATGGAGATGTTGCAGGTCTTTGAGGAATATTAATCTATTTGTATCTACTACCTCGATCCTAGAAATCCATTATAGCTGCTCCTGTCTAGACATGATCAAGGACATACTTTCAACTGCCATTATTTTTCGGTAGCATTAATATTCAAGCAGGTCTTTGTCTTAAAAAATGTATTCTGAAAGCTGTGGTTATTGAGGAAATTCATGGAGAATAAAAAGAAGTCCTGTGATAGAAAGGATGTCACCTCACAGAAAGCTTCCACAGAGGGTGGCTGGCTCGGCTGCTCTCACAGAGCTTCTCACCCCAGTGACTCTGAGCCATCATCCCTGTGAGGCTCAAGAGGCAAATGAAGCTCAGAGGAGCCTGATGATTTCCTCCAGGTCACGGAGGAAATGAATTGGAGGGAATGAATTACCTGCTGCCCTCTCTGTAGGTTATGAGCCTCTTTATTTTTTTTTTTTTTTTTTGATTCAGGCGTTGGCATTTCTGAGGTTGCATTCAATCTGGAGAAGCCTGGCTTTGGTTAACCCCAGCCACTCACCTCCCTCACACCTGCTGAGAGGGAGATGCTCAGCTCAAAATAGCTCCCAGGGTGTAATTGTGCCCTTGAATCTTCAGGGAGTCACAGTTTAGTGGTGCTTGATTTGAGCTGGGAGCCCTGGTTTGCCCCTCTGGGGAGAGGTGGGAGCCAGGGATCTCTGCGAGAATCTTCCTTACATAAAGAAGCTTTTGTCAGGAATGGATACATCTCCTTTCTCATATACAGCAAGGCTTTGTTCTCTGAGAAGGATTCCTCGAGAAAGCAGCTGGGAGAAAAAAAAAATGCTCAAAAATCAAGGTTTGCATAAGTCTGCCCTTTTAAAATGAGCAGCATCGGAGACTCCCAAGTGCTTTCTGTAAATTGCAGTGTTTCCTTCCTGTGTTTGAGCAGTGCCTGCACCTCCTCGAAGCTCTCCTCAAGCTGCAGGACAGCAGTGTTTACTTTAGGATCCCTGACTCTGTGGCTCCAGCCTGAAGGTCTGACCAAAAAAAAAAAAAAAAAAAAAAAAAAAAAAAAAAAAAAATCGGTTTTCAGCACATTCAGAGCATGAAAGCTTCTGTGTTTTCTGTGCTCCTGAAAAGCCACCCCTGTGTCTGCATGGCAATGTCCCAAAGACACTGCCTGGGGTGGCAGGACTGTGCTGAAGGTCTCAGTGATGAAAAGCAAGCTGTATGAAGTTTTTTTTTTTTTTCTTTTGCCTTCTCATCACAGGTTGAGAAAACTTCCCTTCTCTCCTTCTCAGGTCGCTGTGTTGTGTCAGAGCTGCCACCGTGCACTGCTAGAGGTGGCTGCAGTTCAGGGATAAATAAAGTGCTTTTCACAGTTCTGGGGGATCCTTTGGCATGCCAGTATAGAACCACGAGGAACTGTCATTAGAAAAACTCAAAATATTTCTGCTCACACGGCCTCGGGTAAAGGACTAATAATGAAGATGGGTCACAAGGGAGCCAGTTTTGGTATAATTAAATCCACTGGTGTTTGCTGACATATAAACCAACCAGAAATGTTTGATCTGCTCAATGTGGGTGCAGTTACTGCTCAGTCCAAAGCCATGGAATCCTGCTGGGTCTGCCACACAGACTCTCCTGCTTTCAAACAGGAGAATGGAATCTCCATTTGTCTCCTCCTTTCTGTTTTCTTGCTGTTAAGAGGAAAAGGGGAAGTGTGGGGGCACAGTTTTGTGACCCCAGCTATTGTTGAAGCATCAGCAATGGTGAAGATGAAGAGGGTCTAAATGAAATCTTTCCTTCCTTTTGTGCCAGGGCTCAGCTTATCTACTCTGTCACTTGAACTTCCAGGTATCCATCAGTTAAGAGGAGGGAGATTTGCATAATTAGTGTTTTTCAGGTACCTTCTGAAATGCAGGAGAACTCTTACGTGTCTCAGCTCTTCTCTAATGAGGTGCTGACAAAGAGGTATCCATGGAGATGTCCATTATAAGGCACTGCTCTGAAATTGGTTCTTTCCAATGCCTGCTAAAATGCCAAAGGGTTTTCTCGAGCACAATTTATACCATTTCTTTGCTCTGTTTGTAAACAGAACCAGTTATGCCTGAATATGATGAGAACCATAATTTTTAAAATTAGGCTTGCCAGCTCTTATTAAGAAACAGGGATAGGAGTGGACTGGGAGGAAGGCACTGAGGTTTTTTAAGATGTCCTACAGTGTATTGACCATAGAGATCTGCAGAGGGCCAGGCCAGGAAGTCTGAGGTGCTGAGCATCCTCTGCAGCCTTGTGCAGCTGCAGGTGACCAAATTCCACCCCTCCAAATGGGTCCATCCACGCTGCTCATGGAGATGTTTTCCTGGGAGGACACCCAGACATCCTGCAGGGACCTGATGGCCTTTTCCTGAGGGGCTGGAGTGGCTTCAGTCACTGGCTCCTGGGCTGTGCCAGCCTGGTGGGAGTGATGGAATTGTTCTGCTGGGGAAATAATCCTCTCTTTGTGCCGGCTTGGTGAGGTGAGGAGCCAGGTGATCACAGCAGCATTGCAGTGCTGGATTTTCTTCAGTTTCTTCTCTTTACTCCCCTCTCTGCCACTGCTCCACTCACAGCACTTTGCACTTCCACAGCTCCTTCCAGGCCTGGGAAAGGTGCCTGAGGAAATCTTTGTGCTGTGGCTTTTCCTGCTGCAGGCCTGGAGTTCCAACCTTTGTCTGAGACATCATTCCAGGCTTTCCCGGTGTGGTGGTTTGGGATCCTGACACTGCACGGGGTTTGTGTGATCTCTTATCTGTTGTTACAGTAATACGCTGTTAAAAAAAAAAAAAAAAATCTAACTCCACCCTTTCTCCTTGCCTTTCCTGTTTCCTTGGAGGGTGAAAATAGGAGTTTACAGAATCCTGCGTATCTGACTTGGCTTTTTATAGGTTGAAGCTGCTAGGGTTTATTTTTGAGTTCAGCTAATGGGTTGTTCTTTGTTAGAGCTGTAAAAAGGATTGGAAAAATCGACAAAATATTAGAGAACAGACTGAAGTGCTGATTGAGCACTTTTACCCTTTCTCTGATCCCTGATTCTGTGTCCACATGAATACCTGGAGTCGTGTGTTCATTAAATAATAAATCTCAGCCTCTAAAGCAGGAGGATTGTCCCAGAGGGAAATCTGACCCGTGCTTTAGGCAGCATTAACTGCTGTGCGCAGCTCACACTGTGCTGCTGGCTCATCTAATGGTGAGCACACCCTGGGGAGGCTTTCACAGGAATTTGGGGCTGGAATTGAGCTCCTGGCAGCTCGGGCAGGGCAGGGCAGCCCCATCACCTCCGCACAGCTGCTGCAGATCCGCGTTCCACCAAAGCCAGGGGAATGAGTGGCTGAAATGGTCCTGCAGGGATCTGAAGAAGGTGGGGTGGGTTGTTCAGCGTTGAGTTGCAGCATCTCAGTGTTTGCACAGAAGGAGAATGGGCTCCTCATGAACACCAGGATGGGGGATTCTTCACCCAGAGAAATCTGACCTCAGAATTAGGAGATAATGGACTTGACAATTAGGGTATTGTCTCAAAGAGAGGTTACAGCCTAAAACTTTATCCTTCTCTCTCACCCCAACATTCCTTCCCTCTCTCTCCTGAAGCTGAGGTTTGCTGGGCAGCCCTCAAGCCTTGGAAATTGGCCAAGCTCCAGGAACTGGTGCCTCAGGTGAATAATTTGGGGCTGTGGTTCACGAGCTGTGCTCCCTGTGTTGCCTTGGAGGGATCTCTAAACAGCAACCGAGACAAGTGAGTCTGAACAACGGGCAGCTTAAATTCATCTTGGGGTGATCTGCTGCCCTGTGCTTCTCTCCCTGGAAATTCGTTCGGGCTCTACAAGCCAATTTGGCTGGCCAGCACGAGGTGAGGCACCAGGAATTGAGCTGCCTGCTCAGGCATGGAGCAGTCCAGCAGCTGGAGACATCTGGAGAAAATTAAACCAACAGCTGCACGCCTCTGGCAATGGGAGCTCTGGGGACAATGGCACCAGGATCAGGGAAGAGACAACTCCAGCACCTTTTGTGCACTGCAAGGGTTGTTCAGAGTGTGTCTGGTGGTGAAATTAGTACCCAAAGACCAAGTTATTTATTTATTTTGGTGATCATTTCAAAGGAGTGGGAAGCAGGGCTGGGGGGAAAGGAGCTTGGCTGTTGAGGAAAACCGAAAAAGATCTGAGCATCTCAGGGCATTTGAAAGAGCCGGGCTTCTCTTTTCTGACAGTCTCCTCTCAGCACAGACTGGAGGCATCCCTTTCTGTTATCTGAGCTATCAGAACATTCAAGTTGCTGTGGATAACGCAGACTTAAGTGGCAAAACAAAACTGCAAAAACAACCGCTCCTGCCAGAGGATTTCAGCCTGACATCAGTCTCAGGCTGACACTTTGGATACTGAGCAGGGCTGCACGGGGAGGGAGCAGGGCTGGTGGAGCCAGCTTTGTGCTGAGCAGGAATTCTGGAAGCTCGGGAGGAGCCGCAGCATCCCAGATCTTTAAATACAGTCTGACAAAATTCTCAGTGGGGAGCTCCCCCTACGCCAAAGCAGAGCCTGTGTCACCTCTGTTGTGCTTCTTCCCTCTCCATCCCTGCGGATGCTGTGGCTGCGAGGGCTTTGATGTGCAGATCCAGTGACGCATGTTTCAGTCCCTAATCACAGCCTGGATGGGTTTGGAATTGGGTGAATATTCAGGGTGAATATTCAGGGCTCCGGATTGTACTGCGGCAAAGGCAGGAGGAGGGAGAGCAAGGGGGGCACTGGAGTGGAGTGGGTGGGGGAGTTTGGGGAGGGGGAGCAGTAAAATGTCACTGGAGACCCCTCTGGGGGGGTGGTCCCTTGCTGCTCTTGCAGCTCTGCAGTCCTCTGGTTGCAGGAATACTCTCCAGAGTCGAGAAAAAGGACATTTCGTGGTGCTTTCCCCATCCCTGCAGCACTGCCAGCCCGAAGCATTCATGAGTCCTGAGTCAGCCCTCGCCACCTACCCCCAAATTATAACACTGAGGGGGAAAATTGCGTCTTTGGTCCGAGTAGAAATAAAAGGAATATGGTTTTTTTTGGGTTCTTTCTCCACAGTGGCCTTTGGGCTGGAGCTGTTGTGTTTGGTTTGGCTCCTGTGCCTCAGTCTTGTGCTTCCCTCCTTGGGTTTTGTTCACATCAGGTTCATGCAGACTGGTGGCACTTTGAGAGAAAAGAATTAAAAATTAGCACTTGGGAAATACAGGAGGTTTAGGGGATCTATGACTTGAGGCAGGCTTCAAAATCTGTCACACCCTGAGACCCACAGGCAGAGAGCTGGGTGCTGGCAGAGCTCTGCTGGGAACACCCAGCTGATAAAAGACTCCAAAAACCAGACTGAGATTTCCATTGCGAGGCAGGGAATTACTAAAGATCTGTAGGTTTGCTTGAGGCCCTTGATGTCTTTCATGAATTAGTCAGACAGAAGTGTCAGGACTAGATGTACCACGAGGCAAGGTGCTGTGCTCAGCACAGGAGTGATCCCTGGGCCTGCCTTCAGCTCCAGTCTGCTGTCACTATTATTTTTTGACCCCGAGCAGCGTGGCAGAAGTGCTGGTTTGGCACTAGGCTGTGGAGCACCTTGCAGGGGAAACAGAGCTCCCTGTTTTCTTACAAATCCATCTGTAAAGACAGGAGACATCAGATTTTTTCACCCTTAATGCTGCTTGTTATCTGAGCTCACAGTTTCCACAGGACTGGCACGGCATGGGCTGAGCAGACTCTTGTTGCCCACATCCCAGAGTGTGTGGCTCTGCTCCCCCAGCCTCCAGTGGCACAGGAAAAGGGATTTTCCCTCACTGCTCAGTGCTCTTCTGCACCAGCAGCTGATGGCTCATCTGTCTCTCACCAGCTCAGCAGCACTGAGTGGGGTTTATGTCCCACTTGTGGCTAATGTTAATTCAGAACCTCTTTTCTTTCTCTGTCAGCTTCTGATTTGGAAATGAAGCTAATGGCATCTCAGGTAATTTAAAGGCTCTGTATGTGAGTGTGTGCCTGGTGGGAATGTGAGGCAGGTAGTTTCCCACATAAAGAAGGTTAAAGGCCTTTATGAAGGCTGGAAATTTCCTCTGCTTTCAAAACAAGCTTCTCATCCAAAAATAGCAGCGAGCTGATAGCTTGGCTTCTCCTTATTTATTAGCAGCAGATGCTGCTGATAGATGCAGAGAGCTGTTTGGAGGCGTGATGTGTACCAGGGCACTGAGGTACCTTGCTGATTGCTGATCCAAATCAGACACTCATCACAGGATCAGATCCACGCACCTCTTGTGGGATTCCCAGGCCTGCTCCCGTTGCAGGGAGAATGCAGCAGTGACAGGCTGTTATTTGCTCTCAGCTGTCCAAATCAGCAAGGGAAAAACCCGCCCAAAGAAGCTCCTTCCTTGTGTAACAGTGATTAGCTGCTAGACCTGTGCAGGCAGCTGTTCCCTGTCTGCATGGGAAGGTTATGCAGGAATTGGGGCAGGGAGTGGATTTTGGGATCCATCTGGGAAAATCCACATCCTCCCGCTGCAGAATTGTGCAGTTTGCTGGAATACAAAACCGAGTGAAAGCAGGCTTGTGTTCCTGAGCAAAGCTGCCTTTCCCCAGCCACCAGCACTGCCTGTGCAGCCTCTGCTGTTCCCGAGGCTGAGGTCAGGGCAGCAGCCCTGTGTGCTGTTACTCTCCAGAAATGAACACTGGAGCACTGGAAGCAGCTTGCTGGGGTATTTTTTTGGGGGTGATATCCACGTTGCCTTCCTTGGCTGCATTTGGGGAAATGAGGGACACGGCACTGAGGTCTTGCTTTGAAAAATTCAGAATGTGCTGTGGAGTGAACCCACCTTGCTCAGAACTTCCTCTCCTGGCTCCTTGTCCGTGGGTATAGGATATGGCCATGGGTATAGGATAGAGTGTGGCCATGGGTATAGGATATGGACATGGATATAGGATAGAACAGGGCCATGGATATAGGATATGGCCATGGATATAGGATAGAGCAGTGCCATGGATATAGGATATGACCATGGATATGGGATAGAACAGGGCCATGGATATAGTATATGACCATGGATATGGGATAGAACAGGGCCATGGATATAGGATATGGCCATGGATATAGGACAGAGCAGGGCCATGGATATAGGATATGGCCATGGATATAGGATAGAGCAGTGCCATGGGTATAGGATATGGCCGTGGATATAGGATATGGCCATGGGTATAGGATATGGCCATGGATATAGGATAGAGCAGGGCCATGGATATAGGATATGACCATGGATATGGGATAGAACAGGGCCATGGGTATAGGATACGGCCGTGGATATAGGATATGGCCGTGGATATAGGATAGAGCAGGGCCATGGATATAGGATATGACCATGGATATGGGATAGAACAGGGCCATGGATATAGGATATGGCCATGGGTATAGGACAGAGCAGTGCCATGGGTATAGGATATGGCCATGGGTATAGGATATGGCCATGGATCTAGGATGGAGCTGGGCTCTGCACACAAGGGGATAGATCCTGCCTGGGTGCCAAGCCAAGAGCACACCTCCCATATGATGGGCTCCTCAAACCTTCCTCGTACCCCTGTAGGATGTCCTTTGGTTAGTGACTGTTTCTGTCCCTGTTAATGTCATCCCTTTCCACGAACAGCCATTCCTCACACTCTCTCATGTGGTTCCTGGAAAACGTTTTTGTGTCTAGTGGGCTTTAATTTTCCATTTCCTACAGCTCCCTGCTTTTTTAGATGATAAAACAAAGCACCCTCCTAAATTCTTGTAATTATAGTCATCCAAACAGGCACCTTCAAGATGGGCTTAATAAGGCCTTAATATGTCAAGCCTTTCATGGAATCGTTCAGGTTAGAAAAAGCTTCCAGGTTCATCATTCCATCTTTTGTTTCTGAGAAAGAGGGAAATAAAGTCCTTTAGTACTTCAGTACACTTCATTTCGGTGTAATTTGCAAAGCATTATAGCCAGGCCTGGTGGTGGCCCAAAAAGGCAGAATGCAGTCATGAAAATGGAACCAAATTATTCAATTATGCAGTTCCCTACTCTTATCCAGCTCCCTTCAAAATGAAACATCCAGGAGGAATTTTAACTCGTGGTTTTTTATGCTTTAACCTCATTGTAGCAGGGCTTTTGCAAGGCAGGAGTTAACCCACTTCATTTCCAGTAATTTCATCCCAGGGACCCTGTGTTCAGGACTGGGACCAGAAAGGAGGAAAAGGGACCAGAAAGGAGGAAAAGGCAGGAGCCAAACGCACCCGGTTTGTGCCCAGAGGTGACACTGGAGCTCGGGGTTCCACTGCAGCTGTGTGGGCTGCTGGGCTTTGGGTCAGCCCCACCTTTGTCTCTTTGGGTAGCACAGAATCTGCAAATCCATGCTCAGTTCCCTGAAACCCCTGGGATTTTGCAGTGAGGGCTTCCAGGGGAGCACAGAGAGTTTCAGCCCCTGCTCCCCACCTGGGCCTGCAGTGATGTGTGGTCAGGAACGGGGTGACTTTGGAAGAGTCGCTTCAGCTGGCCAGAGGTTCTTCCTTCCTTATCCACAACATCTGCTTGGAGAAGGCCCAAACCCAGCAGTGTGATCAGCTTTGGCTGTGTGCATCACTGCTGTCCCCTCTGCCGCTGGCTGTCACAGCCAAGGCTCTGTCCAGGCCCTCCAGCAAGTGACAGCTGAAGACTCTTGAAGCTAACAGACAGACTGGAGGAATAAAACCTGCAGCTGCACAGACAGGCTGTTTTATCACCTTTGTTCTCTTTTTAGCCACCTAACTATTCCTGGAAGAGCTAATATTAGCTCCGCCATCTATTTCTTAGAAGCTGGGAAAACAAGAATCCGATTGAATGTCCTGGTTTCCAGGTGAACTGCTGGCTGCTCGGTGCACTGAGCTCTGAAAACCCTCCCCAGCTCTTGCATCACCAGCTCTTGGTGTGGGGAGCCGTTGAAATCTGTGCTTGTGGATGTGGCCAGCGTGAGAGGGATTAAAATTGTTGAGCACTGTGTTTAATCCTAGCAACAGACTGTTTTGGGAGGCACCTCCTGTGCCATCCCCAGCCGGGTGCAGATAGTCGTGGACCACCCTCGCTTCGTTCTGCTGCACAGAAGCAGCTCCTGAGATGCTTTTAGTCAAGGCTTGGTGCTAAAAGTCAGAATTTTGGCAGGATATTCACCCAGGGTTTGCCAGCTTGTCTTGTCCCAATGCTCCCATGGCATTGTGTTGGGATGCTCAAGGGCAGATTAGAGACAGGGAGGCGAGAGTGGGAATGGATTGCAGAGGTCGGGGTTTATTCCCTGAGTGACAGCCACGCTCTGTTCCCAGGGAAGGGATCATCCTGCTCACTGCCATCCAGGCTCTGAGTGGGACCTGGCAGGTGAGCGTGCTCCTGCTGCATGTGCACGTCACAGTTATAAAAAGCCTTTTTGTCAGCCAGACCCGGGTCAAAACAAACTGCTGTTTCCCCAGAGCTGTGATGTTGCTGGGGAGAGAGCACAGGGAGCAGTATTTTTGCATCCCTCTGGCTTTTGAGGAGGTGGGAAGGGCTCTGTGTGGAAGGGGGGATGTGTTGTGCTGGGGCTGATGTGAGACTTCCCTTCCCCAGAGCCAGCTTGGGGACAGTCCTGCAGAGGGGCCGTGGGGCTGGAGCAGCACAGCCTGGTCATTTCTGGGCTCCATCAGGATGTGTCCGTGCTGGCAGCACTGCTGGAATGCTCAGGGCAGGTTCAGGGAACCCCAGGTGTGCAGAGAGCACCAAACCCAAGGCAGGTGTGGGACAGACCTCTCCTTGCTGCTGAAAGGGGCTGAGCTCCGGGGAAGGTGCTTCTCATGAATCAATCATGAGTGGCAATCAGGAGCAGAGGTTTTAATTAAACAGCTCCCTGATAGCTGGCACCTTGAAAAACACCATGTGTGGCATCCCTCGGTGAGCAGTTGGCATCAGAGCCACCTGAAGCACTGGGATCAATTCTCAAGGACACTGTAAAACCAGGTAAATAATTAAAACTAATAATAATAATAATGAAAAAAAAAAAAAACAACCCACCAAACCCAAACCCTGACAACTCCAGTGTTTAAAAATTCAACATTTTGATGAAATATTAAATGCTAATTATTTCCTTGCACTTGTGCTGGCACCGTTTCTCTTGATGTTGGCAATTCAGCAGCACACAGCAGTAATTGAAGTGTATTGTCAGCTTTCGTGTTACATTTACCACCCAGGCCCCAAACCCAACACTCCTGAAGCCTCTGTTTGATTTTAAGTGTTGAATACTTTGAAGTCTGCTTTAGTGGATTGGTCATACTGCTGTGAATAGCAAAGCCAGCTGGCTAAATGGCTGTTGAAAAATGCCCTGGTGCTTGCTGCGAGGAGCTGCCAGTCTCATTTCAGTAGTGAGCACAGAGAGATGGGCTCAATGGATACACCAGACACTAAATGAGATGCAAAGTGAGAGGGCAAAAGGATATTTGGAAAGCATTTTATGGCTTTCATGTTTTATGTGTCATTTTAATTTCTACTCAGTGCGGTCGAATTAATTATTTGATACAAAAAAAAAAAGAAAAAGAAAGGTGTTGAACTTGGCTCAGGGTGGGTAGATGAAAGATGTGACTGGCAGGGGAAAATGCTGCATATATTCCTTTGTTTACCTGCTTTCCTTTCTGTGTGAGGATGTATCAGTGCCTTGGAGTTTTGGAATGTGGAGGAGGCACAAGGTGTGGATGGAATCAGTCAAATCATAAAATTACAGAACTGCTGAGGTTGGAATGATCTTAAAACCAGTCCAACCACCAACCAGCGCCACCACACTCACCCCAGCCCGTGTCCTCAAGTGCCACATCCACTTGGTTTTTGAAGACTCCAGTTTTTTGAAACTGGAGAAGTGCTTGCATTTGGAGGTATTGGTCAGCTGTTTCAGAGTCTCAAAGACATTCAGGCAGCTTTCATGGACAAAGAAAGCTTTTTTTTCCCCCTCCTACCATATCAGTTTATGATGTTCTGGGTGTTCTGGCATGCAGTTCCAGCTGGAATTCCCAAAGCAGGAATGCACACCTGGGAATGAGAGTGAGAGTGTCACTGGAGGAGGAGGACTCGCTGCTTTGGTAGGATGTGCCTTGGTAAAGGCACCTCTGAGCTCTGAAAGAGCAGCTCCAGGGGACAGATCAGAGTGGCAGAGGCACTGAGAGCCCAGGGGGTGCTTTGGGGTTCCCAAAGCTCGGCTCAGAGTCTGGCAGTGATATCGTAGGACGTGTTTTCTTCAGCCTGGAAGTCGAGCACTGAAGGTTGACACGAAATGCTGAGCTCTTGGGGAGAGAGCAGAGGTTCTGGGTGAGGATTCACAGCTCTTCCCACTGTGCACAACAGGAGCAGCAGCTCCCAGTTGGTGTCAGTGGCCTGGGCAGGGGGAATGGGGTGTGCTGGTCACCACATCGCTGAGGAAAAAGGCTTCTAAAAGGGTAAAGAAACAGGGATTTATTCTTGGAAACCTGAGTGGGGGCGGAGCAGGGGGACAGATGGCAGCTCCTGCGTGGTGGGGAGTGGTAGTGCCTCCTGTGCAGATGGCCCAGCACCAATATCTGTGCCCAGAAGGGGACTGGCAGTGCTTGGAGGGCACATCAGCCTGTCCTGGAGCCCTGGAGGGGCTGTGCTGGGCTCCCTGGGGTTTGCTCTCAGGAGGGTTGGGCTCGTGATGGCAGTGTCAGGGCTCAGGATGGACTGGCTGTGCTTTGCTTTTCGTGGGGTTTGGTCTCTCAAAGCCCTGATTAATGAATAGTGTAGGGAGGCTTCTGGTGGTGGTGCTTATCCAGTACCTGCTCTGGAGTCTGGGGGGTGATTAAATTAGCATCTCTAGCCAACTCTAAATTCAATAATAACTTTTAAAAGCACAGACAATTAGCAGACTCAGTGGGAGAAGAGCTTTCAGGGAGAAGCAATTTAATGTGCTGCCAGCCTGTGTGTCAGTGGACTCTATGAATATACCAGAGGTGCTTTCCCAGCAAGCTTCATATACACTGAGTTTTCAGGGTTCAATAATCTTCCTGAACTCAAGAAAACACTAATCTCCTTCAGGGAACAAAGCAAGTGGGAAAAAAAAAAATTGTAATTTTCTCGAGGATAAATTGCCCTGTTGTTGGTGCTCAGAGCAGCTGCAGTCACAGAGCTGATCCTCTGGGGGCTTTGCAGGTCCCTCGGTGGCTCAGACCCACACCTCTGGGAGTGGCACTGCCCGGGATTTAGGAGTGCTGCTGGGTGTATTCCCTAGGGAATGTCCCTGCTGGCACCACTGCCCCTCCTGGACTGCCAAACCAAGAGCCACCGGGTGAGCAATGCAACAATTTGGATTGATTAGCAATAAATCCAAACGTAAAACTCCTGCTGGAGTGGCAGTGGCACCACAGTGTCCAGCAAGACATCTGCCCGTTTTCTCCTCTTTATTAATCACTAACACTGCAGGGACAGACCAGTGGACACCCAGGCTGTTGCTGAATGGTTTCCTTAAGGGCTGTTTGAACATTTTCCATTGTGGTTTTTGGTCAAAAAAGCCAGATTTACAGTGAATTTTTTGCTTTCGTTCTGCTATCTGGAAGTTTTCCCCTTATTTTTGAGGGTGAAAGCTCAGACAGAAAAATCAGAAAGTTTTAAGGCTCTGAACTGTAGTCAAGTCTCCACACTTTGCTTTCAGGTGAAAATTTTCTTCAGAAAGCTCGTTGAAGAAAACAAACAAAATAAACCCTCCCCAACCAAAGGCAGCTTTAACGTCTGTGAGCGTTTTGTGCAAAAGCCACAATTTAGTGATCAGCTCTGTGCTGGCTGGGGTACAATGAGTGTTTGAATGCTCTTTACTTTGGGGCTTAATCTATTGTAGGGTTTTTCTGTGGGCTGCAGTGAATGGCAGCCCTCAACAACCGGCTCTGTTTCACTGAGAGAGAAAGGGGATATTGTAATTCCTGCAAATGAGTGGAAAATGATTTTGAGCTCTTACAGGATTGAACATTAAAATTATTACAAAGAAGTAGTGAAGGCTTGAAGAGCACTAAAGCTCAGCCTCTCTTGCCTGGGCTGGTTTGTGTGGGCGCAGAGTTAATGGGGGCAGAGAGCTCCTGGGGTGTCCCAGGGCTTGGCCCCATCAGGGGTGAGGGAGCAGAGCTGTTAATGACATTAAAAATAACATTGAAATACAAAAAAAAAAGTGAAAGTAGCAAGGAGAACAGAAAAAAAAAAAAAAACCCACCTCATTTTGGGAGAGAGCTCATAATGAGCCAATTTCCCTCTCCATGCATTTTAGATTTTTTTTTTGTAGCCATCAAGTCCAAAATATTCTGGGAAGTTCATGTATCACCAGGAAACAGAGGCTGAGCATCAAGTAGGGAATGAAAAGAGCGTGGCTGTGAATGGAACAACAACTGGCAGGCCACAAGGGTTGAGCCTAAATATCAAATCCGGGCTTGCTGTTCTGAAAGGGAGGTGTACACGGCCAGCTGGAAGTTCTGTATGAGATTTCTGTGCCTTTATGACAAAAATTCCCATGTATTAGTGAGGGATTAGAGTCCTTTAGAGGCGCAGAGGAAACCCCTCCCTCCTTCCTCTCCATGAATTGCATGGGATCAGTGTGTTCTTAATGCAGGAGACTCCATCCAGTTCCCTTTGTGGCAGAGCTGACACCTGGGCATTCCTGTAAAAACTGGAGGTACTGGCATCAAGGATTTCTGAACCCAAAGTTGTGCTCAGCCAGACACCGAGTGGGATATTAATATAAATATCTGAGGTTATTAATAGAAGCCAGCAGCCAACATATGGCTGTGTAGTGGAAGCAGAGTAAAGCGTAAGCCACACATTCCTTTTTTAAGAACATGCATTCACACCTTTCCCTTCACACAGGATATTTTTGGGATGCCTCCACAGTTAGTCTGCTCTCCCCAACAGGCTATTTTTATCTCCTCACAACACGGCTTAGTTAAGAAAAAGGGTGTTTTAGCAACAATTCTGCACATTTCAAACCCACTCCCTTCCAAAATAAGCCCACCCTGGCAGATCCAGGTGGTAAATGGCTGTGGAGTGCTTGGATCAGCACCAGCAGGGGAATTTTCTGGCTGCATTTCCAGCCTCGGGCACAGCTCGGCTGAGCAGCGTTGTGCTTTTCATGGATTTCAAATGCCATTACAGGGCCCATCTGGCAGAGTGCAAGCAGGCAAGGGCCACGCTCCCATCATTTATCTCTGCACCTCTTTGATCCTGCCTTGGTTTTTTTCACAGCTGAGACTTGGAGGAGTCTCAGGGATTGTCTTTAGCCACGTGAGCTGCTTGTGTTTCCAGAACCTTTAGCTTTTGGGGGAAAAATCTCCACACCTGTTCTTGCAGCCTTACCTGGCTTACACAAATACTCTCCATTTCTTTGTGGAGGGACTGTATGTCCATCTGTGTCTTGTGCAAATTGAGGGTAAATCACGAAATCTATCGTCGTAGGTGGAAGGCAGGGAAATTTCTAGTGGCTGCCTGTGTCAGTTATTTGTCATGCCACATTGTTAACAGGGTTAAAATTGGCAGTTTACAGGAATTGCAGGCTCGGAGGCGTTAGGACACTCATCCTTGCCTGCCAGCATCCCTTTCTAAGAACCTGGGAAGATAAGTGGAGCGTCGATTTTTCCCACGTTGAAGTTTATAAGGATGAAAAGCTCCGTGTGGAATATATCTGTGCAACTTCAGTGGCCAAAAATCGCTAAGCACATTATATATAGATAGCAAAGTGCCTTCTTTAGGGACTGCCACAGACTGCTCCTGAGATAGCTAAGCAGACAAGTAAATAGTGAAATATGGGTATATTTAGCACTCCAGAAGGCGATGGATGGTGTTCAGACTTCACATCACACGGGCTCTTAAAGTCTTTGCCTCTGTGTAATCCCTTGTAGTCAGCACTGATGTGGTGGCACATTTGGGACCTCATTACGAGCTCCACCGCCAATCCAAGTACCAAATGGTGAAGGACAGTTTGGGAAGGTAAAAACCAGAGGCATCCTGACTCACAGATCATGAGTAGCGGGGAAGGAGCAGGAAAAGGCCGACGCAGTTTAATGGGATTTGGATTAAATGTGGTTTAATGGGATTTGGGTGTAATTGTGGGTTTGAATGCCTGCCTGCCTCTCTGGTTCGTGCAGGCGCTGCTTGGGTGGACGTGTCCTGGTTTGCATCCACTTCAAAACTCACACTGGGGTGCCTGTGGTCAAACTGGGCATCTGATTTCACAGAAGCCCCTGCCAGGCTTCTCACAGCTCATCCCCCTGGGCTGCTGGGGGAGCAGTGCCTGAAAGGATGGCCAGAGAGCCACAGGGGTGGTGGGAAGCTCTGGTAACCTTTCCCACCTGAGTTCAGAACAGTTTTTCCTTCTGGATGTTTTTCCTTCTGGAATTTTTTTTCCTGTTTGTGTCAAGCTTGAGGCCTTCCCACTTCAAACTCCCTCCTCTTCTCCTGAGGCTGTTGAAAAGACTCAGGTGTGTTTCTCACTGCCATGCCAGCCTGGAAAAACTGTAGAGAATATTTGCAAGTGTTATCTTTAAATCAGACCCACCACCTCACTTGATGCTGTCCGAAGAGAATAGCATCCTCTTTCTTCCCTTCTTCCTGACCTTTTGTCAGAACGTTTCTGCTGTTGTTGGGGATATTCATCCACATTCATACTCACAAACAAATTCTGTGGTGATGTAATGGTGCGTTACTGACAGAGAGTCTTGGGATTTTTAGCTAAAATACATGAAATGGTAGAGCTGCATTTCAGTTAGTGGGAAGGAGCTGTGCTGAACTGGTTTTGATGGTTGTTGTCTTCCTTCCAAGGATGCTGTCCTCCTAAAACCAGCACTCATTATTGCAAAGGAAGGTCATGGACCCTGCTAGTTGTCCTTAGAGGAGGGTTGAGGCTCATGTGGAAACAAGTCCCAGCACTCCCATAACTGGAGTAACCATGTCACCAAATCTGGGAACCTCAGGTGTGGTGCAGAGCTTGCTGTTTCTTTAAAGTCCCTCAGAAACAGTTCATTGAGGAGCTTTTCCTGCTGTGTCATACCGAGTTACTCCCTCGATGCTCTCTCTGTGCATCTCTGGGTGACTTTCTATGCCTCGTGCTTTCCCAGCAGCTCGGAGGTGTTGTAAGGCAGGAGGAGAGCTGGCAGCCTGGCTGGTGTGGGGTGACAGGGTGACAGTAATCCTGAGTGGCTCTTGTGTGTTCCTGGCAGTGGGGCATGAACAAGGAGCAGTGTCACCAAGAGGGGACATTGCAGGGATTTCAGACGGGCAGGGAGGTGACTGGTGCAGGTAACCCACAGGTGCCTGGTGGAGGCAGGGAGAACTTCAGCCCCTCGCAGTGCTCAGGGCAGTGACCATGGCACAGGGTGTGATCCCTTTTCTGGCTTTCTGCTGACTCCCTGGGGCTCTGGGGGGACAGGCAGCCCGGGACGATCCCTTTTGTCCCCAGAAACCGCAGGGTCGTGTTCCATCACCTTCATTTCCGAGCCTCCAGCCACTAGAGGGAGAAAATGCCACATATTTATGGCTTCGTTTGCGTGTGGGGATGTGTTTAATGAAGGAATTCGCCAAGGCTTTCCAGGCGGGTCCCAAAGCTGGCTTTAACCCCTTCATTCATCCAGGGCAGTTTCATAATTACTCCTGAGATCCGCCTGCCGGAGACCTCGGCCGGGGCACAGCAAACCTCTCTGGAAGATGTTCGGTGCTCCCTGTGCGTGTGTTACAGCCTGTACTTTGTGTCGAGCATCCCTGCTGTGAAATGGCTTGGTGGGGAAAACCTTTGGCTCCTGCTGGATGAGGCTGTCTGCTCGCGTTACCCACAGCCCAGCGCACCGAGGCACAGCCAACCTCCTTCCCCCTGGTCCTCAGACTCCTGCAGCCCATCGTGGCCTGTTCCTTCCCTCCCAGAGAATAAAACAAGCCCCCAGGAGGGATCTGGTTTGGTCTGGAATTAAAGCATGCAGGCAGTAATTATTGTAGGCAGATGAGTTTTATGATTTCGGAGGACACCAGCAAGGAGCTGTGGGTTGAGCGGAGGGAGCAGGGTGGGAGCTTTAGGAAGGCAACGTCAGAAAGTGAATTTTTACACGGTTTTGAAAGTGAGACAAGATGGAAACTTTCCTTTGCGGATTGAGCCCGGTGGGGAGGACCCACGGAAGTCTGAGGAGGGGACTGTGGGGTTTGGAGGGGTCGGGAAAAGGAGCTGGGAGTGAAAGCAGCACAGCCAGTGGTTTGGAGAGCCACAGCCCTCGGTGTGCAGTGCTGTTTACCAGGGGAATTCACATCCCTCTGGTGGGTGGGGAAGAGAAAACCTCTTTGCTTTTGATTCCAGAGGGTGACTCAAGGCAAGGCTCTCTCAGAAGGGAAACCTCACGATGCTTTAGCAGCCTGAAGTATTGAAGGGGAGCATTTCTCTGAGAAACGTTCCTGGCTCTAACAGTGAATAGTTCCAGTTAATAGAGAGGCTCAGCAAAGAGGTTTCCTTAGGCTGATGGAGCATCCGTGCAGATGATGCCCCAGCTCCAAATGCTCTCCTGGTGAGGCTGGGGCTGGTCTCAGCTGCTCCTTTCCCCTCCTGTTTCTCTTGCCCAGATGTGCCCTGGCTGGCACAGCTGATGGCAGCAAGGGGAAGCAGAGAGGGAAATGTGCAGGAGGGCACTAGAAACCTTGAGATTGACCTGACCCAGGCACAGTGGGAAAAGGAGCATGTGGGTACTAAATGTACATCATCCTGGTCAAAACACTCCTCATTGTCCTGGGTGCCCATCACTGGACACTGTGCACACTTGGAGGGCTGAGGTTTGGCTGCTCCAAGAGCCCTCCCTGCTCTGCTGTGTCCTCCTCCCTGCACCCCTGGGTCTCCCAACACGTCCTGGTAACTCAGACTGACTGAGGCCGTGAAAACGGGGCTGGGAGCTGAGCTGCTTCAGCTCAGCATCCAGGGCCAGGGGTCACAGCTTGAATTAAATAGCAGAGCGAGAGGAGTGCTGAGTGAATGTGAAATCCTCCAATGGCTCTCTGCATTCCGATGAACTGTGGCCATGAGTACCAGCTGCTTGTTAAGCCCTCACCTGCCTGCTGGAGATGAGAGCTCCTGGGGGACCAGCCTCCCTGCCTTGTGCTTTGCTGGTGGAGAGCCAAGCTGTAAAGTTGTTTTTGAGGTAGGAATCCCATGGGTTTGAGTGGGAGCTGTGCTGTGCCTGCATCAGGCCGTGCCAACTCACTGCTGTGCTTCCCGTGGCAGGAAAACCAGTTCTGTTCCAGGGGTTGGTGTGGATTTGTGGGTGTAGCACCAGGCTGGGCTGCCTCCTCCAAAGGCACCCAGCTCCAGGGAGATCCCCACGGATCTGGGTGGGGGAGAGGGGACAGGCAGGGGCTCAGTGTGAGTCTGGGGACAGGCAGGGGCTCAGTGTGAGTCTGGGGACAGGCAGGAGAGTTCAGGTGTGAGTCTGGCTGTTGGGTTTGGGAGAGGCAGGGGCTCTGTGTGAGTCTGGGGACAGGCAGGAGCTCTGTGTGACTCTGGCTGTGGGTTTGGGACAGGCAGGAGAGTTCAGGTGTGAGTCTGGCTGTTGGGTTTAGGACAGGCAGGAGAGTTCAGGTGTGAGTCTGGGGACAGGCAGGAGAGTTGAGGTGTGAGTCTGGCTGTTGTTTTAGGGAGAGGGCAGGGCTGTGAGAGCCCCCAGGCCATGAGACAGGCCCATGCTTGGGGCCCTGGAGGCTCCTGGGCTGCTGCATGGAGTGTCCCTCCAGGCACCAGGGAGGAGCACAGCCTCAGGGTTTATGGATTTACCAGTCCCTCCTGACCTCAAAATGCACGACCCAGGGCAGCCTTTATTGTTTCCCTGTCAATCTTCTCACAAACAGCAATGCTAAGCTCTAGTTTTCTTTAAAAAAAAAAATTCCATTTTTTGGCTGCAGATTTCTTAGTACACAAATGAAATGAATTTATATATGAACATTGTGCTGCTTGTAAAGCCCTTTCAGTTTCAAATTTAGTTTTATTCCTTTTTTAATCTCCACAGGATTTTCCCTAAATAAGCAGAACTAGGGCAGTGCTAGTGACAGATGGATATAAAGAAGACTTGGATGCTGGAGAGACTTTACTGGGCTTGGGGATCTGAACTGGGGTGCTTTCCTCATCACCCAAAGAGTTTAATTTGTCTGCAGGTTACTAATTTTCCCCTCTAAAGCAGAGGGCATGGCAACAGAGAGTGTTCCTTGGCAACAGACTCCTTGGGTTCATTATAGCAGAGGTGGGAGGTTTGCAAATGGAAAAAGTTGAGCGATATTAGCAAATCAAATGGGCTGAGGCATCAGGAGTCTTGTCAGTCAGGCGGGGGTGACAGGAGAAGGAATAGTAAACAACATGCAAACCATCTTGAAGGAGATGTTCTGGAAGGAGGCAGAGCCAGGATTTGCCTGTTTTCCTGCCTTCCCAAGGGCGGGGTGGACTGGAGAGGAACCTCTGTGTGTCTAGCAGACTGCGGGCAGTGAACTGAAGGGGTTACTTAATAAAAAAAATTGCTTTTTACAAACAGGTTTCCAAGCTGTGCTTTCCCACTAAGGCTTTCATAAAAGTTCCAGTTTGTTTTGATCCTCTCCAAAACTGAAGCTGGCATTTTTTTTTTGTAAAATCCCACAAAAAAAACCTTTTGAGGGGAGTCTGTGGGAGTGTGGCCATGCCCAATCTATGCCCAATCCATGCCCAATCCATGCCCAGTCCATGCCCAATCCATGCCCTCCCTCCTTCCCCATGGAGCAGGCTGTGTGTGTGTCACACACCTCTGCCTGCAGCCAGATGGGGGCTGTTTGCACTGTGACTGCTAAATATAAATACTGCAATTAATTAATAATGCCCAATGCACATAATTAAATTAGAAATAACTCGAGTTTTACCAGCGTACAGAGTGTGCATATGACTGATCCAGAGTGGAGAAGGGGTTTGGAGCAGGGGGAGGCAGGCTGGGGCTGCCCTGTCTGTCCCTGTCACCTTGTCACTTTGGGAGGTGAGGGGAAGCCCCTGGTTCTCAGGTAATGATCTCTCTCCCTCGCTGTGGTGAACAGCCAGATCCCAATCACATCCATCAGAGCAGAGCATTTCAGGCACTTGTTCCAGTCCTATGGTTCTCTGATTCTATAATTTATGACTGAAACTATCTTTGTGTCAGAGTTAGTTCAGGAGGACACTCGTATCTGGGCTTCTGAATATGTCATCTCCTATTAAAGAACAAACAAACTCCCTTGTAATGTACCATAAATAATAATAATACTTTGCAAGAGCCCGAAGCGCTTTGTTATTGCTGTGCTAATCAGAAAGGCACTGGGCCATTATGAGACTATTCCGTGGAGTTTGGGCTTTTTTCCTTGCAGGAAGGTACGTGTTTCATAGCTGGGTAGCGTGGCTGATTGGTTTATAAAGCCAGGCTGGAGAATTCCTAGTAGAGGTTAGACAAATTCCCCTCCTTTCTCATTAATTAACCTGTAGGATTTGGTGCCTGTTCTTTGCAGTTCAGTAGAGACAATGACTGCAGGAACATGTTTGTGCTCTCTGATATGGAATGAAGAACATCTGCCTTCTGCAGCAGCGAAATACCAGCGTGTGACAGAGCTCTCCAAAGGGCACTGCCAGCCTCTCCTGCCTCAGCGAGGAAATTTCAGGCTGAAATTTCCATGGGGAGGTCTTGGCTGGGGGATGTTGTCCAATGCAGCATGGGGATGGAAGGCAGTGGGTGGAAAGCAAAAGAAGGGAAATCCTCTGATGAAAACAGCAGCAGAGTGGGGGGAGAAGCCTTTTGAGAAAGGTTCCCACATCCAGAGAGTGGTTTAGAACAAAAACTCTTCCAGTGGGATTAAGGGAGGGAGGCCTTGAAGATCTAAAGGAGGTTTCAGTGGTGATGAGGTAAATCAATAGCAGGAAGAGAAGACAGGAGAGGCAGGTGGGATCCTGCACTGCTGCTCTCACAGGCTGCAAGAAAACGAACCTTGGTGTTTGGGAGCCCAGGGCTGTGTTCTGTGTGTGTCAAACCAGGGCTCTGCTCCCAAAAGCTGCCCTGCACTACTGTAAATAATGGTGGGAGAGCAGGGTGAGTTCTGGGAGGATGGGATTGGAAGCTGGATTGCACTGGGAATGCTGGTGAAGTCTCCTGTGTGTTATTTCCGTGAGTTCAGATGTGCTGGATGAGGCACAAGGATGGAGGTTGTTTTTTGCTGTTTCACTGTGATGTGATACTGAGTGTCCTTGTGTTCACAGCCAGTTGCTTGGCTTTTGAGTGGCTCTTCAGCTGTCAAAAATCAGGAGAAAATAAGTTACACGTGGAAAAGTAGCATTAATCTGACAATTTAGGTAGTCACTGCTACTGCAGAGGTAAACACTGCCCCTTCCTTCCCTGCCTTCACTTCTCTGCTCCCCTGTGAGGTTCTTGCCCATTATTGGTATCATTGGCAGCCACAAGGAGACTCCAGACTGGACTGGGCTGTCTGAGGGTGAAGCACACCAGCTGATTTTGGTTCTTATCCAGAAGAGAGGGAGACATTTTTGGAGGCTGTGACAGGTCAGATGTGACCAGACCACAGCTCTGCTGAGGCTGACTGGGACATTGTGTTATTGTTGAGCAACCCACGAGTTCTTCCTGGGCTTTTCTTCTGCAGTGATCCCCCAGACAAACCACCTGAGCAAAGCCTCATCTCTCCCTCCCCAGTGGGATGTGCTCAGGTGGTAGAAACCCCATTTTTTTGCAAGCTAAATCCCAGGGCAGGAGCCTGCAGTGCAAGCTCTGTGCCCAACCAGCACACACTGCAAGCTGCCCCTGTTTCCCTGTGGGCAATGTGGGTTTTCCTACCAGAGCAGTGCCCGTGGCACAATTCCACAGTGCTCTGTGACTCACACCCAGCTCGGGGCTGTGCTTGGGAATATTCCACGTCTGAGGTGTGCTGGGTGGGCCCTGAGCCCGCTGTGCCCTCAGGTGTGCTGGGCTGCAGCAGCCCCTGGCACGTCTGGCACAGGTGCCCTTCCCTGGGAGATGCTTTCCTCCAGTGTGGGGCAGTGGAGAATGTGAGAATCCCTGAATATCCTGAGCTGGAAGGAGCCCACAAGGATCATCACAGCCCAGCTCCTGGCCCTGCACAGGACCCAGAAGAAGCTTACAGGTGGCTTTTCCCTGCTCCCCCTGCTCTGGCAGGGACTCTGGGCTTGGTCCCCTGCCCGCTGGCTGCCTGCAGAGCGCTTTGCATTCACAATGAGGCAGCAGAGGTGCATTTTCTTGGCAGGGAAATGCAGCTGGGTTCTCTCTGAGTTCCCTGTGCCAGAGAGAACGGCTGCCCCACTGCTCTGGGCAGGATGGGGTTTGTGTGCAGCCTGCTGCCCTTTCAGGGATTTGGCTGATCTTGGGCTTTCCTGCCTTTCAGCACCTTTGCAGGGAGCAAGAATTAACCTGGCAACTCTTGGTTTGCTTCTCAAATCAGCTTAGAGTAAACAAGGCATGGGAGGTGAAACAGTGGAATATGAGCCTTCTTGACAGGCCTGACCAACAGCTGGCAGGAGAGAATCTGGGATCATTGTGCTCGTGTGTAACAGTCCCCCACAGAAATCCTCCTCCAGATCCACGTTCCCAATTAGAGCAACAGGGAGGGATGTGCCAGACAAATCCCCCTCTGTCTGCACTGCCAGGGTGTGACTTTCACCAGAGTCAGTGGAGTTACTGGGGTGATGCAGTGCATGGTTTGAAGCTGCTCTTGTGCTTAGGAGGGTCATTGTTGTATTCTGTGTGTGTGTGTGCTGACAACAATGCAGATCTCATTTAATATTTCCTGGCAGAACAAACATTTACTCTTCAGTTAGAGATAACCTGATCATTGCTCTGCTTTTAGTCCCAGTTTGTGAAGCAATGTCCGTTCAGGATGTCTGTCAGTCAGTCAGTTCTGCTGTCCCAGCCCCTGCAGCTTGTGAACCAGTTGGTGAGGTTGTGCTGGCCCTAACACCCCAAGGTGTCAGAGGTTGTGTCTGCCACCCCAAACAGGCGAGGTACCTGTGAGGTGTGAATTCCAGGGCTGTACAAACCATGGCCATCGCCTGCTGCAGGAGATGGGGCTCCCCTGAGAAGACCCTGATTGACAGCACATTCCAGAATGGCTCTCAGAGGTGGGATTTTCCCAGCTAGAGCCCTCCTGTGGATGTAAATAACTTACCTGGTGTTTCTGTGACTTGAAACTTAGGCAGGATTCCAAAGTTTGGACAGCTATAAGCGTTTGCCTCCTGACTCCTTCTTTTGTCAGCCATCTCTGGGAATACTGATGGCTGTCATCACAGAGGGTGATGGAATATGGCTTGATGGAACTGGAGCAGGCTGTGTGAGGCCCAGCAGTGCAGAGATGCTGGGGCAGCATCCCTCCAGTCCTGCCTGCACTTCTGCTCTGTCCCGTTTCAATAAATCAGTGAAGACACCTAAGCTCTGATCCTGCTGAATGGCCCAGGACCAGCAGAAAGTGGCAGTCACGAGGAGCTGCGTGTTGTTCCCTGACTCAAAATCTCCAGCTGCAGGAAAAATGTTGACTCCTCGGGAGGCCAGGAGCGGGAGATCCAAATGCCCTTCTGCCCTTGAGGCGTGGAGAAAAAACCTATGCAAACACCACCCTAAATCCTCTGCAGCTGTAGCTGAGGAGATTGGAGCTTCTCCACAGATTTTGCAGCACATCCAGCGTGGATCCAGCATGTCCAGTGTCCTGCCTGTGCCCAGAGCACGCTGCCAGCCATTCCCCACGGCGTCTCCACCATTCCTACCTGTCCCTAAAGCCAGCTGCAGGCTCGGCTGCCAAAGAGGGGATTTTGGGAATATTGGTGGGGCATTTTCCTGTCCTCAGGGGTGTGTCAGTCCTCCGGGCTGCCCCTTCCTGTGGGCACCGAGCCCCGGGATGGTGACAGGGGCAGTGCCACCGGCGGCGTGAGCGGCCTCGGCCAGCAGCCGCCAGCCCCGTGTGCTGTCCCCGCCATGGGGAGAAGCATGTCCATGTGCGTGTCCCAGCTGGAGGATCCGCCAGCCTTCAGCCCCGTTCCCACTTGGCTCTACACATCCCATATGCTGCCGCCGCCTCTTCTACCCAGCGCCAGACACCGTGATCTCCTCTCCCTCGACGTGGTGGGTGGCCGCATCGATGAGCGACGCTGCACGAGTGTGTTTGCTTTCTTAACTGTGCAGAAAGTGGGGGAAATCCGGGGGAGCAGGCAGGGGATGAGCACCCAGAGGGGGGAACAGGGGGCTGGTACCGGGGGAGCATCACCTCGGGCAGGTGCAGCGCTGGGCTGGGCTGGAGCTTCGCTGTCAGTGGGAAGGGGACTCATCCTTCATGTAGAGAGCAGAATGAGAACCTGCTGCCCTTTGAACGTCAGCAAAAACCCCAGCCCCTTGCTGAGCGTGGAGCGTGTGCTGGCTCTGCAGAGCCGGTGTCCTGCAGCGCTGGGGCCGAGGGTGACAGCAGGGCACAGTGCGCCCGGGGTGCTGCGGGGACCCTCCCCAAGTTCACATCGCTCCCCGCTCCCACCCCTCCCTTCCACTCCCCTCCCCTCTTGCAGAGTTTCAAAGCACGGCAAGGGAAAAAAAATACCAGAAAAAAAAAAAAAAAAAGGACATCCCCCTCCCCTCAAATCCCTCGGTCCGTGACTGAAATAAATAAGCACAATCGCAGGTAGTGAGGAGGCTGCTAATAACGTGCTCCTGACAGCACGGGATTGCCGGGCTGAGGGATGGCTGACTGAGAGCTCCAGCCCAGGGTGGGGGTGGGGGGCTTCTTTTTTTTCCTGCCAGCTCTCGCCAGGCAGTAGGGATTTTTTTTTTTTTCCCTTCCCCTCCCTGATAATAAGGACATCATCAGAAGCAAGATGCAGTGGCTAAGGGATGGAACAGGAATGGTGAGTTCAGGTAGCTATGTCTTTCTCTTTTCCTCTTATTGCAGTACTTTGACAGGGAAATGAACCTCCGTCCTATCTCCTGACTCCTCCTTTTACTCCGTCCTTGAAAGCATTGATCACTCTGTAGCCATTTTATAGACTCTGCGTTGCCAAACTGCCGAGCGAAAGAAGAACTGAAAAGCTGAAAACCCGGGAGGAGGGTGGGCTTGTGTCGGGGCGTGGGAGGCAGCGGCGGGCTGGGGAAGGGGCTCCGTGGGGCGAGCCGCTGGCTCCGGGGGCAGCAGCAGAGCCTTTGCCCCGTTCCCCGGCGTGTGGGCTGTGTGTTGGGAGAGCCCTGGAGGAGAGCAGTGTGCCGGCCCGGCCCGGACCTGTCAGATGATGAGTTTTGGTGCGGGGGGAGCCGCGATGTCCCTGCGGCAGCCTGGCACACGCTCCTCCGCCCTGAGCAGCTCCGGCTGGGAGCATCTCCTGCCGCTGTGCCTGCCTCTGCGAGCCGCCCGTGCCCGGGGAACTTCCCCCAGCTCAGCAGGGCCCCTCCGGCTCATTGAGAAACTTCCCCGGGAAGCGATGCGGTTGTTAGTGAGATCCTCCTGTCCTCCTCCAGCTCTCCCCTTGCCCGCTGTGCCTTTGCGGCGGCGTTTCCCGCACGGCGCCGTGCAGCCTGCGCTGTGCAGTGCTGGGTTTGCCTTTCCCCGTGTGCGGGAGGCTCGGCCAGCCCTGCGGGCTCTGCTGCCGGCTCCGGAGCCGCCGGGGCTCGGGCCGAGCCGGTGTCACCCGCCCGAGCCCCCGCGTTCCGGCTGCGGGGACAGATGCTGCTGGCGGCGGGGAGCCCTGGGGAGGGCTCGCTGCCCGTTCTCCTCCTGCCCTCCGTCCATCCCTCTGCCGCCTCGCACTAAGGCGGTGTGTGCTCCCCGAACCCTCCGGCGGTGCTGGCAGAGCCGTGTGCGGGCTGGGCAGCAGCCTGCAGCACCACACGCGTGTGTTCAGGGTCCTGTTTATGGCTTGTCTGTCAGCCGGCAGCACCTCGGGGGCTTTGCTGCCGCTCCCCGCCCTCGGAGCATCCCTCCGGATGGGGTTCCTTCCTCATCCTCCTTGTCCCGCACTCTGCCCCTCTCCGCCCGTGTGTGAGCGTGGCCGCTCGCCGTGTGCCGGTTCCCAGCGCCGGCCATAAAAAGTGATGCTGAGAAGCCCGGTGAGGCTCTTGCCTCCTTTTCCCTCTTCTCCCAGCCGAGCCCCGCTGGGGAGGGGCCGGGGATGGTGCAGGACAAAGTGCTTCTCTAATTGACACAGCGCAAGACTTGACACTTCCTTGCCCTCTCGTCTTCCCGGATTCCTTCCTTGCTGCCGGCTGTGTTATTCTGTTCTCATTAGTCTAATCTCTGCTTTCTCTTTGAGAGAAATTACAGCGGTTACTGAAGTAGTGAAGAGCCTGTAATATATTTTTAGGGGAAAGTAAAACTCTATTAGTTGATTTTGAAGCACGTTCTATCTGGGAATTTCCCAATATTGCTCCTTCTAACAAGGGAAAAATAAAAAAGAGAGCTGTGGTTTCTGTATTTTATACAGCAATTCCACAGCCTCAGCAGTATTCGGAGATACTCCACATATCTCCAGATATCTGAAAATAAAAAATTATTTCAAACCAGCAAAGTAAAAGTGAATAATCCGAATCCAGCAGAGATGTTTGCAGTCCCAGGTGGTGAGGAGTCTGTTTCCTGGGGATGGGGAACAGGATGCCCGAGGGCTCAGGGGCTCCTGCCCTTGGAGCACAGGGATATTGGGAGCACCTAAAACCGAGTTCCTGCCAACACTTGGTCCCTACAAATTCTGCTCCTTTAGCAAGACAAGATGTGTTGGTCCAGATGTCCTGGCCACGTGCCAGTGTGGATAGCAATATTCCCTCCAATGCAGATTTTCCTCGCTGGCCCCACTGGTAAGTTACTCGAAATTTTAGTACTTTAGATGTTGATCATTTGGTGGACTGTGCTAAACAATTGAGTTATTCCACACCAGGAGTAGCTGCATTTTGGCAATTCAGTGGGAATGTTATTACCTCAGTCTGCTGGCTAAAATATGCTGTGGAACTCTCAACCAGCTCTGTTTGCTCCTGAGTGAAGGCTGGCTGCTCTGCTCAGCTGTGCACAACCTCAGCCTTTCATCCAGAGCATCACTGCACCCATTTCCATGGGCACTGAGTCTCTCTTATGGTTTTTCAGCTGTCTTTTTTGACTCCAGTATTGTTTTCTATGTGCTGCTAAAGACCAGCAATATACATTTATTCTGGCAGCGTCCCTGGATTTTGTTCTGCTCAAGCACATTGGTCAAAACCTGGATTTCAGCCTGATTTCCTCCAAGTTCTGCACAGCGCTGATTTATTCAAAATGCTGTTTTCTGTTGTTCTCAGCTTGGGTTCAAGACTCAGATCTGCTCCCTTTCAGAGTTACTCATCTTGAAGAAGCATGTCACTAATGCTTTACAAGTGATAGTACCTTTTGTTCTTGTGGCAGGTGGCTTTTTTTTTCCCAAATCAGTCCCTGAACCCAAGCTATTATTCCATAACATTAAGCTGTCGGAGCTTCTTTTTTCCCTCCTTTGCATGTGCTGCTTCCCATTTTTTAAACAATTAATCTTTTGCCAATTATGCTGGCATCCCATGGGGGTGTTCCAGTCCATGCTTCGCTGGTACCACGTTGCTAAACTCTCTAGTATCTGTTCCTAACCTAGAAAAATTCAACTAATTGTCATTGGTAGTGATGAGAATCAATCTGCACATCTGAGCAGTGTGTGAGTGCAATGATTATTTGGTTTGGCATTCTTCAGAGGGTATTGATCCAGCATGGTAATTAGATGAGTTGGATTAAATCAGGACAAAATACAGCCTCTTCTGGAACAGTTTTTTTGCCTGACAAGGGCAGAGTTTTTTCCCAAGTCTTTGACTGTATTACAGGTAACACAAGTGGGAATGTCCCATAGTATTTCCTCACAAAGGGTCTCCTTTTGGGCTTGATGTTGCATCTGTGACAGTCCAGGTGGAGTGCAGCCATCACCTTCCATAGATAGAGTCCCAGCTTTTTTCTTTTACAGCCATAAACAGTGATATTTTTACATCGCCTCTTGTTCAAATACTTAAAATCAAGCGGCTGTTGATATCTTCCATTTCTCTCACAAGCAAAAAGTAAAAACTCTTCTAAATCTTCACAACCTAAAATATGGTGAAAGTGAATTCAGTGGATCAAAGTGGTACACCAAATGCACGTGGTGGAGATGTCCGAGTGGGGCAGGTCAGCAGCATTGTTCCTCACTGATTCTTTTCCACTTGTCAGTCTGAAAATCACAGGGTATTGGAAGAACAAAGTGCTCTTTGCACTCTGTAATCCTAAGAACCTCAGTGTGAAGTCTGGAAAAGAGAAGTAGAAAAAAAGCAGTTTGGGTTTGACTTTTGTGTTTTGAAAGTTTGGATAAGCAGCTGATGAAGAGCAGCCAGGCCAGGGCAGGAGGGAAAGAGGAGCTTGTGGTATCCAGGCATTCGGGAAAAATGGGCCTGAAGAGGCAGTTTTCTGCAGAGATCCAAGGGAGCAGGGAGTGCTGGCTGTGCTGGAGCAGTCCCAGGGAAGCTCCCGAGTGCTGTGGCTGTCCTGCAGAGCGTGCTGCCAGGTCTCCATGCCCTGTGGCCTCGGCACAGAGGGCTTTCCACAGCAGAGGGGAAACTTTGGAAGTTTGTTCCTGTTATCCAGGTCTCCTGTCACTGGAGGTTGATGCTTGGCTTATCTGAGCTCTGCGTGCACTGGAAACTCCTGTGGGTGCTGCAGTGCCACGGAGCCCCAAAGCCCATCCCACCAAATGCATTTCTTTGTGGGATTTTTCTTACGTAGTTGCTGTTCAGTTTTCCATTTCTGTCCCACTTCGGGGCTGCTTTAACCTTTCAGTGACAGCCTCCTGCTAGTGCTGCTGTGCCGAATGTCTGGGTTAAGAAAGTGCTGGGGTTGTGGTAGATGAAAACGTTTGGATAAATCCCTGCTCCGTGCTGATGATTGTCCTGTGTCAGTCCCAGGAGGGGCTGGGAGGAGCCTGGCTCCATTTCCCTCACTCTGGCCCCAGTTCCTGCTGGATAAGGGACACGCTGATAACTCCTCTGTCTCTTGAGACACGTCAGGGATGTCTGGAAAAGCCCAGGAGGGTGCCATGGGCACGGGAAGCAGGATTTGGTGGAGCTCTGAGCAGGCTGTGAAGCCACACACCCCATGTGGTCACCAGGTCCATCTGTCCCTCCTGCTCAGGGTTTCAGGGTTTGAGCACCGCAGCCTTTGCAAACCACAGCGTGTTTTTAACTGCCGAGAACCTGGTTTCTTTGTATCTCATCAAAGGGTTTTGCTTTTTTATAAACACTTCTTGAAAAATCTCTGAAATGCTTCAAGCTGACATCTTAATGTATTTATGACATTAGCTGCTTCTGCTCTGGAATGGTTGCTCTGAATCTCTTTGAGCCTGGCTGTTATTTTGAACATGACTAATTCCCTGAGTGACTAAGCTCTTAGATAATAGGAAAAATTCATCAAGTTATCTCGGGCTCCAATAGTTTCTATTGTTATGAAAAGACGACTTACAAAAAAAAAAAAAAAAAAAACACAGATGCTTATTATGTAATATGGGCAGGGAGAGGAAAGACGAGTGTTGGTGAGGACTGGCCAGAGTCTGGGAAAGGCAGGAGTGCCTTTTCCAGGAGCCAGGCTCAGGCTGAGAAATCTCCTGCTTTGTCTGGCTGAGAAGTAAAGAGTTCCTTGACTGGAGCTCTGGTGACTCCCACTGAAGCCAGGGAGTTGTTCTGCTCTCATGCAGAAGTGTGTTCAGAGGGGATCCCAACCCCTTTCCTCCCCACCGTGCCCTGCTGCAGAATTCCTGGGATGTGCCCCAGGGTGACACTGGGCACGCAGTGAACTGCAGTGCCCCTTCTCTGTGTGCTGTTTCAGGCAGCACCTGGAGCACTCAGCAGTCCTGCAGGGCCTGGTGTTCTGGGCAGCACAACAAACCTCAGCTCCATCCCCTTGGATTTTCCCCTTGGTGCTGCTGATCCCCAACGCAGAACTGAAAATGTGCTGCTTGGAGCAGCACCACCAGGTGCCTTCCTGTGCCTGTGTGTCCCACACAGCCAGGGTCCCTTTGGCACAGCCAGGGTCCTTTTGGCACAGTTCAGGGTCCCTTTGGCACAGCCAGGGTCCTTTTGGCACAGCCAGGGTCCCCTTGGCTGTCACACATTGTCACCAGCTGCAGGAGCGCAGCTCTGGCCGTTCCTGGAAGGCAGCAGCCTGAGCTCACTCTCACTGCAGGGAATCCCACTGAGCTGGGAGAGGGAATGGAGCCTACTGGCGTTCACCTGCCTCACTTGGGGAAAGGGAAAAAAAAAGTAGAAAAAAGGCTATAAACTTATTTTTTAATGCTGATATTGCTGATAAAAAGGAGTGCGCTATGTTCTATTCATACACCTACTGCTCTCCATCTGGAATTCCTATTTCATTAGCTTGGCTTGCGCTGTTGTCTTCATTAAAAGAGTGCCAGATTCAATAGGCTGTTCCCTCTCCTTTTTTTGGGGAGGCAGAGAGAGGGGGAGAAAACGATTTATATGAAACGCATCCAATTCTCTGGGTTAATTTGTGTGAAGAACATGAGACCCATGGGTCAGCTTCTTAATGAGATGGTTTTTTCCTTTTCTCAGCGTCTTGACAAGGAGAAGCCCAGGGAAGCCAAGTGTCACAGGAGGAGGGTGAGGAGATGCAGGGAGCTCTGGCCGATTGCTTTCCTCATTCCCTCAGGCAGGTGCTGAAATGCACCTTTTGATTTTCGTTGCTGAAGAGTTTTCTCTGTGCCTGTGCAGCTGAATTTCTCAGGGACCCCACTGGGGACACTGACCCCGAATTCAGAAGGGGTTTGGTTCAGTTTCTAGCAGATAATAGGTGTTTTTTCACACGCACCACTTTGCCCAGACATGTGCTGATGTAAAGATTTTGCAGTTTAATGTCAGAGTGCCTGGAGGGAGCACTTGTCGTCCCCCAAGGAAGGGACTTGCCTTGGATTTTTCTGCAGTTTAGGCTTTGCTTTCTTTACCTTTTTCCAGGTTCAACAGTGAGCCCAAAAGCAGAGAAATAAAATTAGGGAGTAAAGGTCTTTGTGTTCCTTTAGGCCAAGGGCTGTTGGTTTTGGTTTTTTTTTTTTTTTTTTCCAGACAAGGGGAGCTTACATAAGTTTGAAATGAGCATCTGAATTGGATGGGTCCTTTTAAACAGAACTTGCTCTGCCCCTGAAGTCTTTGTGACCAGGGTAATTGGTGTTACCACATCTGATTTCTGCAGGATGTAAGGGAGGTTTATTTTCTTTTTCATCTTTGGGAGTCTGAAGATGCTTCTGGAGTGCAGGCTGGAGTGTGCAGCAGACGCAAGGAGAGCAGAAAGCACTTGCAACACTATTGCCAGGGGCAGGAGATTTTAGTCTGTCTTAATGCTTTAGGTTCAAGTAAACTTAAAAATAGAAGGTTTGTTGTTCTCACTGCAATCCAGAGGAGCACAAAGGACTCAGTGCCTCCAGAGAGGCTCTCTGTGCCATTTCAGCATGGTCTGGGGAGTGTCACAGGGGCTGTGACACTCATTCCATCAGGACATCACTGCTGTGCCTCAGTGGTCCGTCTTTTGGTGAAATTCTTGTGGGTTTTTCCCATGGAATGCTTGGAGCAGTGACCTGGTGATGCTCCAAGGTCCTTCCCCATGGCCTCGGAGCTTTGTGCAGCTCCTGCCCAGGTGGTCATGCAGGTGCAGCTGAATTCAACCTCCAGCAGCGCCCTGTGTGCTCTAAACATTGCAGAAGTGGCCTTAGAAACTTGATTTCTTCTCTTGCCAGCACTCCCAGCCTTGCCACAAGGGCATCTTGTTCGTGTGGTCCTTCCCTGCTCTCTCCCACTTCACTGCTTTGCTGGCTCTCAGCTTAGGCAGTCCTTTAGAAAGAGGCAATTACTGGAAAAAAGTCCCAAGTTCATGAGGAAGGTTTCCATTTGAGGGATGAGTGGACAGGCAGGGAACTGTGGGTGACTGCAAAGTTAATTTTTCACAGCCAAAATCAGGCCCAAGCCCGGGTCTCTACAAGTATTCCTCCGTTTTGCAGTTTGGGTAAGGAATTTTGTGTGTTTGGGGATTTTTAAAGCTTCCCATGAAGCCATTCCATAAACATACAAAATTATTATGGAGATTCTTGAGGAGGAATCTGCCTTTTGCAGCAGCTCTGCAGCTCCCAGGCTGGTGCCTCCCATCTGGCCCAGGGCTCCATCAGGCATTCCGTGAAGGGAAAGGAAAAAGAGGCAACTCCCAGCTTAAGGAAATCCTCCTTTTTGGAAACAGCAAATCATAATCTCACTGGCCTTTAATCTCTGAAAACCCCGAGCTTAATTCCTGCCTAGATTTAGGAAAAAAAAATAATGTAATGGTTTTCTTATAATCTCTGCTGGAGTCTGTGAGTCACCCCCCACATGGTGCCCAGTGTCACAGCAGCGTTTGTGGGTGCCCAGTGTGGGCGATGGGACTGCAGGAGCAGGGGTCTGTCACTGGTAGGGACACAAAAGACTAAAGCAGGCAGCAGAAAGGTCAGCAGGAAAGTTCTTTCTTTAATTTTCTGACTCCATCTTATGTACACTTTGATCAGGAGGCAGAAGATTGGCTACACAGGCAGCCACCTCTTTGACCATCAATCATCTTTCTCCTCCCAGAGGAGAAATATGTAAACCAAATAGATAAATTCTAAAAAGTATACATGGTTTACTTGAAGCTGCATGAGAATAGAGTGCAAACAATGAAAAGCAGGCAAAGCTGGGGCGACAGGTGCCCACACATCCCTGGGTGCCATGGCTGGCTGTTCCTCCTTGGGGCAGGATTAATTCAACTGGAAAGTTTAAACTTCCCTCATGGTGCCGTAAAGGTCTGGGTGCTCCAAGGGGATGCAGAGGAGCCGAAGCAGTTTGGGCCTGACAGTCCTCAGCAGTGTTTTCCCCTTGGCCATGGATTTCATCCATCCAGATTAATTTTACTCCTGCTCAGAACACGAGTAACGTTGTTTTGTGTGAAATTTCCCCCAGTTCACTGAGATTTATCTCCTTTGGCCAAAGGGTTTGGGCTTTGGATTTGGGCTCCTCCTGTCCCATCTCAGAGCTCTGCCACACTGCTTCTTACAGCAGCATGGCTGGAATTCTCTGGTTTAAAGAGTTTAAAGGCTCATTTTCCCAGTTAATAGGAAAACAGAGATGCCTCTGCCTGTCCAAGGGTGGAGGTTGTTACTCTGCACAGGGATCGGGAGCAGGACAGAGCCCACACACCCCTGGGCTGTCCTGGCTCCTCATGTGGGCACCAGGGCTGGAGGAATCCAGGAGCTGTACACGTTCCAACCCCAAATTCTGGCTGCGGAGTGCGAGCTGCGTTTGTTGAGCTGCAAGGAGTGGGATGTGCTAATTACTGGAGCCATCCATTGGAGGGAGACGTGGTCACAGGGCTGAGCCCGGCGTGTTCTGCACGGGAGCGTTCGGCATCACCCGCTTCCTTGGCTTGCTCCAAAATCCCTGCGATTAATGGCAGTGTAGAGCCTCTCTCTTTGCTGTTTGGGGGTTATTTGGGTGAATCCAGAATCCCGTGTCCCATCCCTGTGGCCGTGGGGTGGATGCGGGTACAAAGGCGGAGGGATGCGATGGGAGCCCTGCCTGCTGTCCCTGCGGAGAGGTGCTGAAATCCCATCTCCTTCCTCCTGCAGCCCAGGCCCTGGCCGATCGTGCCTCACAAACTGTGCTCCCCAAAGCTCCTGTGGTTCGGCGTGTTCTGTGCAGAGAGGGACGTGCTGCTTTATGTAACCGGTACAATTATTCCCGCTCCTCGTTTTGCTCTGTACAGAACGTTAGACCAAACTTCCCAGGAAGAATTCCATGAAGTTCAACTTCACCGTGGTTTTTATATAAAGCCCTGCTGTGTAGGTGTGCTTTATCAAGAAGGCTTCTAAGAGAAGGTACCATCCATTTTCGTAGTAAAATTAACATTTAGTGCACGCAGAAGGCATGGGGAATTATATAAAGCAGCAAATACAGTTGGGAATACTGCGAATATCATTTAAATAGCAGCTTCTCTTGCACTAAATCTATTTGTGCTGCTGTTACACACACAGAGCCTCCTCTGCTGCCCCGAACCTGTCCCGGGGTGAGGTACCCAGGGTTTGCTGCCGGATCTTTTAGGGGATGGGGATGCTGCAGCATCCTGCAGAATTGCTGCCCCAAACCTGTCCCGGGGTGAGGTACCCTGGGCTTTCCTGCCGGCTCTTTTAGGGGATGGGGATGGGGATGCTGCAGCATCCTGCAGAACTGCTGCCCCAAACCTGTCCCGGGGTGAGGTACCCAGGGTTTGCTGCCGGCTCTTTTAGGGGATGGGGATGCTGCAGCATCCTGCAGACTGCCCAGGGCAGGCAGCCCAGCAGTGGGGTGTCCCCACAGCCCTCTGGGGTGCCGTGGCGGGGTTTTGGGGCCGGCAGCTCGGGAGGGGCTGTCTGTGTGTGGCTGTGTTGGCCATGGTCCGTGCCCTCCCCTGCGCTCTGAGTGGCTCCGCTCCTGCAGAACGCCAGCCCCAGCCCTGTGCTGGCGGTGACAGCCTCCCGCCGGGCTCCGGAAGCCTTCAGTGAGCATGTGTGAGCTGTGCACCTTTGTTCTGGAGGTTTCCCAGCCTCTGCTGCTCCCCCTGCACTGCTTTGCCTCCCCCGGCTCCCTGCAAAGGCACAGGGAACCTGGCTGGCGCTTCCAGGGGACAGAGCCAGGGATGGGCTGTGCCTGCCCAGGGTCCCCAGGCCTTAGGGGGGTTGTGGACCAGCAGAACATCTCCACTGGGCTTCTTCTAACATTTCCTCTGAGCTCCACACCCAGGCTCCCTCTGTGCTCACTGCAGTTTAGAGGAAAAGATAAAGTGGCCATAAAAAAAATCCCTCGAAATTCAGGCCGGTTGTACGTTCCGGGGAAGTCGTTTGCTGCTTCTGAGACTGAAACTGGAATTTCCTGGCTGTTTTTGTAAGTTCAGGTTTATGTTTTGGAAAATTGCCTGTGTTGTTTTGGGAAAGGATGGTAGCAATAATAATAAATATTCCACATCTATTATGTGTTGGAACTAAACGATCTCCAAGGTCCCTTCCAACCCGAGTCATTCTATGTTTGCTATTCTGATTAGTCCAAAATTACATCAGACAGCCTGGCTATCCTAAAAATGGATCCTCGGTAGAAAAATGCAGGTTTGGAAGCTGGGGGTGAGGCAGATCTATCACCTGGATAGAGCCTGGCGTGTGTGCTCACGGGGCAGCCTGGGGCAGCCTTAAATCAGCTTCCTATGATTGTACAGGTGAAAAAGGGCTTTTCACTGTCCTCCTGAAAGAGAATCTCCCTGCCTGGACAGAGCAGGGGCCTCAGATGCTGGAGAGAGCCTCTGGCTGGCACTTATCACCCCAAATAAAGCACCTGAGGAACCCAAACTGTTCTTGTTTCTACTGCTGCTCAACACGACCCAAACACATCAGAGCCCACACGTGCTCCAGAGCTGGTCAGAAATGTGCAGGGTGGTGCTGGCAGGGTCCTGGGCTGGCAGAAAACCCGTGGGTCCGAGTGGAGGCCATCGAGGGAGACCCTGTGAAGACCCGGTCCTGACATGGTGTCTCTGTTGATGGTGTTTGGGGTGGATACAGAACCCTGCTGGGTTTGAGGGAGCCCTCTGGCAAAGGAAGAAGATGAAGCCAAGCCTTGCATTAAAGAGCTGGAGTTAGTGTTGGCGTGAGGAGCATCACCCACTGCCCCTTCCCCAAAGGTGCCCTGGGGGGACACTGCAGGACAGGCAGCCCCTTGGTGCTGGGGCTGAGGTTAACACACGGAGCTGGCCGGGTTTAGACATGAAAGTCCTCCCCAGCCCTCCCTGTTTGCTGCAGGAGAACAAACGAGGTGCTTGTGTGCTGCCTGTTGGCCTCGTGTCTGTGTGGGAACGTTCGGAGGCGCAGCTTTCCTGGAAGGTGCCGTGCTCAGCCCCCAGATGCACATTTTAGTGCATTACGCATATGCATTGGCAGCATTTCTATATTTGTCTTTGTCTGGAAAATCATTTGCTTTTTCCAGCTGAGTGTAAGTGGTTTGTGTGCATTGTGATGCCTCTCTGAGGTACCTGCTGGTTCTGGGAGCGGAGACTGGGCTTTGGGGTAGCACCTGGCACCTGGACCATAAAGTCTGAGCGTGTGTGTGTGATTTTAATGCAGGAATGAGCATTTCTGGCTGCTGTGGAAGGAATAAAGATCCTCCATCTGTCCTCATCCCCCTTTTATAGCTCTCTGTCTGTAGAGTCAGGATTCAGTTTAACTCTCAGATGGAGACAGCGCTGAGGAGAGGTTATAGGATTCGTGATGGGATGATGATTGTACAGTGACTCCCCCTGCCCAGTGCCCACATTTCAGGCTCACAGCGAATTCCCGGGTTACCACCAGTCGCCTTTTTATCATTTTGGCCGCTTTGCTCCTGCTCCGAGGGGGCTCTCGGGGCTCGTGTTTCCCGGGGCCGTGCGGAGCGGGGTGTGCTCGGCTCGGAGCGCTGGGAGCCGCCTCGGAGCCGCCTCGGAGCCGCCTCGGAGCCGCCTCGGAGCCGCCTCGGAGCCGCCTCGGAGCCGCCTTGGCTGCCGGAGCATCCGAAGCGCCTCGGGAGCGCGGCGCAGAGCGCGGCTGCGTGGCGCTCGCTGTCACGGCGGGCGGAAGCCTCGCGTATTTATGGAGCCAGCTCTTCCTTCTGCGTTTGAGTGACAGCCAGGATGCCGTCGCTGCCTGGTCACTGGAGCTGATTAGTATGCGCCAGGGTCCGCCTCGCTCCGAGGGATGCAGCCGCAGCAGCTTGCAGAGCTGTCACACTCACACGGGCTCCGTTTCTGCACTGGCTTGACGAATTAAAAAGCGAGCCAGCCAGCGAGAGAGAGACCCGGAGAGAGAGGGGGGACGAGACAGAGAGAGAAGCTTGCAGACAGCGCTCGCCCTTTTCCTAAAGGAAGGATTTTTGCATCCCGAGTGCTCACTGGTTGTGATGATGCTTCACTTAGCGGGCTCAGAATGAGCTAGAGACAGCAGATAGGGGAGAAACTAAAGGCAGAGCACAAAGCATTACGAACCAACCCAAAACCAGGAACAGTTTTCTCCTCTATTCTAGCATGGTGGATGTATGGACAGTCTTACAGAGCAGAGGTTGACTTCTCCAAATCTGCCAGCCCCACACCTCGAACACTACAGTGTTCTGCATTGCACCATGACCTTGGATGTTCAAACGGTGGTCGTTTTTGCAGTGATTGTGGTGCTATTGCTTGTGAATGTCATACTCATGTTCTTCCTGGGCACTCGTTAAATGGATTTTTTCTCCTGAGCTGTTGGGGGCTACTACTACCACTAGCAATTCAACAAGAGAGCACGAGCGGGAGAGAGAGAGAGAGAAAGGCGAGAGAGAGAGAGAAAGAGAGAGAGAGATTTCTTACTGAGGGGGGAAACGCGTTGAGCTTCAACATGGCCTCGCTGTGATATGTATGACGTTGGTATTATTATCTCTCCCTTAAATCTTTTGTCATGTCTTGTCTTTTAAGTCTGCCTGTAAGTGTAGCTGCTTTTGCCGGGGGTTTTTAAATGTGATAAATAATAACAGTGGTCGAGTCCTCTGTGGTTCCGTGCTGGCGAGATAGAGCTGTGCTTCTTTAGGCAGCAGCAGAGTGAAAATGATCTGTCTGTGGTGAGCACTGGCTGTGTTGTTTTTTTTTGCTTTTCTTTGAAATAAGAGGCTCAAGTGAATGATAAGTCGTTTTGTGTGCGATTTCTAGCAAGCAGTTAATGTGCAATGTCTGTGAGAGTAACCATGTAGGTGCCAGGTGAGAGGTGCTGGTGTGTGCAATGGAATCGAGCTATGGGCATTTTTAAAGGGGGTGGGGGGGAAGATGCTTGAGAAATCCTATTAAAGGATTAAATCTTTGCTAAAATAACATTCAGCCACAAAAAAAAAAAAAAAAAAAAAAAAAAAAAAAAAAAAAAAAAAAAAAAAAAATTCTACTTAGTGTATTTATCTGTGTTGCCTTGATGATCTGATTTGATTTCTCAAGATTCAGCCCCAAAGCCTCCAAATTCTATGTCCACACTGATGTAAGCCAGCTCCTTTTCTCAGAGATGTGAGAGAGACTGAAACATAACCTGCTGGGTTTTTATTCTGGTCGTGTGTGGTTTCTGTCTCTGCAAATTGGGAAGGAAAGATCAAAGGGGGAAAGGGCAATTCAAGCTTTGTTTTTCTTTGCTAAAGCGACAGATACAGAGGGGTTGGGGTTTGCTTTGATTTTCTAAAAATCTGATTTTAGCTTTCTTTTCTTGCTTTCATGTGTGTGTGTATATATCAAATTTTGGGGAATGTATCTAAGAAAAATCTTTGCCCACCTCAAGGATAACGAGCTTTTAAGACGGGTTGCTTCGCATGACTTTATTTACATTGATTTTCTGGGAAATGAAGTGCTAAGTTGTGGATTATGGGCTTGCTGGAAAGGTGTCCAGCAGTTAGAGGTGCTTCTAGCCCGAAATTGCAATGTTTACAGCTTGGAAGCAGGGCTGGCTGGGGGCTCCAGTGGCAGCACGAGAAGTTTGGAGAGAATACGAAGGGAATGTCTGGGAAAGAGTAATGCCTTTTCCTCTGGAAAATATATCTCTGTTCTGTGCTTCTTAGAGGTCTTAGGGATTTATTTATTTTTTTTTAATATATTATTTCCCTCTCCAGAAAATCAGAATCGCTTAAAACAAACGAAAATACCAGTTTGAAAATGTTTTTATCTTTGCTGATGGTCACTGGAGTTTTATTGCCTTGATAATTTCATTAGTTCATGCTAATTCCAGCCGTCTATTATTTATTTGATGATGTTCTCTGAAAAAAAAACCAAAACAAAGCCACGTAACTGATGGATAAAGACAAAGCTGGAGGTTACAGATGGAGACATGGAGTTATTTCCCAGTGAGGGTTTGTGTGCTGGGAGTTAAATGCCGAGCAGGGTTCAGGAGCCGATGGCTTTTCGATGGTGGCAGGATTGGAAACAGAGTTAAATCTGGCAAATTTGGCACTTTCAAAGTGCTTTTAGCTCTAAATAAAAGAGAAAAAAATTTTTTTCTGAATCCCAGGGTGGGAACAATGGTCCCCAAAAGCGTTGTGGGGCAGTAGCCTGTTAAAGTGGGGAGGAAAGCCAGGAGCCAGGGATCCAAACCCTGGGAGATGCTCTGGTGCCTGCTGGCTCTGTTCCCCCTTTTCACTTGTAGCTATCTGCAAAGAGCTTCACTTCACAGGAGACTGAGTCAATCTTCTCTAAAAAAAACCCAGGTGAATGAAATTGATGCTGAGGATGGTTTGGGCTGTTAAACAGCTCAAATTTGCTCTATTTGCCTGTTGGCCATCCTGTGTCATTAGTTTTATAGGTTGCAGAATCTCCTGGAAAGGTAATAAATGAGCTGAGATCACCATGGAGAGAGAATCAATCCAACAGCGGCCAAAATCATCCTTTCGGGGGAACAGCCTTGAGCAACAAAGGGATTTGGAGGAAAAAGGGTGGAAAAAGGAGCAGAAAACCGACCCCAAAACCGGCCAGCGAGTTACAGTGGGCTGTGGCTGTGCCTGATTGTTTATTTTCTCAGGGCTTTCTGGCGCTAAGGTTTACCTTTCAATATGATTCCTACGAGGAATGCCCAGTACCTACCGCTGTTCCCTGGGTGCGTTCGTTGATCCAGAGCTTGTACTCCTGGGGAGATATTTGGGAATCGTGCTTGTTTGGTGGTGGCTATCCCTGCTGTGCCCCACGGCTCCTTCTGCAATGCCCCTCTGGTTCCATCCCTGGGCTGGGCTGTGCTGGGGCTGTGTGGGGACAACGAGGGGCTGTGCATGCTCAGCTGCTGGGAGGGAGCGCCGGGAGCCCAGTCTTTCCTTTCCTTGATTTTATTACAACTTTTTTTGCCTTTTATCCTCCTGAAGGCTGGCGGAATTAAAGAGGGAAAGTTAACGCAGAGCGGTAGGAAAGTTGGCAGCAGCCAACTTTGTTATTGTAGCAGCGCCGTTCTCCTTGTCTCGGGCTTCCTGCTGGAATTTTTTGGGGAAAGAGAGGAAACGAGAGGTGGAAGAGTGAGCGAGGGCTGGGCTTGCTGCTTGTTGAGCTTGCTCTCTGTTTCCCACCCCAGGCCTCAGTGCCCCCCTGTCCAGCCCCAGCCCCAGTTTGGCAGTTTGGCAGCTGCAGTTCGGCGTTTCCAGGCGTGCAGGAGCCCCTGTGTCCATCCAAGCTGAGCTCAGCCCATGAGGAGCCCTGGGAGCTCTCCGGGGTGACAGTGCTGCCAGTCCCCACTGATCCCTGTGTCCCTGAGTGGCTGTGCCTGCAGCATTCCGGGTGTCATTTGCTCGCCGTGAAATATCCCCGGCCTTGGAGCTTTCCATCTTTCCATGTCCTGGAGCTCTGTGGGACCATCCGGGTCACGCTCAGGTCCCTGGGGGTGCTTCAGCCCCATGGCTCCTCTGGGTTTCTTCACCTTTGTGGGGATGCTCAAACCCAGGGATGAGGCAGAGGGAGCATCCCTTTAAAGGAATCAAAGTGCTGACCCTCTGGAAAATACGCCCTCAATCTAAAAAATACCGATTTGTCTGCAAAAAGCGTATTTGTGATGCATATAATCTCCTTCAGTGCTCGCTGCTGTGTGTTTGCTGGGGCTGGGTGATGGGGGACCTGCCTTGCTGTTGTCTGCTTAAGCAGGATTCAATGTTATTTGCCACAGGATTCATGAAAATGCCTCTGCCTGTATCATAGCAACCCTGTTTCCCACAGTCCATAAAAAGTCCATTCCTCCCGAGCAGCAATCCGCCGTCTTAAAGACTCAGGCACCCTCCTCGGCTGGGGAAAGGGGCTGTGCCCCTCTCCCAGTGTGTCCCAGAAAGCTTTAAGTGTCGGGATGATCCCGGCTTGTCCTGCCCGCGCGGCGCTCTTAATGCTCTTTCTTTAAGGCAGATAAAATGCTTTCCTTTCGGATTTCTAAAGGCTTCCTCCCCCCAGCCTGGCTATTTCCCACCTCTGTTTTAAAACCTCACATGACAAGTTGGAGGGGATGGGACAGCTCCGAGGTCTGTGACGCGGTGGCTCTGCCCTGTCCTCTGCCATTTGGCTTTTCCCCCGGGATGGCAGCAGCACAGCCCTGCCTTTTGCCGTGTAGGGGGTGAAGATCTGCCCGATGCCAGCCCTTCTGTGGGGATGCAGAGGTGCTTTCTCAGCCCGTAGATGACTGTTATTAAGAGCTGCATGTTCACCTGACTCCTGCCCCCCCCCCCCCCCATCTGTTTGCATAATGTGGTTCTGTTTCTTTTTGGATCAGGTATTCAGCACACAGCCCAACTGCTGTGTGTAATGTCTGAAGGAAAATTGCAAAAAATCCATGTAAGTTTTTGGTTGTGTTTTTTTGGGTTTTTTTTTGTTTTTATTTTTGTTTTATATTTGGTTGCTTTAGTTTCGATCTGTGCCTAGAAGCCCTGTGTGTGTTGTCATTTCATTTGCCGTGGTGCTGTTTGTGTGTTCGGTGAGCGCTCCGTGTGTGCCGTGCCTGCCTGCACGCGTGTCCGTGTGCTCCGTGTCGGGATGATGATCCTGCCGGGGAGGCTCCTGTGTTTTACATTCCCAGTGTGGGTTTTCTCAGCTGGCTGTGACAGTCGTGCTCAGCGTGTCTCTCCCAGTGAAACGTTGGGACAGCTATTTTGGTGAAACGCGAGGATTTGTCTCGGAGCTGCGCAGTCTCCGGTGAGGAGAAGTTGGGAATCTCCAGGAAAACTCCCAAATGTTAATAACTGTGTAAGGATTGTCCTGTTTGAAGAGGGTGCTTGTGTAAGGGTTCCAGGGCTGGCAGAGGGTAGTTCTGCCAGGTCGTGGCTGTGCCACTGATTTTCTATATGGCCTTGGGCACATTCCTTTGTTCCTTTGTTGCCTTGTGGCTTCTCTTTTCCACCTGGGATAGAGGAATATCGTGTAGTACTGAGGTGCAGCCACGCCTGATGTTCTCCTGTGTGTCCCCTTTCTGCCTGGGGCACAGTGGCAGTGCAGTGGGGGACGTGTGTGTGCCCCAGCTCTGCCTACCTGGGTTTTGCCTATTGGAGCTGTTGTAGACAGCAGGAGCTGTGGTGATTGATGCTTCCCACTAAAAATAGATGCTCCTGGAGGAAGAGCTGCTGGAGGAGCTGTGATTTATTGTCTTTATTTTATTAGTTGTGGTTGAATTTCTTTCCTGAGTGGAAATGAGTCTTAATCTGCCAGCACCCACAGACGGCTGGGTTGGCTCTAATCAGCAAAGGGCCACGTGGCCTCTGCTCCTTATTCCAGGTTTTCCTGGGAATTACTTTGGCATTGGCAGGAATGCCACCTGGGTGGGGTGTTCACAAGGGCAGGAAACCCTCAGTTGCTGGTGGGGACTGTGTTGGAAAGCCTGAAAGCTTCACCACCCGAATTAAAGAGAATGTGGGGGGCTGGAGGGAGTGCGTGCATGCAAGGATTTCAGGGATAAGGTCTGGATTTGAGCTGACTCTGGTTTATCCCCGTGGATATAATTTCATAGGAGTGTGCTGCTTTGGGGAGCTACCCCTTGTGCTGTCACAGCGCTGGGGAAACTGAGGCACACGGTGGTTGCAGAGTGGCACATTTAGGGATGGGGGTTAATGGGGCTGGGGTCTGGAGCTGGATGTGGGGCCGTCAGTGGGGGAAGGTGTTTGGCACCGTGTTTGGGGTCTGGCTTGTTCATTTTTCTGCAAACCTTGCCGTGGGGCGGTGTCAGAGCGCCAGGCTGGTGCCGGCTGCTGTGGGCTGAGCTGCTCCGGCGTGGCAGAGAATGCATTTGGGGGATTTTGGAGCCGGGAGCAGCCGAATGTGGCCGTGCCCATGCGAAGGGCCATGTGGCTCAGCGCCTGCCCCTTCCTTTACATCAGCTGAGACATATAGAACAGAACGTATGGGCTGCTGGCAGCCGGCACGGGGCTATTTTCGGCTGTCTCAGCGGAGCCGGGGCTGTGCTGAGCCCACCCTGCTCACCCGGCTGGGCTCAGGCTCCAGGGATGGGCTGTCCCCTTCCCCTCCTCCCTGTCCGGGATGGGCAGAGCAGGCACTGACCCCTGTGGGTGCTGGGGACAGCCAGCAGCCCTGCCCTGGGTGCCAGGGAGGCACAGCAGTGCCAAGGAGTAGCATCAGCCCAGTTAAAGCAGCCCAGCTCTTTGTTTTCCCTTTTTATCCCTGGATAAAGGCCCGAGTGGATTTCTAGGCTGGTCACTGTGGTGGGATGAGCCGTGGGTGCTACAGTGTCCTGCTGTCCTTCTGGGGTGAGGCTGTCACCGGGGCTTTGCACTCTGCCCAAGGGGCTGGAACGTCCTTCCCACTGCTGCTGCTTGGGAAAGCAGTGTCCTGGCTGTCCTACTGCCTGCCAGGGCCTGTGTCCCCAGCCCTGCTCCCCTCCTGTCCCACCTGGAATGATGATGATGGCAGTTGTCTGCTTTTCAGGGATGTCCTGTGCCGCAGAGAGCCCGCAGCCTCACCGGGCAGCCGGGAAAATCCCTGCGTGTCGCTGGCTGGATTTGTTCACTCCCAGTACTTTGGGGATGTTGGCCCCAAAGTTTCCAAAGGGTTAAACTGCTGCTGGCACCAGTTTTGGGGGTTTTGAGCCCCTGCACGGGAGCTCAGAGCTGTGAGTGGCTGCAGCTCACACCGAGAGACGCCGAGAGAGGAATCGGTGGCCCAGCTCCGAGGGCTTGGAGAGCAGAACGGAGGGAATCGTGTGTGGAAGTGTTCCCTTGTAATGGAGCAAATGCAGTCTGGTCTCAGCTACACAAACAGCAGTGCAGAGCAAACCCCTAAGGATGCGTCTTTTACTCCACTAAGGGTGGGTTAATTTGTTGGGCATATCTAGGGAAAAGTTTGGTCAAGTAAAATTGTTCCATTTGACAAAAGCATCGGCTCTTGCTGGCATTATCAGAAAACGGGGTTTTTTCAAAGCGTTTCTTTGGACCACGTTCCCCTGCTATTTCTGCTGCTCCACTCCCCTGTATTTTGTTCAGCAAATCTGACAAGGTTCTCTCAGTATGTCGTGCACTGAAGTTTCTGTTCTGATACCAAATTTAGGGAAGGCTTGTTATCTACAGTTCTTTCTTCCTGGCTTGATAAGGTGCTGATTAATTTAATGCTACTCTCTTTCCTTATCTAGTTGAGCTTCAGTCAGTTTTAGTATAATCTTGAAAAAGCGTGATCAATCTTTAATGTTTGTTTTTTAGGTTTATTCCACAGCCTTTTAGGCATGCTGGATGTTCGCTCCTTTGTGAAGTTCTGGGAGAATTAAGTTAAAAAGTAACAATTATAGAACAGGTTTTGAATGCAGATGAAACATTTTAAAGTCGCTCGAAAACAAGAAAGAGCAGTTGGCTCTGATGAAGTTTTAGGTGTTAAAATAGAATTGTCTCAACTCTGGTGCTGGATGTGTAAGGCAGGGAATATCAACAGTGCCCGTGTGTGGGGCTGAGGATGATGCAGGGATGGAGGAGAGGCCTGCAGTGTCTCCAGAGCTGTGTGTAAGGTGAGAGGGGACAGGGCACTGTCACCTGTCCCTGTGTGGGGAATTGTTCCCTGCTGTTACCTGAGCACACAGACACGAGGAGCAGTGCAGGGAAACTGGGCTGTCATCAGTGCCGAGCTGCTGCTGTCATGTGCTGATCAGGGGCTGACATCTGGATAGATTTTCAGTCTCCTTTGGTCCAGGGGAGATGGATCTCTGTTCCAATGCCCAGCAGCAGATCGATCCTATCTCCTGGATACTGAGGGTTTTGCAGAATTGTCAAAAAGTCTTTCCTAAGGAATTAAAAGTGCACTCAGGCACGGAGCAGAGGAGCTAAACCTCCCAAACCTGCAGGCTGGGAACAAATTTGCTTAAGACTGTCAGGCTGCCTTAGAATTAGAGCTCTTCAGCCAGGAGAAGCCTGGCTTCTTCAGTGCACACCCAGAAGTGTGTTCCCAAGCATTAAGAGGAGCCAGCCTGTAGGTTTGTGGAATTCAGGGAGCACTGGCCCCGCTGCCCCCAGCAGCCCTCTGCAGGTGTGGGTGCTGCTGAGCCACGTGCTGAGGCCACCCCGATGTCCTTCTCAGCCCACTGCCATTTGCAGATTGTCACCGTGGCCCCAGCTGCTGCAAACCCCGTTCTCCCAGCTGGATTTGAAGCTCAGTACGTGTGTGTGTCTGGTCCCCAGAGCCCAGGTTTGGCTGGAGGTTGTCAGCAGTGCACGCTCCGTGCTTCTCCCTTTGCCATCTCCCTCCGAGGCTTCCCTGCTCCCTCCTGCACTGTGCTGGAGTTGCTGTGCTTTGCCCCAGAAAGCAGTGCTGGTTTAATCTGTGTTTTTCCAGCAGCTGCCAGGCTGTCCCTGTCCCTCCTCCCTGCACACACGTCAGGGCACACATGTGTACACGCGTGTGCAGGCAGCGCTGCACCTCCCTGTACACTCATCACTCTGGACACGGGCAGGGAAACCTATGGATTAAAACACATGTGCATATGTTTTCCTTCCCAGATATATTTTGGAAAATATGAGTCAGCAGCAGCAGCAGCAGCAGCAGGCAAGAACATATTACATAATCTCTGGGAGCCAAGAAAACCTCGCAGTTTATCAGGAGGGAGGCTATCTGCAAGCAGCAGCTTTTGCCATCATTTTTGGGGCCTCACATTGGCCTGAGCCCCTCGGTCAGTGCCCTCATTTCCATCATATCCTCTTGTGTCCAATGTAGGGAAGCAGTCCCAGCAGCCTTGGGTTCTGTTTTATTTTTAAACCCTCCAGTCCTGGTAGAATCTCAGGGCCGTGCTGTTGGTAACTACTTCTCTCTTGTTCCTTAGCGTGTTCTCCTGCACAGAGTCTGTGATTTTCTTTTTTGGTTCCCCCCACTCCCCACCTCCTGCTGTTTTCTCTCAAATCTCAGCACTGAGGGAAATGGCACATGAGTGCAGCTGGAAATAGCTGCTGCCCCCTCCGCCTCCCCTCTGCTCACGGCCACCCACCTCCTCCACCTACTCCCAAATGGGAGAGTGAAGTCAACATCCACTTTTAGCCCCGGGCTGCTGCTCCTCGGCTCTCCCCCTCTCCCTCGCCGTGCCTGCCTTGCCCACACACGATTCAGAAGGGCTTCATCACCGTTTGAAGGCTCCTGCAGCTGGATGAGCTGGTCTGGTGCCGCTGGCACTCGGGGCATCTGTGCTGGAGCGTCAGGGAGGAGAGGGGATGCGCACTTTGCTCCGTGCTGCCCGGGCAGGGAACGGGGAGCGCCAGGAATTCCGGACACACAGAGGAGCCCAAACAAAAACCCAGGGAAGTCAGACAGCAGGAATGTCAGGGGTTTGGCTCCTCCATCCTGGGCACATCCATGTGAGCACGGGCAGGGGTGGGAGCAGTGGGCGCGGAGCCCTGCGCGGCGGGTGAGCTCTCAGCTCTCCACGGTGCTGCATCCATCTCTCCTGCCAGCCTTCGCTCCTGCGGGGTGCCTGGAAAGCCTAGGAGGGGAATGGGCATTAGCAGAGGGAAAGGAAAGGAAGGGAAGGCCTTATTTGTTTTTAATTTGCCCGATAAAAGCGAAAGGTTTTGAGCTCTTTGATCTCTCAGGGCGGTGCAAACGCTTTCGCTGTGGCTGAGCCCGTGGGTGCCTTTCAAGCAAAGAGAAAGCTCGGTTGTGGTTTTCCAATATCAAAGCCTTCCCAAGGAGGCAGTAAATTGCCACGCTGGCTGAGAGCAGGAGTGCAGGCAGCTCCGTGCCCTGCCTGGGACAGTGTCTGAGCCTCTGCAGAGCAGACTGAGAGACACAGGAACTGATGGGGATGGAATAACCTGTTTATCCAGGGCACTCGGTCTTCACCCCCATTAGCTCTGGAGTTTCTGGTGTTCAGACACGAGAGAATTTAAATCTTCTGTATTTTTAAAACCACGAAAATCTCTGTTGCAACCAGAAATTCTAATGAGCTCAGCAAAAGGGATGGGTTTTTCTGCCCACCACCCATCAGAGCTCTCCATATTTTATTGAAAAGCCTGATTTGAGCTGTGCCTGCCCAGCGTTTGGAGCAGTTGGGGAATTATGGGGCCCTCCAAGGGCTGGGATTTGGGGGAACTTCCCCCCATTCCCCACCTCTTGCAGTTCGGGTGATGCTGCAGGGGCTGTTTCATCTTTCTACGTCCTTGTTTCCCTTTCTGTAAAATGCACAGAAGGAAATTGCCCTTTCCTGTTCCAGGGTTTGCCGAGTGAGGATGAGAAGTGCTGTACTGGAGGCAGGTGGGATTGGAGCAGATGGATGAAAAGTGCCTCTCACCCTTCAGGGCTTTGCGGGGGCCCTTGGCAGAGCAGAGCTCCCACCCAGGAGCTCCCTGCTTTAATTTAAAGCAACATCTTGAATTCCACCCGAGATCCCAACAGTGATGTCAGCAGGGCTCCACCAAAGATTCATTTGGCTTCAGATATTTTGCATATGCAGCGTCAGAGCTCAGCCTTCTGTTTTTTGCAGCCAGAGAAGGGCTCTGCTCCTCGTTAGAGCCTTCACCAGTAAGACACTTGCTCTCTGCTATTAATTCATCTAAATGAGGCTTTTTTGTTTCTCTGAGCCTTTTGTGGTGTTTTTGTGCTGTTGAGAAATTAATCAGCGTTAAGCAGAAATACCTCAGTAAAACCAGGAGCTTTGGAGTAGCTGTTCAGCCTCTCGTGGCATAAGCCCTGGGGCAGAACCACTTGGGGTATCCACAATTCTCACCCCAAAGCCAGCAAAAAGAGCCAGGAGAGGCTCATGGTGCACAAAGGGATGGCACAAAAGCCATCCAAGGCAGCACAGCCATGCTCTGGATGCTGGCACGGCCTGGAAATGCTGTCTCTTGACTGAGTGACACAAGCTCACATCTTAATTCCCAGATCTTTCCTTTTCAAGCTCCTGTGTTTGGCCATTCTCTCCTCAAAAGAAGGATTGTCCCCTGGGGCACGTTCCCTCCTGTTCTGTCAGGACACGTCTGTAGTGGTTTTCTCAGCTGCTCAGGGAAGACTTCTGCTCCTCCTTTGAACAGGTCTCCCACAGCTGGAAACATCTCCCCATCACTGCAGTGGGTTTTGCTGCCCTTTTTGCCTCTCTGTTTCTCCTGCAGACAGTTTTACCTTTGCAGGGTTTTTCCAACTCAGGTTGAAATTCAAGCGATAATAATACTTGACATTCTTCATTCTGGCATCTTAAAAATCTTTTCTGAAGTTTTAAAGCCTTTAAAGCCTTTGTGCTGTATAAATACTTGAGTACTTCTTCTATTTTTAAATGAAAATGGTGCCTGAAAACCCTCAAAAGTCAAATGAAGATCAAAGGCCTGGGAACACCAGCAGTTTTCTGTATTATTCACAGCAGCCAGAGACTGAGGTTGTATTGGCTAAGTGCAAAGGGAGTGCAGTGCTCCTAATGATGCAATCATGGAATGGTTTGGGTTGGAAGGACCTTAAAGCTCATCCCATTCCATCCCTTCCACTATCCTATGTTGCTCCAAGCCCCATCCTGGGGGCATTTCCAGGGATGGGGCAGCCACAGCTTCTCTGGCACCCTGTGCCAGGGCCTTCCCCACCCTCATGGGGAAGGATTTAGGGTTCCTCTAAACCTGCTCTCCCTCATTGGTCTCTAGGTGATATGTCCCAGCCACTTTGTAAAGCTGGTGCTCAGGAGAGCTGGGCTTGGTGTCTGACATCGCTGCTGCTGCCTGGCAATCCCATGTTTTATCATTTTGTTTTCACATCCATCCCAGTGCAGGAATGGGCAGCAAAGGGCTGGAGCAGGGGTAGTGGCAGCACTGCCCTTTTCAGGGGGAGCTGGCCTGCCTTAACAAGGTTTGCAGCAAAGTAAATCTCTTTTCCTGTAGCCTAGCCTTCCTCACCATTTTCCTCCCTCCCTGTGGCTTCTGAGCAGGAATCAGGACAATAGATGGGAATTGGTGTCCTGGAGGCATGTGACAAGGAGATCCTGAGGGCTCGGGGCAGCTCACAAAAGAATTGCCTCTGATAAATGCTCAGAGGTTTCTGTGGGTTTGCTCAGCAGCTGCAGTCAGGCCTCACAGTGGGGATTTTTACCACTGCCCAGGGAATTGTTCCAGGGCTGTGTGAGCCACCACCAGCAGCGTTCCTGCTGGAATAAAAGGTAAAAATGGATGCAGAGCAATTTGGCCGGCAGAAGAGTGGCAAGAAAAAAAAAAAAAAAGTCAAGATCCAAGGAGTGGCTGTTGAAACGCAAAAGGATCTAGAAAGCAAAGATGCAAAAAATAAAATCTGAAGCGGAAATGAGTGATGTTTTACCAGCATTGTGTAACTCATTTTAATTGCAATCCATCTAGAAATCTATTTGAGGCAAGAAATCAATGCAGAACTGTAGAGCAAAGCATTGGCCTTCCAGATGTTTGCAGCTTTGTGGATTGTTATTTTCAGCTCCCTCCCACAGTTTATTGCAGTGGCCAGGGGAAGATGTCCCCCTGCTGTGTGCCAGGTGGGCAGTGAGGGCTGTCCTGTGGCTTTCTGCTCCGAATTTGCATCTTCTTGTGTCTTGAGGAGCACCCTGTAGTGGTTTTGGTGATGGGAACAGGGTGTTGGAAACTCAGGGTTTCTGTAGGAGCCCCCCACATCTCCCAGGCATGGCTGTGTTTAGAACACTGGCTTGGAGCAGCAGAGAGGAATGGGAACAGAGTGAGTTGGGATGAATCTGATAGGATTGCATGCAAAGGAAGCATCCTCAGTGTGGCAAAAAGGCAGGAAAAAGAAGATTCTTTTCCAAATTGAAAGAGTGCAGCTGGAAGAAGAGGAAGGATGCAATGCAGGAGGTAAAACTAAGAATAGAGGAGTGTGTTATAAAGGGAAATCTGGGGCTGGAGGTCAGGACAAATTAGAACACGCAGAAAATGTACTCCACTAGGCCATGGATTTGTATTTCTGGAAAATAACTGAAGCATCTTCATGTCGGCAGTTCTCATGGGATTGGAGAAAATACCAGAACAGGTTCTCAAAGAGACAGGCTTCCTTTGGCTTGTGAGCAGAACAGAGGATTCAAAGCTGGGTTTTGGAGCTCAGAGCCCCTCGAATTCTGAGAGGGATGGGTTTTCCTGCAGGCACCTCTGGACAACACCAGCAAGATGTGCCCAAAATAGAGTTTATTCTGATGGTGATTGCAGAGAGGGGCAGCAAACCTCCCCAGGACAGATGGAGTCAGGAGTAGAAGGGCTCTGGAAATGTGCCATGGGTGAGGCTGGAGCAGGGGCAGGCAGTGTTTTATTGTTATTACCTGGAGTGGATCCAGGCCTTTAACAGATGGGAGGATTTGCCAGTTTGGCTGTGCTGGAAAGCTGGGCAGTGGAGCCATCCCTCCATCCCTCCATCCCTCCATCCCTCCATCCCTCCATCCCTCCATCCCTCCATCCCTCCATCCCTCCATCCCTCCATCCCTCCATCCCTGGCTGCAGTGTCTCGTGGCCACCAATGCTTTGGGAACCTGCAGGATTGAAATGTCAGGCTTTGCTTTGGTGGTGATTTGGTGCAGACTGTGGTCAGAGGCGCCAGGAGCTGCACATAAGTCTTGGCTTTGGCACTGGTCCTAAAGAAGGAGAAACAAGTAAGTGAGATCCTGCAAATCAGTGTTTTGATTACCGCTTTTGAGAGGATTGATAGAGGTGGATTGGCTGCAGGAGCAGGATTTATCTTGGCAGCTCAGCAGCCTGCCCTGAGCCCTCCTGGTGTGTGTGGTGTGGCCAGAAGTGCCCGGGATTTATGGATGACCTTAGGAAGCACAGGCAGTGCTGGGGGAGCTGGGGTGCTGCAGAGACAAGGCCACGGAGAGCCTTATCTGTGTCCAGCAGCTTCAAGGTCTGACTTTTAAAAAGGCTTCTGTATTGATTACCGAGAGCACTGGGTTCTTCTAACATAAAATAGCCCTTAATTCTTAGATAATTCTGTTGCATCCTGTGCTACTTACTCAGAACCTCTCCCCACCTGACATTGGTGCATAAATACAGAACAGACTTTTCCACCCATTTTCTTTCCCTGCAGTAGCTCCAGCCATTTTAAGTCTGAGCTGGAACTCCAGGGATCCTCCTCATCCTAATGGACCTAGAAGGGGAGCACACAGGGGGGATTCTGGGAATTTGGCCGTGAGCTCAAGACCTTTAAAATCATGGCTAGATTCTTGGTTAGCCAAGAGTTTGGAGTTTTCCAGTGTGTTAGGAAGTCATAAGAGTTTTTTCAGCTGTCAGGTTTTAATTTCTTTGTTCTACACTGTCAAGCATTGGCATTAGAGACCAATAATTTAAACCACTCCACTTCCAGGAGAATCCTTTTGAACTAAAAGTAAAGATGTAACCAGTTTTTGGAGACAAACATAAAGGTTTAGTTTCTTAAATGAACATGGCCAGGCATTTGTAAGCTGCTTTCTACACATACTCACTGCCCATCCAGGCCAAGAAAAGGCTGATTTTTGCTATCTGATGTATTTATAAGCTAAGAATATAGAAGTTCTATAGGCTGTTACGTGTTGCAAACACACACAGTGTGAGCAAGACACGGATTTGCAGCCCCACACATCAGAAATGACCTGCCCAGGTGCTGGGGGATCCCAGAGCAGTGTAAAGGTGACTCTCTGTGTGCATGCAGGGTGTGTTGAGCAGACCCAAATGAGAGGATTTGGACACCCGGGCTCTCGGGTGGTGGCTGCTTTGGGCAGGGATGTCACACGTCCAGACGGAGCTGGCTGCTCCCAGATTCCCACGGAGATGCTCACATCCACTCTGACTCACATCCATGGCATTTTATTGTTGGGTTGAAGACTGTCTAAAAATTCCCTGGCATTTCTCCAGTGAGAGTGCCAGCAGCCCTTAAACTCAACTCATTTCCTTTCCATCAAGGCACGGAGCTCATCAATAGCAATCTCAGGCTCCAGCAGGGAACTCGGGGGTGGGTGGGATTTGCCACCCTCCACAGGCTGGTGGTAAATAGGTCATTACCAGCACAACAGCAGGAATAAAGCACAGAGGGGGGATTTGGAGAGGGAGAAATGATGGTCCTTTCCCCTTTGGGAGCAGGTATTTTTGCTGGTGCCAGCAGAACGATTTAGGGAATTTTGTCTGGTTACTTCACGGAATCAATGAACAGTATCTTATCGTAGGTTTTGTGTCTGGGGATTGACAAATACTCAGGTGCTTTTGCACCTCTGTGGTGGCTTTTATTAACTAATGGGAGCTTAAAAGACAAGGTGAAGCCCAGGAGCTCCCTGCAGACTGGAGCTCTTACCATTGGAGCCTCTTCCCGGCAAGTTGCTCTCGGAGCCCTTTTCTTCCAGCAGGAATATCACATATGATAGAGGCACTCAAAGGGACCAGTTTTACCTTTAAAAGTCTAGGTTTATTATTTTTTTTTTTCTGTTAAAAAAAATGTGTTTCGACAGTTTGTCACATCGGCTCAGCCCGCCACGTCGTGGGCAGTGAAGTGTTAGGAAGGAAAAGCAGAAAGTATTTTGATGAAGGATCAAGTCAACTCACTAATGTTTTTTGAACATCTCCTGTGTTGACCTTGGTCCACACAGACACCCGCCCGCTCCTGCAGCTCTCCTGGCTCTGGGAGAGCTGCTGGAGGTGCTGAGGGAATTGCCAGGCAGGATTTGGGGAGACGGCAGGAAAAGTTCTTGCGGGAGGTCTGTGCTTTGCAGCAGAGGCATTCGCCAGCTTCTCCCAAAGCCTCCATCCTGTGTTTATTTTGGAGTTGAGGAGGAGGGAAGGAAGGAGGGAGGCATCATCATCATCCTTTTGGTAGCTATGGAGAGAGGGGAGGGCAAAGTCTGTGGAGCACAGGAGCCCCCAGATCCCCACACTCAGCTTCCAGAAACGCCCAGCCCAGTCTCTCCTGTTGGGCTTGTTTTTTTATCACCAGACAAACATTTAATTATTTTACCTCCATGCTGCCGCCGAATCAACTGAGAGAACTACGAAAGATAATGCACTTCTATTTTTATATCTTATACTAATGAAGCTCAGGCTGGAATTTTCCCCTGCACGATTGGCTGGGACGGGGAAGAAAAATTCCCAGGGAGAGGAGGAGGGAGCGAGACGCTCAGCATTTAGCAGCGAGCACGGCTGTGGTTGGAGCAAACCTGCAGCACTCCAAACAGCGCTGGAAAGTGAGGACAGCAGTGATTTATCCCTGTGCAAGGATCATAGAGGGTGTTTCTCCGTGGTGAGGGATGGATGGATGGATGGATGGATGGATGGAGGCAGTGACACTCCAGGACTGTGCTGCTGGCTCTGCTTTCTTGGCAGAGCTGAGCACCAGGGCTGGGCTCACTCGCCCCCAGCCCCCAGCGTGGGCTCACTTGCTCCCTGGAAAGCATCCCCTGGGACTTGGCAGGAGCCGAGTGCTCCATCAAAAGTTCATTAATATGTTGAGTTGGAGCCACACGGCTGCGTGCAGCCTGCTGGGAACACCAGCACTGGGACAGGGGGTACATCACAGAGAGTAAAAAGTGTGTGGGGATGTAACGTCAGTGGAGAGGCAGGTGCTTAGGGCTGGCCTGTGGTGACACGTTAATCTGAGGTGACCGATGGCCCCTGAGCTGGATGGGTCTCTGCAGAGTTTGGCTTAGCCAGAGCTGGTGTTTGCGGCTCAGCATCGAGATGAAAATCCAGTCTTTGTGTCTGATAAGAGTTTCAGTCCCGGGCAGCAGAGGTTTGGCCTCACTGCTGGGAGTCAGGCTGGCAGGGTTTGGATTGCAGCTCTGCTGGGATCAGCAGTGGGATCTGTGTGCGGAGCAGCCCCTGTGAGCCGCTTCTTTCCGAGGGGAGAAACTGCTCCTCAGCTGCTCAAAGGCTCCTGAAAGAGTCAAATTAAAGGCTTTGACATTTTCTTTCTTAATAAAAGAGAGGGAGTAATCAAGGCACAGTCGTGCATGGGTTTGTTAATTGGCTGAGCCGCAGCGCTGTCAGTCAGAGGGAAATAAGACATTGGGTTTTATTTGGGAAACATGAGCGGGGAAAGAAAAGCAGAAATCCCAAAGAAACAGCATTTACATAGGTTTTCTAGCAGCTGATTTGAGCTGACCCAAAGGACCTGAAGGCCACGAGTCCTGAGCATTGTTGCTTGAGGTTTGGGGGTGTAATGATCAATATCTGCACCCTAGAGAAAGCAGCTGCAATATTTCAGTACCTGGGTGTGTCACAGGTCAGAGTTCCTTTGAAGGGAACAAAGGGGACGTGTTCCAGTGAGGAAAACCAGGAATGAGCTTGAAGAGTCACCCTCAGATCCCAGAAGGTCCCTGTAGAAATTTATCCTCTTAAACAGTGTCCAAATGTGGAATGGTGCTTTATGGTGCCCATAAAAAGAGCTGTTAATAAAATTAATCTGGGAGGGAAGGGCAGCACAGAAAGAAAGATGAAATTTTACAGCCCCAGCGCTGAGTAGATGAAAAGTGTAAATCCAGTGGTAGTGCCTGGAATGCCACTGTTTGACCCCGAGGAATGTCACAGCTTCAGTGCAGCTGGACAGGTGCCACCAGCACCATCACTGCCATAATTCCTGTCCCTGTTTGCAGATATTTGTCCAGGCCAGGGATGGAAGTGCCTTGAGCCCAGGTGGTGTCCATCAGCAAACTGGTGTGGCAATGCCCTGGCCAGGGCTTCAGCTGCCAGGGAAGAACAACGTGGCCATGAGGGCAGGAGGAGGGAGGAAAAGATAAACCTCTTCAGTCCATTCTGACCATGTTTACAGGAAATAGGGACCTGCAGGGAGAGATTTAGGGAAACTGTACAGCCCAGGGAAGTGGGCACCATGATTTTTGGGGTACTGAAATTCACCACCTGATGCTGTTCAGCCTGAAGGGTCCCATGACAGACGATTTCTGATTTTTAGGAGAAATTTTATCTCAAAAAAAATGCCAGAAGAGCTTCGGGCATTTGGAGCATCGTTGCCCAGAGAAGCAGTGGCTGCCCCATCCTGGCAGTGTCCAAAGGCAGGTTGGAGCACCCTGGGATAGTGGAGAGTGTCCCTGCCCACAGCCTGAGCAAGATGAGCATTAAGGTCCCTTCCAACCCAAACCATTCCATGATTCTGTGATGAGGAAAGCTGGAAGAAGTAAGTGGCACCAGGTTAAAATGGCATTCAACTCTTGTGCCCGGGGAGGACAAACCCTGGGAGCTGGGAAGGATGGCTGGATCTGTGATAGAAGCTGATGGCTGAGGCTTCCCTGGCTCACAGGAACACCTCGTGCCTCTGGCCTTTTAAAAATTGAGCCTTGGAAATCTAGGAGAAATAGACTTTTTATTTGCTTAGTGTTTTGAACCTATAAAACTGGAAGTCATAATACCCTGTAAAGCATTTGAGGCAGTTTGGGAATATGGCATTCCTTATTAAACTCCGTGGGTTTTAGAGACTTCTTAGGTTTTCACCGTGGTGCAGGCTGTGACCTCTGTAATGTTCAACAGGATCCTTAAAAAATTGAGACCAATTTAACAAGAATAGCTGCTGCCTTGGCGCTCCAGCTCTTCCATTTCTTTCCTGGCTGGAGTTAAGTTCATAATGGTTTAGCAGAACCTTTTTAGTTGCTAAAAAAGATTATTGTGGTCTGGGCATAGGGGACTACTTAGTGACAGATATTTTAGCAGAACCATTTGTCCGTGGCTGGAATAACAAAGTGAAATGTCACAACTACAATATTTTGAAGGTCAGGAATCATAACTCTTTGCATATTTTCAAGGTTATTTTTGGCCAGTGTAACAAAATACACTGTTGTTTGGGAGTCTGAGGGAATATAAAGCTCTGTGGATAAAAAGGAGACCTGGCAGTTGTTCACAGCTGATGTTTCCTGATGTCTGGGGGGTGGCAGAGTGTTTGTACCAGACCTAGAGAGAAATCCCAAAATCCAGCAGCAGGGATGTTTTCCTGTAGCTCGAATTTGACTCTGTGTCTGGAAATCCAAAGCCCCTGTTGGTTTAAGCTGAGAGCTGATGCACGTCAGAGTTCTGTGGCACTGGGATGTTTCCTCCTCTGGGATGCCAGGCTTGTCTTTTATCTTGTTTTCTCTTTAGTTCTGAGTGAGCTTTGCCCAGTCTGCTGCAGCAGGCAGAGGATGTTGGTGCCGTGCTCTCTGCAGGTGGGATGTTCTGTGTCCTGCAGTGTTCCCTGGAATTCTGCTCCCAAATCTCTGTGTGTTTATGGGGTGAGCAGCATCCCTTCTGTGGACCTGTCTGTGGCCCTTGGGAGGAGCAGGAGAATAAATATCCTTCACACACAGTATTCCCTGGGGAGACATAAGTGTGTGGCTGCATTTCTCCTGTGGGTTCAATAATTTGTGAGGCTGCTCTGTTCCCTCTCCAGGCCTGTGGCTGATGGCTGTGGCTGCTGCAGGGAGGGTCAGTGTCCCTTCTGTGTCACAGCACAGCTCTGAGAGGGCAGATCAGGATGGCACAGAGGTTCTGGAGGTGTGTGACCCCTTTCTTTGGGCCCTCAGTATATTCTGTGCCAAACTCTCAAGCAGTGAATGGAAGCTGGGTGAGGAATTGCTCTTGTGGCACCTCCATCCCACTTGTGGTCCTTGAGAACCAAGGCACACACAGACCCAAAAAATCTTGTCAGTGTTTGCAGATTAATGCAGACAGGAGCTTACAAGCTCGGACCAAATATCTGTTGTTAATTTTCCAGAGGTACAACTGAAAGAAAGAGAATTTCACACAGGACACTAGAAAACCACCAAAAAAGCCAGAACAAAGGCAAGTCCCTTCAGTTCCAGAATCACCCCGATGTATCAGCTGCCCACAGTTTTCTCTACAGAATATCCCTTGGGTTCCTGAGTCTGGAATTCTTTCCAGCACTGAGGATGGGGAGTGGAGGAAAGCTGGGAAAGCTCCTTTTCATCCAGAGCTGGACCACAGGAGGCCCAGCGTGGCTCTGGTGCCTTCCCATGGGCACCGTCCCAGCTGCCAGCTGGTCTGCAAAGGTTGGCATCTGTAAAGTCTCCAGTTTAAAAATAACAGAGAGAAATCTCCCTTCTACAAGGCACAAATAAAAAGGGGATGGTTGAGGTAACAGTGATTTAAAAACTCCTGGTACTGCCTGGGGCACTGCAGGGCCGTGACAGCTTTTCCCACGGACACCAGGTGCTTTCCTTGTTGTCCAGCTGGGGGAACCCAGTTTTCAGTCTCATTTTTCTTCAGGTTTTCTTCAGTTCTGTATTTTTATTTAGGATTCTTAGGCTCATTCTGTGCTTGTCAGTCCCTCTGCACTGGGTTTGCAGTGGGGAAAACACCAGTCTAGGAGGGTATGGGAGAAGATTGTTTGTGTTGAGCTTAATTTCTAAAATCCAAGCTGCTGGAGGAAAGGACTTTCTGTGCTGGTTGAAGCAAGGAATTTGGGATGAGATGCTGTAAAGTGCTCAGAAGCTGAAGATGCAGGGTTGGTAGCAGCTCTTACATCTGTGACCTGCTGAGCTGTGTACCTGCAGCACCTTCTAGGAGGAATTTGGTGGGGTTTGGGGTTGAAAGTGCAGATAAGCAATGCCAAAGTGATGCTTTGCAGCCCTGAGGGAGACATGGCTTGGATGTTGTTCTCCGTGAGCCTGGATGGATGGATGGATGGATGGATGGATGGATGGATGGATGGATAGATGGATGGACGGATGGACAGACGGATGGATGGATGGATGGATGGATGGATGGATGGATGGATGGATGGATGGATGGAGGGATGGATGGATGGAAGGATGGATGGATGGATGGACAGATGGATGGACGGACAGACGGATGGATGGATGGATGACTCTGTGAGTGTTTTCACCCAGGTGGAGGAAGCGTTGCACACACCTTGATGGCCTTGGGAATGAGGAGGTGGTGGAGGCAGCCCCTTCGGATCCTGCACAGTGACATTTCCAGAGCAGCCTCGCACTGCAAACTCCCGGCTCTGTCCGAAGCAAGTTCCTGCACGCTGGCATCATTTTGCATGCATCAGGATGAATCTGCCTTGGCCAGGAAAGCTCTGACAACAAAAACACTGCAGCTCCCAGTGCAAGGCAATGCTCAGATGAGAGCTGCTGGAGAGAAGACGTAGGAAGAGCAGACAGGGGAGATAAGGGCAGAGCCTGAGCTGGCACACACAGAGCTGCAGCCCCAGCTCAGGGGCTCCACAGCTGTGCCTGCCCAACACGGGGGGCTTGGAGAGGGGCAGTGACTGGCAGAGCATCCAATCTGGCCAAATGAAAGGCATTAACTCCTGGAGGGAAGGATCAGGGGGATGTTTCTTCTCTTACCCAAGAAGTTTGCAGCGGAGGTTGACAGACGCATTCAGTAGCTCTGAGAGGCACCGAAGCAGAAGTGATGGTTGAGGCGGAGCTGAGGAGCTGCAGGGAAGGGATTTGGGCATGTGGCTGGTTTTGCTGTGCTGCTTTTCGGTGCTCCTTCCCCAAGCATGTCCCTTGTCTCCTTGGGCTGCTTAGTTTTGGTGGCATTCAGTGTTTCCAGGTTAGACACCAGAGTAAGAATCACTCGTGGAGATTGGCAGTCACAGAACTTCCCACATTTGCACGTGTTCCACAGGAGCCTGCACACAGCAGCACTCCTCAGCTGTTCAGTGGGTTACAGGAGGGAAGAGATTTCTCTTGGGAGGCAGATCCTCGGGTCTGTGCTGAGGACCCAGAGCAGCTGTGCTGTGTCAGGTCACTTGATCTGAACGCTGGTGAGGCACAGTGACGGCCCCTCCAGCTCCTCACATCGTGTTCCTCTGCTTTAACCTTGGCCTGCCTGTCCCCAGCCCTTCCTTCAGGCAGCTCCTGGCCTCAGTCACAGCAGTTCCAGCTGGGGGAAGAGCTCTGAGGATGAGACACAGCCCTGGCTCCCAGGGTGGCAGGGGAGTGTGTCCAGAGCAGGCTGTTCTTGGCCCCTGGGTTAACCCAGCCTTGCCACAACCACACCCCCACACCCACTGAGCAGTTTACAGAAGGTTTGGGCTTCTCCCTGTAGTAAAGACATAGAAAGTCCACTCTGTGTAAGGAATTATGGCCTGAAGCAGCTGCAGTCAGACGATGGCATTGCTGTATGTGGGCTGTACCTGCACCTCTGCATGTACAGGGTTGGTAGTGCATGGCTCTGGCCCCTAGGGCTGTGTGCATGTTCAGTAATTTTTCCTGGATTTTTTTGGCTTGGATACTCACGAAATGCCTGGGAATTATCCAAGTATAGTCATATCTTGTTGGATGAACCTGTCTACTTTCTTCATTCCCCTTAATTCTTGATCTCCCTTGTTGTTCTTCCCTTTACCAGGAATCCTGCAGGAGTAGGTAACCCAATCCTGCCCTGGCACGAGAAGACCCAATCCTGAACCTCATTCACTCTCCTAAAACTCAAAAATTAAATCTACTGGATTTATCATATTGCCATTGATTTCCCAGCTCCAATGGTGCTTTCTGGATTCCCATCTGCTTGAAACTGGACGGAGAACTGTTAATTGAAGAAACAGCAATTTGAGCTTGATGGGGATGTACTGACCTTAAGCCTTTATTAATACAATTAGTGCCCTTGGTTTGAGGAGGGCTCTCTCCTCTTGGACTGTGTGACATGAAAGCTCTGAGTCCCTCTGACCTGAGGTAGAGCAGCGGGCACATGGGCACAGGAGATGCTCTGAGCTGTCAAAAAGTTGTTTTTCCAGAAGCTGAGTCTCTCTTGTTTCAGGTTTCCCATTCAGCTGGGCTTTGGAGACCAGCCTTGGTTTAGCATTTCTGTTCCTCGCTGTTAATGTCTTTTTTGGGCCCTTGAATTATGTAAGAGGAAAGCGAGTCACTGCAGAAACATCAGCCTGTGAAGGAAAGTTTCTGGAGCTTTTAGCACAAGGCCCAAATGTTTTTCCCCAGAGTTTGGAGGGTATTTTGAGGAGGGATTTGAGCTTGATGGAGATGCCAGAAAAGGTTTGAAAGTATAGAAAATGTTTTCATCTTCCCTTAGGTGCAAAAACGACTATTTATTCAAGATGAAAAAAACTCCTGCGGGTGGATTGCTAGAAAATGATGTGAAGGGCTGGAGAAACTTGGCAGTGGGGATCTTTTTCTGCTTGTTTTCTTTATTGGCTTGGTGAAATTAAATTTCTTAATGTGGATGCTCCTGGAGAAGCTGAGCTTGCCCACATAACTCGCTCTGATGAACCTGAACGTTCCTTTGTTTCAGTGGCAACCCAGAGGTGTGTGGGTTGGTTGTGGTTACACAGATGTGCTGAGCTGTGGCAGGCTGAGGTGTGAGAGAGGAGGATCTGCCCAGTGGGAAGCAGTCCTGGAGTAGGAGGAGGTGTTTGGTGGTGGGATTTTGTGGGAAGCCACCACACCTTCTGCTGGGACACGTTCAGGGCTGGTTCTCTGCTCCTTCTGTAGGATTTGACACAAGCCACGTGCACCCTTCTGCAGAGAGAGAAAGGGTAAAGGGTTAAAAATGTCATGTCTGGCTCCTCTTTCTTAGTGAAGTGTTTGTAGGTGCAGGGGGCAGGTGGGTGCCCTCAGCAGGGTGGGCTCTGCCTGGGGTCTCTGCTAGTTCATGCGATGGAAAAGCCAAAATTCTTTCTCTTCCAGCAAGTGGAGGAGAGGGGAATCTGCCGTGACCTCCCGGTGAGCACCTGGCCTTGCATTCCTCAGGAGCTGGCTCAGCAAAGTGCAGGCACATCCCTGCTTTATGTCAGGTTTTGTTGGCTGGAGGAGGCTGGGGTCTTGTTCTGCTCCTGAAATACCTCCTTCTTACCGTGCTGAGATTTGGGTCTAATTTTACCCAGATAGTGAAGGTGGACTGTTTAGAGAGGTGGTTGAAGCCTTGAATTTTCCTGCAGAGGAGGATGTGGAATATTCTCAGGGTTCCAGATAAGCAGGCAGCAGGTCTGAGGTCGCTGGCAGCACAGGGAGCAGTGTGAGGCTCCCGGGGAGAGCAGTGCCTGCTGCAGCTTCCAACCTGTGCCCAGGACAAAGCCTGGCCTCCATGAGGGGCTCAAAGGGGAGCTGACAGTGAGACATGGCCAGGAAAAAGCAAGGTATGATCCAAGGGTGGATTAGAAAATGAATTTCCAGGAGAGATGAGTGCCCTGTAGCAGGCAGTGGTGCAGCCTCGCTCAGACTGGGGCAGGGTGATGCCAGCATTCCACAGGAGGGTTTGAGCTGGAGCAGGGGCAAGGATGGAGGAATGAAGGATGTGTCTGTGAAGGTGAGCACAGGGAGCAGGAGCTGCTCTGGGAATGTTCTGAGGACAGAGCTGCAGAGCTGAACTGCTTCAGGGGAAAGAACCAGCAGGTGTGGGATGATCCCAGCAAAATCCAGGCTCTTAAGAGGAATATCTGGTCACCAGGAGGAATGTGATGATGGAGAAACCTCCCTTGGGGTGTCCCAGGGCTGCAAAACCAGAAGGACAGAGGCTTGGGAGTGGAGATCCCTCCAGGCAGGGGGTGTTTGGGGCCCCTCCAGAGCAGCCTGGTCACTGCCCTGGGCTCACCCTGCTGCTGACAGCAGTTTGTGCCACAGGCTTTAAGCTGGACAGGGTTTATTGATAATTATTGATAATTATTTGCAGTGAGTGCCTGGGGCTGGGCTCATGCCTGATCTTCTTTCATACACTCTCAGCTTAACCTGTTTTTGCTTCACTTTGATTCCTGCCGGGGTCCTGAATTGTGTTTGTTAAATACAGGAAGATGGAGCCTGTGCTCAGACTCATCGTCACAGTAACTGGTGCCACAGAGTCCCAGAAGGATTTGGGTTGGAAGGGACCTTAAAGCCCATCCAGTGCCACCCCTGCCATGGCAGGGACACCTCCCACTGTCCCACTGCTCCAAACCCCAGTGTCCAGCCTGGCCTTGGGCACTGTCAGGGATCCAGGGGCACCCACAGCTGCTCTGGGCACCCTGTGGAGAATTTCTTCTCATTACTCCCTTTAAATCTACTTCCTTTTAGCTTACATCCATTCCCCCTTGTCCCATCACCGCAGATCCTTGCAATACCCAGGTTTTTAGGAGTTTTTCCCCCTTACACTGAGCGGAGGGATGTCAAAGCCTCCCTCAGAGGACTGCTCTGGCTGCGGCACGTCCCCAGCTCTGGCGCCCGTCGTTGCGCCTGGTGCGGGGCTCTTGCCCACGTTCCTTTCCAACATGGTGAGTTCTGTGGTGCTAACGAGTGTTGCTGGGTTCCCATGGCAACCCTTGCGCTAATTAACGCACAGTAGCCAGGAAAAAAAAAATAAAATAAATCTGTCCTTACTGATGAATTAATTTGACAGGGTTGATACGGGAGGAAGAGTTGGGCACGGCCACTCCAAAGGTGTGTGTGTGTGTGTGAGGATGGGAGCTCACAGTGCTTCAGGTAACACAAACCTGGGTTATTCTGGCCTTGCAGCTCTCAAACTGAAACCTTGCTCACCATTTGGAAAGGGGTTGTGTTCCCGAAGGAATGAAATTATCCTGACAAATGTCTAAGAGCATAACTCAAGCAGTTACGCTTTTTTTGTTCTTTTTTTTTTTTTTTCTTGTTATGACATTTTAACTCGGAGGGTTTTTTTTTGGTGTTTAAGAGCTTAAATAAAGCCCAAGTCAATTTTAGAAGTCAAATGCTTGAAAGAATCGGAAAATGTACATTTAAGGACTACATTATTTTATGTCAGGAGAAAACCTCCAGCTCCTGAGGACTCCTCCCAAATTCCAGCCCCCTCTGCTGGCTCCCGCTCCGTTCCCCTGGTAGCTGTAGCTGTTAGAGGTGGGCCCAGATGGAAACCATGGATCCAGCCTGGGGTTCTGACGTGCACAGGAAATTGCCTCTTCCCAGCGTGGTCCTGGTGGTGGAGTGGTGGCTTTGGAAGTAAATCAGGAGTGGGAAAAGCAGCCCCTGTGTGCTGGGCATGAGTCACGGAGCGCGTTCCCATCGCTGGTGACAATTAAACTCCTTCAGCACAAAGCACTGGGTTAAGTCACAGTGTCCTGGCGAAATTCTTCCTTGGATAATTGTCTTCAGACTCGCTCGATGCTCCCCTCCTGCAGTTTTAATTAGCTGGAGCTGTGGCTCACCGGCTCCTGGGTGATGATGGCCACAACCTAACAAAGTTTGGTGGGGACTTGTGATCCCACTGCTGCCTGCCTCAGTCTTGTTGTGCCTGCAGCAATTACCTGCAGCCAAAAGGAGCCTCAGGAAATAATGACTGTACTTTAGGGCTCGTTAATGAGATTTCCAAACTCTCTGCTGCCTTCAGCACGGAGATGTCCTGGAGTCTCAGCTGTTGGCACTGGGGGGGTTCAGACTTTTGCAGGCAGGGAGCCGAGGGGTTTTCCCTGGGGCTGTGGCTCCAGGATGGAGTGGTTGTTACACTGGGGCTACTGCAGGAGGATTCGGGGTGTCATCAGCAGGAACAGCTCTGGTTTTGGCTGATTGGTTATGGGTTTGGCTGCCCTGGTGCATGTCCCTGGCTGGAGACAAGGACTGAGAGGGGACAGTGCTGCCATCCCAAGGAATCTGCCTTTCCCCATGTTTGCAGCAGGACAAACAGGAGAAGGGCTCAAGGAGGTTCTCCCATGAGATTTCAGCCTCTCCTGCTCTCTGGGCACTGCAAGGTTGTGCCTTTCCTTGTGACAGACCTGTGCTCCCCTGGGAAGTCTGTCCTTAGGTCCCTGTGCCAGGTGACAGGTCCCCTTTGGTAGCCACAGGTCCCCCCCAGCCCGTGCACACCTGGGACAGCAGCTTGGGATGGACACAGGAGCTCCTGGAAAATGTGTCCCCGGTTTCCAGAGCTCACAGAAAAGCGGGTGCATTTATTCTCTTTTTCCGTGGTTGCCCCTGTGAGACAGGAATGCTGCATCCAGGAAAATCTTCCTTTCCCCTGGATAGCTGCTGCTCCCTGAATACACCTGTGCCAAAGCCTGATAGCAGTACCTAATCTGGACTTTGATTCCTCCAGCTCCAAGGGCAAAAAAATATTCCCAGTTCTTCCTCTGGGTGACCCCAGGGGCACTGTCCAGTGCAGCAATGCTCTAAGCTGGCACTAGTGATCGTGCAGACACCTTTATTGCAATATTCTGTAGTATTTTTATATATATTCTTTCTTAATTAAGGCTATTTTGGGCGCTAAAGTGCTTTGAAGCATTGACAAATGTCCTCTGGATTTACTGGCTGGTGATTTGAGTTGTTAAAAGTTGTTTGAGGAGCTGCATTTCCAAGGAGTGTAATAAATAACAGAGATGGGATTATTTTTGCCTTTTTATGGAGAGAAAGAGGATGTGTCCAAGAACTTAAATACCTTTTGGGACAAGTGAATTCCCAGAAGGGTGGGAAAGGTGAGGCTGAACTCCCAAACAGCCACAGGCTGTTGGCACAAAAACATGGAGAGTTTGAAGGAATTGCCTCAAGTTTTTGGCAATTTTTGCCGTGTTCTTCCAGCAAGGAGGCTGGGGCTGCTGGGGGCAGGTGGATCCAAACTCTCATGGTTTGGAGAGTTCTGGTTCCTGGTGCAGAGAGGGGCTCTCCCCTGGCTCTGCTCCCTCCAGCCTTCCTGCGCTGTCTAGGAAAAAATTCCTTAATTTATTTTTTTGTTTCTCACCTTGTTGATCCTCTCTTTGAAATCCATTGTTGGTGTTTTCCTTTCAGATGGTTAAAATGGAGCCTGTCTCCATTTCAGACTCCCAACTCTCCCCATTTTACATAACTAATACCTCTCTGGAACTATTGAAGCTGTGTTAGCAGGCTCCAAAATGGGAGTTTAGCTGAGCTTTTAACGGGTTTAATCTTTTCCTGGGTATTAATCCTTCCAGAACCTCTGATAAAATTTGTTGCTTTTTCTCTGAATGCCTCCCACGCTGTCGATATCTGTCTGGAATGAGTTGCTTGGTGCAGAACAAGCCATGGAGGAGGGAATGTTACAGCCTCCCATGGATCTTGCTCTCATTTCAGAGCATTCCCGACTCCTCTCTGACTCCCTGCCACCACTGCTCCTGTGATTCCCTGCCCTGGGAGCATCTCTCCCGTTCAATGTGGGGTTGGAATGAATTTATTTGCTGTTTATCAGCTGTTCCTCAGTTCTCAGATGCATTCCTGAGATATCAGCAGACCATGTCAGGGAGGAGCATCACCTCTTCCACACTGCGGTGGAGATGGAAAGGTATTGAATGAAGGCCACAAAAAAATGTTGGCCTTGGTTTTTTTGCACTTGTTTTTTATTGCTTTGTGCTGCATCACAGGATCCTAAACCTGTGTGACAGCAGACTCAGGCTGTGATCCGGGTTATCAAAGACTGCAGCTGAACTGGAGGGGGAATGATCCTTTTTTCCATCACGTTAGTGTGGAAATGGTGCCACGTCCTGTGGGGCAGCAGCAGACTTGGGACAGCCTCTTCCACCTGTGTCAGCTCTGGGAAACATAAACCCAAGGAAAAATCTCTCCATGCTTTTCAGATGTCCAGGTTCTCCCTGACTCCAGCTACTAGAGATGAAATAGGAAGGAGAAGGGTTTTTCCCCACCATGCCTGACCATGGAGGCACTTGCCCAGTTGCTCATCCCCTCCCCTGGCCACGTTTCTCCAGCTCTTTTCCAAAGTTCTTCCTTTTGGAGACACGTCCTGGCTGCCCCAGCTGGGCACTCCCAGGAGGGCAGCTCCTTTCTTGTGCAGCACTGACCATAAAAATGATGGTGCAAAGTTGTGAGAGATAATTTCTCGTTTCCATGGCAGTGCTGGAGGAGAGAAGAGCATTGAGGAGTGAGCACGGAATAGCAACAGAAACCTGGGAGACACAGATCACATTCCATCTTCCCTGTTTCTTTTCTTCTGAGCGGGTCATAAAACAAAAGCAAATGAGGCAGTTGGAAGTCCCTGTCCATTTTCCTGGGGCTTGTTTAAATGAGGATTTACTTCAACTAAAAGCTCCTTAGAGCCACTTAATTCTTCCAGGTGGAGTAAATATCTAGGCCAGTAGTAAAAATTCCTTACAGATGTCTTCAGGAGGCTACTTAGCAAGCACTTTGCTGAAGAGAACATCTTGGATGCCTTCAAAGAGCAGAATCAGTTTTTAATGATGGTATATTAGATAGTGGGGCAGCACTTGGCAGAGCCTTGGGAATATTTGGAAGTTGCTGCAGTGACAGAGAGAGGAATGAAATGGGCTGCAGAGCAGTGAGGGTACGTGCTCTGCTTTTCAGCTATTAGTCAAAATAACTCTAGCTAAAGTTTTAATTCAGAGCTCTGGACATGTTTCACTATCAATTAATGTAATCTCCTGTGGTACTGCATTGCAAAATTCCTGTGAATTCCCTGGGTGGATCCCTTTGCCATGTTTGTCCCATCCATAGTGTGGTTAGTATGACCTGCCCACCACATGGAACATCTGAGGGAAGCTCACACACTCAACTTCTGCTTTTAGCTGAAAAAAAAAAAAAAATTCTACTGAGAAGACCTAATTTCCCATTAGGTCAAAATCTCCCACCTTCATTATTTGGTCTCTTTTCTGGATATTCCTATCCTAGAAGTAGCAATCTTTAAGGCATCCTTTCCATGTTCTGGGCTGGCCAAACCTATGTCTGAAAGGAATAATAATTATATACTGGATATAATGGAGTGTGGACTGCTTGCCAGACAAATAGTGTATGGAATAGCTGAGGCTGAGCCTGAGTGGATCCTTGGATGGGAATTCCTTGGACTCAGCCTTGACAGCTCCATTTGGGCACGTTTCAATCCCAAGCTCTGTGTGCTCTCAAATCTCTCTGTACCTGTGTGTGCCAACCTCCTGGACTGCCATTCGTGCTTTACTCCAGTTTTGCTCCAAAAAAAGGGAAAAGAGCACTGGAATTGTCCATCAGCCACAGGGGTTGTGTGTTCCTTGAAGGAAGAACCCGAGGTGCTGGGTGAAGGTGGGCTCCCAGGTGTTCCCGTGGAGTTTGGTGTCACTCCTCCCTGAGGACAGAGCCTCACTCGAGGCTGGCTGTGCTCAGCTGGGTGCAGGAGGATTGCAGGGAGATCCCAGCCTCTCCCTGTCCTGTCTGAGAAGGGAACAGCAAGAAGCTCTCGCAGTTTGGGCAGTCCTGGGGGAGGAGGGATCGGATCCCCACTGCTCCAGCCCAGGAATGATCACTCCAGCCCATCACTGTCCGTCCAGTGCCTCCTGGAGGCACCTTTCCACTAGTGGGAAAGTCGAGAGGCTCTGAAGATCTGCCTGAGAGGGAAGCTGGTTGCTTTTCTTCAGAGTGGGAGCCCAGGTGTCCGTGAGCCTCCTGGATCATTTCTAAAGCCAGAGCAGGACTTGTATTTACCCTGCTCCTTCCTGGCACTCTGTGCTGTGGTGGCATCCAGTCAAAGGTTGGATTTGAGAACCTCAGAGTTGTTTTCCGTGTTTTCCAGCCCTAATGATTTGGTAACTCTGGGGCTGTGAGTGCTCCTGGGTGGAGGGCTGCTGTGAGTGACCAATTTAGTGCCGGTGGTTATCCCAAACCTGCAGGGAGGAGAGGGCTCAGCCCAGGCAGGAGCTGTGCACAGGGAGGAAGAGCAGAGCTCTGCTGTGCTCATGGAAACCTGCAGGGACTCAGTGCAGCGCTCTGTGGATCAGGCAGTGGTTCAGGCCAGGGCGAGGACACATCTTCCATATCAGCACAGCTTCACATGGGCTCTGCTGCTGCCAGCTCCTCTGGGGTGAATCATGTCCCAGAGGAGCTGCTTTCCACCCAGAGGCTGCTAGGGATTTTATACACACTCCATTTGCCTTTCCCCTCACATTGGAGAGTTGAGGTTTTTTCAGGTTGGGGGTATTTTTTTTTTTTTTTTTTAAGCTTAGGTGTTTTAAAAGTAACATTTTGGTTCACCTTTGGAGTTGCCATTTGACTTCTCTGTAGCACGTCGTGATTAGTGATTAATTGCACAGGACATGTTGTGACTCCAGCCCGTGTCCTGGGGTGCTTGTCGCAGCAATGATGCACTGGGTGATTACTCACTCCCCTTAACCTGACAGCTGTATTTCTTCCCCTGACTGCTTAATGACCTTGGCCAGGTACGTGCCTTGTGTTTTGTTGGAGGGCGTTGGGGATGTGCAAATTTTTCTTTCCCTCGCGTGACCTTCATCCTGCCTCGGTAAGAGAAGGGAACTGTTCCATGAACAGATGGAGCCTTATTTCTAGAGGAAGGTGGATAACACAGGAAAATCATTCATTCAAAACCCCTTCAGACAACTCAGATGTTTGCCCTGAGAGAGTGTTGCAAATCCTAGTGCAAATACCTGCTCGCACAAACTGTCCAACTGTCTTGAAAATTGCGTGTGGATGTGGAAGTCATCCAGTCCTGGAGCAGAGCAGTGCCAAGGGACTTAACTGAGCCATTAAGGAAATTAAGAATAAACAGTAGTTACAGAAGAGATATTTTGTAAGCCATGTGTAGGCAAGTTAGACTAAAAAAGGTTGTCAAGTCGTAGCAGGTTAAAAAAAAATATGGTGTGCAAACCAATCTGGGGATGGATAATTCACTGCTAAAAGCAGCAAGGTTTGCTGCAAGTGGTGCTTGGCTCTTGTTATTCCTTAATGAATCGAATCTATTAGCCAGGGAAAACATCATGTTGTCTTGAAAAAAAACAAATCAGATTTGGATGCCTCTTTCCCTGCATTTGTACCCATTTTAACACGAGCACACTAATTATGCTGTGGAGATGATTTTGTTATGGCAGAAATGGAGCTGAGTTTGCAGCTGTAACTGCGGAGCTCCGGAGTGCTGGAATAGGTGCATGGGGAGAGATGCCTTTTAATTCCATTGCCTTTCTCTTTAATATTGGTATCCCTGCGCTTCACGTGCCGCTTCACAGAGTGTTTCTGCACCCTTGGGTGCAGAGGCAAGGGCCTGACTCTGGGGGCTCAGCAGTCTCCACACTCCCATGGATGCCAGAGGAATGGGTTGAGGAATCGTGTCCACGGCCCAGTTTCTACACAGATGGCAACAAGCTCACAAATTCCCAGGCTTCCTGACATGCTTCCCGACGCACAGGGAGCTGCATGAGTCATATTGCTCCAGCTCTGGTCCTTTTGGATGGAAATTATACTTTTAAATACATTCTGTGATTACATGCAGCAGTGATGGGCTCGTTTGGAGGAGCTGGAACTCGTAGCCATTAAGTTGAGTGGCTGCCATTATGTCCCGTGTTTGCCAACAGATAATGCACAGACATACTTCATCTGTGACAGCTCTGCCCTCTAGACTTCGAATAGCGTTATCTTGGTGCAGAGCTGTTCTCTCCAGCACCATCCAGGTGCTCGTTTCCCTGCACCAGGCAGCAAACGTGGCCTCATGACGAGGTGAAGTGGCACAGGGGAGGGACAGCGTTGTTCGTGTCCTGTGCACCGTGACCTGCAGGGAGGGGAAAGGGACACTTGCACAATGGATGAGGTGACACTGATGTGTCCTGCTGGAGCCCTCTGTCAGGGCTTCCAGGGCTCCTGCCAGAGCTCTGAGCTCACAGGTGTGGGGCCGTGCAGGCAGCTGTGGGCTTTGGAGATGGCAGCAGGACGATGTGGATTCTCGTTCTCACTGTGCCTGGGCTGCTGCTGCCTCCCTGAGCAGCCCAGGGGGTCAGAATGTGCTGATGGCTTGGAAAAACACCTGATTTACCTTTCCACCCTGTGGAAGTGTCATCCGAGCCATGGCCCAGCTGAGGTTGGAGCAGCTGCTGCCTTGAGTCAGTCCTGTTGAAGGGGACATTTTGGCTGTGGCACTTGTGCATGAAATCTGAGAAGCCATCAGCCAGTGACTTCCATTCATTCCTAGGCTGAGCTGAGCAAAGCAGCTTAGAGGTGCAAGGCTGCATATCCCCGTGCTGATCTGGCCAATCCCTGCAATAGGCTTACAGGATCCCATGGCAATCTGTGAGACAATCCCGTGCCTCTAACGAGCATCCAGTCATTACCTTCCTGAGCAGACAGCCTTTCCAGCCAGCACTGAACCCTCAGCTTGGAGGAGGAAAAAGTTCTGGGAATGAGAACACGGTGTCACCTGGATCCTAGCTGCAGTGTCACTGTTGGAACCAAGGGACGAAGGTGGGGTGTGACACAGCCCTGCAGTGCCACCCCTCTGCTCTGCATTGCCCCAGGTGCTGCTGCTTCCCAAAACCAGCAGGAAGGCGGGGTTAGCCCTGGGAAAGCTGAGTGCTCCCAGCTCTGTGAGTGAGGCAGGGCGTGGGGCAGGATGTTCCTGGGCCAGTGCAGGAGCCTGGTGAGCTCTGAGAGCTCTGAGAGCTGGAGAATGCCCCAGGCTTTGGCTCAACAAGCCTCTCAAGGGGAGAAGCTGCTTTGCTCTTATCTCCTGGCTTCATCTCTTTGAAGTGCTGCCCGTTTGCCCTCTCAGGAGCTGGGGGATGGAAGGTGAGATGTGGTTGCTGTGAGGACCTGAGCTGTGCCTGCCCGGGTTTGCTGTGCCCTTGGTGCCAGCACGGGGGTGCTGGATGACAGGGACTGCTCCTCCCTGTGTTCCCTCAGGATGCCCACAGCTGCTTTTTGGTCCAGGTGCTGGAATCCTGGAAATCATGAGGAAGACACGTGGTTTTGCTGGAATAATTCTCACGGATATCATCATTTTGCTGGCAAAAAGTTTTGTCTGGCCATTTCTTATTCCAGGTGCTCATCCTGGTTTTTTCCTTTAGCTGCTGGAAGTGGAATCAATGGGATTTTTCACTGGGTGGCTCTTGGTTTGCACAAGAGGAGCTGGATGGGCTCTTCTTGCCCCTGGTTTGGGAGGAAAGGCTGTCACTGTCCCTGCAGTCACCCAAAGCCCAGGCTGCTTCCTGGGGCCACAGGTCACTTCTCCAGCCATTGCTCCCTTTGTGCTTCCTTTAATTAAATTTTCTGTGGGCTCAGGGTCTGTGAAACTGTTTGTAGATGTCGTTCCCCTCCTCTGCCAGCAAACCCCTCCTGGACTGTGTTAGATGGGAGCTGCAGGGACTGACCCTGAGAAACCAGGAGATGAGAACAGCAAATAAGGAGCCCAGGTGGTGAATTTAATCAGTGTAATACATTCATCTGGACTTTAATCCAGCCTGGGCATTGATTTGCACTAATAACAGCCACCACTTTTCAAGTTCTGAGTTCTCAGTACTAAAAATACCCTTTTTTTAATATTATCATGTTGGCCTCTTACTACAATACCAATATATGGGAGTTATGCATTATTGAGGATTCCTGGGGATGTGTTTAATACATTGTGGTCCAACATGACACAGTCCAGGCCTCTGCTTCATTATTAAATGGGGTTTTAGAGCACATTACAGTGACTCAATCACAAAGGGGCTCTTGCTGCTGCTTCCCTGTTCTTGGCCATCCAGGAGTGATATTCCTTGTATTTTGTATTAATAGCCCTGCATTTGAATTCATTTCCTTCCATGATTTTTAGATCTGGTCAACTGTGTCAGCTTTTAGAGGACAAAGTATCCATAGAGAGATTTATGAGTTTTGCTCCTTTCACTTCCTTCATTTCCCTGGGAATTCCTGGACGAGGCTGCGCTGGGTGCTCCTGGTGTGTGTGTCCCTGTGCCATCGCCCCTGCTGGGGACAGCTGCGTGGCTTAGCTGTGTGTCACCAGCTTTGGGCTGGCTGGTGGCACTTCTGCAGCTGCAGGGACACAGATCCCACGTCTGGGATGAGCAGATCCGTTGTGTTGTTCCCTTTTTGTAAGGAGTTGTGTTAAATAATTCAGTCCACTGGGAGTCATTTGTGCGATTTTCTCCTGAATTCCTTTCTGCTTTGGAAACTTCCAGAGTAACAGGTGATGTACATTTTAACATAAGTATCCTTTCAGACGTGGGTTGCTCTTGCTGTCATCAGAGCCATGACAATTTTATCTCCTCTCCTTGCAAAAACCATTTGGTCGCTCAAATGAACTCAGTTTTCCCACAGTCTGCTCCATGGCAGGGAAGTTGTTTGCTTTCCAGTTTGAATAAGGACAGGCTTTTGGGGTAAAAGGAGCCTCGATTTGGCATTCCTGACATTTCCAGTCAAGTCTTGGTCATCCATGGAGGGGTTTGGAGGCTGTGGAGTGGCTGCACCCCGGGCAGAGGGAGGCTCAGGATGGTGTCGATGCTGTTTGTCCACACTGTGTCCCTGAGCCCAGGGCTCAGCATTCCCCTGCAGCATCTTGTCCTTCTCTGTACATTCCCAGAGCTGAATTTATATCTGTTCTGTAATATTTATATCTATTTAGTAATATTCATATCTGTTATGTGTTATTCTCTTTGCTTATCTGCCTTACTGTGCCCCTTGGGTGACTGAGAGAGAACCAGATCCCTCCTCCCCTGGGTGCTGCCATGGGCTGTGCACGATGCCTCGATGTTACAGGGCCCAGTGCTTGCTGGGCTGGGGCTTTATGGCACTGGGAACACACTTTGGGAATCCTGACTGCTCCCCACCCAGCCAGCACCCCGCAGGCTCAGCCAGTGAGACTGGGCTGGGTGGAAATCAAAGCCCAGCTCCAGCCCCCTGGTCTTTGAGGCTTTGTGGCTTTGACTTGGGAATGTCAGGAGCCCCTTCTGGGGGCAGGAGGCTGGGATTTGTGAGAGTATCTTAGGTCTGGACCTTGGAGAGTGTTCATTGTTTGTTGGTGCGTGCTGCAGTGAGGGATCCGTGCTGACAGCCCTGCTGGCCCCCCATCCTCAGCGCTGGCAGCTGCCCTGGCTCTGCTTGCTGAAGGTGCTGCTTGCCCTGGAGCAGTTCAAACTTGGACTTCCAGCCCCAATCTCATCATTTATCTGAGTGAAGAGAGGATGGCAAATGGTTTTTTGTAGTTACTCCACATGAAAGGTGTGTCATGGGGCAAGGGGAGGTTTCGTGTGCCCCATCACAGGAGGCCCTGGGAAGTGATTGGGGTGACACAAGCTTCATCCAGACAGCTCAAACCTGCACGGGCTGTGCTTCAGTGGGGTCCCTCTGCCTTGTTACCACCTTCCCTCCTCCTCCTTACTGCTGCCAGGGCTGTACTCAGCTCTCCATCCACGGCCCTGCCTTATGGCTGCTGTTATTAATAGGAGTGACATGGGCAATAATCATAATAAGGTGGAAAATGAGACTAATGCCATCCCCTGGGCTCTGCTGCAGCCTGGCTGAGGCCAGGTCATTTCCTATCTGCCAGGTGAGATCTTCTCAGGAAAGTGTAAATCAATGAAAAATAGAGCAAGCCAGTCCTAAGGAACCTTTCTGTCTGTACTGACTCTCCACATAACTTATAGAGAAATAAAAGATAGATAAAGCTTCCAACCAAGTGTGGCAGCCTTCCCAGAATATGGGATGTGGGAGACTCTCACTCCAATCAGCCTCTTTCAGCTGAAATCCAGTCATTAGTTAAATTCATCAAAGGGCTTGAAAGCAGAAAGGGAAATTGTGTGACTTGTGCTTGACCTTTGGGTGATTGCACCTCAGGAGAGAATGAGCAAATCAAGTGGAGCTGCCCTCCCCTGTGTTTGGTGAATGAGCCGTGGGGCCATTCACTGAGATTGGGCATTATTCACTTTGTATAATTCCTGATGAGAGGTTTAAAAATAAACACACCGGCCAAGGGACTCCAGGGAGATTTTGCAGGAGTGCAGCAAGGATGGGCTGGGGCGTTCTCTTGTGCTCCTCCCTTTGTCTCCTCCATCAGCTGAGTGACCCTGGCCTGGCTGGGGGAAGGATGTGGGACTGAAACACGGGATGCACTGCTGCCCTCCTCACTGCATGGGAGCTCCTGGGAGCTCCTGGAAGTGGATTTTTTTTTTACTGTTTTTTTTTTTTTTACAATTATTTTTTTACTGTTTGTTTTACAGTCCCACCAGGACCTTGTCCTGGCTGGGGGAAGGATCTGGGGCTGAAACATGGGATGCACTTCTCCCTTCCTCACTCCATGGGAGCTCATGGGAGTGGGTCCCAGCAGAGCTGTGGAGGCGACAGCAGACTGGCAGTGCCACCAGGAGCCTGTCCTGGCTGGGGGAAGCAGCAGGATTTGGGACTGAAACACGGGATGCACTGCTGCCCTCCTCAGTGCATGGACAGAGCCATGCTGGGAATTGATGGCAGTGATCCCAGCAGGGCTGTGGGGGGATTTGGGAGGTCGCAGCCCAGCCCCAGCAGCCTGTGTGTGCTGTGCTGCTGCCTCTGAAGCAGTGTGAGGTGCCAGTGCTCTCCCTTGGCTGGGGGTCTGCAGAGGGAGTCCTGTCCTTTTCCCCAGCATTTCTCTGAACAGCAGCTCTGTGTCTCCCTCTCTGAAGCTGTTTGTGCTCCGTTGTGGAAGGGCCTGGTGAGCACAGTGTGGGAAATGCTGTAGTGATTTTACTGGGCTTTGATGTGGTCTGGATAAAGGGCATCTCTGCAGCAGAACAGTTTGAACAAATGGCATCCACTCTCCACGTTGCTCCCTCTTCCCCTCGCAGCCTGCTCCTGTTCCTGCATCCTGCTCCTGTGGAGGAGGGCACAGTTTATGTAACGCTGATTTGAAAGGGAACTACCCAGAGCTCTCATTTTGTTACTGTTACAACTCTACTGATGCAGTAATAAATGATCTAATAGAGAAACATTTTATTCATATTCCCAGAGACCGTGGTCCTGGAAACTTTGAGGTCCTTGAAGTTTTCTAAGCAGATGGTGAATGATGATAGATTTTTTTTGGTTTTTTTGGGAGCATGACTCTTCATAAAGTGCATTTTGGATTAGTGAGAAGCTCTGTGCTGAAAACTCCGGGTGGAATCTTGTGGGCTTGCAGTGATTATTTATCCCTGGAAGAGGTATGGACAGGTGAGAGTGGTTTGAATGGCCCTTTTGTGCCCATTTCAGTCTCCAGGGTCCACTGAGCCCCTGATTTCCTCTTCAAGTGGGCCCATAAGAAGCCACTAAGTGTTGATGAGTTGGGAATATTTAGCAAAATGTTGCAGTCATGGCTGATTTCACTCAAAGATGTTCAATCCTCAACTGCCTCACTGCAGGCAGGGGCTGAGCTGGAGCAGATGTTCTTGTCCAATTGTGCATCCTGGCTTGGGGAGGGAGCAGAGCCAGGGAAAAGGCACCAGATTGGAGGCAGAGCCTCACCCATTCCCCAAAAATAATTTTCCAGTTGGTCCTGTCATGTTTTTTGCTGGAGCAAAGTCCCTCTGCAGGGACATGGCTCAGAGATTTACACCCTGCAGGGGGCTGGGAGGAGGTGTAACCCCTGGCTTAGGGGTCACCTGTGCTTTGGGAAGCCATCCTAGGTGGTTTTTCCATCGGGATGTGCTGTGGGTACATCCTGTGAGAGGCATTCCCCTTCCCTTCCTCTCTCTTGGCTCGTGTGGATTAGCTCCAGAGCTGCTCCAGGAACAGATTCCCCCAGGTCCTGTAACAGGGACCTGTTCCTGTCATTCCTTTATTTAGGAATATTCTTTATTTTCCTGCTTGCTTTGATGGGGACAGTGATTTGATCTCGATAAACGTGTCACCAAGGCACGGCTGGAAAAGAAAACTGTAAAATCTGGAGCCAAACTCCCACTTTTGAGCACCTCCTTTGTATTCCCTGGAAGCTCCCTTGTGGCGTTAGCGACACATTAAAGCCCTTTGGCTTTGGAAAGTGCAAGGGCAGAGGGAGGCAGTGGGGATCTTTGGCCACGTGGACCTTTCTGAGCTGTCCCAGCACTGGTGAGGACAGAGTTCAGCACCCCTGGCAGTGCTGTCACACGTGGGGCCTTGCAGAGTCCCCCGAAACAATGGGTTTTTTACTGTTTGTTGATGTCGTTTTATTGTGGCACCACCTCTGATGTAACTCCGTATTTCCAGTGGCCACATTCCGTCCTGGAAATGGCACCAGATGGGAAGAGATTGCAAAATCCTCCCAGCCCTTCAGCAGGAATGGTTTCACTCCTTCCCACTGGCTGTGCTCGCTGTTGTAAAGCATTCCCCTCTTGTGCTGAGTGTTGGGAGGGTCTTGAGCAGCTGTAGAGGGAGGGTTTGTGACTGAGTTACTGGAGGTTTGCTGTGGAAAGCTGTGGGGAAATCCCTGGCAAGGCTGAGGCTCTGATCCTGGTGGTTCAGGGATAACACACCCTGTTCTTAGTGTGCTTCCCACTGTGCATGGAATTAGAGGGAGCCTTGTCTTTCTGCCCTTTTTTCCTCCTTAAACCCGTTTGTTTGTGGTGCTGGGATGTGGAAGTGGCCCTTCCTCTTTGTGCCTGGAATTTCCCTTTGCCCATGGCTGGAGCAGTGCCTGGTGCCCACACAACATCCCAAGAGTTCATCTGCTCTTCTGCCCACCGAGGAAGTTTTTCCTCCACCCCAGAAGGTGCTCTGCAGGCTCCTGTAAAGCAGGAAATGTTATTCTCAGGTCTGCAGCTCCCAAATGCTCCTGGGCATTTCTGAGCTGATGTTACAAGGGGAGGAATTTTCTCTTTGGGCTCTTCACTTTGAACCAGCGACTGACAAGAGTAATTGATTTTAATAGGAAGTAGAACTTCCACCTGGCAGACAGGCAGTGTTCAGGGATGTCACACTCAATGTCCTTGTCACCTGCTGCGTTTCCTCTCGCTGCTTCTCTTTTCCTATGGGTAGACACTCTCTCAAATATCAAAGTTGTAATTTTGGTAAATTTACAAGGCTAAGATTTTGTGGATTCTTCTGCTGGCTGCAGAGAACATAAGTTTATTTCCATCAACCTTCACCCTGCAGAAAACTGCTGTGTCTGGGAGAGTGTGCTTTAAGATTGGACTATTCCTATAGTGATTATTATTCTTAAATTCCACTCTTTGTTTTTGGCAGTGGCCAAATCGTGGATGGGATGAACATTAAGATGTGGGAAATGTAAACTCCTGCCTCAGCCAGTTAAACACAGAGTGATTTCTGGGGCATGATGCACCTGGCTGGAAGGTAGATTGCTGAAATAGCTGGGATGAATCACACTCCAGATGTGTCTCTTTCCCTCCACTGGCTCTCAGGGAGTCCAGATGACTCCCTCAGCTGCAGTGTGGGAGAATCTGTCTTTATGGCAGAGAAGTTCCTTTCAAGGTCTTGGGCTGAATATCTCTGGCCACAGCACTGAGGCCAGCTTTGAAGCGGAGAGAAGTGAACTTTCTGGAGTGAAGAGCTGCTGTGATGAATTCTCTGAGAAAATAATATTTCATGCTGACCTTTCTGCAGTTTGTCATCTCCTGCTGCTGCAGATGTCAGGTTGTGTCTCCATACCCTGCCCTGAGAGGGCTGCACGGCTCCACGGATGCAGCGAGATGTCTTGCGAGATAAATTAAACTGGATCTTTTCATTTTGGGCCCTGACATTCTCTCAATGGACTGAGCACGTGGGATGGCTGGAGCTGCAGTTCTCGCCGTGCTTTTGGTCCAGGCTGAGCTGGGTTTGTGCTCCAAAAGGCCAAGGTTTGCTGGCAGGATCCCTGGGATGTGGGGCTGAGAGCAAAGCCCAGGGGCTGGGCTGGACCTGCCCCTGCTGGCACTGATCACTGAGAACCAAACACTTGGAGCCTTTCTCCTTGAGAGCACCTTGCAAAGCCCCCCCCAGCTGCTGACATCCCCTGGAAGCACCTTCCAGGCTGTGTGACCAGCACAGAAAGGCCAGGATGTGACCCCCTTTGTGTCCCCCTGCCAGCCCTCACTGCTCAAGCCTTGAGCTCCTCAGAGCTGGGCTCTGTGCCTCGGGCTCGGGGATGGATTTTTGCACAGTAGGGTTTGAAGCACAGTCCCTCTGAAGTTTGGGCTCAGTGACGTTTCTGTGGCAGTTTGTGCCCAGAACTGGCTGTGTGTGAAGTGACAGCAGAGTTTCTGTCAGCTGAAGCAGAAGCAGCAGGAACACGGCTCCTGCGTAATAGCTCTGTTCCTGGTTCCTCATCAGTGCAAAAGGGACTAAAATACCCAATGGCATTAACAAAAGGAACAAGTGTCAGGCCAACCCGATTCATTTTTTGACAAGAAAACTGATTTTCCAGCCAAAGAGAACGTACTCTACTGAATTTACTGAGAGGAGCTGAATGCAGGATCACTGTGAGCCACGGGTGGGAGGTACCATGGGGAAAGGGGACATGTGAGGTATTACTGGGAGATCTCCGTGACACTGGGATAAATATTTCATGCTGTTCCACAAATCTCTGCTAAGGTGCCTTTGGGAATAGTATTTGCAATTCTGGTCATCTGTGTTCCAGAAAAATGCAGGCAGGGTACGTGGAAGCCTGAAAGGGCTGGTGAAATGCCTGGGGGAAGGAAAAGCTGGAGGCTGGAAGGGCAGAACTCCCTTACCTGGGACACCACACCTGGGCAGCATCCATAAACCTGGCAGATGAGAAGCACTGGTGAAGGAGAAGAGCTCAGTCCTGGCAGGAGAACAGATAAATGGCACCTGGTCTCAAATGTACCGTGTGTATTTCTTCAGCTCTGAAGTCTCACCCCTTCCAGATCTGTCCTGGGCTTCTCTGTGCTTTAAACTGATCCCTGTTTGTGAGAGCACCCAGGAACCTTGACTGGGAGCAGAGCAAGGGCATGTGAGGAGGCGCTGAAACACCTCTGAGCATCCAGCTGTTGCAGTGGGATCAGAAATCCATCTGTAACTGTTACTTCTCCAGATGTGGCTCCCCGGCTTTGCTGAGCCCAGCGCTGGGGTGAGCTGAGGGTCCATCACTGTCTGACTGCAGCTGCTGCTGCTTTGGGTGGGAGCCTCTGGTGCCCAGCTGCCTCCAGCTCTGCCTCAAAAGCCCAGATGTGGGAAAAGCCCTCACTGGAGCAGGAGGTGCCTCGGCCTCGAGTTCTGCCATCACCTGAGGCTTGTTCTGTGCTTTGGTTTTCTGCCTGGGGCCCCAGGGCCTTGTGAGGCTGGTGTGGACAAATCCCCTGTGTGACACACAGAGGGGACAGGTTTCTTCTGCAGCTGATTGTGAATTAGAAGGGACAATCTGTCAATCTGTCAAAGTGAAAAGTGGGAGGAACACAGCTTTACTTTGCTGCCCGCTGACTGGATCCATCTGGGTTTTGAGGATGAAAGGCACTGCCAGGTTAAGCCTCACAGGTGTTGCTGCTTTGTGTGGCTAACTCTACAACTGAAGGGCTGGAACTGCAGCTGTGATTGTCCCAAACCCAAGGAGCTCAGATTTTTAAAGGAAAGCCAGTCCAAGGCAAGGCAAATCAGGCCCTTTAATCTGTTGACTGGATTGTCTGCACGACTTCAGTGCTCTGTGTTGATGTTGAGAACCCTGAAGCTGTGCTAGAAGGTCTCCTTCAAGTTCTCGCTGTGCAGGCAGTGATTAACAGGGGTTTGGGGAGAGCAGACTCCCATTAGAGGCTTCTACACTGCATACCCACAGAGAGGTGTTATTGTCTGTGCTTTGTGCTCCTCCCCGAGCTCAGGGGACACTGTGGCTCCCAGAGCTTTGGCACAACAAGGTCTGGAATGGTCACAGGGTCGAGCTCTGTCCCTGTGAGCTCAAACTGGGACTCGGAGGGATCCCAAATCCAAGGCCAGGGTGTTCTCAGTGGCAGAAGGAGGCCCAGGATGGCTCTGAGCATATGGGGCTGTTTGGCATGTGGGGAAAATCTGTGTTTGCTGGGGCAGAGTTCCTGCAGTGGGCAAAACACAAACACAGTTTATTGCTCTGTTAAAAAACACACAGCTGCCAGTCAGAGGAGCAGGGAGTGTTCTGGGCTCATCATGGATGGATGGATGGAGGGATGGTGGTGTGGAAGCCACCAGTGTCGGGATGGTCCCTCCTGCCAGCACGGAGCAGGAGTCTCATTGTGTCCCAAAGGAGAGCTGCTGGTGCAATTCTGAGGCTCCACAAGCCTCAGAGATGTTCCCAGGTGCTGTCAGACACCAGGCTGGCATCAGCCCAGTGTCCAGGGTGCGTGATGTGCTCCATGCAGACTGTCCCCTCTGCCAGGAGCAGCAGCACTGCCCAGGGCAGAGCGTGGCCAGGGCTGGGGCAGGGCAGCAGCGTGGCACAAGTGAGGGCTGTCAGTACATCACCAGCACTAAAACGGGCAGCCTCCAGTTTCAAAAACAAGCCTTCTAAATCTGTGCACTAACTTTGCCTGGGTCTGCATGGAAAGCCTCCCCAAGCCTCTGACATTTCCACTGAAGTGAAAATTGCTTGTGTTTTTTGCTGGTTTTGGGAACCGTGCGTTATGCCACTGGAGTTGTCCCTGACAGATGTGCATGTGTGGAGGTGGGAGAGGATGTGCCAAGCCCTGGGGGACACCAGACATGGCACCTGGAGCTTGCCTGGCACAACTGGGAGCAGGATGAGGGCAGTGGGAACAGCCACGGGGCGGAATTACCACGGGAATTGGTTGTTTGGCTGCGAGCTTTGCTGCGTGTGCTGCTGTGCCTGTGTGCGGCCGGGGCTGCAGGCATCCCCTGACTGTGCTTTTCTCTCCCCAAGCTGATCAGTGGTGGTTCCATTGTCAGTGCTGAGGCAGTATGGGATCACGTCACCATGGCCAACCGGGAGTTGGCGTTTAAAGCAGGAGACGTCATCAAGGTCCTGGATGCTTCCAACAAGGACTGGTGGTGGGGTCAGATCGACGATGAGGAAGGATGGTTTCCCGCCAGCTTCGTGAGGGTGAGTGACTTTTCTGCTTTTTCCTGCTCTGAGGGATCACTGCCCACGCTCAGGATGTCAAGAGCTGAGCCCTTCCTCGGTTTGTGCTGTGTTTGTTCTCACTGGTGCTGATTCCCACTTCTTTGCCTGTTTTCTGTCCAAAAAATGGGGAGCAAAGAAGGTTTCTGCTTGCTGCTGCCTCCCCAGCACACAATTCTTCCCCTCTGGTGCAGCTCTTGTGTCTCCCCAGGTCTGGGCAGTGCCAAGAGCAAGAGATCCATGACTGGAACTGGAGCTGGGCTGCCCAAAAACCATTAATGCTGTTACTGTGGTCTGGGATAACAAATTGTGTTTGGTATTTGGAGCCTGACCCTGCAGCCCGTGGTGGCAACAAGTCTGGAAAATGGATTTGTGTCAGGTGTGATTGAGGTGAAAACCTTCTTGCAGAAACACTCTCACCTGTGTCACTGCAGCACGTCTCCTCTGTGCTGCAGCTGGAAAGGCTGAACAAGAACAATCTCATTTTGTTTGCTTAATTTAAACACTGAGATATTCTGGGCCAGTTTAACCTCTCAGTGCACTGACCAGTGCTGATTCCTTTGTGCTTCTGGGGAAGATATTTGACAGCCCTTTGGAGTGGTGTCACAAACAAACTTTCCACGGGAGGTTTAAGAGCAGTCAAAAAAACACTGTCCTATTTTTTTAAAAACACACCAAAAAACCAGATGAACCAGTGTCTTTAGGGCCCCAACCCATGGATCTTGGCTGAATTCTTGGCTGAAGTCTTGGCTGAAGTCTTGGCTGAAGTCTTGGCTGAATTCCCCATCTCTCCCTGCACTGTTCAAAGGCTGGGTTTTAGAAACTTCGTGGGGAACAAAGGAGAGGGGAATCAGTGAATCTCAGACAAATGTCTGGGACAAATCTTGGATCCTCATCCTCGCTGCTGAGGGTCACAACAGCCTGACCAGGCAGGTTTCTTGCTTGTTCTGTCCAGTATCCCGTGAGACCAATCCTTCCATCAGCCCTGCAAGAGGCTGGCTTGGTGTTCCATCCAGGAATCACTTACTGAGGGCAGGCAGGGACCACACACATGCCCTTGCCCCTCCCGGAGCACTTGGCTCTGCTGCCTTCGTGAGAATTAATATTTAAAAACATGAGTTCTGGCCCATTTTGTCTGCAGGTCTTGAAGGGAGGCTGGAGGGGAAAGATTTGCCCCTCAGGTTTCCAAAGCAGCTGAATAAGAAATGAAAGAGCTGCGAGAAGAGCAGATGATCACTCCCATCATGAGGAGGCTGCGTTTTTTCTCTGTTGTACTTTGAGCCCTGCTTTTTTAAGGTGATGCCAGAAAACTGCCTGATTTAGCCTGGGTGGTTCTAGTTTTACTTGCAAAGTGATTTGCCTTTCTTTATATCTGTATTTCTCTTCTGCAAGCACAGAAGGAAAAAGGAACAGTATGTTGCATGGAATATGAATAGCATTCGAGTGAGGGATGTCAGACAGAGCAGACAGGTATAAAGCCAAATAGGATTAATTGCAGGACGTTTCAGACTTCAGGCCTCTTGGAAGCGCTAACAGGAGTGCAGGAGAAGACCAGTGCACAGCTGGGTTCCTCTCAAAGTCCTTTGAATCGCTTCTGAGGACAAAACTGGGCTGGGAACCCAGTTTGCAATGAGATGTCTGACACTTCTTGCTCTCCAGCCAGATCATCTGAAAACCTTTGGCAAAGCTTTTGGCACTCAACGAATCTCATAGCAGGGAACTTCACATTTGCAAGTGGAGAGGAAAACAGGAACCTGCTGATTCCCTTGGCCTCCTTTTACATGACAGCCAGGGGTGGCAAACAGAAGGGCTCCTGAATTCCCTGCACACACAGCAATTGTTGTCTCCCTGCTCACACCTGCACTAATCCTCTTAAGGAGCTTGGGGCTTGGTTAGAAGGAAGGTGGGGAGAGGAAACCACGGAGGTTTGGGAGCTCAGGAATTTTCCAGGAGAAACTGGATGATAAAACAATGGGTTTTTTTAGGGGGAAGAGAAAGCACAGCATGGGAGAAGTAAAATCTGGAGCCAGCAAGGAATGGTGAATGATTTCTGCAGGGAGCTGCTGCACTCAGGGAGAAGGTTATGAAAGCCTCCTAAGTCAGAAGGGTGGATAAGAACTCCCAAACTAAATTTAAACCTGAGCAACAAGCTGGGGTTAGACAGCTGAAGGTGTCTGTGGTGTATTTTAGTGCCTGTTCTGAGCACACTGGACACCCACAGGGTGCAGCTGTGGTTGCTGCAGTGTCTTTGAACATCCTGTCGACTCCCAGTGGTCTGACAGGTTGGGAGGAACAGCTGGGGAAAAAAAAACCAGCGAGAATTTCAAACAAGATTTCACATTCTTGTGGTGGTAATGCCTCTTTTTTCTCCTCTGTGGACGGCAGAGCCTTGGGCTGTCTGTACATCATGGGCTACAGATGAGTTTTTGCATAAGTAGCACATTGACACTGGCTCAGAAAAACAGCCTCAGTGTTGGTGGGGAGGGATTTACAGCAGAGAATAACAGTCCAGGGCTGCCCATGGGTTCCATTGTTATACCTTGAGGTCTCCTTTAGAAAGCACAGCAAAGTTTTGATTGCAGAGCCCCTCCTCAAGGCCCCAAAACAGCCCAGGTGAGACCCTCCAAACACAGGAAATCAAATGGCTTCGTGTTTGGGCTCTGACACATTTCCACTGCAGGAGAAATAAAAAGAGCAATGCTCATGGATGCTGTGCAGTGGAATCTTTCCTCAGAGACATGGCAGAGTGCCCCTGTCCTGGGCAGAGAGGGGGATTTATTCCTGTGTAAAGCTCTCCTTAGTCTCTTTGGATACCAAACTGGGCTTGCAGAATATATTTCTTCTCACCTCAGCAATGCTGAGTCTCCCTTCCTTATGTTACTAAACCAAGGTAAAGAGCAGAACTGGGGCTGAGGAGCTTTTACTGCAGCTTCTCCTAATACCTGCTGACTGAAGGAGGGAAGAAATGGTCCTCCCAAGGCCTGAGCAAGGAGGGGGTATAAAATCTTCCAGGTCTCCTCTTCCAGGAGAAGGTGCAGGGGTGGAGAGGTGCAGGGGTGGCAGTGCTCCGTGTTCTCTCTCACCACTGCCTTGGTTCCCCCAAGTGCTGTAATTTTAGATTGATTTTCCTGCTGAAAAGCTGCCTTTGACCCACTTTATTTTCTGCTGCTAAAGGAAAAGTGCTGGATAAATTGGAGGGAGCTTTTAAGGTGCTGTGGAGAAGGAGACTCTGAACTCAGAGCCTGGTCCCAGTGCCTGGCAGCTTGTGCCTTTACTGGGCTTTAGCTTTTAGTTGTGCCTGCTCTGTATTGCAGCTTTAATTCCCCATCTTGCTGCTTTTTGCCTGTAAGAGCTGGTTGTGTCTTGTTGAGCTTTTCCCCTGCTGCAGCCCTTGCATTAGCATTCCCTCAGAGCCAGGGGCATCAGGGGGAGATTTCCCACAGAAAGAGGCTGGAGCTGAGGTGTCAGAACCTTCTAAAGGAGATTTGATTCTCCCGTGGCAAATCCAGCTTAAAAATTGCTGTGCTGGAGGTAGGGCTCAGTTTGGCAGAGCTGTGGAGTTTGGGGTTTGGGTAATTTGGGGAGTTGGGGGTTTCCTAAAGGCAAGGAGCATTTCAGCATCCCAGGGCTCCCTGTGCCACCTGCAGCTCACACAGGTCCCCCAAAGGGTGACACACTGCACTGTGCCCTTCTCTGGACGTGTTTGGAGGTGCAAAAGCAGAGTTTTGAGGCCTTTCTTTGAGTCAGGCAAACCAGGCACAAAGCTGCAGAGCCCCTGTCCCTGGCTCAGCCCTTCCTCAGCCAGGCAGGGCTCTGCTCTGAGCTCTGAGCTCCTGCTCTTCCCACCTCTGTGTCCCAGCACCCAGCAGGGCTTGGGCTTTGGGGAGATGGGAGGGCTGAGCCCTAATTCCCAGTGTTCTGATGGATCTAGGGGGGCACATCCAGTTTGCTGCAGTGTCCAAGCAGCTTTTGGTCCCTGCTGCAGCTGCAGCCCCTGGGAATGTGCATTTGGGAGCAGGGAGGGAGCACAGGGCCTGTTCCCTGGAGCTGTTCCTGTTCCCCTGTTGGGGACACAGAGCCTGAAGCTGTCCCTGTAGAACCCCCTGTGTTCTCCTGTTCCAGAAATGAGTAAAGGGTGCTTCTCACCTTGGCTGAAGGGCATTTCTGAGGCTGGGAATGGAGAGCTCTAGAGAGGGGAGGAAGAGCTGCAGAGGGTTTGCTAAAGCTGTGAGGAGTTGGAGGGGGGAAAGAGAAGGTATCAAAGAGCCTCTGGGCTGGAGGTGTGGAGGACACTGAGGCTGGAGCCAGATTACTGAGGGAGAAATTCAGGCTGTGGAAGAGAAGAGCAGTAGGAGCACAGGAGGGGAAAGCACCTTGCTTCAGCTGCTTTTCCTTCTGCTGCCAAATGTCCTGCTCCTCATCCTGGAGGAGGATACAGGAGATGGTTGGGAATGTTTGGTTTATTGTGGTTTCTGATCCTTATGAGGTGATCAGGCCTCGGTGCCTGTTGAAGGAAAAACTCCTCTCCATCCAATGCCTGCACTGAGCAGAGTAAATGTGCAATAACTGCAGGTCCCTGCTGCTGGCCCAGTGATTTCCTGCACCATTTGGGTGAAGCTGCAAGCTGATCAATTATATTTATAGAAATTTTATATCGTAGAATCACAGACTGGTTTGGGCTTGGAGGGACCTTAAAGGCCATCCGTGGTAATGTGTTCTGTGGTGCTACACCCATCCACTCCTCTCTTGTCATGGCAGGGACACCTCCCACTGTCCCAGGGCCACTTCCCACTGTCCCAGGGACACCTCCCACTGTCCCAGGCTGCTCCAAGCCCCATCCAGCCTGGCCTTGGGCACTGCCAGGGATCCAGGGACAGCCACAGCTGCTCTGGGAATTCCATCCCAGTCCCTGCCCACCCTCGAGGGAACAATTCCTGCCCAACATCCCATCCATTGCTGCCCTGTGGCACTGGGATCCTGTCGTGACCCTCAGCACCAAGGATGAGGATCCAAAATTTGTTCCAGACATTTGTCTGAGATTCACTGATTCCCCTCTCTTTGTTCCCCACCAAGTTTCCAAGACCGTCCTTTCAGCCTGTGAACAGTGCAGGGAGGGATGGGGAATTCAGCCAAGCTGCAATGGAACACGAAATAAAGATGCTCCAGTCAGGAGGCAGCAGAAATCAGAAGGTTTTATTTACAATTCGTTCAGCCCTTTTATAACACACTGTGCTAAAAGGCACGTTATTGGTCCATAGGGCTGACACTTCTCAGTAGCAGAAATAGCAAACAACACCTGCTGCGATGGGAAAGGAACATTGTTTACACAGGGAGGTTTTGGGAAAAAGAAAACTGTTGGAAAGTTTTCCTGGAGAAGAGCTAGCTTTTCTCAGGCTCAGAAAATATTGAGCCATCCCCTGTGTCCTGTCCCTCCAGCCCTTGTCCTCAGTCCCTCTCCAGCTCCCCTGGAGGTGCTTTCGGCCCTGGCAGGGGCTCTGAGGGCTGTAACCACCTTGTCACAGGTCACTGAGTGTGTCACCTCAGTGAGGCTGTGGTGGCTCTCCCCACTCACCTCCTTGTCTTCCACGTGCCTGGACACATATTCCAGGAATCTGCTCCGTGCTCTGCTGGGCGCTGAGGTGAGCCTGCCTGGCCTGTGGTTCCCTGGGTCTTCTTTTTTTCCCCTTTCTGAAAGGACATCAGTCATAGAGAACATGAATTAGCACAATGCAGCTCTCCCTGGCTCCCAGAACTGGTCCTTAGGGAAAGGGCCTTTTTTTATTTGATTATTTTACTTTTATCTGCCTCTGCAAGTTCTTGCATTATGCAAGAGCTGGTCATGACTTCCCAGTTAGGGCTGAATTTTGAAATAGGATTGAGAGGCTCATGATAAGCCTGTTCCTCTCCACATGGAGGGGCCTTTCAATGGGTAACATCACACAGAACCAGCATTATGCAACTTCATGTTTTGGGGTTTGTTTTTTTTTTTTTTTTTTCCCTGTAGTTTTCACTGATTTGTTTTCATTAATTCCTGACACGGGGTGCTTGAAGTGGCTCTCAGGCCTTGGTGGTTTCACTGCTGGGCCTTTTTCATGGCCTTGGGGAAACCCTCCCAGTCCTGTTTTATTTTACAGCCCCTGATTTTTCTGCATTGCAGAGGTGTTTAAAGGGACCCTGGATTTACTGTTGTAGGGATGTTGTTTATCCTTTGGGTACAAGAATTCCGTGGGGGATCCCAGTGCTGTGCCAAACCACAGCCCTGAACTGCTGAGGAGCTCAGGACAGGAGCCTGGAGAGGCTTTTGGGGATCCAAATGAGCACAGAGCTGAGAAGCTGCCAGGGAGCTCCTGTCCCATCCCTGCTCCCTGGAAATCCCCCCAGGGATGGCACGGCCCATCCTGAGCTGGGAGTGCTGAGGAGGTGGGATGAAACGAGGAGAAAAGAAGAGTTTGGAAGTTTCTTTTCTAAAAATGGAGATATTAGCACTGAGTGGGTGTTTGTGCACTTGTGTCCACTTGGAAAGATGAGGAGCAAACAGATCTTTTTCCAGGAGTGTGATCTCAGCTGTCTCCCACAGGAAGGAGGGAAATTCAGGCATTTTTGGGAGCCCCATGTGTGTGAAACAGAGGGATCACCCTGTCACAGGTGCTGGGCTACAACAGCAGCTTTGTCCAAATCGGTTCAATCCGATCTTTCCAGAAGGTTCGGGGCAAGGCCAGCATCTCCCCGGTGTGGCTGTGTCACCTCACTGTCACCTGCAGCCCCAGCAGTGGCAGTGAGGCCCAGAGGACCCAGCCTGGGCTGGTGGCACTGGGACAGGGGACACAGTTAACCCTTGAAGTGCCCAGCATGGCCCAGCTCCTCCCCAGCCCCAGAGCTGGAGGTGCAAAGACAACCCCAGCACTCCCCAGGGTGCTGCTCACGGGTGAGAACAAGAGTCTGGTGATGCATTTCAGTCCATGCTTCAACTCCTGCAGGAATTTTTTCTGTGCTTGTCCCTGAGTTTGGGTGGGGAAACCTCCTGCAGCTGCAGGGGCTGGCCCCAGGTCAGTGCCAGAGCTGCCACTGCACCTCCACTTTTATTAGTCATGGTCCCAACTTCAAATGATGCTCTGGAAGAAGGATCCTTGCTGGAATTTCAGAGAGCTTCAGGGGTTTGGATGGAAACAGGAGTGTTTGAACAACGCAGTGGGGTTTGTCCTTCCAGGAGCAGAGGCTGGAGAGGACAGGGGGGAAACCTTCAGCTTCCTCTGGAGCTGATAAACTTGTTGCATTTGTTTTTAATGTAAGGCAGAAGTCATCTAGACTAGAACTGTGGGGTGTTTTTTTTTCCCCTTTGGGAACACGGATCCTAGCAGGAAGAAGCAAAAATTTCATTAAGGAAGAAAGCAGGACCCCTGAGATTGGCAGATGAGGAAGGAGGGGCTGTTCCTGCTGCGCACAAAAGGCAGCCTGAATGTGAGGAATCATGAAAGTTTGCAAGTTTGCTATCTGCCTTGGAGTTTCAAAGCTTTTAGGATTCATGACTCAGGCTTACACACACTTGCCTGGTAATGATTTGATCTTTCTGGCTTTTTTTTTTAAAGTGAAAATCAGATTTTTTTCTCATGATCACCTGACTCCAAGAGGTAGAGAACATATTTAAAAATATTCTCTGCTGCCAAACTGGCAGGAATGTCATCAGGCTTGGTAACAAGCTGTTCCAGTTGGGTTTGGGAAGGCTCAAAATCCCTTTCTGTAGGAGAAGGAAAGCAGGGCGGGAAGTTATTTTAAACTTCAGCCATGGTTTAATCTCCTCCTTGGTGCTGCTGGATTTTCCACATCTGTTTGGCTTGGAATGCCAATGAAGCTGTCAGCAGGACACATCCCTTGGAGGGCTCCCTGTGCCATTCTGACCTTCCCAGGACCCATTTGCCCTTCTCAGGGTGTCCCCAGGATTTCCCAGCACTGAAATTGGTGGCACTGATGTCAGGTCACTTACCCCCAGCGGGGACATTGCTCAGCAGCAGCACTTCTTTTATTTATTTTTATTTATTTTATTTATCTTTATTTATTTTTATTTATTTTTTCAGTATAAACCACTGCTCATGTTGATGGGGTGTTGCTCTGCCTCAGTGGACCCCAAACCTCTCCCAGAGCAGGGTGGGTTTGCTGAAAGAAACACTTTCCTGGGCAGCTTTTGGGTTGTTTTTCTGAACAAGAGACATTCGTTTCAGTGTGCCAGGAGAGGTTTTCCACGCTGGATCCCACTGTGTGTGGTGGGATTGGATCACCAGCTCCCTCCTTTTTCCCTCACAGTGAGCCAGGCCTCCCAGTGCTGATGGAAATCCTACAAAACCCCTTTTTTATGCCCCCATATTTGCAGCATCATTAACATCCTGCTAAAGAAGAGATGGATTTGGGGATTTTGTTTTTTTTCTTTTTTTTTTTTTTCCTTTGGCCTTTACCACTCCCTGTGGGAAGGCAGAACATTAATACCCTGCCAGAAGAGGTGGTTTAGCAGAACAGCTGTTGGTTGGGAAGGAGCAGGGCCACGTTTGGAGCTTTTCACTTCCCTAATTTACAGGAACACTGCCCTTTCCAATCTGGGCAAAGCCCAATTGAAACTGAATAATGGGAAAGCAGGAAAAACTATTAACACTGAAAGGAAACCTGAAGATCAGGTTAATGATGCTGCCTGCTCTCCTTGTACTCTGTGTGTGGACAGTTCCACTGCTCACAGGAAAATGTATTTTTAGGTTTGAAAGTCCCCAGGATTTGAGGGCTTCAAATGCTGAGGAGAGAAGTTGCTTCATTTCCATCGCAGCTGAGGTGGTCTGTGAAAGACAGCGGTATTTCTGTCAGCTCTAAGCTTTATTTAATGTTTGTTTACAAACTACCCCGAGCCCAATTTGAGTCAATCAGAGTTATTTCGAGCAGGTTTTGTGGGAAAAGGTAACAGAAGGAGCCCTTGATCCGTATGGTGTGTGCAGAGCACAGGCTGGTTCAGACACACAGAGCTGGAATTTGCAATTTCTATGGATTTTATTTTTATTTGATGTTGGAAGGAAGCCTCAGCGTGCTGAAAACGCAGAGATTCTTTTTTCCCTGCTTTCTAGAATTGTCAGTGCCCAGTGCACCTGTCCCAAGCTGCCCTGAGCCCCCAGGTTCTAGGAGAATTGCTCAGGGGTGTCCATCCCATGTGCTTTGGGGGTGCCATGGTTTGGGGATCCCAGTCCTGGGCTGCTGAGATGTGGGATGTGCCTGGGCCAGAAGGGCTGTCCCTGGGAGCTGCTGAGAAATGGAATCAGGGCTCCTTCGGAGCCCCTGGCCTGGGAGAGCTCCAGAAACACAACCCAGAGCTGATGTGCACCTCCCATCTCTGAACCAGCCACATCTCCACCTCGAATCAGTCCCTGGGGAAAGGCTTATCCCTGTTCCAGAGGATCTTCCCGTTCGGAGAGCCCTCAGCTGGAGGTGGCAGGAGCTGGGACAGCCGTGCAGCTCCTGGGACACCAGCAGCTGCAGTTTCCCTCAGGCTGCTCTGTTTGACTGTGTCCATCTCAGTCTGGAGCTCTTGGCAGCATCCATTCACCCCGCCACGGGAGGATGTGATATTTGGGATCAAAGCAGCCAGGACTGGCAAATCCCCTCTGGGATGGGGAGTGTTTGGGGCTGCTGGCACCAGTTTGGCACTGGGCAGTGTGGGCTGGGAGCTCAGTGGGGTGAGGAGGGGTGCCTCCAACACCTCCCCCAGCCCTGCAGCCCCGAGGCAGCCCCTCGAGCTGCTTTAATGATCCCTTTGCTGTCCCCTCTGTCCCCAGCTCTGGGTGAACCAGGAGGATGGGGTGGAGGAGGGAACCAGCGAGGTGCAGAACGGGCACCTGGACCCCAGCGCCGACTGCCTGTGCCTGGGCAGGACCGTGCAGAACCGCGACCAGATGAGAGCCAACGTCATCAACGAGATCATGAGCACCGAGCGCCACTACATCAAACACCTCAAGGACATCTGTGAGGTACTGGGGCTGGGTCTGTCTGTCCCCGCTGCTACAAACACCTCAGGGGCATCTGTGGGGTACCTGGGGCTGGGTCTGTGTCTGTCTCCACTACATCAAACACCTCAAGGACATCTGTGAGGTACTGGGGCTGGGTCTGTCTGTCCCCACTGCTACAGACACCTCGGGGACATCTGTGGGGTCCCTGGGGCTGGGTCTGTCTGTCCCCACTGCTACAAACACCTCAGGGGCATCTGTGGGGTACCTGGGGCTGGGTCTGTGTCTGTCTCCACTACATCAAACACCTCAAGGACATCTGTGAGGTACTGGGGCTGGGTCTGTCTGTCCCCACTGCTACAGACACCTCGGGGACATCTGTGGGGTCCCTGGGGCTGGGACACACCTGGGGCTGGGTCTGTCTGTCCCCACTGCTTCAGACACCTCAGGGGCATCTGTGGGATACCTGGGGCTGGGACACACCTGGGGGTGGGGCTGGGTGTGTCCTTACTGCTTCAAACACCTCAGGGACATCTGTGGGGTCCCTGGCACACCTGCCCATGGCAAGGGCTGAGCCTGGGTTTGTCCCTGGGTGATTTGGGAACCAGCTGAAGCCTCTGAGGACTGTGTCTAATGGAGGAGCAGCATCTATCAATATGTATTGACAGCTCTGAGAATTTCCTGCTGGATCTGATAATTCCTTTAGTTCGTATTAACCAGAAGTGCAATTTCCTGACCTTTATTCCATAGCTCTTTGACTAAAACATGATGAGGTTGAGATCCTTCAAGCAGTCCTCTTAATTAAAACCCAATGCCATCTACTTTTGAACTTGTGATTGAGGAAATTAGGTTGTAATTAAACCAATCAGTTACCCATGTCATCTGTGCCTTTCATGTCGGGTTCACAATTTTCCCTGGCTCAGGATGGTCCCCATTTGCTTTTTTATGGTGAGACTGAGGGGAAAATGTTTCCACCACGGGAAATGATGAAGGGAACCAGCGAGCAGTGGACTTCAGTGACTGACCCCACAAACCCCCAACTTGGTTCTTGTTCATTAGATTACAATTAACCTCTGCAACCCCTAAAGTTCAGGATTAGTGCCCCGAGCTGAGCCCAAAGTGCAGAGGCTGTGGTGCTGGGTGTTTGGGAAGGGGGACACACGGCTGTGCCAGAGAGTTTGGGCACAGTGTGTGGAGATGTGCTTATCACCGAGAGGCAGAAGTTTGTTAGCTCTGAAATCAAAGTCTGGGGCTGGCTTTCAGCTCATCCCTCGCAGTGTTTAGGATTTAGTGAGCCTGTGCCCAGTCAATGTGGTGAAGCCCCTGGTGAATTGTGCTTAGAGGAATGTCTTCCTCCCGTCATCCTTGCCGCTTGTCTCTCGGTGAGGCAGAGCAGCCATCCAAAAAGCATCCATGACACTTTTCAAATATGGAAGAGCCTTGGGATTTCAATTTGGAAACAAATGAGCTTAATTTCAGTGTGCTATTTTGGTCAGGGAGCTTTGCATTGGAGAAGGGAAGAACTGCAGGCGCTTCTCCACATATTGTTCCTTTTCCTGCATTTGCACTTTTCTGCTGGAAATGAAATAAACTGTAACTTGTATCTCCAGCCATGTCACCGTGTTTCTGCCAGCTGAGATCCTCAGGAGGTGCAGGCAGGTCCAGCTGCAGTGGAGGAACACTGATTTACTGCCCCTAATGATACATCCCAGACAGGAGAGCTCCAGAAAGCTCTTTCTTTGCTCTGTGTGATGCAGACTGGGATTGAGGGGATAAATCTGACCTGCAGGTAGAGCAGCAGGAAAGGATTCAGCTAAGCAGGGAGGAGGAGGAGGGTTGGGATGGGCATTCTCATGTGTGCAGTGATGGGCTGTGCCTGGCTGGAGAGAGGCTCAGGGTGACCACAGCAGTGCCTTTGTCTGGGGAAGGCTTCCAGAGACAGCTGGGCACTGACAGTGGGATGGGAGTGGGGCTGGACTGGGAGAGCTGGAGCTGGACTGGGAGAGCTGGAGCTGGACTGGGAGAGCTGGAGCTAGACTGGGAAAACTGGGCTGGACTGGGAGAGCTGGGCTGGACTGGGAGAGGTGGAGCTGAACTGGGAGAGATGGAGCTGGACTGGGAGAGCTGGACTGGGAGAGATGGGCTGGACTGAGAGAGGTGAGCTGGACTGGGAGAGATGGAGCTGGACTGGGAGAGATGGGCTGGACTGGGAGAGATGGGCTGGACTGGGAGAGATGGGCTGGACTGGGAGAGATGGAGCTGGGCTGGGAGAGGTGGGCTGGACTGGGAGAGGTGGGCTGGACTTGGGAACTCCTCGCATTCCTTTATCCTCCCTGTGCTTTCAGAGGTGCCTGCACAGAAATGTGCTGCTTCAGCTCCTCCAGACACGTGATTCCAGAGAAATGATGAAGCAGCACAGGGAGGGTGGGAATAGTGAGGATGGGAATTGCAGCCAATGGCAACCCTGGGGCTGGGAGTTGTTCCTGTGTTTGGGAAGAGGGGATGGCATGGAGCAGAGTGAGGGGACACTGCCCCACAGGCTCAGGGAGGCCTTTCTCCTGGCTTTTTCCTTGGGTTTTTTTTTTTTTTTTCCAGGCTGTTCTGGGATCAGCAGGTAAACAGGAAAATCTCCGTGGAGAGATGCTCTGTGTCATTTCTCCCCAGTCTGGATTTTGGGTTGCCTTGTGACCGTCCCGCGGCGTGGGCAGCAGTCTGCTCCCATTCCTCGTGGCCTTGGGAAATGAGAGAGGGAAGCCCAGGGAAATGAGTCACCAAGGAGCTCCTGGGGGAAGAGAGACCTAGATTAGAAAATGTAGAAGGTGCTCCATAACCCAAACTTCTCAGCTGAAAAAGCCAGGAAATTCGGGGTGGTGGCATCCTCGGAGCTGAGCTGGACATGGCAGAGGTTGGGTCCGGGCCAGGTCGGCCAAAGCTGCATTTCTCATTCATGTTTGAAGTTCTCCCTGGCAGGAAGCACGTGGTGAGGCTGAAGGACAGTTCATTGCAGGGTTCCAGTGTTCATTGTGGCCCAGCAGCTGCATGTCACCAGCTGGCAGCGTGGCTGTGTGACTAAGCATCCCGAGTTCCCAAATTTAGCCTTGCCACTGGAGCTGCTGGCGTTTTCTTAATTTTTTTTCCCCTTCCTATAGAATAAAGACAAGCAAAGTAAGCAGAGTCATCTCCTGCTGACCCCTGTGCTGTTTCTTTGCAGTCAGGACGCTGCAGAATGGACCAGGCCAGTTGCAACATCTGAGATTTGGCCTTGCAGAGTTTCTAGGCTGAATCATTCTGCTTGGTCTTGATGATCTTAAAGGTCTTTTCCAGTGTTAACAATTCTGTGGTTCAGTGATGATCGTCCTGACAGGTGCAGTGTGGGAGGATGAGGGGATTTGCTCAGAACCTTCCCCACCCTCCAGCACATCAGCTGCAGACTTGTTGGGGCTGCACTTGATCCCTTCATCCAGGTTGTTGATCAAGATATTAAACAGAACTTGGTGATGGCATTAAACAGCTTCCTTGTCCTGATGACTGGGCTGAAGGGAGAAACCAGAGCAGGCTCTAGCAGAGCTTTCTGTGGAAGCTGTGCCACTGGGAGGCCGTGGAAGCAGCAGGGCTGTAGGAGACTGGCTGTGAGGTGTTGGGGGCAGTGGGGATTGCAGGACCAGGCACTGAACCCTCCTCCTGGGGGCTGTCCCCTGGCTTTTGCTGCTCTCTGCTAATCCTTCTTTCTCCCTCTCACAGGGTTATTTAAAGCAGTGCCGGAAGAGGAGGGACATGTTCAGTGATGAGCAGCTGAAAATCATCTTTGGGAACATTGAAGACATCTACAGGTTTCAGATGGGCTTCGTGCGGGACCTGGAGAAGCAGTACAACAACGAGGACCCCCATCTCAGTGAGATTGGGCCCTGCTTCCTGGAACACGTGAGTTCACTGGGCCCCTGGCACCTGGGCTGGGGAGGGAGGAGAAAAAATCACAAGGCAGGAACCTCTTGCAGTAACATATCAAAGAGTTTTCCGTGGTTCTCCATGTGCTTTGTGAGACCCAGAGGAGGGAGAGCTTGGATATGCAGTTGGACAATCCCCTCTACAGCTGAATCACATGGATGAGAACATCCTCAGAGGATTTTGCCTAGCCCATCCCACTGTTCCATAAACCACCTCCTGCAGCAGCTGATGGATGGGCCAATGTTGTAAATATGTCAGGAAATTACAAATGCCAGCCCTGGAGCTGGAGGTTTTCCTGGAAGGAGAGGGGAGCAAGGTGTCAGAGCTCACAGGGGCTGCAGCTCCTGTGCTGTGCCAGGGCAACAAAAAGTTAATTTCTTATCAAGGAAACTCCTGATAAACATTCCTGAAACTTCAGCAGGACACCCCTAAAGAGTTTCACAGCATCTTTTAAACATCCTGGGTCTGGGTCTCTCAGTGAGGCTTCCTCTGAGAAGGTGCATGAGGTGTTAACGTGGCTGGTTCTTATCAGAGGCTGCAAAAAGCAGCGTCACATTCCACCTCTGTGCCGGGAGGATGTACAAAATCTTGGTGAGAATCAGCAGCTCAGATGTCATGACTTGAGGCTGTGCTGTCAATTCATTGATAGTGACAATAGCAAGAATTTTGCTGCTGCGATTCGGAGGAAGATCTGACACTTGCCTGTCACCAGACAGGGGCTGAGAGCTGGCTGATAAACTCCTGATAAATTATCCCTGCTCAGCCATTTGGGAAGCCGAGGGGTGAGGATGTTAAGATCCTGTTTGGGGATCTCCAAAGCATCTTGTTGCTCATTTTCTTCAGGAGGAGAGAGCTGTCAGTGTGTGGCTGGGTCAGTGGGGATGGGGAGGACACTGGATCCCTGCTCCCAGAGGAGCAGCTTGTTTGGACCCTCAGGGACTGGGAAGTAATTGTTTGGCTAAATAGAATCTGTCCTTTCTTTGGAAGGCATTGGCCACAGCTCAGTGGAACCGGCTGGTTTGCAACACCTGACTTTTTTACCTGGGCTGTCTCAGAGTTAATTTGTGCTGCTGGGCTGTGTCCATCTCCTTCCCAGTGAAATCTTTCTCTGCCTTTTCATCACCGTGTTTGCGTGGCCCAGATGAACCAAACTCAAGTTAAAGGTGACGGTCTGTGGTCAGTGAAGGCAGAAAAAGGACATTGCAACAAAATAGAGACCAGAAAACTTGTTAGACCAGTCCAAAAGGTGGAGGGGCACATGTGTGAGTGGGTTTTTTGTTTATGTTTAATAGAATAAAAGCCAGAGCTCTGCTGGTTTGTGCCTTTTGAACCCTCCCTGCACAGTTTGAAGCTGAGAACAAGCACAGCTCAGTGCAGGGCTCACATTAACCCAGACCTTGGCCTTGTCAGAGTGCAGGTCCCTCTGCAGTCCTCTCCTTTCCCAGCACCTCTTCTGAACAGGAGAAGCACTGCAGGAGCTGTCCTTCCTCCTGCTTGGGCTGTGCTTTCTTGGAACTCCAGAGAGCTTTGGGTTGGAAGGGTTGGGTTGGGAAGATCACTTTATTCCAGACCTGTCGCCCTGATTCTTTAGCCTTCTGATGATCCCGTTTACATATTTCTAGTGGAGTCTCTCACGAGTGTAACATAAACAAAAGTAGATTGTTTTCACATACCTCTCTGTGATGGACTGCTGGTTTGACCACTGGGGTCAGAGAGGTGTTCCTCTCATCTCCCAATCCTTGATCAAATCCCAAATCCTATTTGAACCCCAAATCATAATGATCTGCCCCTTCTTTGCTGCTCACCTCTCAACCTGAAGTGAGTATAGCAGCGACACAGACCCTGCTGTGGGCAAGACACCTTCACAGACTGGGATGCTCCAGGCTCATCCTTGAACACTTCCAGGGATGGAGCAGCCACAGCTTCTCTGGGAATTCCATCCCAGGGCCTCCCCACCCTCCCAGCAGGAATTTCTCCCATCAAACCCTGCCCTTCCCAGCCCTGCTGTGGCATTGCTCAGCCAGGTCTCTGCCTGAGTGTGCTCCTCCCTCTGCCTTCACAGCAAGACGGCTTCTGGATCTACTCTGAGTACTGTAACAACCACCTGGACGCGTGCATGGAGCTCTCCAAGCTGATGAAGGACAGCAGGTACCAGCACTTCTTCGAGGCGTGCCGCCTGCTGCAGCAGATGATCGACATCGCCATCGACGGCTTCCTGCTCACACCCGTGCAGAAGATCTGCAAGTACCCCCTGCAGCTGGCAGAGCTGCTCAAGTACACGGCCCAGGAGCACAGGTAACCCAGCAGGCACGGGGTGGGCAGGGCTGCTTCCCTCAAAGGGTCTGGGGGGTTCTGTCCAGGGTTATTTCCCACCCGAGGGTTGGGGTTTTCTGTCCAGTGCTGCTTCCCTCAAAGGGTCTGAGGATTTCTGTCCAGGGTTCTTTCCCACCCAAGGGTTGGGAGTTTCTGTCCAGTGCTGCTTCCCAACAGGGCCAGGGGCTTTCTGTCCAGTGCTGCTTCCCCCAAAGGGTCTGGGGGTTTCTGTTCAGTGCTGCTTCCCCCAAAGGGTCTGGGGGTTTCTGTTCAGTGCTGCTTCCCACAAAGGGTCTGAGGATTTCTGTTCAGTGCTGCTTCCCACCCAAGGGTTGGAGCTTTCTTTTCAGGGCTCCTTCCCAACAGGGCCAGGGGATTTCTGTCCAGTGCTGCTTCCCCCAAAGGATCTGGGGCTTTCTGTCCAGGACTCTTTCCCAGCAGGGCTTGAGGCTTTCTGTCCAGTGCTCCTTCCCAACAAGGTTTGGGGTTTTCTGTCCAGTGCTCCTTCCCACACAGGGGTTGGGGTTTCCTGTCCACCTCTTGTCCCTGTGACATCCTGGATAAATGGGAGCAGGACAAAGGGTCAGCAGACAGTTCAGTCTTCTCAAAGCAGCAATTCTCCATGGAGACACACTCAGCTCTCTTCTAATCAGACATGTGAACTAATTACCCTTGGATGTACTTTCTGATGCTACCAGTTACGCTGGAAAAATTACTGATTAGCATTCAGTGGTCTGAGAGGCTCCTTCCCTGCTCCTGGGGAGACCCTGGGCACACAGTGAGCACAGGGCCAGGGTCTGCAGCTGGAGCCTGATGTGGGAGAGCTCCAAACCTGCTCAGCTTTTCAGCCCAGTCCTGTCTCTGGTTTTGCCACGGGGTTTAGGTTCAGAGCAGCACCTGCGGTTTGATTGCTTCCCAAAATTTCCAGGATCTCTTTTGCTGCTGCTGAGGACAATCAGCCTGGCTGCCTGACAGTGTGAATCAGCAGCAGTGCCTGTGATACCACTTGGGATTTACTCCTGAGAAAATAAGGTGAAAGAAAAATCAGGCCCTGTAAGAGCAGATTTGCTCCTGCCCTCCCAATTTCCTTTCTTTTTCCAAAATCCATTTAAAAGCAAGTGAGACCAGAAAGGACCAGAGATGTTTCGGAAACTTCTGCAAGTGTTTGATGGCTTGTTTTTCCCCAGCCCAGCTCTAAAAGAGCAGAAGTGTGATGTGAGCAGAGATGCATGGATTTGCTTGGGCCTGACCCACAAGTCTGAGTGAGTCAGGGTGGCCAAATGCCCAAAACCACCAATTTGGACAAGCCTTTGGCTTCAGATCCAATTCCTGCTTTTCCAAAGACCAAATCTAACTTGGAATGGACTCCTGGGAACATTGGGGCATCAGAAAGCAGCTCTGGGATCCTACGGGTGGTGGGTTTGCCCCTCAGCAGCCACATGAGGACCCACAGCACTGCCTGGGAGCTCAGATGTGGCTTCCCAGCAGGAGGGTGCTTAAAATGACCCTCTGCGAGTTATTTTGGAGCCGCAGCAAAGAGGATGTGGGCAGTGTGATAACACCAGGGGTGGATTATTTTGGAAGCACAATCCTGTTCCCTTTGGGATGTTTTAAACTCACCATGTTGTTAAGTAATCACACAGAGTCATGCTCTGAGGAGCCTTTGGAGCTCTCCTGTGGTTCAGCAGCAGTTGGGTGACTCAGCCTGAGAGCTCTGTGTCACTGGATTGCCATGGACACTCTGTTTCTCTGGGAAGGGAAGGCAGGGTGAGCTTTATTCACCTTGCATTAGGAGGGGTAACCCCTGAAGCTGTAACAGCGCGGGGAGGAAACCTGTGGCTGCACACAGCCAAATCCCAGCCCTGGAGTGAGGCAAAACGTGGTAAAACACAGGGATGGGAGCTTCATCCAACACAGGAACATGATCCTCTTCTTTTCCTTCCCTTTCACTACCAGCACACCTGCAGAGCTGTGGGTTTTCCCTGCCCCAGGTCAGGGCAAAGCTGAGCTCAGACCACACTCCCCAGAGATGGCAATGTGCTGCTTGGCTTGGATCTAGACTTGGATCCTGATGGAGCACTGGGAAGTGTCCACTGCAGCCCCAATAGAATTGACAAACCATTTATTTACCTTCATCTCCTGGTTAATGGGATCCTATTATTGCCTCACGGCCAGATGCTCTGCTTCTGTTGTTTTTTTTTTTCTTCTAAGTTTTTGCCAGCTCTGCCACAGACATGGGCTGGGAGCCCAAAAAGTTCAGTCCCGAGTCTTTTCTTCATTACAGCGTGACAGGAAAACACTGCTGGGGTTTCCTCACTGGAATTAGGGAATTAGCATTCCCAAGATAACAGGCTGGCACTGTCCCACTCTGCATGGAGGCAGGATGGGGGAGAGCTCAGAGCCTGCTTCCCTCCAACTGCTGCCTGTTTGCAGCCTGGTTCATTTGAATTTTTCACAAAGCCACATCTGTTCACCTCCTAAAGATCTATTCCAGCTTAATATGAATTAAATATAGGAAGGTCGTAAGTGCAGCTCGCTGGGACGCTGGGAATCCCCAGAGCAGAAGGGAGCTGCAGTTGGGAATGTAGGAACACGTTCTGAGGGGACTCTGCCAGGGGAGTGCCCTCCCTTCTGAGCATGAGCATCACAGCTGGGAGAGCATCAGTGACTGTCTGTGAACCTCTCCCTGCCTTTCCAGCACCTTCCTGGTCACAGGGACCTCCCTGTTTCCCTAAAGAACTCATGGATGTTCTCCAGAGCACCCTCATGTCCCCCTGGCACAGCTCCTTTCCTGCCTTACACAACCAATCTCCCTTCACACAGCTGCTCACACAAAGGGAGGCACAAGAAGTTATTCATTGTGTAGCACCATCCCTTCCATCCCTGGCAGTGCCCAAGGGCAGGTTGGACAGGGTTTGGAGCAGCCTGGGACACTGGAATGTCCCTGCCCATGGCAGAGGGTGGAGCTGGATGGGCTTTAAGGTCTCTTCCCACCCAGAGCTCTCTGTGATGGATATATCAGGCAGCCCATCCTCTGTTGTCCTTTATTTTGCTGAAGGCCCAGTCCTGCTGTCCTGGAATTTGTGGGATTATTTTTTAACCACACCTTGAAATTTGACGTAAAAATCAAAGAAAAAATGAAAACTCAGCTCAAGATTTCATCCGAGCCAGGATGCCAAAAGAGCAAAGAATATTTTTTTGTACATCACAGTGTGTTTGTTTCTTAGTATTTATTTATCCTGTTGGGAACACAGGGAGAGGGGATCTAATTCCCAGCATTCACCCCTCTTTTAGCTGTCACCAGCACAATCCTTAGCAATAATCAATAAAGCCATTCCCCCTGCAGCTGCCCAAGATGGCAGTTTTTCTCATTAGTCAGCAATCAATAGCAGCCCTTAAGTTAATAATCCATTGTGGTGGTGGTGTGGCAGCTGGCCTTGCCTGTCTTCCCGATGGAAATGAGCATTACAGCTCCTTGGAATGGAAAAGCAGGCACAGGGCAGGAATCAATGGCATCGATTTCAGCATCACTTTTTGAAAAGACTGATCATCATCCTCAGTGGCCCTGGCAGGAGCCTGTTCTCACTCTGTGTTACTGCACTCGCAGGACCGTGCAGGGGGGAGAAAAAAAAACCCCAAGAGTTGCTTGATTTGCTGACCTGGATCTGCAGTGAGAGTGAATTCCATGGGGTGGCTGCTCTGGGAGTGGCCTGGAAGGTGCTCCGCTCTTTGTCTAAATGAACCCTTCTCTAAATGTTCCTTTGAAAACCAGAAAAATCTGGGCCCAAACACAGAGGCTGTAAAAGCGTTCAGCCTGTCTTTAGAGTGCTCCTCAGCTGGGCACCTTGAGGCTGAAGTGACTTTAGTGTTGGTAGAGGCCACACTGAGCTCCCCATTCCAGTTTCCTGTTGTGACCATCCCGACGGAAAAATGCCCTCAGAGCACTGAGGGTCACCCCTTCCCTCGGGCTGGTGAGGCTGTGGCAGCCCCCTGGGCACGTCCTGCTGCCCCTGACAGCCTTCCCCTCTGTGCCCAGTGACTACAGGTACGTGGCTGCTGCCCTGGCCGTGATGAGGAACGTCACCCTCCAGATCAACGAGCGCAAGAGGAGGCTGGAGAACATCGACAAGATAGCTCAGTGGCAGGCCTCTGTCCTGGACTGGGAGGTACAGTAATCCTGGGCTGGGAACCTGGCAAGGGGCACGTTCCAGGCTGTTCTGGAATGATCTGAAACCCTACAGTTCATTTCCCACAGTTTGGGATGAAGCCTGGGGTGAAGGCGGCGCAATCGTGACTTCAGGGTGCTGCTTAGACATTAATGGTGCCCTAGAGAAAATCCAGGGTGCAGTTCCAATGTCATCACCAGCAGCCTGCAGTGGCTTTTGTGGTGGCAGTGCTGGCAGGGGGTGAGAGTTGGGGCAAACTCTGTGTGCATTCTGCCTCTGTGCTGTGTCACTGGGGGCGAAGAAGGGAAAGACGTTAAGAAAACGAAGAAAATCCTTGTGGTGGTTGTTTCATGACTGGAAGGCAAACTGTTAAGCTGGAGTTAGAGATGCTATTTGCATTTTATAAATGACATCCCACTTAAAGATATTTCTGAAGCAGCCCTGTGTGTAGATGGTGTAATTAAGGAGCTGAGAGGCACAGGGAAGGCAGAGTCAGCAGAAGGATTCCTCACCAGCAGGCCTTCAGTCTCTACATTTGTGCCGTGTGTTTGGAAGAAAAGCCATACTAAAATTATGTTCTCCCTTTCTTTTACATCCCTGATTTTTTAAAATCATTGTATGGAAGTAATCCATAAATAGGGGCTTGCAGCAGATTGAGGACAAACGGTTTTGTAAATCCTCTCGCTGTTGTCATCAGCCCATGTGTTCAGCAGGGAGATAATCAGAGTGATGGAGCAGCCTTTCTGCTTCCTCACGTGTGAAGTCTGAAATAACTCCCCATTCCAGTCATTGGGATCATACTGTGTAAATGGGTGTACGAGAAAGAGGCGTCAACCCTTTAATTATTTTATTTCTGGCAAAGATCTGTGGAGGCTGGGAGGAGAGGGAGAGAAATACAGGTGCATCACCTGTGTCCTCCTTGGCCGAATTAATTTCATCGCTGTGATGGAGGTTGGCTTTAACCCTGGATCTGGTGATAAAACACACAATAAAACACATAAATGCAGCAATCAGAGCTGGGATGGTGCCTGGCTGGGAGAGCAGGGAGCACAGACGATGTGTCTGATTGTTTCAGTGCTCAGGAACATCTCTCACTGCCACACAGACTCATTTCCAGAACGAGGAAAGTGCTCTGCAGGAGGCACAGGACCATCAGCTCCACGCTCAGCCCTGGAGTGTGCCATGGGATGAGCTAATGGGGGTCATTTGTGAGGAGCTCTGAGACTCTGGCTGTAAATAAATCTTGACTAAGGACAGATCCATTCCAAGCCAGTGAATATTCATGTGTGAGAGGGAAGCCAAGGTGACCTCCACACAGGATCTATGGAATAGCAGTTCCTTTTTCTCTTCCATTAGCTCAGTTGATAATTCATTTTTATTTAGCCCTATCCTTGATAATCCATTTCTGCTTTGCAGTACCCATTCTTTATCTCCATCCTATCCTCAGGAACTTGCCAAATTATTCTTCCAGGCTTTTTTTCAGCTATTCCAGATTTTGAGCACATTATTGCAGCAACACCCTTCAGTTTCTCATAAGACAGCAAAGCCTGCTGTTGGTACACTCAGAAATCCCATGGGAACACAGCCCCTGGTCAAAGGAAAAGACCCTCCTTGCCCTGTTAATTCTGCATTTTGGGTCGAGAAGAGTCACAGAGTTTTGATGAGAGAGTAGAGGATGAGGGCTGGACCCAGCAGAGGATTTCAGTGCTTGATTCTTTCCTCTGAAGCAGTTCTGAATCATCAGATCCAGCCCCCACTCCACAGCTGTCCATGGAACAGGCAGGAGGATGCACAGAAACCCAAAATACCCGGGAGTGAGCCACAGTGTAATGCAGGAAGAGAGTGGGAGAAATGAAAAGATCTTAGGGAAGTGCTTGGATGTGCTGAGATGTGTGCAGGTGTTCCTTTGGCACTGCAGACCCCAAATCCCACTTGGTGGCTGCAGGAATGTCCCCAGGACATGGAGCACTGGGCTCCTTGGCAGTTTTGGGGTACAGGATTGACCTCCTGGTGTGTGTCCCCAGCCTCTGCAGGCTGTGGGGAAGGGACATTTTGGTTTGAGGAGAAGACCACAGCTCCCAGTTGGTGTTTGCTGCTGCAGGGTCTGTCCTGTCCGTGGGAAGTTCCCTGAGCAGAGAGAGGAGCCCACAGCTGTAATTCCCAGCTTTCCTGGCCTGCTCCTGCTCTAATCAGACCTTCCTGGATCTGTTCTGTCCATCCCAGTGGCTCCAGGGCACGGGCACAGCCCTCCTGACACCCCCTGCAAACAGCACCGACCACAAGCAAACAGGAACCAGGGCATGAAAAATGACCAGTTCAGTCTTTTTCCTGCAGAAATCCAGGCAGGGCTCAAGACAGAGCTAATCCCAAATTCCCTCCGCGTTTGCACTTGGTGAATGATTTCAGTGGCTGAATGTTTCAGCACGTGGAAATACTTCATTTGGAGGAATGTCTGGTTTTTTCCTCAGCATCTTGAGACTGATGATGCTGATTCTCTGCTCTGAAGTTGCGTGGTTTTTATTTTTTTTATTTTTTTGTTTCTAAATTTACCCATGTTTTGTGAGGAGATGGTGGAAAAAAAAAAGATTTTTTTAAAGAAGAAGGAAAAATTCCCCCAGCAAGCAAAAAATACTTAAGTGAGGGAATATTTGAAATGTTCCTGTATATAAAATATGTGCACATTTTCTTGCAAGGAGAGGTGGTGTTGGGAATGCTGATCCTAAAACAAATAGGAGAAGTAAAGGCATGTCCAAGCTGCTTGAGGCAGAGGGGTTTTACTGAATCCCATGCTTTAGGAATCATTTTTATCCTTCCCAGGGATAAAAATTTATCCCATGCGTAGCCCCATGGTGGCGAATTTCAGGGTGACTATTTGAAAACTGCAAATATCCTCGAGTTAACCAAAGAAAAAGGTTTTCCCCAAGAAATCCTACAAGCAGGAGCCAATTGTTTAAATTGCCAGTGGGACCAGGAGAAGGGTGGCCTGGCACGAGGGACAGCCAGGCCTGGAGCCTTAAGGAATTATTGGCAGCTTTGGACGAGTAATGACTGAGCAGAATCTTAAGGGAAGATTGTGATCTCAGTGAGGGCTGTAAATCAGGAATAATCCCAGTCACTGTGTGATTTGTGACAACGTGGGTTTGACCGAGCAGCCTGCCTTGGTCTGTTGCCACGTGTGACTCACTGCTTTATTTTGTAACCTGAATTTCTGGAGTATAAACAGACCCAGAGAGGTGCTGCCCACACCAGTCCTCCAGTGCCTTTTGTCCTTTGAGCTGGTAAAGGCTCAGAATTTGGGGCTTCCACCACCTCCCACCGAGCCCTTTCTGTGCCTTTCAGCTCTGAAGTGTTCCCTGATGTTCCAGCTCCCTTTCCCCCTGCTCAGCATCGTCCCCTGGCTCCGAGTGGAGCAGCCTCACATCAAACCAGTGACATTTCAAGGCAGCAGGGCAAACCAGCACACAGAGCTGCCTTCAAAGGGGACAGCCAGAGCCCATCCTGGGCAGCCTTTGCTGCTCTCTCCCTTCCCTCTTCCTGCCCTCTGAGGGAGCTCCAGCCCTCAAAGCTTGGTGGGAATAGCTGCACACACACACACACAGAGCAGGATTAAAGGAGGTTTCCACAAAGCCCATCATCATTTCCAAGTCCTTGCCAGCCCCAGCGTGGGCAGGGCTGTATTTGCAGTGCTCAGAGGCACATCCCTGCCTTCCCCTCTGCTCCTGGTCCATCTCTCCTGCCCCCAGAGGGATCCTGTGAGAGCCCTGTGCCACCGTGCCTCCTGTGCCTCCTGTGCCACCTGTGCCTCCTGCGCCACCTGTGCCACCTGTGCCACCTGAGCCACCTGTGCCACCTGTGCCACCGTGCCCAGCTCACTGGCCTCTGCCCCTGGGCAGGATTTGGGTTCTGTTCCCGTGGGCAGGACTCAGCACAGCCTCCCCGAGTGCCCTGTGTGGGTGATGAGGGGATGGAGAACAGGTCTGTGCTTCAGCACACCTGGAATTGCTCGATTTTATGCCTTTTCACACAGCTCTTGAGCCACGTCAAAACAAAACGAAGCAGAAATCACCGCAGCAGTTCAGGCTCCCTCTCCAACCCTCCAGCAACACTTTCCTCCTTTCAGCCCGGTTTTTATCCTCACAGGAGGGAGGTGATGCGGCTCCCATTCCCTGGGAGGAGATCTGTGGAAGCCCCTGATCCAACAGGGGCGTGTTTGGCACAGGACAGAGCCTTGCTCATCAGCCTGGATGGGTTTGAACTTGCTATTTGCACAGATTACTTTGGTTTGTGTAGATATTTAGATACTCCTACCAAAGATTCCCATGGGGTGCCCACTGTGGCAGCTTCCAAGAGTATTACATTCCCGTGAAGGGAGAAATATATATATTTGAGAAATTTAATGAGCATTGTCCTTTTAAATCTCTTCTCATTCCGGTTATTTATGGGTCCTTTAAATCAAGACTTGCTGCCCTTAATTATGTAATCTGTAATCACTGGCCTCAGCCTGATGCTGCGTTAGTGAATCCAAGAGTGCCACGAAAGGAAGCTGCCTGTAACCACCCAAGTGAGCACAGCCTGATGAGAAATCCTGGAAAAAAACCATGGCAGGGACCGAAACGGAGCCTTCTTTTTTTTTCTCCTTCTTCCTTTTTTTATTTCTATTTCCCCCCCAGCAACAGAAGGTATCAAAACCGAGCCTGCTGAAAAGGACAACATTTCGCTGGCGTTCCTTTTTGTGATCTCAGTGTAGCCCCGGGTGCTAATCAGCCTGTCAGTCTCTAATTGCACAACAGCGGTGTCAGGCACGAAGAGAGCCCTGCTGGCTGCCCGCGACTGGGAAAGGGCACAAACCCCCCTCCTGGTGCCCAGCAGGGACAGCACAGGGCTGTGTCGGGGTGGGCTGGGGGACAGGGCAGCAGCTCTGGTGGGCTCTGAGCATCCCTGAGCCCGGGGAAGTGTCTGGCTCCTGGGAGGGGCAGCAGCTCTGAGTGCCAACCAGCTTTTTTTCCACGGCACTCTTTGTTTCAGCCTCTCTGGTTCCTGCCAGCTGCCCACTGCACAGCAGCACTGGGGATCCACATCTTTGCAGGCAGCAGCAGCAGCAGCAGCGCTGACCCCGTGCTGTCACAGTCAGGAGTGGCCTGGGGACTCAGTGTGTCACTGCAGGGCTCCAGGGAGTTCACATCCAGCCCAGTCTGGGTGACCTTCTGCTCCCATTACTGCACGGGAAGGGCTGGGGCTGTGCCTGGAGAAGAGAGGAGAGGAGTCAACTTTCCTTGGGCTGCCCTCTGGGTGCTGCAGGATGTGCACTGACAGCCCTGGATGCATCTGGGGAGGGCTGAGGGGTTTTTTTGGAGGCTTATGGGACAAAACTTAGGTTGGAAAAGGAGTCAGGGCTTCTCTTGGCCACTCTGCTGCTGTGCTCTCCTGAACGTCTGCCAGTTCAAGTTCAGAGCAACTAAAAGTTCAGCCTCTTCTTTTTTTTTTTTTTTTTTTTTTTTTTTTTTTTTTTTTTTTTTTTTTTTTTTTTCAGCAGGGTTTATCATAACTTACAGAAGGATACAGATGATCCAGCCTCTGTGGGAGTTGGGGAAAAAAAAATGGAGAAGAAAAAGGGAAATTTTTTCCTGGTTCTGTACAGCTTTGGAGGCGTGGGACTGGGACAGACGTTTGGGGAAGTGTGCCTGGAGCAGGGAGCGAGGCAGTGGAGCTGAAAAGCAAATGTCCCTCTTTGCCCCCCACCCTGCAGCTGCCCCCTGAGCCCCACGGTGGGGACCAGGAGAAGACAATTTGTGCTTTTCAGAGAGACACAACTGTGTCAGGGCAAGAAAAGCCTTTGGAGTTCAGAAGTTCTGCCCTGAGGCTGTGCTGTGGGAATTGGCAGAGCCCAGGCTGGAAGAGCAGGGCAGGACCATGGACACGCTGCTCTTGGCCAGCCACGTGCCACTCCCAAACTCTGCACTCTGCATTTCCCAGCTGGCTCACCCCAAGTGGGAAACCAGCTCTTTCTAGCCTATAGACTGGATGGAGAAATTGTTTTCCCCACATGAGAAACGCAATACAAATCCCATCATTTCGGATCTGGATGTTTTTGGGTTATGTTGCTTGCAGGGACTACACAGTTTGGATTCAGCTAATCAAGTAGAAGTGTTTACAGAGCCCTCTGTGTGTCCTCGGGCTTCAGATGCTACCACAGGAGTAAAAGACAAAGCTGCCTTTCTATTTTTAGCAGCCAGCCTCTCCTAAGCTCGCCCCCTCTCCTGAAGCTCCCATCCACAGGCTTGTGGGAATCTTCTTCATGTGAGCTCGTGTGTAGCCAGGGAGGCTCACAATTTCTGGAGCTGGTGTGTCCTCCTCAGAGGCTCCTCGTTCTGGGGCTCACGTCCCCCTGAGCTGTGGCAGCAGCACTGGGTCCCTGGGCTCTGGCCAGGCTGAATGGGACCCTGCTGAGGCACTGGGTGATGACAGCCCATCCCTTTGGGCACTGACCCTCTGTGTCCCTGGCAGTCAGCCCTCATTAGCCCCTGGGACAGCACAGGAGTGAGGCAGGGAGGTGGGTAAAACCCTGGCTAAGGCCATTTGGAAGTCTGTGCTGCAGCCTGATGATGCAGTGACTTAATGAAGCTGCTGTTGTCACAGGGCCCGGGGACACAGGCGGTCGCTCCCAATCAATGCTGAGAGGTTAATTACACATTCACCTGAGCAGCACTTTGAGATCCTCACCTCGGCATCAGGAGTGGGGGGGACTCCTGGCTGCCTTGGCAGCTGCAGGTGTGAGCAGCACCAGCACTGTGTGTCGAGCTAGATGCCCCCCAGAGCTGGCTGAACCTGGACAAGCTGGTCGCTGGGATTTTTGGGATGCTCTCGTCCCAGATACTGGTTCCAGCTTGGCATCAGAGCCAGAACTGCAGTAGTTCACAGCCAATAAGAAAAAAAAAAGCTCTTCTCTGTCTTGCTCCTGATTCCTGCTCCTGATTCCTGCTCCTGAGTGCTGCTCTTACCTTTCAGCTGGAGCCATCCCGCCTCCTTCTGCGGTGCTCCGCCGAGATGCCCACAGGGCAGGTGGTGGTGAATTCACCCATTTTTAATAAATAGATTTTAATTAACTTTTTAAAAAGTCCAGCTCATTCCAATTAGTGGAGGGTGACTGCATTTGTTCTCTCCGAGAGTGGGAGAGAGAGAGAGAGAGAGAGAGAGAGAGCTGTGTTTTCAAGACCATCTGCTCATGAATCCTTAAAAAAAAACTGGGGAGAGGAAAACAAGTGTTAGCCAGAGGCAGGGAAGGGTGAGGGCACTCTGGCAGCCAGCAGGGAAGCCTGGCCAGCCAGGGGGGCTGCCACAGGAGCCAGGGTGCTCCTGACTTTGGAGCTGACTCCTGATTTTGGTGCTGGAGCTCTAATAAGGTATAGGAGAAGGGACTGGCAGTGCCTGGATGAGTGAGGAGAGAGGCAGCAATCCAGAGGGTTGAGTTCTGGCAGCCTCAGAGACGAGGAGCTGATCTCCCAGTGTGTCCCAGGCTTTTTGTAGCTGGCTGGAGATTTCAGGAGGGGGAAGTGCTTTGGGATGCTGTTTTAAAGGGAGGGTGTGCAGGGAATTCGGTGCCTCTGGGGTGGGCAGGAGGAAGGGGCTTTGTTCTCCTGATGCCACCAGCACTTGCAGCAAGATCCAAGGGTCTGGGGGTACCTGGAGAGGGGAGTGAGGACAGTGTCTGGGGCAGCTCTTTCCCCCTTGCAATGTGAGCTGGAGTGACCATATTTCAGGCATCCCCACCTCCTCCCTTTATTCCCCCTCCTTCAGAATTATCCCTCAGTCCCAGTTTCTGGTCTGAAATGAGATGGGGTGGCTTTGAGAGCTGCAGAAAGGCCAAAACCTCACTAAACTGCTGCTTGTCCCCGCCGTGCAAAGACAAACTGGTCAGTGCAGTTGACTCAGCCTCGTTCCCTGTGCCCTGCAGGGAGATGATATCTTGGACCGCAGCTCGGAGCTCATCTACACGGGAGAGATGTCCTGGATTTACCAGCCTTATGGACGGAACCAGCAGCGAGTTTTCTTTCTCTTTGATCACCAGATGGTTCTCTGCAAGAAGGTAAGGACACAGCTAAGGGCGTGCTGGGGGCAGGCTTGGCCAGTCCAAAGTGGTTTTCAGGGCACGCTGCCTGTTGGCTCCACGTGCAGAGGAGGATGTGGAGAGCCCTGAGGAAAGGCAGTCTGCGTGCTCAGGGTGGGGAGCACACTGTGACACAGGGATTTCTGTGCTCACTGCAAATCCAGCCTCCGCTTGCTCTTCTCGTGCCTTTATCTCATGTGCCCCTGGTTTGGCTCGTCGCCTCGCTTCTCGTTGTAGGTTTTGGCTGCAGTGTATGATTTGGGATTAGATAGCCCTGCAATTCCTGTATGAACTACAGAACCTGGCAGCGGGGCTGACAGCCCAATTGCTGCATTGAGATGGTGATGAGCAGCAGCCAGGCTGTGCTGGGTGTCTGGGCTGCTGCTCGGGGAGAGGCTTTTTAAGCCTCCTGCTCCTGTCTGTGCCGTGCTGGGTTTTACAGGGCCCCTCCCTGCCCCAGAACCCATGAAGAAGGTGGGAGGGCAGTGCAGGATGGTGTGCTGTGCTGCTAATAGCAGCAGCCACACGAACTGTGTCCAGCAGCAGCTCTGGTACCCCTGTGTCCCACCGAGGTCACTGCCACCACACGTGTGTGACACGAAGGGACAGAGCTCCTCACTCCTGGCTGTGACAGCTCAGCATTTGCTGTCACTCCCTGCAGCCACACAGAGCTGTGCACAGGGGTGTCCCTGGCACAGCACAGGGCTGCATTGCTGTCCCAGCTGCTGGGCTGGGGACAGGCTGAGCCTGGCACCCTCCAGGAAGGACGTGGGTGGGGACGGGGGTGGCTCCTGACTCAGCACAGCATCACTGCCCCCTCTGCGGCCCGGGCACCGCAGTGGGTGGCACTTTCTTCTCCTGAGTCATGGCTGACTGAAATCCTGCCTTCTGCAATGCCTGTGCTTGTTTTTCCCCTCCTCGTTGTTGTGCCTTCCCCTCCTCGCCCAGCCCTGTAGAGAAAGAGCCACAGAGCAGCAGTGAGAGCTGCAATGCACACCTGGTTTCCTTCTTAATGCTGACCTCCTCCTCCTCCTCTTTGATTGTGACCCTGGATTTCCCATTCAGGAGGCAGCATCCAGCCTGGCTTGCACTGGTCTGGTCCAGAGAGGTACTGAGCATTCCCTCGACTCTGGGGAGATCAGGGCTGGGATTTCCGTGGTCTCAGCACAAGTGGAGAGCGGTCAGCAGTTCACAGCGGGCTCTGGGGCCCTGCAGGGCTCCATCAGAGTTCAGCCAGGCTTAGTGTGACACCGTCCTCCTCCCTTCTGCATGGAAAAGGCGTTTTGGGGGCTGTGGAGGTGCTACACCAGAGGTGCCTGCATGAAAAGGCATGCCAAGGCCTCGTGGCTCAGTGTGTGTCCCCAGCTCTGGGGTGACAGGGCAGAGGGTGGCAGCCCCTCTGGTGACGCCCTGGGCACCAGAGCAGGTTCTCCCTCTGTGTCTCTGTTTGCTGCAGCTGCTGCTTTTCAGCACTGGGGTCGGAGGGGAGATGAAGTTCCAGCTGATCCATCCTGATCCCACTTCCCTTTATTCAGGACGAGTGTGCAGATCTGAAATTCAGAGGAGTGTTGGCTCACATTTTGCCACCGGAGACAGTACAGGTCACTTCCGAACATCCTAACTGAATTCTTTCACTAACAATTCACTTCCTAACTGAATTCTTTCCTGGTGCCAGGCAGGGAGGAGTTTGTTCAGGTGAAATATCCTTGTCAACTATTTCGGGGTTCAACAAACTGAAAGCAGTTTGGACTCTGCAGTTCCTGGTCCAGAGCCACAGGGAGAGCTCAGGATCCAGGTTTTCCTTGCAAAGCCAGGTAACTTTCAGCTGTTGGATCAGTGTGAAACTCCCCCAGTGAATTTCTGCCCGTGTTTCCTGAGCCACAGGCTGGGACACTGCTGTGGGTATGAGGACAAAGTGGTGTTTTTTCCAAGGAGCTGGTTGGATACCCTCCTTGAGAGCTGCCTTTTGGGAAGGCAGAAGGGAATAGGCCAGGCAGGAAGCAAGCAGTGCCTCGGTGTGCCTTGCCATATGTGTATAATGAGGAGAAAAATGCCTATTCTGGGATGCTGGCCATGATTACCAAGAGATGAAGGCAATCCTGGATGATGGTAACACTAAAAGATGTTGCCTTAAAGGCACAGGGTCCACTTTCCTTATCACCCTGAAGTTGAGAGAGTTTGACACGGAGATGCTTTAGATTTGCAAATCGTGGTACTTAACATCCAGGCCTGTGACACACAGCATTAATTATGGTCACTTTGGGGATGCTCGAGGTTCTTAGCAGATGAGGATCTTCTTTTTTCTGTTCTGGGTAATAATTTGAATTCCCCCAGTGGGCTCCAGGGCACTGTGGCATGGGGCTGGGAATGACAGTGGGAAGCAGGAAGGGTTAACAGAGCTCCTGCTCTAAATTCCACTTTTCTTTCCCCAATAGCCCAGCAGCCCTTGATGGGGCACGGTGTTTAGTGTTTTCTGACAGCGCAGAAAGATCAGTGACTGCATGAAACACATCTAGTTTTCATTTGTGCTTTTTATGTGTCTCTTGTAATCAGGAGGCAATGCAAGCTCCAGCTTGTGGTTTATTGCTGCTGCTGTCTTTCCCTTGAGCTGCCTGAGCAGAGCAGGTTGGATGGGGGAAGCAAAATGAGACCAGTTTCACGGCAGTAGCCAGAGAGGCAGGCAGAAATAGAGGTGCTACAGGAGATGGAGTAAATAAAATCATCCTGTCAGACTCCATTGCAGTCCAGGCTTCCAAATGGGAAGATAAAAGAGACATTTCTGAGTCCTTTTAGTGGAGGAAGCTCTAGCTCCCATGTAGCTTCTGTTGGAAACACCGAGGAAATCTCTGCCACCAGAACAACAGCCCTGATTTTATTACAGGCTAAAGAGGACCTGTGAGACCAGCCAAAAATCTTGTTTGCAAATACACAGCAGCCCTGGGACAGTTCTTATGGCTTTAAGTGGGTTTTGGACTTCATCAGCACCTCCCAGCTCTTCTCTTCTTCTCCCAGTAACACAGATCTCCCCAAAATGCCACATTTTGGGTCAGGCCTGGGTCCAGCCTGCAACAGGGGCGAGGAAATGGGTCAGGTTGGGTTTCATCTCTCCTGAGCTCAGGAGAGATGCTGCCCTGACAGGGAGAGCTGCTGCAGGAGCTGGGGTGATTCCTGGGGTGCCCCATGCAGGGCCAGGACTTGGGCTCTGATGATCCTTGTGGGTCCCTTCCAACTCAGGATATTCCAGGGTTCTGTGAGGTGGGCACAGGGACGACCAAAGAGAGCACAGTGCCTTGGTCACAAAGTGGGAAATGAAGGGTTTAGAGAGCAGTGTTTCCCCAGCCCAGCTGTGGTGGTTTCTGTGGGAAACACCCTTCTGTGGGAGGCATGGCAGGCAGGAGGACGGGGATTAACTGGAGATGGGCTGAAGGACAGAAAACAAAAGGACCCAAGAATGCAGCCCCTCTGCACCCTGCCAAGGCATCAGGGAAAAGGTAGATAAGAAGAGCAGTGTTTAGAGTTTAGAATATAGGATGAGATGGTAATTCAGTAGTTCTCAGAGGTGTGTGCACAGTCTGTAGGTTTGTGTCTTGTGCCGGTTGGTCACTGTAAATTAGAATATTCAACACAAAAGTAGATGTGATGTGTTGGAACAAGATCCTTGTTCTTCTCCCTCCCTCTCTCCTCTCACCCTGACCCCGGCACTCTTCTGACCTCCCTCACCTCACCCCCCTCTCTCTCTCTCCCTCTCTCTGGGGCCTCCCTCCAGCCCAGGCTGGGGGCTGAGATCAGCCCCTCTTTACCCAGAGCCCTGCAATAAACCCACGTGTCTCTGGAACATCTCAGGTGTGCAGAGTTCCCTCTCCTGCCCTCCAGGGATGTCCCTACAGCTGGGCTCAGGGTGGGACAAGGCGTCACATTTCCAGTGCAGTTCCAGCGAATCCATGGAATGAAAAGAGCATTTCCACACAAACTCTCCCTGCCCCGGCCCTCCCCTCTCGGATCCCACACTGCAGCCCCGTGGAGCTGGCGAGGATGAATCAAACGTCTCTTCCCCAGCTCAGGAGACAGACAGTGCTGAATAATTTGGCAGGGATCTGCCGACCTCCCCAGCACAGCTGTCCTTGTGCAGGAGGAGTTACGTAAACTGAGAGCGCCGGCATCTCGGCTCCCCCAGGGACACTCCTGCTGGCTTTGGGCTCAGCGAGGGGCTCAGGGGCTTTGGGGGAGTTGGGACATCCCCTGAACCTGGTAGGATCCATCCTGCAGCTCATCCTTCCTGGCTGGGCAGAGCAGAGCCCAGTTCCCTCAGCCCCTGCTTGTCCGAGGGCTCAGAGCTCACAGGGTCTGGCATCTAAACTCTTAGCAGGGCTTAGATTTATTGTCTGGTATCAAGAATATTTAGGACAAAAACACTCCAAAGGGTTCATTAAGCTTTAGGGTGTCATTTGGACTGAGGAGAGGCCCAGTGTGGTGCTTCACTGAACTCTGCCACGTGTCACTGTTCCATCTGAGCACTCAGCCCACTGTAGGGTTAAATTTAATGTACAAATCCTACAGAAAACTGTCCCCTTGGTGTTGATGAAAAGCAGGCCAGGCTGCTCTCATCAGAGGGTCTCTTTAAGGTAAATTAGACTTTAAAAATGTAGGCTGGGAATCTTTTTTTTAAAAAGTCAAAGAACGTTGAAAGCCCTCATGACTAAAGATACCCAAAGACATGGCAAAGTGGCAGCGTGCCATGCTCACATTGCTCACGGCAGCTTGGGCAGAGGGAAGGGAGAGAACAGGCAGCAGGAAAATCAGGACACATTGCAGGAGTATGTTGGAAAACTCTGCTCTGCACTCAGTGCCTAGGCCAGTGGGGAATCACAGAGAGGGGTCTGAGACCCACCCGCAGCTCAGTGCAGGAGGCAACTCAGCCTCTTCCAAAGCTCTGCCTTTCCCAAATCGTGAGCTGGTGTTTGGGCGCAGTTATTGTGAGCCCTGGCTTAGTCTTTGCCTAGTCCCAGCACCAACTGTTCCCTGGTCACCACCTGCTCCTGTGGCAGCTGCTCACCTGGAGCAGGGCTGGGTCTGTGTCCAGCCTCATCCTTGGACACTGGGAACCCCTCATCTCTGCTGAGGGGACCTGCAGGGATTTTTCATCCCTGCACACCATCAACCCCACCCTGGGCATCCCTGGCAGTGGTGTCCCAATGCTCCAGGAGCTCTGGGGCTGTGCCCATTCCCTGGGGAGCCTGGACCATTCCCTGGGCAGCCTGGACCATTCCCTGGGCAGCCTGGGCAGTGCCCAGCACCCTCTGGGGAAGAGCTTTTCCTGATCTTCACCTAACCCTGCCCTGGCACAGCTCCAGCCATCCCCTGGGCTCTGTCCCTGTCACAGGGAGCAGAGGTTGGAGCTGTCCCTCTTGAGGATGTCAAAGACCTCACTGAGGTCTCCCCTCAGTCTCCTCCAGCTGAACTAACCAAATGCCCTCAGCCCCTCCTCAAAAGCCTTCTCCAGACCCTTCCCCATCCTCGTGGCCTCCTTTGGATGCTCTCCAATGGCTGAATGACTTTTTTGTAGTGTATCCAAAACTGCCCCAGCCCAGGGCAGAGCAGGACAATGCTCCTGGCCCCAGGACAGGGACGTCCCTCGTGGCTCCAGGGCACTGCTGATGTTGTGTAAAGCTGGTGGGGATGGAGTGATGATCCCCACTGGAAGGGCCACCCTGTTGCCTGTTCCTCCTCCTCCCTGTGCCTGTCAGGGCTGGAGGGGCTGTGCTGTGCTGTCCTTGCTGCCCACAGGCCTCCTGTGCCTCCCTTGGCTCTGCTAGCTCTGATCCCAAGGCTTGGGAAATGCTGAGCTGTTCCCACCCAGCTCTGAGCTGTTAGAGATCCAGCCTCAGAGCCCCCCAGTGTGTCCCTCACCGATTACTTAGAGCTCCCCATTGATCTGTACAGTAAATAAATGTAATTATCCTATGAAGGAGATGGGGAAGGGCTGAGGGAGAAAATGTCATTTCACCTGGAGTCCCAGGAGCTGCCCTCACAGGGCCTGGCTGCATCCATCCCCTCAGAGCACATAATTCCTCCCCCAGTCACTTTGAAACTCGTTTGGCACTGGAATATGCAGGGTTTGATAAACAGGAGCACCAATAACCTACATAGGCAGCGAGGAGCTTGTAATGGATTATTCTGTGGCTGGCATCTCCTGTCCTGTCAGCTCCTAAGAGGGATCTAATGACTCACAGCTGGAAATGGCTCTTTCTCCATTTGTGTTTCATGGATGATTGGTTTTACGCATGGGAAGTGGAGTGTGACCTAGCCCAGAGTAAACCACAGCTCCTGAGAAAGCACCATCCTAAATCCAAACTCCTGTACACACTCAGGAGTTAATGGCAGGAATGTGAAGCTCCTGGAATGCTGCACACGTGGGATGAAGGTCTGGGAGCAGGCCAGGTCCTCTCAGGAGATCATTCCCTCCTCGGGTGCCCTGTGCTGCTGAGACCCCTCAGTGCCATTTTGCACTGGTGACTGCAGATTGCCCTCCTGCTTGTTCCTTTTTCCCCCTGAGTGTCCTGGGAGGGTTGGACCTTCCCTCTCCCCCAGGCAGTGCCAGGCACAAGGAGCTGTGCTCTGCACTGGTGGGGCAGAAAAAAAGACAGAGATGAAAACTAGAGAATGGGAGAAGCAGCACAGAAGGCAGGAAGGAGTCAAAGAGCTACTGAACAGTGACTGAAGGTGCAGTCCTTCCTGCAGGTGTCAAACCCACGACAACAGGAGCATAATTCCTTGTGGGAGCCCATCCCAGCTCCCAAGTTTTCCAATAAAGCTCAGCCTCGCTTTCCTAATGATGGCCACCAAGGAGATTCCTTTCCTTCCAAGCCCAGTTCCCTCTTCCAGGAGAGGACAGTGCTGAGGGGTGGGAGCAGAAGAGGTGGCCCAAAGCAGGGCCCCAAACCCCAGCCCAGCACCCCGAGAGCAGAGCTCTGGGGGGCTTATGTAATGTGTCAGAACTTTGCTTTGTGCTCCCGTCAAACCACTTTTTTTTTTGGGCTTCATCTTTTCCTTGTGAATCCTTAGTACAGATTACGTGAACAGACTGCAGAGCATTATTCAGAAGAGCTTAATTAACCTCAGCGAGGGGAAGAGAAGGAAATCGTAGAAGCTGTAGGGTAAAAAAAAAAAAAAAAAAAAAAGATCATATTTAGACAAATAAGTGCAAATGACCCAGATGCATCAATTTCCTTTGGAGGCAGGCTGGATGCTGTGCAGAGGCTGCAGGTCTGTGCCACTGCTGCTCTGCCATCCCCACAGTGCCCCGGGTCCTGCTCATCCTACCTGCTCCCAGCCCTGCTCCATCTGTCACCTCCTCTCACACAGCATCCAGGAGCCCAGGAGAGCAGCTCGTCCCTTTGCAGGATTAGGCACACTGGGATCATCTCTGATGGATGTTTGTCTAACCTTCTTTTGAAAATCCCCCAGGAATGCCATCCCAAGACTTCCCTGTTTTTTTCTGCTCTACAGTTTAACTACTCTTCTAGAGAGAAACTTTTTTTTTTTCTCCCCCCAAGTTTCTAATCCTGTTCTCCCTTGTGGTAAATTAAGCCAAGCCACAATCAAAAAGGAGAATAATTGATCACCAGGAGCAGCTTTCACATACTGGGATACCAACAGCACGTTCCTTTTTAGTTATGGCCTTTCTAGATTAAACAGCTCCATTTCTTTGGCCTTTCCCCACTGATAAGGTTCTGAGAGTCATCTTTGGGGGTTTTATATTTTCTTGCTCTTGCCTGATGTAAGTACAAGAGATAATTTTGTGTGACATTCAGAACTGGGCAGTGCAGAGCAGCCAATGGTCACCGTGGCTGAGCCAGGGTAACAAACAGCACCAAACCAGCCTGTGAACAGAGCTGTATCCCAGACATTGATGATTTCTTCATTCCTCTCATTCCAATTCTCTCATTTATCCCTGGATAACCAGGAGCAGGAGCAGCATTCCTGTCCCCCACAAAGCCAGAGCTCCTCCCAGCCTCTGTAGCAGATAAATTTGCAGTTTTGTGCAGGGATCTGCTCTGTCCTCCTGCCGTGCACTACTTACAGCGGGCTGGTGGAACAATCCATTTCCCTCCTCAGCCTCACAGCTGCTGCCCTTGATCTCGTGTTCTCTTTGGCTCCATGGATATGCTGGGAAAGGACAGAACAGTGCTGGGCAGAGTGGTGTGAGGAGCAGCTCCTGTCTGAGCACTGCTGCACCTGGCAGAGAGCACATTCATGGCCTCAGTGCCTCTCAATTTCTGTCCTCTTGTCCACATGCATAAAAAGCTCCTTAAAACAAGGGTTTGGCCTTGTTTGCTGTCTGCTGTAGGCCAGATGAATACCTGCATTTTCTTGAGCTCAATTACAGCACGAGGAGTTTGAAGAGGGCCCTGCTTCACTAAGGAGCTGAGTAGTGTCTGTTATTGCTTGAAAGCTGTGATAACATACCCACAGATCAAATAATTATTGTGCTTCCCATACTATGAGTGTTAAAATTTAGTCAGTTAGGAAAATAATATCCATCCACTGAGTGTTGGCAAGAAGAAGGGAGGGTGATAATAGGAAATGCTGAGCCTATTAAATATGAAATTATCCAGTTACAGTTGTTAATGCGTGGACTGAACTTTCTGGAACCAGCTGTGGATAAAATCTTCCATGTCCAGGCACGTGCTGCTCATGAGATGTTTGTGTGGGGAATAATTAAAGCGTGTCTTACAAATTCAGGGTACCATGGCCAACAAGTGAGGAGGGGTCCTTCTTTTGAAGGAAAGCATTGGGAGAAAAGACGACCCATTTCTTCTGGAGTCACTATTGAATTTCCTTCTCCAAACGACAGTGGAAGTGGCAGGCAGGAGCTTTGTGCTGTTGTCTCTCCCTTGCTCAGCTCCAGGCCAAACCCTGGCGTTTCCTCCAGTGCAGCTGAGCTGCTGCTGCCCCACCCCTGCATCTCACCAGCAATTTGGGGCCATTTGGTCTCCAGGGGCACTGGAGATTCCATCATCTCCCCGCTGCTCCTGCAGGAACTCCTGGGCAACATCTTTATCTTCACATCCAGCACTCAGCAGCTCAGAGACAGGGACAGCTCCTGCTGCATTCCTCCAGGAGGAGAAATGTGTGGACCAGCTCAGTCCAAACCCATGGGTTGTCCTCTGGAAGCACAAAGCTGGTAAAGCATTCACTTGGCAGTGGCTGTTAAAAATAGCAAATAACGTTTTCTGAGTCAAAGTTGGGGGGATAAGAGGGAAGACACTAAATTTTGTGTGTATAAAGAAAGAGGCAGTGCACAGAGCCTGGGATTTTCAGGGCTTGTGACTGTTGATTCTTGTCATGCCTTGATGAACAAATCCCTCCAGAATTGGGGAGGTTGTCTGGAAAGGTCCACGGGATCCAGCCTTGCAGGAGCACGGTCTGTTGGGGATGCTTCTGGAAGTTCTCAGCTGATTTAAGGAGCACATCCTTGTTCCTGTGAGATCTGGTGTGAGGGGTTTTTTGAGAACGTGGTGCAGATAAATGTCCTGTCTAAGCACAAGCCCCAGCCGTGTGTGGCTCTGCCCTGATGGATCAGGCTCCTGCAGCCTTTCCACAGCACCAAGGGAAAGAAGTGAGTTCCTAAGTTAGGACGAGACTGAAAAGATTTGCTGTTGCCTGTTCAGCCTGAAATACCTTTTTTTTTTTAATATATTCTGGACTGCCACTATTTCAGGCCTATGCCAGAGGAAGGTTTTTGTACAAGGTATTTGTTAATGGAATTCCACCCCCCTGCCATCCAGAGTGTTCCAAAGGAAGGAGTCAGGATTTAAAGCCTGTGAGCTTCTGGCCAGTCTTGTGATAGTTAATCCTGTCTGGCAGGTTCATGAGCAAGTTTGCTAAATCATTGTGATGTAGAGTTTATTTTCCAAGATTAATTTGTTTAAAATAGTACCTACTGCTTATCTTGAAAAAGCCTCACTGCTAAATATTATTTCAATAAAAAAATGCTGTACATTGCCTTCATTTTTCCTCTCAAATGAATCCTTTGACATAGCATTTATCTTTTGGGCATGCTGAAAAACCCAAAGATATTTAGGTTAAATTGATTTAATATACCTAAATATTGCTTTTGAGAGTGTTAGAGGAAGGAAATCTTGATTGCGTGGTGCTGAATTTGGTTTTAAATAAATTGAGTCACCTTGTGTGGCCATGACTAGAGAATTAACATTCTGTTTTCTGATGATCATCTTCTGTTATCTGAGATAACAGGCACAGAGATGTGGGGCCAGTGGGGAATTTACTTTTCCCTTCTCAACGCAGAGAAATGAGCTGTTGCTGAAAAACAGGGAACAACCAACTGAGAAAGGAGATGAGCATGAACAGGTTTGGTTGAAAAAGGTTATAATTATCAAGGAGAGAAAAAGAAAAAAATAAAACCAAAACAAAGCTGGATCAAGAAGTTAAATCCAGGGTGGAATGAGACCAGAGGAGAACCTCCCACAGGGAAATGCTGGAACAGGGCACCCACTCAGAGGTGTTCCTTTGTGCCTACAGACTGAACTTTGCAGCTCAAGGGTGTGTGTTTTGTTCCTCTCTGCCCATGGTCTGGCCAGCAAGAGATGTGTTCACAGCAGGCGAGGCTGGGAGGATCTCACCAGGTTTCACCATCACTTCTTTCTCTCCTCAGCTCTCCCAGGAACTGAAGGATCTCACCAGGTTTCACCATCACCTCTTTCTGTCCTCAGCCCTCCCAGGAACTGAAGGATCTGACCAGTTTCTCCATCACCTCTTTCTCTCCTCACTCTTCTAGGAACTGAAGGATGTGGCCAGGTTTCACCTTTACTTTTCCTCAGCCCTCCCAAGAATTGAAGGATCAGACCAGTTTCACCATCACTTTTCCTCAGCTCTCCCAGGAACTGAAGGATCTCACCAGTTTCACCATCACTTTTTTCTCTCCTCAGCTCTCCCAGGAACTGAAGGATCTGACCAGTTCCACCATCACCTCTTTCCCCCCTCAGCCCTCCCAGGAACTGAAGGATCTGACCAGTTTCACCATCACCTCTTTCCCCCCTCAGCTCTCCCAGGAACTGAAGGATCTGACCAGTTTCACCATCACCTCTTTCCCCCCTCAGCCCTCCCAGGAATTCCCTGGTGAGCTCAGGCCCTCCATGAGATCTCACCCTGATCCCTGTCTCCCCCTGCAGGACCTGATCCGAAGGGATATCCTGTATTACAAAGGGCGCATAGACATGGATAAATATGAAGTGGTGGATATAGAAGACGGGAGAGATGATGACTTCAATGTCAGCATGAAGAATGCCTTCAAACTGCATAACAAGGAGACTGAGGAAATGCACTTATTCTTTGCCAAGAAACTGGAGGAGAAGTTACGATGGCTTAGAGCTTTCAGAGAAGAAAGGAAGATGGTAAAAGAAGATGAAAAGATAGGTGAGGAGTGTGGAAGTGAATCTGAAAGGAGGTTGTTGGTGGTGTTTAATTTAGCCCCAATGGGTGGAGGAGCCCACGTTTTCTTTGTTGGTAGAATTACAGTTCAACCTTGTTAAATGTCCTTGGTTGCTCTCCTGGTCATAAATAGGTCTCTATCCTACTTTCACTTACTGTTCTTTTTGGCCCTCAGTGAACAAATTCTGCCCATAGCTGAAGCCTGGAGCTCTGTGGGTGTGTGGGACAGGGAAGTCTTTGGCCACCCACCTTCAGGGTCTCCTGGCTGCATCCTTCTGCTCTGCTTAAGGATGTTTCATGCAGAGGGGAGGCAGCAAAGTCAGTGACAGCCCTTCCCTTGCACCAGCCCCAAAACTGACTGTGACCAGTGTCAGTCCAGGCTCAGTTTGTTGCTCAGCTCTAAAGCACAGAGCTTATTTATGACACTGTATAAATAAAAATGGCTCTAATCTTACTTTTCATCCAGCCCCTGCACAAGTGAGATTAGCAGGAGGCCAAGAGTTGCTTTTCAGTAGAACACTCAGAGCATTTGGAAACAGTGCAAGAGCATCCCCCTTCCCCAAAAGGAAAAGGAAGCTTTGTGAGCAACCTTCTGAATTGTGTTTGCCGTGTTCCCTTTTCCAGGCTTTGAAATTTCTGAGAATCAAAAGCGGCAAGCGGCAATGACAGTAAAGAAAGTCAGTAAGCAAAAAGGTAACCGGCAACACGCTCTGTGCCTGGTGATGTGAGGGTGGAGCGGGCTGGGCTGAATCCTGCTGGGTTAGGATCCAGCATCCCCTCAACTTCCCCCTCCCTTCTCTTTTTTTATATATCAAAATACCGTTTGTGCTTTGTATCCTTCCTTAATGTATCTGTGGGCCAAATTAATCTCTGGTCGAAGGTGGTTGAGAGCCAAGTGGGAACTGCACCAGAGATGAATTTGATCTCGTGTCTCCAGTCTGATTGTCCAGAAGCTGTCCCTGGGGGCAGAAATCTATCTCAGTTGTTTATCTCAGGCTGAAATGGGAGTGAGTGCGGAGGTGTGTCGAGGTTCTGCTAATTCCCAAAGTCTCCCATTAGCAAAAAAAAAAAAAAAAAAAAAAGAAAAAATATGCTGGATCTGGGGAGGGAGTACCCTTTTCCTGCTGCTGAAAAAAGGAAAGGGACACTCTTGTTTCCTGGGGCTGCCTGTAACTTTTTTTCAAGACAGCACAGTAGCATCAACTCTAGGAAATAAAAGTATTTTAGTAAAGACATTGTATCTCTGGAATGTCAGATTCATTTCCCCAGCCAGGCCACCAGAGTCTCCACTGGCCAAAGCCAGCGTTAATTCTCTCTCGCAATAACTCTTGCAGCTACAGGTTTGGAAATACTCAACACAGAGGGAAGGTCAGAGAGGTCATTCCTCAAGTTCTCCAAAGCTTCACACAGTCCTGGATGTGTTGATTTGTTACCAAAGTACCGTAGCACAAATGGGCCTGCCAGTGGGTTTTGAGAGAGCTCCTCAAGGCTTGGCTCAGGTCAGGTGCAGGCAGGTTGGTCCCCGCTCTGTGCAGGTGTTTTGGGGGGGGTTTGCAGAAGTTGAAGGAGCTCTTTGCTTTCTGCCTCACCCGTGTGTTGTCTACTGGCTTTGCTGGTCCAGGAGTGGTTTGCCAGGCCAGCTGTGAACTCCTTGGTTTGCTGTGTCTCTCCATTGTCATCAGTCTTCTCCTCTCTAGTAACTTCTTCTGTTGTCTCCTGAGGTGTTCTTTAAACACTCTCCTGGCCAGATGTCCAAAGCTCAGAGTGTGCACACCCAGAGCAGGGCCAGGTGCCTGACACTGTCCCCTGTCACAGCCCCTCAGCACCTGCATGTCTGTCCCTCAGCACGGGAGCATCCACAGGGCTCGTGGAGCTGCACAAAGAGAGAGCCTGACTTGCATGACTAAACCGGGTTCAATTATTGCCAGCTGTTCAGTTCATTAGATTATTAATTAATAGCGGTATTAATTAATAATTGTACTGTTCAGCCAGGAAGTGACAGAGTTCAGAGGTGCCTGAGCATGCCTGCCACTATTCCCACGTAAATCACTGGACTTGCATCCTGACAAATACAATCTGCCTGACAGGACTCGTGTCTTACACAGCAATTGCTCTCTGTCTGCTCTCTTTGTCTTTCTCTCTCTTTCTCTCTGAGATGAAAAAGGAGGGGTTGTTATCTTGGGCTCCTCGGACTATGAAATTCATTAGCTCCTAAAACAGCAGTCAGCGTTTTCTGCGGTGAAGAATGAGCTTAGGCTGTGGCACTGGCAGTTCTTTTTATGGGATTAAGTCCTCGAGGCAGACAGGAAGTTCAGTCACACCCCCAGCACTGAGTTAAGCACAGCCTGGTGGGTTTTAGGGTGTGAAATCTGAAAAACAACAAACAGGGGCATTAAAACAGTAGCTCTGTATGCTTTGCCCTACACCGTGGTGATCCTAGGCCAGTCTCAGGTTGATTAAATCAATTATTGACACCCAGAACTCTCAGTTTTGTTATTCAGCAGTTTGCCTTGTGCCCAGGACCCAAGGAGAGGCACAAGGCTGCCAGAGCAGGGAGCTGCTGGTGCTGCTCAGAAGAGGGAGGTAGGAGGAAACTCCTGAGAGTTTAAGATTCTTTAAATCTTACCCTTGTGCATTTTGCAGATAATGACAACATTTTGTTTTGCCAAGACCTTGGCAGCACTTGGGGCTGTAGGTGTGCCCGTGCCAGGGGCTGCTGCTGCCTCTGCCCTCCTGCAGCACCACGGGAGCGTTGGAAAGGGCTTGGAGCTGCTTCTGGAGCATCAGCTAGACCTGAAAAACAGGGGAGCCCTTCAGAGGGAGGAGCAGGTCGCTGTATTCAACAGAAGTATTTATTTATTTGAGTGCAGGACGGTCTCAGTGGCTGCAGCAGCTCGAGGTGCTGCCAGCCCAGCTCCTGTGTCACAGGGTGCCTATTACAGACTTGTTCCTAGATTATCTCACTTGTTCCCTGCACCTCTTAAATGGGAAACCATGGTAATTCCCCTGTCACAGAACACTTAAGGAAGAGAGAAAAGCCGTGAAGGAGGTGAAATGGAAAACGCAATCAACTTTGTTAGAGGTGAAGCAGAAAAACATTTTTCAAATCGTATAAACTGCTGCTTATTTCATGCACTGTTGTACCACACCTCCCAGAAGTATTGCTCTGGAGATGGCTGGCATGTGTTTGAGAAGGAGGCATTTAAACCTCTGCTGGAGAGGGGGAGAGCAGCTGAGAGCAGCAGACAAAACCTTGAAGCTCTGCTTTTTAAACCAACAGCACCTTTATCCAGGTGACTGAGTGAGAACGCTCCCCGGGTGTTTCAGGCAGTGTTTGATGGGCAGCTGAGGGTGCTGCAGGAGGCAGCAATCCCCCCGTGGCTCTCAGGTGTGCCCAGCAGTGTGTGCAGGGCCAGGCTCCCTGCCAGACCCTCCTAAGGATAGGCACTGTCCCAGGATTTCCACTCTTTATTGGATTGGGAAAAACCTAACGCTGTTAGACCAGGTGCCTTAAGACAGCATTAAACCAATTTTTGGCCTTCTTCAAGTCCATTAACACCCAGTGAAGGGGTGGTGCTGGCTCTGCACCTCAGTGACAGGGAAAAGGGCTGGTTGCTGCTGTTTGCCTTTCGCATTGATTGTTGAAGGTTTTGCTTCTTGGTTGCTGCCCTCCAGCTTCCTTCAGCTGCAGTGAACCTCAGAACAGAATTCAGTCAGGTGCCTCCTGAAAACAGTGCAGTAAAGGGAGAAATTTATTGGTTTTATCCTAGGAAAACAACCAAAGCCTCTCCCAGGAGGGGAGGGCAGGTTGTGTGCAGAGCCTGGGTCCCACCAAGGGCCATTAGGGTGCCACTGGCCTCCTCGGCCAGTCACTGCCTAAAGGAGTGCAAACTGCCTAGAAAATGGATCTCTTGTGGATCTCCAATCCATCCTTAATGCAGACAAAGGTTAGCCCAGGGTAGTTTTTCCATTTCTAAGCATTTGAAAACAGAAGCTGGTGGAGTTCCTCTGTCCATGAGGGGCCTCTGCTCCCCGTGATCCCCACTCCAAGGGCTGGTGTTTGCAGCCTGAAGGAGCACCCAGTTCCCTCTCTGCTGCCCACCTCTGTCCACATCTGGCCCCTTGCAGGACAGGCTGCCCACAGAAGGAACATTTGTTCATGTTCCTAGCTGCCAGCCAGTGGTGTCAGGGAATTAGAGGCCCTTCCAGGAAGGAGACTCCATTCTTAAAGCACCACTTCCCACTTTTGGAAAAGGGAATGTCTGTGGAGATTTAAAGAAGTGACCTTCGTGTGAGCTGGAGGTGTTTCACCTCAGGGGAGCTCTTGAGCCCCACAGTACATCCAGCTGCTGTCCCTGCCCTGGGCACACTTCCCCCAGGAGATGCCTTCAGCCCTGACAAGTCTTTGGGATCAGCAGAGGCTCAGTCAGCATCACCTGAGAAAGATGCTGTCACTAAACGTGCCCGTGAACACTCAGCCATGCACACCCAGCCGGGGTTAAATCATCAGCCAGCATGAACTGCCTTGGCCTGTCACCAAACACCCTCTGAATCACTGGGTTTTCCTGCTAATTTATTCCTTTCTGATCACTTGAGCTCACAGCCAACTATGTCATGAAAACCCTGACCCAGACACGCAACAGCTCCTCTGACATCCCACATTTGAGCACTTGAGGCTCTGCTGGGCAGGACGGGGCTCACCAGGGTTCTGCCGTGGTTCTCTCTCGGCTGTTTAATCCCATTTTATTGCATCTTCCTTGCTGACGAGATTGACGTGGCCCTGCCTTGTTTCCCCATCGACTCACATGTGTAGGCACAGCCTCGCGGGATTGCAAGAGCCTGAGCAACCGCATCCCAACTGCTTGAAAACAAAGAGGGGCATTTGCATTTTCGGATAATCAGGGTCACTTCCCTTTTTTTTTCCGCAGCGAAGGAGGTGAAGGAAGGGAGCTGACGGTGTTGTCAGTGGCATTTCCCCACAGATTCAGGGCAATCTCAGAGCTTAGCCCATTTGTAAAACCCAGACCCTACCAGCACCATCCCACTGATGGCATCCAGAATCCAGCTGGAGTCCTCAGCGTCCTCCAGGAACCAGGCAGATTTAATTAAAAAGATTGAAACCAGCTAAATTAAAAAGATTTTTACCAGCTAAGGCAAATCTGGAATAAATCCTCATGTAGGGGCCTCTGAGGGTGGTGACACTGGCTGAGTAAGTCCCCCAGGGCAGTTTTTTGGTGAGACATTAATGGCCCTTGTGGGAAGAGCCAAGGTGATGACATCAGTGACGTGGTGACATTCCCACTGAAATAAGTGTGTGAGCCCACATCCTGCTGCACCTTTGGGTTTGGTGAGGGGTTTTAGGAAGGAGTTGCTGCCCAGAAGCTGTAGCAGCATTCCAGGGCTGAAGTGCTCCCTTCCACCAGTGAAAGGCAGAGTGAGCAGGGTGCTGGGGGAGAGGGCGGCTGTACAAACACAGCAGGGCAGGAATTCGTTTTTCCCCCAGCTCTGATGGATAAAGCCCCAGTATCATTTATTCCATCTCGCCTCGATTAGCTTTTCTTATCACACGAGGAATCATTATCTTAATGTCTGCTCTAATGACATCGGGCTGCAGGAGCAGACTTGACAAATAGACTCCAGAGGCTCGGGTTAGCTCAGTGTGTGGAGGTAGATGTTGTGGTTGTCTGGGGAACATCAGCACACGAGATGACTGTTTCCTCCTGCATTTCTCAAGCTGCAGCCAGCCCTCTCCCTCCTGAGCAGAGAAGGGAGGTTCGTGCTCAGGAAAGGGAGCTAAGGCATGGTCTCCTCACTGCTGCCATCCCTGGAAGTGCCAGGGCCTGGAGTGAAATCCTGGCTGTGGAAAGAGTGAGCAGAGTGAGAGGTGGGGTGGTTCAGCAGGGAGGAAATGCAGCTGGTCAGGAGTACCTGGGGAGGCAGAGGGGTCCTGTTCACAGCTCCATCCTCACCTGGGGGACAACCAGCCCCAGACACACCTTCCTTTGCCAGCCCTGCACGTGGCCCAGGGAGTGGTGGGGCAGTGCTTTGAGATCCTCTGTTGAGATGTGCTGAAGGGGGCAAAGGGCTGGACCCACCCAGCCAGTTGTGCTCCTTTCTTCAACTCAAACTCGTTGCTGTGACAGGAGTAATTAGCCATACAACAATTAGTGCTCTGGAGGCCTGTCCCTGGCTTCCCCATGAGAGGGGGTTACAGTATTCAGGATGAACCTGAATTTGTGGGGTTTTTGAGCGTTTCCTGAAGGATGCAAGTTGGCTGTTGAGCTGTGAGGGAGCTGGAAGGTTCCTTAGGCAGCACTGGCCATGGCAGGACTGCCAGCAGGGCTGGCGATGCCACTGTCCCCTGCCCAGCTCTGCCCCATGGGCACCGTGAGACCTGCCCAGCCCAGCTGAGGGCAAAGCCTGCCAAATAACTGCTGCTCAAAGGATAAGCTAAAAAAAAAAAAAAAAAAAAAATCTCCTAGGTGGAGGACGGAGTAAACAGCTTGTAAAGGCAAGTTTCCATGGTTATTGTGGAGGAGATGTGCGTGTTCTCCGTGTGTGTGTCGTGTGAGCCCGGGGAGGGGCCGTGTCCTGCTGGATGATCCGTCTGCACGAGTCCCTGTCATTGCCTGTGGGTCACCAGCATGCTTCACCTGCTGCTGAAATTGTCTTGGAACCTCAAAGAGAACACACACTTTAAAAAAAAAAACAACCCAACAACCAAAACACAAACCACATCCCCCCCCCCCACCTAGAAGGGAAAAAAACCGAGCCGCTTTTAAATCTTTTTTAATTGTTTCCTTCTGAGCTGAGAAATCCGAAAGCCTCCGAAGTGACGTTGCCTGGTGCTATAAAAAGACATCGTTTCAAGTGACAGCGCAGCATCTCTTCCCCGGTTTTGTCTAGCCAAATGATGAATCTGGGAATTTTCTTGTTCTCTCCCGAGCCCCTCCCTGGGAGCGCTCCCTCCGTGCAGCTGCAGAATGAGGCAGGAACCAGCAGAAGGAGCTCCAGCTCTGCCCGTGGGGTGGACTTGGCTGCTGTGCCTGGAAATGGTTACTCGATCCATCGATTCTTTCCCCTTTTGTGCGCTTTGAATTCCGCTCGCCGCGCTGCCCAAAATTGCCTTGGAAAAAGAGCTTTGCTCGTTTCTTTCTGGTGGATTGCAGCGGAGTTATGGCTTTGCATATTAAAAAAAAATATATATATATCCCTCAAGAGACGATTTTGCACGATGGCCCTGAGTTCTGATGAGGGGAAAAAAAAAAAAAAAAAACACTTCAGAACAGAACAGAAAAATACCCTGCCTGCCAGATTTTTTCCCCATTATTGCTCCTTCTTAGGTTTTGAAGATGTGCAGATTAGGTGAATCTTCCCAGTTTCTGTTTTCCAGAACATGGGCATGTCCAAAAAAAAACACCAAAAAACAACAACACAAAAACCAAGGAGAAGTCATTCTTGGGGCACCTCAAGCTCTGGCAAAGTGCTGTAAGGAAGTGAATTCTGGAATCAGCAGAGCACAGTGGTTTTATTTGCATGTCCCACACACAGCAATGGTGCATGTCCTTAAAATCCACAGGTTTGATCCTTCAGGCCATTGGATAAGTAAGAGAAACGTGAAACCTTCAGCTGCTAGAGGATGTAGGTAGAACCAGCTTTTTGCATTCATCCAGGACAGATGTTGATGCCAGTAGCCCAGATGTTGATGCCAGTAGCCCAGATGTTGATGCCAGTAGCCCAGACCCACAGGGCCACAAATACAACTGTGGCAAGAGCTGCTTTACTGAGGGAAGGGGCAAGCTGTGCCCCTTTTTTCAGGAGTTTTGGGAAAGAACTGGACAGGGTTTGGTAGCGATCTGGCCAGGGGAGTCTGCCCTTTTCCCTTTTGGAGAAGACAGACTGTGGATTCCATTCCTTGCAGTAACTCCATCACTGTCAGTGGACATCAGCCACACTGCTCTTTACTTCTTCAGCTTTCCAAGTGCGCAGCATTTTGCTGACGCAGGAGATTTCCCAGCATTTTGTATCGTCATTAAAATGCATTAGTTCACCCTCCTCAAATTGGTTTAGAGGCAGTAAAGAGCCCAGCCACTGAATGCCAAAACCTTGGGACCGTGTCACTAAAGCAAGGTGGCTTTAGGGACTTCCAAAGCTAAAACAAATTTCTGTGTCCCCTCAGTAATAGCTTTAGATTCACAGCTCTTCTGTTGTAGAACATGAGTCATTTTAGTGGCACAAGGACTGTTTGCCTCTGAGCTAATTCCTGGTCAGTCTGAGAGCCAAAGCAGATTTATTTCCCAACTCTAGCCATGGAAGGGTCTGTAACAGATCCTAACCTTCCCACAGATCCTAAATTCCCTCACCACTCTCTGCTGGGAAAATTGGCCAAGGCCTGGTGGCCTCCAGGAGAAGGTTGACACTCCTGGGTGGGCTCAGGGCTGGAGTTTGTCCTCTGCAGTTGGTCTCACTGGCCACACTGGAGATGGGCAGCTCACAGCAGGGCAGTGCCAGGAGAAGGGATGGCAGAGGTGAGCAGAGAAGGGCTCAGTGCCCTGCCCTTGTGGCTTTCAGTCACACAGTGATTGAAATTCAGACTGTTCCTTGCAGTTCTGTACCAACAGGGGTGGTGCAGGAGTTGTGTCAGGTTTGCTGCAGCTGCCGCTGCCCAGGTGTGCCCCCAGCTCTGCAGGTGGGGGACAGGAGCTTGGGAAGACAGAGTAGAGAAGTCACTGATAAATAACTATTCCAGCGTGCAGGTACAGGTGGAAGAACATCTCCAGGTCAATCTTTCCAAGTAAGTTTGAAATACTGATTGTGATGAACTCGTTGAAGTTAATGAGCATGAATCGCAGAGAGGTTTTTGCCCACTGTGAGGAATGATCTTGGTTATTCTCTACAGTGGACAGAGAGCTGCACAAAGTACAGTACAGAAGGAGAAATCAGTTAGACATACTCAAGACATCTCCATCTGCTCCGAACCTTTTGAGGATTTCCACCCTCGATCGCTAAATTCCGTAGCGGGGAGAAGCGACTCGATTCCCTTCCCTAAAGACACGCTTTAGCTCCTCCTACCCCCTGTGAGGTCCTGCCTGACCCAGCAGCACCTGGCCAAGCTTTGTGGTGAGCTCTGTGGGTGCCCTCGTGAGGCTTTCCCTCTGTGTCAGTGCCCGTCGTGTGCCGCCGTCCGTGCCCGGCCAGCGCTGGTGTGTTCTGTGTGTGGTAGGAGCCTCATTGCTGTGCACACCTTGCTCTGGTACCTGGGTGCTAATCACCGTATTTTGCCTTCTCCAGCACCTTCCCAGCCGAGGATCTCAAAGTGTTTTACAAACAATTAATTAATTTAGCTTCACCACCCTCCTGTGAGGTAGGTGGGGGATGTCACGCTGTCCAGATGAGGACACTGAGCTGCTCGGGGACAGTGGCCTCGCTGCTGTTGGTTAAAGCCCGGGGAGGCGACGGCCCCCTCCTGCAGAAGGAAGAGCAGTTCTGCATGATCCAGAGATGGCCAGAGCTTACAGCAAGCTGCTCCACAGCCCTGCTCCTCTCTCCTTCCTGCAGTCGTGGTTTCCAGCCAGCCCCGCTGCCCCGAGGCTGAAGGAGGGGTTGTCCTTGTGGGGAAGGACATCCAGAGTGTGTCACTGTGCCCCGTAGGCTGCGCTTTGGTGGTGACACACATCCCTTCTGTTCCACTCCAGTCACCCAGAGCCACCCTTTACACACCATCCTTGACAACAGGATGCTGAAGGGCCCTCGTTCATGGGAGAGCTGTAAGGGCAGCATCCCCTCTTCCTGTGTCCTGCACAGGAGCTGTGGCTCACCTGTGTGGGAACTGAACCTCTTCAGATTTATTTCCCAACTGCAGCCATGGAAGGGTCTGTAACAGATCCTAACCTTCCCACAGATCCTAAATTCCCTCACCAGTCTCTGCTGGGAAAATTGGCCAAGGGCTGGTGGCCTCCAGGAGAAGGTAGACACTCCTGGACATCACTAAAAAAGCCAGTCCACCAATCCTTGCCAGTCCACCCATTGCTACCAGTTCGGTTGGAGCAGAACCAGCCTTTTCTGCACTGCACGCAGCCGTTTTTGGGCTGACACCAGCCTGGGTGAAGTGAGAACAAACCCAATGGAAAAGTCCTAAAGAAGGGGTTGCCCTGTGTGTGGGCACATCCCTGCAGGGCCCGTTCCTCCCCAGTGAGAACAAACCCAATGGAAAAGTCCTAAAGAAGGGGTTGCCCTGTGTGTGGGCACATCCCTGCAGGGCCCGTTCCTCCCCAGTGAGAACAAACCCAATGGAAAAGTCCTAAAGAAGGGGTTGCCCTGTGTGTGGGCACATCCCTGCAGGGCCCGTTCCTCCCCAGCAGCTCTGCTCTGCGTTCCCTGCGGGAAGCGGAGCGGCGCTCGGGGTCGTGCTCGGGGCGTGTTGGGGGCAAGGCTGTTCTCCAGGGAGAGCTGGGAGGGAGGGTGAGCAGGAGCTTGGAACACACCCGTCAGGGTTGGGGTGAGGTGGCCTCGGCGGGGCAGGGCCTGTCCCGGCTCTCCTGGCTCGCACAGGACCTTTCCATGAGGGCGGGCAGGGCTCTGCCCCACTGAAGTGATGGATCCTGGCCCAGCCTCGGAGCTTTGGCGTAGGGAGGCAGCCTCGGAGCTGAGAGGTCAGGCAGGCAGGTTCTGCAGATTGGCCAGTCCTGGCACGTGCTGGCGTGTGGGACCTGATTATGAAGCGATAAGGAGCGATAAGGAGCGATAAGGAGTGATAAGGAGCAGTAGCATGACGAAGAACGACTATTGACCCGATTGCTCTTTGACTGATCTGTTTCTTTTTCCCCCCAATCATCGATGCAGGTGTGAGCTACTCCAAGTCGGTTCCTCCAGCCTACCCACCACCCCAGGATCCATTAAATCAGGGACAATACATGGTGACAGATGGCATATCCCAGTCCCAGGTCTTCGAGTTCACCGAACCCAGACGCAGCCAGGCACCATTCTGGCAAAACTTCAGCAGGTTAACACCATTCAAAAAATAATACCTAGAGAGATGGAGAATTTTAACTTAAAAGAACTAAAAAATTAAAAAATAAAAATAAATAAAATTATATTTATAGATGGACCTTTTTTCGGAGAAGCACTGTTGCAACTAAATATATATACATATATATATGTATACACACCTTTTAAAAATAATAATATATATACATATATGTATATATATAGAAGGACCAAAAACTTTTTTTGTTGTTTTTGGGAAGTAATCTGCTACTAGATACTAGGAAGCACCAATGATTTCTAACCATGTGACCTGTTTTATTTTATTTTACTCCATTCGTTGGACATCTCTCTTTTTGTTGGGTTTTTATTTTTATTTTTTTATATTCCTGTTTTCCTTCATTTCCATCCAAGTCATCGTTGGCATCCCAGAATGCTTTTTGGCTTGTGTGACTCCGTCATGGACCTTCCTCATGGACTACATCGGTGTATATTTTCTTTGATTTTATTTATGGGGGTGGGGGGTAGGGGGGTCGTTGTTTGTGTTTTTTTGGAGTGTTGGGAGGTCTCTGCTCCCTCTCCCTCCTCTCTGTCCCTGCCCTGGCTGTCCCCGAGTCCCCAACCCGGGGTTGTCCCCATCCTGCATCCCCTGGTGTCACTTGTGCCTGTCTGGATGTGCTCCCTGTGCTCCCGCTCCGCTGCGCAGTATTTCTCTGGCTTTAACTGTTCTCCTGGGGGCAGGTCAAACCCAGCAGAAGGGGCAAGCTGCTGTTTAGGAAGTGAGAGATGGGTTTTCCTCGGTTCATCTTTTGCATTTTTATTTTTTTTATTTTTTTTTTAAGCACTTGTCTTTTTCTCAATTCGGTGTGATCCGTTCACACTCAGTAAGACTGAGAAAAGAGAATCAGGGGCTTTTCTTCTTTTTTGCTTTGTTTCCGTGGGCTTATCTTTGATTTATTTTCTTTTCAAGCTGAGACGCTTGAAAAGCCCACTCCTATCTTTGTTTTCCACGCAAAGATAAAAGCTTAAAAACCCCCAATGGCTTCATGCCTCCATTGCAGAGAGGAAAATTGGCTCCGAGGCTCCCACAAGCCAGTTTTCCATCTTCAGAAACTAAGGTCCCATCCTTTGGCCACGCTCAGCCTGCACAGCGGCCCCCTTAGCAAAGCCCTAAATGCCATTTGCAGGAGCAGTGACCCCCAAAATGACACCGTGTGGCTGCTCTGATGCCCAGCCCGGGCTGGGTCCCCCCTGAGCTCTGCCCCGTTAGTGGAAGGATCCTCCTCGACCTGGGAGTACCCAGCTGAGGTTAAACTGCAGAGGAGCTGAGAGCTGCCCTCCTTGCAGCAGCTCTGGCTGTGCCTGGGCTGTGTGGTTCTGGTTCTGGTGCTGCTCCAGCCCAGGCCCCTTGGAGGGGTCGGCGCAGTGGGTCTGGAGTGATGGATCTCAGCCCAACCCTCCAGGTCTCTTTCTCTCTCTTTTTCTCCCTCTGGAGATTCACAGCTCTTATTTTTAAAGACCCTCCCTACGATTTCAGCCTTAAGTATATTTGTTTGCAAGTGCAGGAGCTTATGGTTAAGCTTGTGAAACAGACCATTGTCAGGAGGAGGATTTTCTTTTTTTTTCCTAGGGCAAATGAGACTGTTTAACCAGATTTAGAAGATGAACTTGAAGTCTTTGCAGAGCTATTCTGCAAGCTCCTTTGAAAATGTGGGATGAAGTGATTGATCATGGTATTTGTCATTTTCTTTGGGATCTGATCCACCACATTAAGCACCCCAGGACAAAGAGCATGGAGATACTTTTTTTTTTTTTTTTGTCTTTTTTTTGTCTTTTTTTGTCTTTTTCTTTTTGCCCCTAAGAAATCCAAGTGAATGGGAAGAGCAGAGAGTGAGGTTTCATTGTTTCCATGGAGCCTGTTTTACTTAAGGGCATATCACAAGGGTGGCATTATTTTTATTTAAATCCAAAAATAATTTCTCTTATACTTTTGAATAACCTAGAAACTATCAATTAGCAGCAAAGCCAGATTAGTATTTTGGAGAGGAGGAGTGGCCCCTCTGTGACAAGCAGCAGGCAAACACCAGGATTCCCAAATAGGAAGCAACTCGATTTTATATCAGAAGTTATTTTTATGCTCTTTTGTATCTTTACATTTTGATGGCTAGATTTTAATATGGGATACATAGCAGATACTGTTTTGTTTCTTTAACAGAATGGGTATTTAAAGCAGTGCATGAGATGGGTTCTCATCAGTTAACTGAAATGTTTTACTCTTTCTGAATGGCTGGAGAGAGGCAGAGAGAGAGAGAGAGAAAGAGAGAGAGATTCCAAAGTGTTGTCAACATGATGAAAATTTCACTTACTCCTTTTGCCTTTTTAATTGCTTAGGGAAAAAAAAAAAAGCAAAAACCAACAAGTAACAAGCACATTAGTTAAGCCTGTTCATTTACTGTTTTGTGCCTCAGAGAGTGAGAATGAGACATCCAAAATTTTTATGAGAAGATGCTTCCTAAATATTCAGCACTAGGACAGAAAGAAACACCACCGCCACACCATTATTTGCATCATAAATCAAGATCTGACAAAGGCCCCACTTGTTGGACTCGCAGCTTCTTTGTTAAGTGGGAAACCCGCCCGGGGCAGCGCAGGGACCAGGGGCTTGGCTCTCGAGGGCCTTCAAGAAAGCTCCTTCCCCCCTCCATAAATTGCCAAGGTGCTGCAGGAGATGGAGCATTGGCACAAAGAAGAACCAGCACTGGGTCCCAGCTGAGCCCCTGCTGTGGCTGTGGCAGCAGGGAGCAGGGCTGGAGCGTGTGTGTGACAGCGCTGGGGACAGCGCCCATGCAGACGGGGGTGACTTGACTGAGCATCTGATGCAGACTTTTCATTCCAAATGGCCAGACAGGAGGAAACCCCACTTCCCATCCCATACGCAGAAACAAAGAGAGTTGTAACAAACTGACGTGTTTACGGTATTTCTCTGGCTGAATCTATATATATATATATATATATATAAAAAGAATAAAAAAGAAACCCTCTTCCCTAGGTAAACGACATGCATTACCCTTAACCTAGACACTAGAACAGAGGATCTAAATTCAAGACTTTCGCCTCCCCACCCTCTCCAAAAAAAGTCAAACAAAGAACCAACCTAGGTGCATCTAACAGTTGTAAATAGAAAATACTACATAGAGAAATATATTTGAAATTTGTTTCAGTTTCTGGATGGGCACCAGCCGTCCATTGCAATGTTATTGATAGTACACTGTGGTGCTTTGGGTTTCTGGTTTTGTTCTCTTTATGCTCTGTCATCTTTTCATTGCAGCTACATTTCAGGGAACATGTATATTTAGTAGCTATTGTAAGTTCTGCATGGCATCACCGAGCTTATTTTTCCTTAAGAAGAAAAGAAGAGTCTGTAGGAGCTTAAAGGCACTATGACGACAGGGACTTGTAGCAGAGAATTTAAAAAAAAAAAAAAAAAAAAAAAAAAAAAAAAAAGGTTTTTAAAATTCTAGTTTGAAGCCAAATACCGATATTTTAGTGCTTTTGGGGTTTTAACAGTAAGAGAAAAAAAAAAAAAAGAAAAAAAAAAGAAAAAAGGATTTTGGTAACCCAGCTGATCCGCACTTGCCAGTTTTATTATTTTGTTTATATTGGACTGTTTGACCCTGTCAAACAAGTGTCAAAGTTGTGTGTATAAAACAAACAAACAAAAAAAAAGTGTTTAAAAAAAGTGTTGTAAAGACACTGAGCCTTATGAAAATATTTATGGAATTAAATAAAAATAAGTGAAAAGGCATCTGAAGGCATTTTAAATCATTTTCCTCAGAGCGGGGTCACCAAGGTTCACTTGGGTTCACCCAAAGCTGAGCACGGGGTGGGGCTCCCATCCAGCCGTGTGCCACCAAAAACTAGGATTGTCCTGGAAAAAACATCCCCCTGCCCTTGCTTTGTGCCCTCCCCTTGAACTGAGAGAATTGACTGAGGACAGAATGGAGCTGGGATCAGAAGCAGCGGGTTTAAATCCTTTTTGGTGCGCTTTGGCCAGCGGGATCCGCGGCTGGACGTCCTGACTGTGCTGGGAGTAACCCCTGGAGCAGCTCAGGGCCACTGGGACAGAGCAGGGTGGGTTTGGAGGGGACAGAGCCCTGCCACACCTGGCCAAGGAACAGGGCTGTCACCCCTGAGCAGCTCCCCAATCCCGGGGACATCTCCAATCTCTTATCTCCAATCTCGTATCTCCAATCTCGTATCTCCCATAAGGCAGGTGAGCCGGGTGTTTCTAGGGAGCCTCAGAAGGGGATTATAACCAGGAGAATGGGGTTGGTTGTCCCACAGGCACAGGGGAATAAGCACAGCCAGATGGCTCCTTTTCCAGCCAGGACTTCTCTCTCCTCTCTTCCCTCGCCTTCCTGAATCCCCGTTGGGGCGACAAGTGAGCAGGGTTCTATCACACAGGTGAGGGCACCAGTCAGGGCAGGAAAAACCCACAATCCCTGAGGAACTCTGCTCTGAGAGAACGAGAGGAGACAGGCAAAGCTGCACGAAGGCTCCTGTGGGGCTGCAGGTTCAGGAGCAGACCTCCAACATCACGGCTTCACATTCGCCTCCTGCTTCAGCAGCACCCCCAGCTGAGCTTGTTTTTTTCTCTTGCTTGCATTGCTTGCAGTGGAGAGGACGCTGGGGCTGTGCTGGGGTCACCTCTCCCAGTGATGCTCTTTCCCTCTGGGTGTGCCTGGAGTCCCCTGGGAGGGGGGAACAGCAGGGACAGCACACCCACATCAAACCCCTCCTTGGAGAGCTCCTGCCACTCCGCTCTCTGTGCAGGCCACCGGAGTTATCTGCCAGCGTTTGGCACTCCCAGGGTTGCAGAAGGAGCTGTGGGGAGAGCCGGAGTGCAGGATCCACTCGGGATGGGCAGTGCCCCCAAAGCAGGAGCCCAGGCAGCCAGCGTGTGCTCTGGGAGCAGGAGCACCCCCGAGGCTTTCCCAGCTCCAGAGGAGCCCCCTCCCCTGCCCTGCAGCCTGCTCCCAGCCTGGCTTGCTTCCCCAGCAGTGGGAAGAGCCCTCCGTGGCTGGGAATGCTGCTGCTGCCTGTAGCTGATGGCCAACTTCTTGTCTTTGGTGTGATTTGTTTGGTTTTGGCTTGTCCAGCATTCAGCCACTCCGAATTTCGCTTGCATAAAACAAAAACCAAAACCAAAGAAACCCGTTTCGAACCCCCTTCTCTTGTGGGGAGGGTTGGGGTGTGTTCCTGGAGGACAGGAACGTTGTGTAGAGCTGGAAACATCCATGGGCAGGGTGGGCTCAGGCTCCTCTTGGGGTGAGTGATGTGTTTGTGACATGGCAGGAGTGTTTGTGAGGGGCTCTGTGTCAAAGCCATCTCTGGGTTATCCCCGTGTGTATCCGTGGTGTTACAGACCAGCTTTTACTTTTTAAGGAATGAAATTTTCCATCTGGGGGGTGGTGCAGGGATTACACGTGGGATCTGTGATCCCAGTTCACCCCAAACAATCCATTTTCTTATTACTCTGGAGCTAAGAAGCAGCACCAGGTTCTGCACTAAGTGCAGCATCCCAAATGTAATGCACCATCTGTGCTGGTTTATAAGGAACAACTGCAATTCCATGTGCTGGGGAGATGAAATGGGAATAACTCGTGTTTTCAGAGTGTTTCCAAGCCCTGTCCACCACGGCTTCCACAGTCAGCTGCTAAGGAAGGACAGGAGTTGTTAAACTTCAAATATAATCCCCAAAGCTGCAGGTACAAATTGTAAAACTGTCTTTATTTGTCTGCACCTCGCACCTTTGCTATGGGAAAGAGATAGAAGGTATTTCTGAAATGCTTTTAATGTTCACATCCTTTTTTCTTCCAGCTCTCTCCAGGCAAAGTTCATCCTGGTGAAGATTTGCACCATTTCCTGTCAGGGACACAAGAGTTTGTCACCTCTGGGAGGTCTGACAGATCTCTGTGCTCAGCCCTTTCCCCGGGCTGGAAATGGCTCAAAAGTTGTCCATGTTTCAAGAGTCCCCCAGGGCACATCCCCAAATTTCCCTCCCTGTCCAAAACCAGGGTGGCCTGTGAGGGACACGGAGCACTTCCCTCTTCTCCTGGGACCACGAGACTGGGAAAACACTGGGGAGGATTTATCTTCCATTCAGGAGAGTGTGTGAAAGGTGCAACCCCTGCAGGAACACGTGTCTCACAAAGAAATCATCAGTGCTGCAAGCAGTGCATGGTCTGGGGTGTCCTGACAGATGTGACACTGCTGTGTCACAGCTCCCAGCTGGGGGAGATGGGAGTGACACTTTGGGGGGAGAGGAGGGGTGGACAGAGCTGGGGACACACAGAGGGCTGGACACAGAGCTGGGGACACACACACGGGGCTGGACGCAGCTCCTGGACAAACAGGGCTCTGGACACACAAAGAGCTCTGCACACACCAGACCCATACCACACACCTGTCCTTTATTCTTTCTCTGTCCTTTATTCCTGTTTCACAGCTGGATGAGAACAGAGACACATTTTTGCCAGGATCTGGTTTTTCCACAACAAATCCTGGCACTAAATTCGCTTATAAATAACCTCTGAGAATCAGCTCCAGGACATCAGGGCTGCCTACGTGGCCAGCCCTGGGAGCCAGTGGAGTTAACCTCAGAAGAGAAGTTTCATTCTCTGTTTTTCATCTGGAGAAGCAATTACAGGATCTATCGGTGTATTTGCTTCTCTTCTTAGCTCACCTTTACAAAAGCTGAGCAGCTTTTGTTCAGCAAATCCTCAGAGGGTGTGGATGTGCATTCAAACCTCCGCAGGGTCACAGGAAATTCAAAAAGCAGCTGGCCCTTGCCCACAGCGTGGTTTGCCCTGGGTGGAGCTGGTTTAAGTCTTGAGAGGTGTCTCATCCTAAGGACAGCAGTCTTGAAGTCTGGTTTTATAGAGGCTGGGTTGTTCTGAGCACTGCAGAAACATGAGGGGATGTCTTGGTTTGGAAAGAGAGGTGTCTGCTAAGGACAGCAGGAGCCTCCCCTTGGAATGGAGAGTGTAAACCCCTTCCCTCTGAATTGTTACAGTTTTGTAATTAAGGGGCTCTCAGGCAAAGATGTGGGGATAGGAATAACAGTTCTTTACTAGGAAAATTAAAATACAAATGCAGTAATACAAAAAAACCCTGCCAGAGTCAGAACACGCCCTGACCCCTGTTGTTGGTCAGGGTGCTGGTGCCAGCCCAGCCCAGCCCTCCTGCAGTGCCAGCTGTGGTTCTGCTGGAGCAGAGATGATCCTGGAGAAGCTCCAGTGGTGCTGAGCTGGGGCTGGTCTCCTCTGGGAATCCAGTGCACACAGGCTGTGCTGGGGCTCTGAATCCCAGGGGTGATCCAGGGGGGAATGCTGGGCTCCTCCCCTGGGTGGGGCCTCTCCCCATGGGCTGATGGGATTGTCTGAGCCCTGCAGTGAGCCTGGGTGGCCCATGAACAGCAGATACCCCTGGGGCAGCATGGGTCCTGGAAGGGATAAAGAACAGGGTTTAACAGCTGGGTTAACAGCTGGGTCAACATCTGGGTCATTAACAGAAGATCTCACCCTGGAGCTCTGAGGGGTGGGTCATGGAGAGGCAAAGAGCACTGCCCCAGGTGGCAGTGACACACAGATGGCTGGTGACATCTTGCCTTGCAGCCTAAGGGAGCAGCAGGTTTGAACAAAGTCATTTCCAGGAGTGCAGTCGCTGCCGTGTGTCACAAAGTCCTCTGTCACGGCTGTTCCTGCAGCCTGGTGTGGCCTGGCCACTCCAGGGGGACGGTCTGGGCAGAGCTCTGCTGAGCTGCACTGCCCAGGCTGGTTTAAGATCACTCTGATGCTGTCTGGCCTGGACATTTGATGGCTTTTCCTTCATCAGTCACTCCTGTCGGGGTCTGAGCAATGGAAGCACGTCTTGAGGTGGAATTGCTTTCCACACTTTTGAGCCATCACACAAGTCCTCTGTGCTGTTTGGAAGCTGGATGAAGCAAAGGGCCATTTGCCTTGGTTTAACCCCTCAGCAGCCAAACTGTGCCTCTTCTGTGCCAAAAAAAAAAAGAGCAGCCTGACAGCACCCAAGCTCAGGTGACAGGAAAGTTGGTGCTTTTTACAGAGCCTGGTTTTTACATGGCCCTAAATCAGCAAAGGACAAGACAAGCAAATTGCACTGGGAGTGCAGTTGTCAAAAATCTCTGTCACTTGCTGCCTTATCTGTCCTAAACCACACTGTTTGTATTCTGTGATTGATTTTAATTTATTTGTGATTTATTTTTCGGCCTGGCTGGGGCCCAGCTCTGCTGTGTTGGTGTCCCTGGCCAGCTGCAGAGGGCTCTGGCGTTGTCACCCAGGTGACACAAACACCTGGGACAGTCCCCAGGAGCCCTCCCAGTCCCCCAGGCAGTGTCATCACTGGGGCTGTGTGCACAGGGACCAGGGAAGGTTTTCCCTGATCCCACCAAAGGGAGTTGTCCCCCACCTGCCTTAACAAAGCCTTACCCTGCAGGCTGCTTGTTCAGGGAGGAGGATGTGACCAACACTCTGCTTTCCTCAAAGTCTCACTCCCCCACAGATCCAGGGCAGCACGAGAGGAGCCCCTGGCCAGCCCTGCTGCTGCGGTGGTTTCACGCCATTCAGAGGAAATCCCGAATCTTTGGACCAGGAAAGGAGAATAGGAGCTCATACAATAAATACCCATAAGCTGGGAGCCCAGAGGGGGCCGTGGCCTCTGGCTCTGTGCCCAGCAGGGATTGTTCCTGTTCCCCAAGGACTGGGCAGGCTCCTCACAGCCTGCTCCTGCTGGATCTGCTCCTGGAGGCACCTGCTGCTGCTGCTGGGGACAAGTGACTGTGATGGGGATGCTGCAGGGGCTCTGACACTCCAGGTTTGTATCCCAGCCCCTCCCTGGGTGGCATTCCATGGCCGTGGGATTCCCAGCCTGCTGGGCAGCTTGGGGCAGGAGGAAACAGAGAAGAAGCAAGAAATGCTGGATGATGTGTCCCAGCGCTGCCAGAGAGCATGGCCGTGTTTCTGCTGTCTGGATGCACCATTAAAAAGTTTGATTTTGCTGCCTGCTTACAGCTGAGTGGTTTCAGCCTCCGAGGGGCTCCATTAAAGACGTCCCTGGCTGTGTGGGGGTTTGTGGAGCAAGGGGGGAACAACACTTCCCTGGCACAGGGGAAGGGCTGCTTGGGTTCTCCCGTCCACTCCTCGCACCTGGGACGTGCTGACTGCTGATTTCCAGCTCAAGGGACACCAGAGTGACAACCTGAGGTGGCAAAGGGCTGAGTTCTGCCACTTCCTGCAGGGTGGAGAGCAAATCAGAGCCCGTCCCCAGAGGCTGTTACACCAAAAGACCCACTGGGAGGGAAGGGTGCAGGCAGGGTTAATGGGGGTGCCTGACCCTTGGGGAATAACCTGTGCCCCAAAATCCAGACAGAAACCCTGCTGTGCCCTGGGGTTTGTCCTGACTCTGTAATTCTTCCAGCTTTCCATGAAAAGGCACGTTGGTGGTGGGTGAAGGGGGGCACAGGCCACACTCCTGCAGCAAACACAAACAAAGGCTGACCCAAACTGCTGTAGGAATGCCAGTCTGAATGTTTGAATCCCAATCCCCCACTCCAGTTACAACCCCTCTGCCACTGCCAGGAGAAATCCCAAGAGGGCAGCAGAAAAAGGGCCCTGCCTTCAGGGCCAGGATTATTTACCCCTGCACCAAACCTCCCCAGGAGCTGCTGTTAACCCACGTGGGTCTGCCAGGGGTGCAAAGAGCCTGAAAACCCACAGGAAAGTCCTGATGGGCTCCCCATGTGCCAGTGCAAACAGATGGGCCTGATAAATAACCGTGGCTGGGAGCATCCCTGTCCAAACCCTGCAGAGGGGATCCCTGAGGTGGAGCTGAGCGTGGAGAACCTGCCAGCAGAGCCAACAGAGCTCTGTCCAGCTGTGCTTGGAGCAAGGAGGCTCCAGACTGAGGGGGGCTGGAAAAAGCCTTGGCAGCTAAGGCAGAATTGATGACATGGGAGCGTTTGTCCAGGTAAAAATATATGGAATTTAAAAATAATAATAATTGTTCCTCTTGACTTGTGGCTCGTAACGAATTAAAGCTGCTCTGGAAGACACCTCCTTTGTGTCTGGGCTGGACTGGGAGGCTGAGGTGGTGTCAGGGACGTCACACAGAGGGGCTGAGGGCTCCCAAAACCAACCCAGTGCCACTGCAGGGGACACACCTGGGGACACAGCACAGCTGAAAGCCCCTTGGAGCCTCCTGCCCACCTGGCTGGCTGTCCCCAAGGGCCACTGGGGACAGCACAGCCCCTCCGAGGCAGCAAGAAGCACTTCCAGCCGCAGGGTCCTGCAGGGACGGACACAGAGCTGGCTCCACAGGCTCTCCAAAGGCTTTTCCAGACCCTGGAAATCCACCCTGGGGATGCAGGGAGGATGAGGGACCAGCTCAGCTCATGGTCCAGGCTGACCAGAGGGGCAGCAGCAGGCTGTGGGTGCTTTGGTTGGGCTTCTGAGGTGCTGAGGAGCTGGGACAAGGTTTGTTCTTGCTGAACACTCAGAGATTCCCAGCTTTAATCGTGGTTTTGTTGGCTACTCCCCCTTTATCCTCGCTTCTCCGGAGTCGGGGTTTTACTCTGCACTTCCAAGGTTTCAGCCTTTCCCAGGAAATAAAGCTCCAGCCCAAGCACCACGAGTGTTTCAGGGCAGATTTGCTATTAGAATCCCACCCTGCCCTAAATCCTCTGGGAGGGACAAGGCTAAAAATAAGTTTATTCCAGGCAAACAAAAAGCCCACGTCCAGCAAAGATGCGAAAGGATGACGAGGCAAAGAGATGAGGACACAAGAAACCAGGGGAAAATCCCTTTTTGTGCAGAAACCACGGGAGGGGTGAGGTTCTGCTGCTGAGAGAGAAGAGGTTCTTAAGAGGCAAGTGTGATATGAATGATATCCTCAGGAAAAAACAGCCTGGAGTGCAGCAGAGCTGACATTAACAAGGCAGAATTAAAGAAAGGCTCCATCCTATGAGCCTTACCCATGGTTCTGCTGGCTTCTTACACAATTAAACCCTGAGCTTGGGGCTGCTCCCGTGGCCTGTTCTTCACCAAAGCTGTCCCTGCACGGCTAAAATTAGCTGGGCAGGAATTGCACAACCCAGCCACAAATTAGCAGATCCAGAGCGTGATGCTTGACATTGCCCCAAAGTGCCTCGGTTCCCAGTGGGAAATAAAGCTGGTCTGGAGACTGGGACTTGGCAGGGGAAGGGGAAGCTCAAAATAGACGTGGCTGCCTGCTCTGGGTACGGGGAGTGCTGGCTGAATGGTTTAATTAGCTCCTGGTAATGAAAAGTCAATTTTGAATACTCTCCCCTCCGCGTCTTCGCCTTGCCAAACGTTCAGATAACGCACTTTCAGATGGCTGAACTCCTCCTAAACCCCAAACAGCTGGAAGCTCCACGGCAGCAACAATCCCAAGGCTCAGGGTTTGACATTCCTTCCATCCCCACCAGGGCAGGTTGTCCTCAGCCTGGAAAACCACGGGAACAGACAATCCTTGCTCCAAGGGCCACCATCACCTTTTCCTTGGTGCTCAGCCTCTGACTGCTTCCCAAAAGCAAAGCTGACGTGGGGATGACCCAGACTGCTCGGAGAGTTGGAAAATGCCCAGCAAAAAAATACCTGTGAACAGCCGTAAAAAGGCAAATTTAGATTTATTTCGTTGCAACACCCACCGCCTGGTAGTGCCTGCCCAGGCACTCGTTCTTCCGTCTGAAACAAGGGAGGAATAATCCTTTTCCCAACTCTTTTTACTAAAGCTCATCTTCGTTTAAAATGGGAGAAAAAAAAATAAAATAAAACGTTTTCTTTTAAAACGAGCAATCTGCATTTTTATTTTTCCTTTTTCCACGGCATCATTTTTATCTCTGGCTATGAGGAGGGAAGGCGGGGGGAGAAGGGCTTTTCTCCTCGAGAGCAGCAGAGTCTTTGGCTTAAGAAATCCAGGCGAAGCTGCTGGGAAAGTGCTGCCAAACTTCAGCCATTCCAGGGGTAACCTTTGGAACCATTCCCTGGGTTGTTTGGATTTCTCCACTGTCCACCTGTGCTCCAAAAACAAAAAAAAAAACACCTGGAAAAAGTTTTCCAGGGAAACATCAACACCAGAGGAGGACCTGTGCTTGAAATCAATACAAAAAAAAAAAAAAAAAAAAAAAAAAAAAAAAAAAAAAAAAAAAAAAATAAAAAAAAAAAAAAAAATAAACACCACTGCCAGTGTTCCTGAAAGGAGAAGACAACTCCATTTCATTTCTCTGTCCCCATTCTCCCTCTGAGGAAATATTGATGAGGGGGTTTCTGGCAATAAAATGTATTTATTTTATTGTCATAAATAAACCCAGCGGGGAGTTGGGCTGCTCCCTGTCCCCGGGTTCTGACTGCCCCTTGAGTGCTTGTTGTTAATACAGGAAAAAAAAAATAAAAATCAGCCCTTTTTCTTCTCCAGAGTGCTGGAAACGCAGAAAATTTGTATTTTTGATGCGTGCCAAATTCAGCAGAACAGGGGAGAATGTGATTTTTTTTGCTTTCAGGCAACGGTTTTTTGTATCACTATTTCCATTTATTTGTGCAAGTGTCTTCCCCACTTCTGCTTTGTGCTGGCAGTTCATAAAAAGCAGATAAGAGACACCGCTTTTAGTGCCTGCAAAGTAATTTTGTGAAATCAATTAACACATTAATGAATTAAAGAGTGTTGCCATCTTCACATTCCTTCTCCTCGATGATGCCAAACAGTGGAATTGGAGGGCAAAGATTTGCACAGTTTGTTATTGCTGGGAGCTTTGCTAATTATTATTTTTTTCCTCTCTTTTTTCTGCGTTTCTGTCCCAGGAAATGCCATCAGAGCACGGGGAGGAGGGAGAATATCAAGCAAGGTTCATTCCCCATGTGAAAAACCCTCGGGAAAAATCCAGGGAAAAGGCGTCCCAGGTGGAAATCAATAAACCACAGCCCTCGTGGGCCTTGGTTACTCCCGGAATGTGGGAGCTGTGCTGGAGAAAGCAGCCGAGGCTCTGCCTCCACAGCCCACATTCCCCGGCTCCTGGTGCAGAATTCCCTCCCAGTCTCCTGCAGGATGCCCCATGCATTGCCCAGGCTCTGTCCTAACCCAGCGCTGCTCCATCCCGCCTTTTGTTATCTCCCACTCCCTCAGGGCTCATTAAGGGCTGAATTAGACCGTCCATGGCCCTAATTAATCCTTCGGCTCTCTGGGAAGCAGCCAGGGCTGTTTTAAGCAGCGCTCCTCACCCGTGGCATCTTCTGCCTGCTGTGATCTGGAGCGTGCAATCTGCGCTGGGCTGGGCAGGGCATCTCTGCCCTGCTGCTCTTAATTGTTACTAATTGCAGCGGCCAGGGCTGGGCAGGGCTGCCAGGGGACACTGCAGGACACGCTGCAGAGGCAGCTGGGGCTGGCTTTGGGACGCTGTTGTCCCAAAGAGCACAGGGGAGGGTTTAGGTGAGGCCACCAAAGGTGGGGGTTTCTGGAGGGCAGGAAAGCTCCACACAAGGGCAGGGCCGTGGGAAGCAGCTGGAAGAGGAGGATCAGGAATATCCCGTGCTGGGATCTCTCAGGGATGCACAGGGTGGGATTTTTGGGGGGTTTGTGCAGGGCCAGGGGTCGGGCTGGATGCTCCTGATGGGTCCCTTCCAGCACAGCACATTCTGGGAGTCTGTGACTTCAAGGAGGCACAGAACATCTCTGCCCCTGACAGAAAAAGGAGGGCAGCACCTCCACTGGGATGTGGTTTGGGATCCTGGGAGCTGCTCACTGGCCTTCAGAGTGTGTGGGGTGGCTGGGGCCAGAGAAACCCCACAAAGAGCAGCTGTCCGTGCTCTCAGTGCACTCTGAGCACCTGGGAACACGCTGGTTCCCTCACAGACACGGGGCAGGGCAGAGAATTAAAGAGAACTGTGCTGGAGATGTTCAGGAGGTCGGGGACACTCCTCAGATCCCGAAGGATGGGGCAGCTCAGCCCCAGAGCTGTCCCAGGGCTGGGGAAACCATCCTGCCTGCGAGAAAGGAGCAGGCTGGGGCTGTCACAACATCTGGACACAGCAGCAGCAGCTGTGCGGGTTCCCTGCAGGACAGGTGTGAGCAGGGCCACCATGGTTACAGCAGAATTCCCCTTGGAACACCTGGAGGGGGCTGGGAGCTGAGCTGTGGGGTCACTGGGCTGTGGGGTCACTGGGCAGTGGGGTCACCTGGGCTGTGGGGTCACTGAGCTGTGGGGTCACTGGGATGTGGGGTCACCTGAGTTGTGGGGCCACCTGGGCTGTGGGGTCACTGGGATGTGGGGTCACCTGGGCTGTGGGGTCACCTGGGCTGTGGGGTCATGAGCTGTGGGGTCACCTGAGTTGTGGGGTCACTGAGTTGTGGGGTCACTGGGTTGTGGGGTCACTGAGCTGTGGGGTCACCTGAGTTGTGGGATCACCTGAGCCATGAGGTCACCTGAGCCGTGAGGTCACCTGCACGGAGGAGGCAGTGCTGGGTGAGCAGCTGAGGGCTGGGAGCTGTAGGATCCCCCTGGGGTCACTTTGGGTGGCTGTCACCCCTGGCTGTGACACCCCCCAGGGCTGAGGGGACACAGCCAGGCCCAGGCTGCTCTGACTGCATTAATTAATTAATTTGGCCACAATCCCTCCCCAGGGCAGCAGAGCTGCAGGCAGTGAGCCCGGCACACCCCCCAGCCCAGCTGGGGTGCAGAGGGCAATTCCAGGGAAAAGATGGGCTCAGGAGCTCTGGGAGCCTCATCTGTCCCCAGCCCTCACAACCCCAGGGGAACAAACATTCTGCTCTTTGTTAAGAGCTTTACAAGTTAATTCTTAGGAAAAAGTCTTCCCATTCCTCTGGAGTGACAAAGTCAGGAAGTGATCCCATTGCACAAGTGCCCAGAAATCCAGCTGTGAGCTCTGATTGCTGCACTGGGAAAAGCCCTGCTGAGCACTGGTCTGCACTGCCACACAGCTCAGAGCCAGGCCAATATCCCATATTTCACCATCAAACTGGGAAAAGCCCTGCTGCACTGGTTTGCACTGCCACACAGGTCAGAACCAGGCAAATATCCCATATTTCACCATCAAACTGGGAAAAGCCCTGCTGCACTGGGGCTGCACTGCCACACAGCTCAGAACCAGGCAAATATCCCATATTTCTCCATCAATCTGAGAACAGCCCTGCTGAGCACTGGATCTGCACTGCCACACAGCTCAGAACCAGGCCAATATCCCATATTTCACCGTCAATCTGAGAACAGCCCTGCTGCACTGGGGCTGCACTGCCACACAGCTCAGAACCAGGCCAATATTCCGTATTTCACCATCAAACTGAGAACAGCCCTGCTGCACACACTGTTCCAGGCTGGTTCAGACTTGCCTTTTGTTTTTTCCTTCTTGACACAACACCAGAGAACGGAGCTGTCAGAAGTGTGGTGCAGCTCTGGCTCTCCTCGCCCACCCAAGAGGCTCCTCAGACCCTGATGGGATTGTGAACTCACCAAAAAGCCTCGGGAGCTTTTGTTAATGCCAGAAACAAGCGATGAACAGAGAGCTGCAAGTGCAGCCTGACTTCCTGCAGCAGCACCCAGAAAAGTTAGGAAATTATCCCAGACCAGAAGGTGGCTTCTCTTGGCTCTGTCACCAAAACCCCAGAGGTGCAGACCTTGTCCTGCCAGTGCTGGCAGCTGCACTGAGGGGCTCCCTGCAGATCTGTCTCCACAACAAAATACCTGCTGTTATTTCTGGGGTCGAGGCTTTGTGCCCTGCAGAGGAGGACACATTTTAGGAGCTCTTTAGAGCAGGAGATCCCTTTTCCATGGCTCTTTTGGCAGCTGTCCCGTTTGCCTGGCGTTCCCTCTTGTGTGCCTCCAGCTGAAGTTTGGTGCTGTGCAGCTGCAGGTGAAGGGCACTGCTCATTAAAACCCCAATTATCTGTGTTAACCCCCACCTCTGGCTGATGAACTCGATGTCCCTTGCAGTAATTGTCCAGGAGAAGACGGGATTTTTGGCGCAGTCCTCGTGAGGCAGGAGCGGGGCCGGGGGCAGGTTTGGGGTGCAGGGCTCACATTGTGCAAACAGCTCTGCTTTAGCACCACGGCCAAGGCCTCCTGCAATCAGGCCAGCTCATGGCTTTAGGCTCCCCACTCTGAAATGGAGTTAAAAATAGTTGGCCTTTGTTGTGCCGGGAGCTGGGGCAGCGGTGACCTTTTTGTGTCTGCGGAGCCTCTTCACATTGACAGGGTGTGCTGGGCTCCAGAGCTGCTCCCTCTGCTCTGCCCTCCCTGCCTCTTTGGGCTCCTGCTGCTCTCCCCAGCACCAGCCCTGCTGGGCAGCAGCGAGGAGCCCAGACAGGACTGGAGGTGCCAAACCTCTGGGAAATGCTCCTCTGGTGCTCCCAGCTCCCTCGCTGCTCTCCAAAGGCACAGCAAAGTGCAGGGCTGCTCCAACTGCGCCCCTCAAGAGGAGTTTGGCTCCCAATTTCTTCTTAGAAACATGGTTTTCCACCCTCCTGAGATGCAGAATTCCTTGTAGCTCCCTGGGGATGGAGGGCTGTGTTGGAAGAGCCCATGCTCAGTACTCACCCAACACCTGTGGGGGGTTTTTATTCTCCTTTTTCTCTTTTAAGGCAGGGATTAAAGCATGGGAGATGCAGTTTTCTCCTGTTCTGACTCGGTTGTTTGTTAATTCTCATCCATGTGACAGTGTCACAGGTTGTGAGTTCCAGCCAACAAGACAGCCAATGGCTCTAACTCTTTCCATGGCCTTTTGAGCACTAATTACACAATATTGAGAAGACACCTATATTATTTTTACTTTTAACCCAATAACTGCCCACCCAAGGTCCACAATGAGGACCCCCTTCACTCAATTAGAAAAAAAACAAAAACACCTAAAGCCATGAAGAAGAAGGTGAAAGAAGAACTTCAAACCTGGGTCGTTAACAGAAGATATCACCCTGGAGTTCTGAGGGGTGGGTCATGGATGAGATAAAGAAAAAAAAAACACCTCCCACACAGCATCCTGAGCCACAGGACCGGTGAGCCAAGGGAAATGGGGATGACTGGGAGAAGGATTAGGAGTGGCTGCAGATGAATTAGATTTTCTGAGGACTGTTGATCTTCCCTGAGCCATCTTATTTGGGGATCAAGTGTGCTGCAGAGTTCTTATTGCAGGTCACAGCCAGGCGGTTCTGTGTTATTAAATTATTTCTTTAAAAAATCCCCATCAAGAACAAAAAAATCCTGTCCTTGAATGTGATTCTGACAACAGGAGTGGCGGAAATATATCAACCACTTCAGCTGATTCCTTTCAAAGGAACAAGAGTCACCTCAGCTTCTGAATCAAGACCAGGAATAATTTTCCGTGGGAGAAAACAGACACTGATTATTTACTGTCAGTGACGCAGAAAAATTCCCTCCGTTCCTCCTGACTCATGTCAGGCATCAGGCAGCACAGGATGGGTCTCAAAAAGCAGAACTTCCCTGAAGAAACATCTTCAATTTTTCCCTCTCTTAAGGACTGGGAAAACACAGAACCGGGCAGTGGATCCACCAGAGAAAAGGAGCAGAACGTCATCCAAGGAAAAGGCACTGGATGGTGAAAACAGAAGATGCTGAAGGAATTCTGTGATTCCTGTTTTCCAGGAATCAGGGGCAGCTCGAGAGATATCCATTATCAGGACAAAGGTTAATGCATTGCACAGGGTTTGCTCACTTTTCCTTCAGTGAGCAGTTACAGATGTGGCTGAAAGGTTTTTTTTTTGTGGCCGCTGATGCCCTGAACCATGGAAGTGGCCAAGTGGCTCCCAAAAAGTGCCTGGCACTGCTGGGAGAGGAGCAGAGTGTGATCCCATGGGATCCCTGAGCACGGGAGCTGCAGGGATCTGTCCCCTCCCAGGGCTGGGATTACCCAGGACATCCTCAGCCGTCGGTTTGGGGACAACCGGGTGGCACCTGATGGTCACCTCTGTGCCCCTCTGCTGGGGAAAACCCTCCCAGGAGGTTTCCCAGCCCCTGGGTGACTTTCCAGATGGAATTGGTGATGCCTCAAGTTTTATTTTCCTGTATTTCAGGTTCTGTGGTGCCCAGGGAGCAGCTCTGAGCTCACAGTCAGTGTCACAAAACAAGTCCTTCTCCTGCTGCACACCAAGGACAACTTTCAGCCCCAAAAGCACAAACAAGGGTGGGCTGGAGGGAGGAACAAGGATGGGACCTCACAGCCTGGAGCTGGAATTGGACAATTCAACCCCAAAATGCAAATGGACCAAAATTTATAAAAGTGAGACCTCATTTTTGTGACCATTCAGGGTCCACCTTGGGTAGCCAGGCTCTGTCCTGACCAAGATGTATCCTAAAGGCCTTTCAATAAATCTCTCCTTTATTGTCCAGCCCTGTCCATCTCTGTCCCAGGTCACCCTTCCCAAGGCATCACTGGAGGTGAGGGGAGGAGAAGGAGAGTCCTCAGGTCCCCAGGATGGCTCTGGCTCCTCTCCTGGGCCTCCACAAATCTCCTTCAGGGTCTCTGGCCTGACCCCTTTCCTCACAGGTGGGAAACGGATTTGTAGAGAATTCCCAAAGCTCCACAGAAGGCTCACACACTGTGCATCTGTATGCAAGCTCTGAGATAAAATAAATTGACATAAAACGTCGTGGAATGGGACAGGCACTGGAGAGAAATGGAATTAGAAACAAGATCAAATATGGATAAAATATAGATGAAATATAGATAAAATATAGAGGCTTAGGATGTGTGTTTGCAGTGATGCAAAAATAGATTCCAGAGGCTGAAATGTGTCTGCTTTATTTTTTTATTTTTTCCTTATAGGAAACTTCCTTCAATAAAATGCTGTCTGAGATTTTTGGGGTGGTTTTTTTTACTTCAAACAGGACTCATTTCACGCAGATATGGGTGTCTAAAGGAAAGATTTTCAGTCTAAGCTGGACATTGAGCTTGCTCTCCAAAGGCAAAGCAGAGTTCTAAGTTGAGAGGCAGTTTCCAACCACCCCCTCTAAATGTTCACTTTGGTTTTTTGCATCCTCTGTTTTTAAAATTAGCACTGGGGAGTGTAAGTACATCAAACATCTGCCCCAGCAGCTAGAACGGTGCCGAGGTCAATTAATATTTGTACACTTTCCTTTTTTTTTCAGTTCATTTCTGCCCAGTGCTGGAGAGCACAAGGAGATGAGCAGGAATTAGAGGGCGTTTGAAGAGAAGCCTGAGCTCAGAATTGTGTGTATTTGCACTCAGCCAGAGAATGGAAATGGTAATGGGTGACCTAAAGCCTCCCCTCAAGATTAGCCACTGCAGCAGAAAAAAATCTAAATATAGAACCGAGCAAAGAAAGACTGAGGATTACTCATAAAAACCCATCAGATGAATACCTGCGAGCTCCCAGGAAAGAACAGGGCGTGTTGCAGAAAACCAGGAGCTGTTTAGAAGCCACTCAGAAAACTTTTGTGAGCAGAAAGGAAGAGCCGAAGTAAATGATTCCTTGGACTGAGATGTCATTGTTTGAGTCCCTGTTAAACCGGCGCCGGGTTTTCAGGAAATGTTAATTGTGGCCAATTTTGCAGCTTGCTAAGAAATGAAATGTCACCGTGTGCCTGGATGTGCTTTCTGAGAAATGAACCTCTCTTGGAGTCGTTGAAATCCCTCGTCTTGCTGAGCTTAAACGCTGTTCCTTGAAGTGAAGGAATAATTTAATGAAGCACAGTGTATTTCAGAAACGTCCAGCTCGCCAATCTTTTTCTAAATTCATCCCCATTTTCTAAATTTTCCTAAATTCATCCCCAAATCCTAAATTCATCCCCAGGTCCTAAATTCATCCCCAGGTGCTATATCCGTTCCTGGATCCCAGATGCATGCACGGTGGGGAGGGCAGTGCTTTGCTGGCAGGTTTGGTTTTGGCCCCCAGCACATGCTCCCCATGGAATGCCAGGTGCACCCCACAGCCCTGCTGGAGCAGCAGCCCCGAGGCTGGGGAAAACCCACACCAGGCTCCTGTTCCTCTGCTCACCCCTCCTTCTCCCATTAAATCTCAGCTTTAATTCCGTTTTTTCCCCCTCTGACAGCAGCACAGGACGTGGCAATTTATTCCCAGCTCATCCTTCAGATGGTTCTCTCTCGTGTTCAGTGAAACCCCTGCTCCCTGAGCACCGAATTCCCTCAGCCAGGGCTGTTAACAGAGGCACAGGGGTGGAAATTGCCACACAAGTGGGAGCAGTTCTCACCATTTTAATAATCTACGAGCAGCACAGGTGGAGATATCCCTAAACTCTGATGTTATCGTGATGGCATCAGTATCAGAGATGTGTTTTTCCTCAGGCTAGACAGCAGAGGATGGAAGATATTGTGTTTCCTTGACTACCGTTCATCTGCCTTAAAATAATAATTTCCCTTTATTAGCTGGTTCCTTTGGTTATTGGAAGGAAAATGACACATCCTGAGCCCTGGTAATAACTTGTATGTTAGTGGCTCTTCCCCTTCTCTCTCTTGTCTGCACAGATTTCCTGGTTTCCTCCCCCCCGTGCTCCTCTCCCTCCACATTTTGAACCTGGAATAATTTTTTTTTTATTGTTGTTTATTTGTTCGTAAGTAGGAGGGAAAAAATATTTAATGATGTGGTGATGTGCAGGGACAGATCTTTGACTAATTGCCGAATTTCTATAAAAGCAAGGTTTGTATTTCAGCTGGAGCTGGGCCTGAGGGGAGCTTGAACCCTCCAAGCCTGAGCTCTAAATTGCTGCTCATTGATCATCCCACCCCAAAAATCCCCTCTGTGCCCTCTGTCACATCCCTGGGACCAGGAAAAGCACAGAAGGAGCAATGAGCTCAGTCCTTTTGGCACATATTGAGCTAATCCAAATCCACTAATTTTGTCCAGATTGGAATTTAAAGATACCATCCATTTGTCTTTTTTTTTTTTTTTTTCCTGCTGAGATGTAATAGTTTCAAACAAACGTCGATATTGCCCTTAAATGACCATTATTGGCTCCAGAAGAGTAGAGGGGGTATTTAGGGAGGGAAATTAGGGAAATGAATCCATCCTGAGCTGCCTGGCCCCGCCCTGGCCCAGCCCAGGTGTGCTGGCAGCACAGCAAGGACAGCAGCTCAGCTGCCAGCAGGGAAAGAATCCTTATTTTTGTCCTTCAGCCCGCAGGAAGGCAACCTGCAGATTCCCTGAAAATCCCTTTTCAGACAGTCAGGTCCTTCAGGGCCCACATTCTGAATGTTTTGTCCTCTTGGAGAGAAGGAGGCACAAACCCTGGGTTTGTCTGGGCTCTGTTAATCCCAGGCACTCCTTCTCCTCTCCTCCAATCTTGGGAAAATCCATTTCTGTCTGGAAGGGTCGTTCCAGAGGCTGCTGTCAGCTCCTGGCATCTTTCAGGAGGGTCAGAGGGGGCTGTCCATCCTTCCCACGGCTCTCCCAGCTCGGGGCACCTCCTGCTCAAACGGGAATTCCTCTAAATCCTTCACAAGGCCTTTGAAGGATAAACTGTCCAATTATGAAACGGCACCTCAATTATTTTGACTTTTCACCCAGTAACCAACCTGATCCCTCGTCTCTGTGGCCCCAGGGACTCCCACACCCTCTTTATTTCCAGAGAGAACCACAGAGAGGTGCTGGTTTTTACACAAAACCTCCAGAGTGACCAGGATCACACCAGCGATTCTCAGCACCACCTTACACTTGGTTGAGATACTTAAAAAACCACAATTATTTATAAACAACATGCAAATGGAGACATTATTTGTTCCACAGCAGTCCCAGAGGGGTTTGCCATCGTTCCCCCTCCAGTGAGTGTCTGGATAAAAACGTGCTGCTGCTCCAGCTGGGTGGAAAATCCTTCCTTGGACAGTCTCGTTTTCAGGATGAGAAATCCCCTTTGGGCTCTGGGGGCCTGGCTGGGGAAGGTGGAGTTTTCCAAATGAAGGAAAACCTGTCGTGTCTTTGGAGACCTCATCTCCTCCCTCACTCTGTAGGGATCCACCAAGAGGGCAGGAAAACTGTGTTGGGCTGTGGGCAGCAGGGCCAAGGCTCTTTTGGGAGCCCCTGACACCTTCTGTAGGTGCTCCAGCCCCATCCTCTTCTTCTAAAAACTCCCCTAAATCACCCTTTCAGTTTTTTATAGAGACAGACTCAGCTCTGCAATGTGGGTCCTCTTTGGGATCCCTTTAACTGCAATTTTCTGGCTGCAATTTTCTGGCTGGCAGCCTCCCTGCCAGTGATCACAGGGGAAGGAATGGTCACAGGAGGAGGACATTCCTTCCTGTGGTGAGATCTGGGATAAATCCCCTCTGATTTGGTGTCTTGGGGCAGCTCTGCCCTGGGCTGTTTTGGGAGCCCCTGACACCTTCTGCAGGTGCTCCAGTGAACCAGCCCCATGCTCTTCTTCTAAAAGCTCCCCTAAATCACCCTTCCAGTTTGTTGTAGAGACAGACTCAACTCTGCAATGTTGATCCTCATTGGGATCCCTTTAATTGCAATTTTCTGGCTGGCAGCCTCCCTGCCAGTGATCACAGGGGAAGGAATGGTCACAGGAGGAGGAAATTCATTCCTGTGGCGAGCACAGAGGCGACAGAGCCAAAAGTTTTTAAGCCCTCCTCCAAACTGTGCAGCACACCCATTTCCCTTTCTGCAGGGCAAACCATTTAACCCCTTTACCTGTTTGTCCTCCTCTCCCAAATGAGGAAGGCAGAACTGACCCAGTTCTTAGTGTAAAGCCAAATGGTTTCAAAGCATTTTGAAGCCACGAGATGAAAAGCCTTGCAGAAGGATGATGCTCCTGCTGGAACACATCACAAGAGGTAAAACAGGGAGTGAAGGAGAGGCTGAAATCCCTCCTGAAGCTTAGAAAAGTTCACGCTCTGCCTTCAGAGTGTCCTGGGCATGGTACACACATTTAGGATGAAGGAGTAATGGAGCTGACAAAAAAGCAGCTGCCTGTCTCTCTGCTTGTGGAGGCTTTCACACCTTGATAAGAGCTGCTGGTGATAAGCAGACGGGGCTGGGGGAGCCTCGGCTGCCTCAGGTCAGGATCTGCCTCAAGGTTTCCTTCTGCTTTTTCTTTTCTTTTTTTGCTTTCTCCTGAAATTGCGCAGCTGAAGTTGTGGCACCACGAAGGGCGATGAGGAAGGGGAGTCTTGAGGTACAGGGGGTGGAATTCAGCTCCTGGACACCAGAGCTGAGCTCACATTAACAACTTTCACGGGGTGTTTGGCTGCTCCATGGTGCCCAGCCTTGCTGGGAAAGGAACATTTAATGCTCCATTCAGCTCCAGCCACATTTGCCTGTGTTTGTCTCAGAACATTGCTGCTGCTGCTGCTAGAAATTCATTTAGGGCTGTGTTAAGGTCAGGATGTGGGTATGAGACCTTGACCTGTGTGTACAAAACACCCCGGGAAAGAGCTGGGAGGAATTTCTAACTGGGGGAAGCTGGAAGAGCTGGTAGGAACTGGAGAAAGCTGAGAGGGGCCACCCCAAGGTCCAGATTTTAACCTGAGAATGAAATGAAATGAAATGAAATGAAATGAAATGAAATGAAATGAAATTTTATATGATCAAATCAAAAGCCTGAAATTCAAGAGCAAGAGCCACACAGATATTCACTGCAAGCCCTTAGCACAGAGACTTGGTGGAGCTGCTCTGGAGGCATTTCACAGAGGGAAAACCTCATCCTAAGATATGGAAAGAAGAGCCCAACCTCTTCTGAATGCCCCAGAGATAACCTGAGCACAATTTCCACATGGACACTTGCCCCAGATCTCCCCCTCTGGTCTCTGCAGGGCTGACCTGGTGTTTCTCAGCGCATTCATTTCTGTGGGATTTACATTTTTTAACACAGCTCCTTGTTCTCCTGCTGGGATTTCCAGCGTTAAAGTGTTTATTGATCCTGGGGAAAACAACTGGCCGTGACAGAGGAGAGAAAATTAAATGCAGCATCGATGCTGCTCAGCTACAATCCTCCTGGAGGAATTGTGTCTGTTTTTCTGTGGGCAGGAGGTGTGTTCTCTATTCGTGTCCTCCATCCAAGCTGAAGATTTCATCCTTCCTCAAGGTGCTCCCTCCTCTCCCTCTTCCCCTGTCCCATTATCAGGCAGGAAAATGTTTTATAGGAGTCTCGTTTTCCTTCAGAGAGAGGAAGGCAGTTATGGCTGTCTCTCCAAGATTAAAAGCTTTTCCTGTGTATCCCTGTATTTAGCTCACTGTTTTGTTTAGGCTTTGGGGTTTTTTTGGGGGTTTTTTTCCAGGATGTTCTGTCTGCCACCAGGGAATGTTGCAGACCATGGCTCACGCCGCCTGGGTGCTCTGAAAGCTGACCTGGAGCCATTGGTTCAGAGCAAGGGGAGTTGCTTTATCCGTCGCTGGAAGGATGTGGAATTTATTTATAATCACTGTGTGCAGCAGCATCTCCACCCTGTTCCCATCAGTAAACACGGAACACGGGGAGTTCACCAAAGAGGGCCAGCCAAAAAAACCACCACGGCCAGGAGGGACCTCAAAACAGGCTCTTCATGGGAATTCTGCACAGGGCTGGAGAGTTCTGCAAGCTCTGGAGAGGGTCCAGAGGCTGGGGATGTTTGGAGCAGGATGGAGAAGGTGCTGGGGTGAGGCGATTCCAGCAACAAGGAACAGAGCCCAGCTTGGAGGAATTTTATTTTTTTCTGCACAATCTTAACCCATCTTCAAAATCACTTTGATGGAACAACACTTTGGGGCTTTTTCAGCCCAAATGATTTTTAAATTGTTGAGATGAAGCGAGCCAAATACCTCAGATGACATTCCTGGGGCAGCTGGAGATTTGGCTTCTTCCTGTTGGTGTCAAAGCCTAACATTTATTTAAAGCCAGCCTTTAGAGTGCTCGTTATTACATTTCAATATTTTTTTTTTTTGGTCTCGGGTGAAGCTGCCAGCTCATCTCAGCCAAAAGTGGCTGGTGCAGGGTGAGGTGAGTGCCCATGGCTGGGGGACAGAGTGAGGAGCACACAGAGGTTCCTGCTGCTCGGGGCAGGATCATCTCTTCCTCTCTATTGGGGAGGAGGAATCAGGGAAACCTTATAAATGTGATTGCTTAGCAAAAGGTTCTGAAAATATGAAACCTATAAGTGAAATAGAAATTGAAAGCTGACTTTGAGTTGTAGGGTACTGAGTGTTAGTCACTAAGTCCCCCAGTTCTGCAGAGGAGCTGGGTTATTCCAGCTCTGCTCCCCTCTCTGAGCAGCCTTCTGGGGCTTTGGGGCCCTGGGGACACTTCAGGGGTGAGACAGCGCCAAAGGACAGGGGGAAACAGCCTCCAGGAGGGCTCAAACAGGGCTCCGAGGGGCTAAAGAGAGCTCCAGGGGGGATTACAGAGAGCTCCATGAGGGATTAAGGAGATCTCCATGAGGGATTAAGGAGATCTCCATGAGGGATTAAAGAGATCTCCATCAGGGATTAAGGAGATCTCCATCAGGGATTAAGGAGATCTCCATGGGGGATCAAATGGGTCCCTGTGAGAGATTAAAGAAATGTTCATGAGGGATTAAAGAGATCTCTATAGGGGATCAAATGGGTCCCTGTGAGGGATTAAAGAGATCACCATGAGGGATTAAACAGCCTCTCCACAAGGGATCAGGCAGATCTCCACGAGAGACCAAACAACTCTCCATGAGGGATTGAAGAGATCTTCACGAGGCATCAAAGAGCTCTGTGTAGGGGATTAAAGAGATCTCCATGAGGGATTAAAGAGATCCCCATGAGGAATCAGACAACAATCCATGAGGGATCAAACAGCTCTCTGTGAGGGATTAAACAGCCTCTCCATGAGGGGTAAAACAGCTCTCCATGAGGGATTGAAGAGATCTCCATGAGGGATCCAGCAGCTCTTTGTATGGGATTAAAGGGACATCCTTGTCTGGTCAAACAGCTCTCCATGAGGGATCCAACAGCTCTCCATGAGGGATCCAACAGCTCTCCATGAGGGATCCAACAGCTCTCCACAAGGGATCAGGCAGCAGCAGAGGTGTGATGAGGGCATCTCCCACAACATGCCAACCTGCAGACCCTGCACTAGAACCAGAGGTGAGCTTTGTGGTCAGTGTGGATTGTCAGGAAAAGTCCCCACGGGGCAGGAAGGGGAGGATGGAGAGTGAAAATGGAAATAAATCCTGTCGTGTTTTCAGCTCAATACAGGCCCTGGAAACCCTGTGAGTATTAAAGACACGTTCCATGTCTAGAAACAAACAAACTAAAAGGATGAACTACAGAAATAGCAGGAAAGCACGATACAGAAATAGCTAAAACGACTAAATTTTAAATAGATAAAGTACATCCCAAAAATCTCATTGTGGGAAGGGAAAGGGAAGGGAAGGTTTGGGAAGGTTTGGAAAGGAAAGGGAAAGGGAAAGGGAAAGGGACAAACACCTGGGAATGTCCTGTCCCAAGGTGTCCACCACGGCACATTTGGCTCAGATGCACCAGCAAAGGCAGAACACTGGGTTTGATCCTGATCTCAGCCTCTGCAGGAATTCCTTTGTTTCCGTGCCTCCACAAGAACGGCTCTGTGTGTCATTTGCAGAAAATCCGCTTTATTTATTTCCCATCTTTTCATCCCCTGCTCTCCAATTTTATAGATCTGCTGGCATAGGAGCTGGATACTTCAGCAAATGAGGTTAACCTCTGACCATAAATTACTGCTCCCTCAGGAGGAAGTGGCCATGAAAAAGGAAACAGCCACAACTCCAGCGGAGAGCAGCAAAGGCACAGAGAGCAAGAGCTGTACAAATTACAAAACCACCAGCCCCTGAAACCCATACCAGGGCTGGCCATGCAAATAATAAAGTGTGACATAAAGACACACAGGACTGGACTGGGCCTGGCCAGAACAATCATTCAGATGCCAAGAAAAATAAGCAGCTTTCCCATTTTCCCTGGAGTTCCCTATATAATGGCTCTTGGGGACAGCACGTGGCCAAAGACCACGGGCAGCTGAGGAGAGAAATGATCTAATCATCTGCAGCGCTGCTTTTGAGCTGTCAGAGCAGGCAGGAACAGAGGGCAAGACAGCCCTGGGTAACCGTGGCCAGGATAAAACCTGTGAGAAACGAGATTCACTTTAAGAAATAGGTTTTAATAAAAGATAAGACAATTAGGAGATAAGGAAAAAAACCCAAAGTGCGGTTGGTTGGGTGACTTGGCATTCAGCCGAGTCCACAAATTGCCATTTCACAGGCTTTCTTTAAATACCCTTTCTGTTGTATCAATCTGTTGAATATTCATATTTTCCCATAAACCAGTTTCCATATTCCAGGGACTGTTCTGCATGGCCCCTCCTTGGGTCTGCTTTTTTAGAGCTGTGTGTTTTTTGGTTGTGTCTTTATTATCACCTCCAGCTTGGGCCTTGGTCCGTGCTTTCTTCAGATGGGAGATGCTGATAGCTGGTGTATCAATAGCAGAGTCTTCTTTACATGTTCACTGGATGTTATCCCGGCCAAACAGACAGTTTAAACAATTACTACATCACAATACCACTATGACTAATTTCCTTTACTAACAGCAGGAATAAAAACTTACATCCTTAGCACAAAGTTATTAATTGTACAGCACACATCTTGGGAAAAGCCAACTTTATAACAGGCATTTCTAACAAAACCTGAGGGGTTTGTTTTTTTCACTCTGGTGACAGTGAAAAGGCAGTCAGGTGCACACTGTCAGGTGCCCGTCGTGATTCCCAGAATTGTGGCCTCATCCCACAATTGGCATTTACCTCTGAGAATTCACATGCTCTGTCTTGAGAGTGTTTAAAACACTGAGAAAGAGAGAAACAACTTCTTTCACTGATCTCTGAGGCACTTCAGAGCGTGGAGGGACCCTAAAAACCCACTGGGGTGAAAAGCTGCAGAGCTCAGTTGATAGAAGGGGAAGGAGAGAGGATGGAATTCTGTGGCTGGGGAGGTGGAATTTCTGGGTGAGGGGTTCAGCTCTCTGCCTGGGGCTTCCTCAAACCCCCTGCACAAAGTGTGAGCGTGGCTGAAAACCAAACCTGGGCTCAGCACGGGAATAAACAGGCCAATTTTGGGAAATTTGCCCTCAGCACCTCTCCCAGAGAGCTTCAAGGGTGTTTTCTGCTCTACTTCCCATTTCCTTGGCTGAGGGGAAGTTCCCCACAGTTCTCCTGGAATAGGTTATGGGTTTGTGGGGGCCAAAACCTTCTCCACATCAGCACACTGCCCAGCTCCACCACTCCTTGGGTTTTCTGTTCCATAGGTGCAGAGGAAGGAATTGCTTCTTTTTCTCAGCATCAGGTTAGAAACTCCACTGGGGAAAAAAGTAACGAAAAAAACCCAAACAAATGAACGAAAAAACTAACAGCCCCTCTCCAAAAATAAACAACAACAACAAAAAACCCAAAAAACAAAACAAAACAAAAAAACCTTCAAAAAACCCAAAAAAACCCCAAACAAACAAACCCCCCAAAAAACCCCAAAAAACGACCCCCAAACCCCCAGTCCCCCCCTCCAAAAACAACACAAAAAAAAAGAAAAAAAGTAAATAAAAAGCTGAGAAGAAACACAGTGCCAATCTGCACTAACGGAGAGCACAGAAAAGGCCTATTTTATAAAACAATTCCTATAAAACAGTGTCAGATTTTTCTGCACAACCTGGGCGCTTCCACGCCTGTCAGATTTTAACTGCAGCAGATAAAATCGGCAGAAATTACCTTGTGAAAACGCTCCTTATCGCTATTTCAGCCTCCCTCTGCCAGATTCCGCTGCCTCGGTGCATTTTGAGGAGCCCTTTACTCCTGAAATAATCCCCTGGAAGTGACTCCAGCTGCTGCAGGGCTGGAGCAATGGATCCAGCCCAGGTGGGGCACAGAGGTGTGCACAACTACCTCCAATAAATCACCTGTTCTCTTTGGGAAGGAGACCCGTGGCAGGTTTCTGATCCTGCACCTCGCCTTTTCCACATGAGTTATCATCACCTTCACGGAGGGGAGGAGAAGGATGCTGCTCTCAGAAAGGAGCAGCCAAATCCTCCTGCAGAGGCTCTGGCTCCAGCACGTGGAAATGGGGAATTTTCCTGGAGGAAAGGCTCAAAGGACAATTGGTTTCTTTAGTGCTCAGGGGTAATTTTGGGAGGGAAAAGGCAGATCCTGGCCTTGGAACATCCCCTTCATCCCACAGATGCTGGCAGCAATCTTTGGTGGCTCCTTAGCCAGGGCTGCCTCAAGAGAAGGTGCCAGCTCACCGCTTCTGCAGGCTGAGGGTGTCCCCAGGGCAGTGTCACCTGCTCAGGGCCAGCTGATGGGGCACACCAGGGGACTCTGCTCCTCCGAAAGCCTCTCCTGATGCTGCCGGGGTGGTCAAGGAGAGCACCACGGCATAGAGTAAGGGTGACACACTGTGTGGACACAGAGAAGTGCAACTCCTCCCCTCCTGACCAACTTTTTTTTTTTTTTTTTTTTTTTCCAGAGGTTTGGTCCTTTTTCTTTCCCGAAATCTGAGTGAGATTTTTTTTTTTTTCAGAGGTTTGGTCCTTTTTTTCCCGAAATCTGAGTGAGAATATTTTTTTTTTCAGAGGTTTGGTCCTTTTTTTCCTGAAATCTGAGGCAAACCCAGAGCAGCCCCAGTGGAGATGTCCTTTGGGCCCCTCTGCTCTTTCACACCAGGCACTCGCACCTTGGATGATGCCAGAGCAAGGGGCAATAAATCTGAGCTTGTCCCCGGCACTCTGGAGAAGAAAATAAAGTTTTTCTGTGACCTACTAATTGCTGCCACAAACTTCTGAGTGAGGAGAGACACGCAGCAGCAGAGCAAACGTGCCTTTGGAAAGAAATGTGCCTGCAGAAAATCCCTCCAGCTGCCAGCGTGGGCTCAGCACTGCCCAGGAAAGGCAGCAAGGCTGGCTCCAGGAGTTAAAGCTCAGAGAGAAAAAAAAAATATAAATAAAGATGAAGCAGCAGTTTTATGACGTGGCTTCATTTTTAAAGCAGGCTGTGGATGTAAGCCTTACCTGAAAAAAAAAATACAAGCACCAAAGGCAGCAGCAGAGACTGAGACAAATGCTTGGGCAAGGAGAGGGTAAGGGAAGGAAGCAGAGATGAGAAATGCACGAGCCAGTCCTCAGAGCCCACCTTGCTGGTTTTTAAATCCTTGTTTTCCTACTGAAAGCCCTTTTCATCCCACCTCTGTCATTCGGAGTAGGGAATCCCTGCAGTGTTTTCATTCTTCCTGACGCCCAGAGGACAAAGAAGCTGTGTGCAGAGGAGCCTTGTGGCATCGTTAGGGTTTTATAAAATCCCTGTTTGTTCTTTAAAGGCTGGGAGATGGCAGGTGCCTGGCCAGCAGAGAACACAGAGTTTGAGGCTTTAAGAAAAGAGGAGCAGCATTTTTTAAAATATTTTTTTCTTTTTTTTTTTTTTTTTAACCTGTGAGCTCCACCTGTTCCTGAACACCACGGGCAGGAACAAGCAGGATTCCCAGCCACAGGATGCAGGTTTTTCTGGACTGCAGATCCAGTTCAGCTTGGCAGGACCCACTGGGCTCACCCCCACGCCACGGGAGGCTGCAGTGACATCCTTCTCCTGTTTGATCCCACAGCACATCCCCTCCTCGCTGGCAAATCTGGGATCCTGCCGGGCTGAGGCTCCCTGTTGAGGGTTTTGTGTCACTGCACATCTGGAGCTCCTGTGGGAGCGTGGGCCGATGCTCAGCACAGCTCCAAGGTGAGCAGCAGGACACGGAGCCCCAGCAGCATTCCCAGGAACCCTCAGGGGAGCCCTGGGAGCCCCAGCACTGAGCCAGGATGCCCTGGCAGGGACATGGTTATTCCTCTCCTCCCATATCTGACATCCCACGGAGTTTGAAACCCAAAGAAGGAACTGGGAAGAACAAATCTGACTGTTTCCAGCCCAGGCAGCAGAAGGTCTCACCAGCCCTTTTCTTGGGGAACAGCATCCAGGCAATGTGTGCCCTCTCTCTGGAATTCACGGGCAGAGGGTGCTGAAGCAGGGCTGGGCACTCGAGGGGGACAAAGGGGGGCCTGTTGTCTCCAGCTCCTCCTCAGGCTGCTCCTGGGCGCTATCCCTGGCCCGGCACTGACTCATTCCCTGACCGTGCTGAGAAAGGCTCTCACATCAGCTCTGCCTGCCTGCAGAAGCCACCAGAGTCTCCTCAGATCCGCTTCTATCCAAAACATGGATGATGAACAAATCAGAAATATTAAATGTTTCTGCTTTCCTCCAACCCCCTACCCCTGGGGTGAGCAGGAACTGGACAAACAAACGAACCTCCTGTAAGTTCTTCTTGCATTTCCTTCATCATTTTCCAATTAACTGTGCCAATGTCCTGTTTCTGCTGTGCCCCCAGGGCTGCACCAAGTCCTCCCAGCAAGAGGAAACACCACAGCCTCGAGAGAGGTGCCCATTTTCCTGAAACACTTTATCTTCAGAGCTGCTCACAGCTGCTCTGTTCAGTGGGACACCTGCACTCCAGGTGAAGGGGCTGGCCTTGGTGACAGAGGGACAAAGGAGGCTGTAAAAAAAATCCCAGGACACGTTTGGGATTTCTGCTTTGAGGTCCCAGCTTGGTGGCTGCAGCTGCTGACCCAAGGACAACACTCACAGCTCAGCTTTTCTATTCCATGTGGGACACAGCCACCTCTGGGGCAAAAAACCTGCCTCGTAAACAGATTCCTGCTGGCCCTTTGCTAATTCCAGCCTGTCCTGTCGAAGGTGAAAGGGTTTTTAGAATCCAGTTTATTCACTGCTAGTTATGTTTCTTCGTGTAGGTTCAGAGCCAAACCTCATTAAGGGCAGTGGGAATCTCCCCATTCCCTTCTATTCAGTGCCACTGGCTCCAGTTCAAGCTTTTATCCAGTCCCTCTCGGCGTGGACAATGCAGATCAGTGATGGCAGCTCCACTATCAGTGCCCTTGTGCCCCCACGTCTCGTTTCTAAACCTCCAGCACAATGTCCACTTGTCCCCAGCAGCCGCTTCCCTTTCAGATCTCAAAAATAAATAAGCCCACGGAAGAAACATTTCTTTTGGCCCTGCGCTGGCTGGGAGCTCGTTTGCAGACCTTTTAGTCTGGGGAGACAGTGTCCCTTTGATTGTCCCCATCATCCCAGCACAGCTATTTTTGCCTCGTGGCTGCACTGAGTCACGGAGCTGGGGCTGGTTTGCTTTGGAGCCAGTGGATAAAGCAGGGATGATCCCAGAACTCGCTCTGTGGAGACAGGGAACATTCACTTGTGGAATGTGACAGAGCCGTGGCAGCCCAGCCAGGGGAGGGCTGGCCGTGTTCTTGTGCCATCTGCCCCGGGGAGGAGGGACAGTGCCAGGACTGATGACACTGCCACCGCTGCTGGGCTCTGCTGCGGGGGGACTGGGACAACTGGGGCTGGACTGGGATAACTGGGGATGGGCTGGGATAACTGGGGCTGGACTGGGACTGGGACAACTGGGGATGGACTGGGACAACTGGGGATGGGCTGGGATAACTGGGGCTGGACTGGGACAACTGGGGCTGGACTGGGACAACTGGGGCTGGAGTGGGACAACTGGGGCTGGAGTGGGACAACTGGGGCTGGAGTGGGACAACTGGGGCTGGACTGAGATATCTGGGGCTGAACTGGGATAACTGGGGCTGCACTGGGATAACTCAGGCTGGATGGAGACTGGGACAACTGGGGCTGCACTGGGTCATCTGGGGCTGAACTGGGACATCTGGGGCTGCACTGGGATATCTGAGGCTGACCTGGGATAACTGGGGCTGCACTGGGATAACTGGGGCTGACCTGGTCTCTCACTGGCCTGGCAGGGCAGTGCTGGGGGACATCTCCCCCTGCTCCAGAGGCTGCTCTGTGGCTCCTGCAGCCACCAAGGGCTGAGGGAACAGCCAGGAAGGCTGATCCCACCCTCTCCCACCACTTTGGACCAGGCAGCAGCAGGAGGGGCAGCATTTATAACACTTCAAACCCCTTCAGAGCAAAGGCTGGAACCTGGTAAGAGCCCAGTGACAAACTGGTGCCACTCTGGTGCCAAATCAAAGAGCTCACAGCACTCCAGCCTTGGCTGAATTAACCCCAACACTCCTGGGATTGACACGGGTGGGGCTGGATTAATGCAAACCCCTCGTGGTTTTCCTGCCTTGCCCCTGCCGTGGCCCTGGTGTGCCTTTCCTCCCTCCACTCCCGTTGTTTGGATCAGGGCTGGAGCCCTGGAGACGTGAGCAGGAACCTCCAGAGGGAAGGGAATGTCTGCAGAGCACCAGGACACAAACCAAGTTTCTCATTCCCAGTCGGAGTGGTTCAGAAAATCCTGCTTTATCCCCACAGAGAGAGAGGGAAAGAGTAAGAGGGGAATTAGAATCCAAACTAAAATAAATAAAACGAGCGTTCTCGGTCGCTGGCTGGGACCCATTTCTTCTCACACTTTGAAGTTCATCGTCTGGCAAAGGAAAACCCTGCAGACGAAATCTGGCCTCTGGCTGAGGGAGGTCAGTGCTGGGAGAAGCTCTGCAGGAAGGTTCCTCAAAGGGCTGCAAGATTTTCCTCACCTGAAACGCTGCGTGTGGATGAGACCTGCCTCAGGAATTTCTCCCCCATTAGGTGGATATCTTTGTCTTCCTGCCACAGACTCTGGCAGAACAAAAGCCCATCAAACCCTGGGCCCGTCTCCTTTTGTTGATGGCTATTTATTTTCCTTTACCATGGCTCTTGGTTTGTTCTCCTGGCTCAGAAATCTGGCTGCTGCTCCAAACCAGTTCATTCTCTGTAGGAGCTGGACGGGCCCAAGGCTGACATTATATTTATAAGCTGTAAGGATCTCCCCAGGCAGACTCAGAAATAAAAGATTCAAGTCAAACAGCTACGAGGAGATGCTCCAAAACAACCTCAGAGAGGGAACACGAAGAGAAGGAACATCAGCCGTTCCCCCACGCTGGATTTTAAAGGAACACTCCAGCTCTTGCAGCCATGGCAGGGGAAAGGAGTGTTCTTTAGCCTTTAATCTCCCACCTTTCCAGCACAAGGAGGATGTTTCCTCTGCTGCCTGAACACGGGTTTGAGGAGCTTTTCACTCAGGTGGATGGAGGGAAGAGCAGCAGCACAGGCTGGGGCTGTCCTGGTTTAGGTCAAATTTGGGAGGAAACCTCTGAATGGGGTTCCTCAGGAGAGCAACCCCAACCCCAAACGGCCCCACTCCCAGCATCACAGTCCACCCAGGACAGTGGCCACGGATGCAGAGGGAGGAACGTGTCAGGGTGCCAGGCAGGGATGGACAAACGGCGACACCAGAGGAAAACTCCTCATCCTCACCAGCTTTTATACAGAAATAAAAATTCTTCCAGTATATTACTTTGTTGTCAGAAGTGACCAACAAGCCCCTTCCAGCTTTGACCTTGGGTGGGGTGGGTTTTTGTTGCTCTTTTCCCTCCTTGCACGAAGCAGAAGGTTGCAGGGAGGCTCTGTCAGTGGCTGTGTGTGTTCCCTGTCCCTCCCTGTGGCTCTGCCACCCCACAGAGGACACTGAGACGTGGCCCCAGTGCTGTTGGGTGCCTCAAAAAAGCCAGCCAGGAAATGTTGTTTCTTTGTTTTTTTGGTTTTTTTTTCCCAGCTAGAGAAACATTTTGTTCCCATTCTGTGCTTGAGCCAAATGGGGTTTTCTTGAGACCTTTTTTTTTTTTTTTTCTCTTTTTCTAAACAAAGGAATAAGTAAGCAAACACGTCTGCAAGGAGCTGATTGAAACGGCCAAAGCTCAGCCCGTGGGCTTGTTGAGGGCTTTGGCAAGATGTGAAAATGCAGTTTTCTGACCCAAATCGGGCTCATGACTCAAAGCCAGGCCTTGCACACACACAGGACATCACCAGGTTGCAGGCAGGGCTGGGCTGGTGCTTTCTTTCCCTGGAAAGTCCATCCCCAGCAGAAGCCACTGCAGCCAGAGCACTCCCACAGATGGTTTCTGTTTTGATAACATGCCATTTTCCAGGGAAAAAAATATTTTTATCTGAAAGCTCTCCACCCTGTTTGCCCACAGAGTGACAATGTTAACTTGGATTTCCTTCCCCCGGGGACTGGGGGATGTGTGTGCAGGGGAGTCAGCCCTCCTGGGCTGTGGGGAGAGGCATTCCCAGCCCTGCAGCTTTCCTGGGAATTCAGGCTGGGGGGGACGTGGGGCTGTGTGCCTCGGGAACTGATGGCTTTGCTCCTGTTGGTGGCTCAGGGAGCACGTTCTGTGTGTGGCCAGCACTTTGCCTGTCCTGGAGGTCAGGAGTGCCTCCCGGGCATCAATGAAATAACAGCTGAGTTCAGGGGCAGGTGGGGTTTTATCACAGAGGAGGCGCCTTGGTGATGTCCTCCCTTCTTCCAGCACCTCTCCAGGGGCTGGAACGAGCAGGACATGGGGCACTGTCCCTCCAGGGAGGGGACAGGGGTGTGGGTGCAGCACAGCGGCAGTCAGGGGCTGTGCCAACCCCCTGGCCCTAAAGATGTAAGGAAAGATCTGGAAATGAGATCACCAACATAGAGGAATCAAATCAATCGATTAATTCCTTTTTTTGTCCTCTTTGCTTCTCTTCCCATAGGCAGAGCTCAGCTCTGGGAGGCCACAGCAGCTCAGCCACGGCTGAGGGTCCCAGCTCTCTCCAGCTGCTCTGGAGCCCCTCTGGAGAAGGATTCTGCACAACAGAATCCACCAGGATTGTCTGTGGCTCACAGCGAAGGCAGCCCAACACACAGGGCAGAATTATTCAGCTGGAATCGAGGACCAGGGTGAAACTCAGCTCCTCCCTCTGAGGCTGAGGGACACAAACCTGGCGGGGAGAGTCTGTGGAGCAGGGGCTGAGTCAGGAGAGCCTGGCTGACCCTGCTGTGACCGAGCAGGACAACTCCACTCAGCTCAGAGACATTTCCCCTGAAAGGCTAAAAACAGCACAGGATGCAATTCCAGACCCCACCCACAGCCTCTGTCCCCTTCCACGGATGAGCACCAGCAGAGGAGTGAGGTGAAGCTCATCAGTGACACAATCCCACCTCTGGAATTGTTCCCTGCCAAGCTGGCAGCAGGGATTGACATGGCACATGTAATCCTCTGCCTGGAAGGGTGGGAGATAGATACTCCAAAGGGTGGGAGATACTCCAAAGGGTGGGAGATACTCCAAAGGGTGGGAGATACTCCAAAGGGTGTTGGGAGATACTCCAAAGGGTGGGAGATACTCAAAGTGTGGGAGATACTCCAAAGGGTGTTGGGAGATAGATACTCCAAAAGGTGGGAGATACTCCAAGGGGTGGGAGATACTCCAAAGGGTGGGAGATAGATACTCCAAAGGGTGGGAGATACTCTGAAGGGTGGGAGATACTCCAAAGGGTGGGAGATACTTCAAAGGGTGGGAGATACTCCAAAGGGTGGGAGATACTCTGAAGGGTGGGAGATACTCCAAAGGGTGGGAGATACTTCAAAGGGTGGGAGATACTCCAAAGGGTGTTTGGAGATACTCCAAAGGGTGTCTGGAGATTTCCTGGGTCCTCACTGACTCCCCTGCCTCGATCCCACAAAGAGTATATTCCCTATCCCGGAATTCCAGCCCAGTTCCTGCAGGTCGCTGCCTCCCATCCCATCTGTCTGGGACACAGACACAGCCACCTCCACTCCCTGGCCTTTGGGATTGTTTTTATTTAGTTGTGGTCGCACTGCTACAACGGCTGGGCGCCCTGCAAAGCTCAAAGTGCCTCCTTAGGAAGGGAAATGACCTCTCCTAGCCCTGCTTCTGCTGATATTTGTTCATATGGGTAAAGAGCTCGCAGCTCCTCGGATGGAATATCAGCCATGGAAAAATGGGCTGGGTGATTCTGGAGAGGTTCTGGCCCAGTTAGCAAATGGCTTTTCCCATCTGTGTGAGCACCACAGGCTGCTGTGCCAGCCTTTCTCCTTTGGAAAAGCTCTGACAGGTTGCTCCAGGCACAGGAACAAACTGTGCCCTTCTTATAACTTTTATTTTGGGTATTACGAGGGAGACAAGAAAGTGTTATAAACACAGGACTGCTTGACCAGGTTGTGATATTGAATTCCTTGTGAAAACCACGCACCGGAGGCATTTAATCTCAATTAAAAGATCAATTACGTTTATCAACAGATAAAAGATTATCTGGGGCATTGCACAAGTGCAACACAATTTATTACCAGCTGGTAAGTAACCTCTAATGAATTTTTAAACACTTCCCCATAAATTACAAATAAACTACAGTCCTATCATTGTGTCAGAGTTTTGATTCTCCAGTTAAGCTCCTGTGGGTTGGTCTTTACTATTCTCCATAGTTATTTAGGATTCTTTCACTGTAACCCATATCTGGGGAAAGTTGCACGTTCTCAAAATTAATTTTAGGCACAGAAAACTCATTTGTCATCTTGCCAATGATCTGGGCATTTGTATGAAGGTCGTGTGGAGAAAAGCATTCATGATTTAACTCTGTGCAGGAGAAATGAGCCTTCTTGTTCACAGCTATGGGAATATCTGTGCTCAATTTCTCGTTGAATTTGGGACCCTGCCACAGCAGGGATCAATCCTGACCTTCTGAAGTGCCCCTTTGCCTTTGGGTTTGTAGCTCTCAGGGCTGGACCTGCCTCCCCCTTTGCTGTAGTGCGTGGCAGTGAAGAGCTCAGAGCTGTTATGGGCATGGAGGATTTACATTTTGGACTAAAGTGAGGTGTGGAAAGGCCCTGAGCACCGTTCAGTGTCACTAAATCCCCTCGTCTCCATCTCCAGTAAAACTCTGATGCACCTGCTGGCTCTGGCTGTTCTTCTGCAAACAAACTGAGCAAGAGGAACAAAAATAAAAATGCAAACCAAGCCCATCCTTGAGCCACAGGGACTGGCAGTGCTTTACTGTAAGGCTCTGTGAGTTCTGTGACACCAGCGTCCCCAGTGGGTCACCTGTTGGGATTGGGGTGATTGGGATCATTGGGATGATCGGGGTGATTTGGATTATTGGGGTGATTGGGATGATTGGGATGATTGGGGTGATTTGGATTATTGGGATGATTTGGATTATTTGGATTATTGGGATAATTGGGGTGATTTGGATGATTTGGATTATTGGGGTGATTTGGATTATTTGGGTTATTGGAATTATTGGAATTATTGGGATGATTTGGATTATTGGTATGATTTGGATGATTTGGATTATTTGGGTTACTGTAATTATTGTGATGATTTCGTTGGATTATTGTGATTTTTGAGGCTGTGCTGGCCCAGGGGACACCTGTGGCTGCAGGAGCAGCCCTGAGCCAGGGCTGTGATTTCCAGGGTGGAGGCAAAAGGAGGAACATCCGAGTGGCTGGAGCAGCCACCCCTGCCCAAATCCTGCCTGGCATGGCAAGGCCAAGGGCACAGGGACAGCCTGGAAGCCTCCAGGTGTGTGTGGAGCTGCCTGCACCCCTGGAGATGATGCCCTGGGAGGGATCAGGGTGGCAGCAGTGTGACATCCATAATCCCATCGGGATTCCCTGAACTATCCCGTGCAAACGGGATTTTCTCCGTGCCCCCAGAGTGAGGGAGGCGCAGCAGGGCAGGCAGGCTGCAGGTGACAGCCCAGAGGGACACTGAGCAGCAGCGAGACACCCCAAAGTGCTGAACAGCACAGGGAAGGGGGCACAGAGTGCCTGTTCCCCGGTGTCCCCAGCCCGGAGAGCCCCGGGGGACATGTCACCTCTGTGTCCCGGGGGAAGGTGTCACCACCTGATGCTCCGCACCTCCGGCTTTGGAAGGACAGGCGGTGCAAAGGAATTCTTTGCCCCATCTCGGGCAGCAGCAACAGGAAATCCACGAGCTCCGAGAAATGTCAGGGAGGGAGAGAGAGTGAAGTCCCCTCTCCTCGCCCTGGTGACGTCTCTCCTTCCTCCTTTTTTTTTTTTTTTTTTTTTTTTTTTCTTTTTTCCTGTCCTTATAAAGAATCTCGGGCTCTCATCAAAGTTCCTGCCACAAGCCCGGCTGGCAGGAGGGGACAGGGGACAGTCGTAGAGAAGAGCCGGGGCGCTCTGGCCATGCCCCAGCCCCTCTGCCCGGCCCGGCCAGGTGTCCCCGGGCAGGTGTCCTCGGGCAGGTGACCCCGGGCAGGTAAAGCCACCTGGGCTCCGGGCAGGTAAAATCACCTGAGCTTCGGGCAGGTAAAATCACCTGAGCTTCGGGCAGGGAAAGCCACCTGAGCTCCGGACAGGTGAAGCCACCTGCGCTCCGGGCAGCTCGCTGTCCTTCTGTCCCTCTGGGACATCTGTCCTGATCCCCGCGGCACCTGCAGCTCTCCGGAGAAATCCATCTCCCGGCAGTTTTCAGGCACCTTTTTTTCCCCCAAACTCCGCGCCGCTGGAGCAGCCGCTCGCCGGCTGCAGGAAACTTTCTTGCCAAACTTTTCCTGGTGTGGTTTTTTTTTCTTTTTCTTTTTTTTTTCTTCGCTTTCTCACCCCTTTTGAGTGACTCTGCGCCAGCCAAGAGGACTGAGGAGGCTTCTGAGGCAGAGCAAGGCTGCCCCTGGACACCGCCGGGATTGGAAAAAAGAGGGGAAAGAAGGAATAAAGGGATTGCGGAAAGGACGTGAAGAAAAAAAAAACACCCCCCAAAAAAACCCCCTCGGGAAAGAAGAGAAAGCAAACACAACCCCCGCAGCCCCGGGAATGAAGCAGTGAACGGAAAGAACAATTTAACAGGAATCATCAACAAGTGAGAACTCCTGCTCGCCTCTTCCCTCCGCGCTCCGGCTTCCCCAAACTTCTCGGCTGCGGAGGAAAAAACCACTTCCCCAGCGGGTTGTGCCGGCTCGGGACACACACCAGCACCGGCCCCGGGATGCTGCCGCGGCCCCCAGCCCTGCTGGCCCTCCAGGGGCTGCTGCTGCTGCACGGTAAGAGCCCCGCGGTGACACTGCTGGCCCTTGGGGACATCGGGACAGCGCTGCGGGATGCTTCCTTGGAGCTTTTGGGGGGCTTTTTTGCGCTTTTTTGGGCTTTCTTTGAGCTTTTTTGGGGGGTTTCCCCACTCTTTTTGTGCTCCTCGGTGTCACCCTCCTGAAAGTCGCGATGTCACCGCTCTGTCCCCAAGCGCCCCGAGGGTCGCAGCTCCCCTTAAAACCGATCTCGGGAAATAAAGGGGGAGAAAAAAAAACCCCAACGAAACCTGTCTCGGAGGTGTCGCGCATCCAGGGCAGGTTTTAATGGGTGTTTCCACTCGAGGTTTGGCCGCTTGATTAAAAAATCGCGGCTTGTGAGTGTTCACCAATTTGTGGCTTTTTTCCCCTCTCTCAGTGTGGGAATGTTTCTGGTTGTGTGTGATCACTTGGGGCAGAGCTGAGGCGTTCAAAGGAGGAGCTGTCTGGGTTATCCCGGGGCTCCTGTTGGAGCTGTGGGCACAGGAATTCTCTTTGATAGTCCAGCTCTGATTCTTTGATATTTCAATTTTTTTTTTGTTCGCGTGGTGTTTCTTCAGTGCCTTCCCCTTCTCAGGTGCCAGGTTAGATCCCTTGCTCTCCCAAAACTCATTTTCCTGTGCAGCAAACTCCCCTGTCCCCCCGGAGTTATCCCCAATTTTTGCTGCCAGCAGAGAAGCCAAGAGGCAGGTTAATGAGATTTGGGAGAGCTTTTCCATCTGCCGTATGACTTTTCATTATCTCATTAAGCATGAGGATTTTGCAGGATTTTACTGAGCTATTCATTCATGACGCTGCAAATTGTGTAAGCGAGATGGGCTCTTGTTTATTGGGGAATTCCTTCTGACAGAAAGGACCTTTTTCCTTTTTTTTGGGGTAGAGGATGGATTGCACAGCACGAGCCTGTTGTTCTTCAGCACATTATAATCTTTTCATAGTTAAGAGGATAGCTTCTGGAGCATCACTGCCCTTGATTTTCCTGGATTCATTCAGGGATTTGATGTGTTGCTTCTGCAGGAAGGGGCTGACTGGCAGGCACCAGCCCCGGGGAATTGCACACCTTCACCAGTTACCTGCAGAATAAATAAACAGCTAAGCCTGAGGTTATGCTCCAAAGCTTTTCTTTTCCAGGAAAGGCTGAAGCAGCAAAGCTGGCAGGTGGCAAGGAGCCCCTGCAGCAGGAATCCTCAGCATCCCCAGGGAACGTGTGGGAGCGTTCCCCAGGTGTGCTCCAGCTGCCTGACACCTGCAGCAGCAGCTCGGGGAGCTCCAACCTCTGAACAGGCTGCAAAAGCTGCCCAAAATCCAAAAAGTGTGGATTTCAGGGGCATAAATCCCCACAGGATCTCGTGGATCAGAGAGGGATGATAAGGAGGGATGGGTGGATGGGAGGAAACGTGGTGTGCCCGAGTGTTCCTGAGGCTCCAGGGTGAGAGGAGCACAGGGAGCTCAGGGGGAAAAGCCTGGAGATGCTGCCCACATCATCTCAGCCAGCTCGGGTCCCTGCTCACCACGTTCCTCCCCTCATAATTTCGGCCCTGATGACTCTGGAGTTTGGTCCAGAGTCCTTTTGCCATCGGTGCCAGGCACAGAGGAGAGCAGGAGAAGGCAAAGTCTGCCCGCTGTGACAGAGGGAGGAAGGCTGCTGAGGGACGTGGGGCTGCACTGTGGCTGTCAGGAGCTTGGCTTTATCCCTTTAGGAAGGGATAAAACACCAGCACAGCCTCTGGGTGCCCTCACTGGGCTGGTGTTTGATCACTGCCACTCTGAAAGGCAGTTTGACTCAGAGGGAGGTCAAGGATTTGGGATAGCCCCGGTGTTATGAGGAATGAACTCCTCACCACCGTGCCCTCAAAGCCCCTCTGCAGCACCGAGCTCAGTGGAGCTCTGCTCAGCCTCCCAAAGGTTTATCCCTCAGCTGTAGCTAAACCTTCCCTGGCACCTCTGTGGCCAGAGTCAGGGCTGTGCTGAGGAGGCTGCCTCTGGCTCCAACCCAAACAATTCCATCTGCAGTGCAGAGGGGAGGAAAGCCCTACGGCCGTGGGGGCTGCTCAGCACCAAGGCATCGACTCCTCAGCCACTTTCCCCACCAAGTTCATCTCCAGCAATGAGATCCATGGGATTCTGGCCATCACATTTATCCAGGTCTCCTCTGGAGAATTCCTGACTTATTTGGTGCTTTCAGCAGGGGGAAGAGACCACACAAACACAACCCCAGTGATTTCCCACCTTGCTCTAAATAACAGCTCTAAATACATCTTTAATTTTCCTCATCCAGCTCCATGAGTATCATGAAATTTCCACTTTCCTTTTGCTCGTTGCTCGGCTTGTTCTCAGCTCCTCAGAGCACTGGCTGGGGTCTTGCTGCTCAGAAATTACCACTGATGGGGTAATAACCGTGGTGCAGATGCCAACAGCTGGCACAGGTTTGAGGTATGGAGTGGGATGGTTTCCCTGGGAAAAATCAATCTGCCGAGAAATTCCTACACCTTAAATTGTGCATGAAAAATTCAGCATCTTTTACCCGCTGACATGATCACCAGAAGGTTTTTTAATATCTGAGCAATCCGAGTGACTTTTTTTGGGTATCGGAATAAACTCTGCCATTTCAGTGATTTAACACTGGGAATTATTAAAGATTGAAGACTCAAAATTAGGTCCTGCTGGGTGGCTCTGAAATTAAAGCACGTTTGAAATTGATTTTTTTTTTTTTTTTTTTTTTTTTTGGTGGTGGTGTTTAATTTTGCAATGTCTTCTACAAATTGAATATACTGGCTGAGCAATGAAGCTTGTTAACACAGAGATTTCAATTAAAGCACGTATCAGGAGATAAAAGCTTCAGGAGCTCAGATCCCTCCCGGTTTTCCAGCCAGGATGGTCACAGAGTCCAGCAGGATGAGTGTGGCTGTGCCAAGGCAGAGGCACTCAGGGGTTGTTTTCCCCAAAAAAACCCCGTGTGTCCTCATTGGTGTCATTCCCAAACATTTGCTTCGCTGTGGGAAAATGTTATAAAAAAGCAGAGGAGCCCTTTTTTTAGGCTGGTGATAGATGAACCTCCTGCTGAAGCTGCCACATTCGAAACCCAACTGGAAATCTCTTTATATCAGTTCAGCCATTTAAGGCAAAGGGGAAAAAAAATAGTCAAATATTTCTGAATGCTCCCTGAACTTCTAAAAAACAGCATCGTACCCAAAAGAGCACTGAGAAAATGAACCAGATGGTTTGTTGAAGGTTTCTGGTGTAAGAACTTGCAGTATTGTCTCTAAAACTTGTACAAAACATTTATCTGTGAGCATTGGTCTGCTCTGAGTAAGAGCAAGGGGACTCTTCCATTTGGGTCATCCCTGCTCTTTCACACATTCCCTGGACTGCTCATTTTATGGCTAATTATTTGTACAAAGTGATAACTCAGTCTGCTGCCCTTTGAGTTAATAATACCTCGGATTGGGCTCGATGCAGAACATCAGTGTTGTTATTCTGGATTCATGTTGTTACTCAGTATTTACGTTGTTATTCTGCATTTACGTTGTTACTCTGTATTTACGTTGTTATTCTGCACACGAGCGAAAGGTTTTGCTCAACAGGAGATTCCCCAGGTACAGCCAGGGGAAGGTGAGCTGAGCTTTTCTGGGGGGTTGCAGTTTGGAGGAGGGTGAGCACCTGCTCCATCCCACATCTCTTGAGGGATGAGCCACACCTGGTGCTTCCAGAGACATCTGCGAGGTGCGATGCAGAAGGGTCACTTTGTCACCACGAAAAGCACAGGGGACACAGAGAAGATGCTCTCAGTTCTCATGGCAGGAGAGTTTTGGGGGGCAGCAGCAGCCGCCTGCATTTTTTTCAAGCTGCACAGGAGATTTCCAGGAGGCAGAGTTGGGCTTCCAAAGTGAGCACAGCCCCCCTGAGCCTCACACGCTCACTTGGGATCTCCTTTTTCCCCCAAAAAACCAGCCTGATGTCACTGGAATGGCAATTAGGAGTGGAAGTAATTAAGGGCTATTGGAGATTCTAAAGAACAGCTAGGATTGAAATAAACGTGTCCCTCCCAGTGTTTTCCTTCAGAAAACAGCTCCCAGGACTGACAGGACACGGAATCTCCCAGTGCCCATCCCATCCCTCCTCCATCACAACCCCCAGGCTGCCCAAAACAACCTGGATAAAATGTGTGTAACAGAGAACCCAGCTCCCCATTAGGCATCTTCTTTAACTTTCTTTTTAAGGCCACAGAGGAAAGAGTAGAAGCTGCCAAAATCCCCCCCCCCCCAGTGCAGGTTTTTATCTGGAAATGGCATTTGATGGAATGCTTGAGGCTCGCCCCAGGGAGCAGGAGTCTGGAGCAGAGCTTGCAGCCATCAGGAGCAAGGCAGGACCAGCACAAGTGATGAGAACCAAGGTTTCTGCACGAGGTGTGACCTCAGGGGCTCATCCCAGAGCCCCTTCCTCGAGTAGGGAAGGACCAGGATCATCCTGATCCCCTGAGGCTGTGATCAGCAAGACCGATGGGTGCCCCTCTTGTGCAAATTCCTCCCTGCCGGGTGCTGGACACGCTTCCAAAGGCTGTGGGAGCAGGGAATTCCCACATGGAGGGAGCTGAGCTGCTGCCCCGTGCCATTAACTCCTGGTCCAGTCTCTCGCTGCCAGTGTGGCACAGCGTGGCACCCCGATGGACAGGCAGCAATCTGGGAACTCTTTTATTGATGGACAGTGACTCAGTGCATGGGCATTTTCATGACTCACTCCAATCCCCTCATCCCAGAGCCCTTGGATTAGTCGGACTTTGCAGCACATACTTTTTGTCCCCACTACATCCTACATCCCACTGCTCTCCCCTCCCCTTTCCTGGATGTCTCCTAAATTCCCCTCAGGGCTCAGGATTCCTTGAATTTTTACATTAGGAGAAGCCAAGAGGAATTTCCCAGCCCTTCCACACCAGGGGTCTGCACAGTCTCTCTTCTCTCTCCCAAAATGAATTTTGCCTTTATAATTCTTCCCGGTGCAGAAATTTCTGAAAAAAACAACCCAAAGTGGGACTTCTTGAGACCTGCAGTTGAATCTCTTGTCTTCTGCCAGCTCTTCATGTTCCTGCTGCACTGAGTTTTTATAAGAAATCATTTTTTTGCAGGTTTCCCCTCAGTATGAGGAAGAGCAGGAGGGGTCACACCTCATTTATGGGGTGTGTGTGACCAGGGCTTTTGGTTCAGCTCCGAGGCAGGAAACTTTTAGCCCTGAGTCTTTGAGCAACGAGGAAAGAACCTGCAAATGATGGCAGCCTGAAAAAATCCACCTTTGCCTTTGTGCCCTGCAGGGAATGGCAAAAACAGCACACGGCCCTCCAAGTTTCAAAATTCAGCCAAAAACCCAAACTGAGGCTCAGAATGTAAAGGAAATATATGGACCAGCCCTCCTATTTTCAGCTCCCTTGCCTTTGTCTTCTTCATTTCCACATAGGTTTCCTTAGATCTTCCTGTGTTGTTTTTTTCTGAACTGTGGGAACGTGATTGCCAAGGAAGTGGAGAGGGGAGTTTTCAGCCCTGCTGGGATTGTTCTTGATTTGAGGGTCAAGGAAGCCTGACCCTGTCATTACCTGTTCCATTTGTTACAAAATCGCCACCGATCTAAAAGCATCTCAAAAAATCTTGGCTTCCTCAGAGCCCCTCACAGCTCAGGGATTGCTCACCTGGAATTCTTCTCCATGGATAACAGCTTGCAGGAAAAGCAGCTTTGCCCCACTGGGGGCTGCTTTGCCCATTCCTCTGCAGCCCTGAGGAAAATGGGATTGCTCCACACACACACACACAGAGAGACAGAAACAGCTGAGCTGTGAGGTGTTCATCCTGTTTGCTCCTCATCCAGAGCTCATTAAGTGAAATCAGGGCTGGATGCTGCTCCTTGAGGAGTTAAAGCGATTTCCTCCCAGCCCCCAGGAGCTGCAGTGGGGACAGGAGTGTGGATGGGAGTGTGGGGCTGCCCAGAATCTCCTCCTCAATTCCTCACAGCCACTGAAAAAGTCTCACTTTAGCCCCTTGCAGCAATAGGGATCACCCTAAAAACTGCTCCTCAGCCTGGGTTTCCCCAATTTTTGGGCTGGGGAGTGCCAGATCCCTTTTCCCATCTCCTTCTGGGGCAAGGTCTCTTTCCCCAGTTCTATTTCTGATGTCAGATCTCTTTTCCCAGCTCTTTCTGGGACAAAATCTCCTTTCCCCATCTCTTTCTGGATGGTCCAAGGCAGTGGTGTCAGCTCTCTCTGCATGACACAGCAGCACTGAGCTGGGCTGCTTTGGAAGGAGGTTTCTTACAATTAAAGGATGATTCAAGTCAATGTAAACAATGATGTCAGCCTGAGGACCTTTAAAACACAATTTAAGCTATTACGCGGTGTGAAGCAGAGAGAATCAGGTAACCTTTTGGCCTGCCACATTTATTTTATTTATTTTTTCCCCTGCAAATGGATCATGTCTGGGTTATTTTCATGTTTGTGCACTCGGGACAAGCTTTGCCTCTCCCTCACACAGGTTTAAGGCTGTGCCTGGCTGAAGACAATAGCCTGTCTTTGAATTGGCCATTGTATGGCTGAGAACATTTATTTTCTTCTGGCTGTTTACACATTTTGTGGTGGAATCTGAGGGGAGAAAAAAAAATAAAAAAAGGCAGACTGAAAGCTGCTCCCTCGCTGCACGTTTTAGAAAAGTAGAGATCTGGCTGGAAAGTCTTGATTTTTGCTGCACTGGGAGAAAGCAAAATAACCTGCTCCTTTTCCAGAGTGGGGCTGAGCCTGCAGCAGCCCCCAGCTGTGTGAGGCAGCACAAGAACCCTCCCTGCTGCTCCTCACATTTATTTGGGGTTGCACAGATCCCGTTCTGCTCAAGTCCTGGAGACTCCTGTGCTTTAAACAACTTCCTTTGGCCTGGGCAGATTTTTTTCTGTCGAGTAAGGACAGAGCCAAAGGGTTTGGCTCCATGGGAACTCCCAGAGAGAGTGATTAATCCCTAAAACGCTGTGTCAGCACGGAGGGAGCAGAGTGTGGCAGGGATGGACGGCCCTGGGCAGTGCCTGGGAGCTCCCTGCCCTGGGCCCATCTCATTTTGTGGGTTTTTTTCCCAGTGGAAAAAAGTCCCAGTGGGACTTTTCCAAGGATAATGGCACCAGGTCTCTCTGGGAAGGCAAATCCAGGGGTTACCACTGATAACAATTTCATTTCTGTGAACAATTCCATTGCTTCAGCCCCTGCTCCATCAGCAGGAGACAAGCCAAGTCTGCAGAGGGATGGAGCTGCAGCTCTGGAATGGCTCTGGGGTTTTCTCCTGGGGTTTTCTCCTGGGGTTTTCTCCTGGGGTTTTCTTCTGGCTTTCCCAACCTGTCACATCGACCTGAGCTCAGTCTGGGCAATATCAGCCCTGCTCTGATGGGAGGAGGGCAGGGTGGGATGGAACACCCAGCGTGGACAATTCCTGGGATGGAGGGATTCCCTGGGAAGAGGAATTCAGGAAAACAGGAGACTGCTGAGCAGGACTTGTCAAAGGTTCTTCCATCCAACTCCAAACAGCTCCCATCAGGAATTCTGTCAGAGGCTGACACAAGATACAAGATATGTAATATAATATGATATAATATAATATAATATAATATAATACAATACAAAGCTGAGGTCTCCTTATTATTCCCATGGGGTTGTTCTGGTCTGTTTTATCTGTTCTGATCTCTTGTTCCAATCAGCCATTTTGCCTTTTTAATGGTTGTCTACTTTGTATTTGATAAGTAATACCCAGACCCACTTGGTGAAATGCCATTATTAATTGAATTTGATAAGTCACAAAGCCATCAACGCTCCTTCTGGTTACTGAGGTTGCTTTCTCTTGAACTTTGTCCATAACTGTGGTGGTTATTTGCTATTAAAAATAAACTGCCAGCCTTGTTTCCTGATGTTTACTGCTGCACAGTATCAGCCAGGGCAGGCTCCTCAACATCCCACAGGTCTGCAAGCACAGGCTGAGGCTCCCCAGGGAAAGCTTTTTCCTTCTCCCATCCCAGGAATATGTGCCCGATTTGTTTTAACCTCCTCCAGGACAAAATCTTTGCCTTTCTGGTGGGTTTCTGGCAGAAGGACAAAAGAAGAGGAAAGGAATTTTTTTTTTTTTTCTGGGTATTTAAATCTCACTTTTCATTTGCCAACTCTGTCCAGCACTCAGGAGAAATTCAGGGCAGCAGAGATGAGAATTCTGTGCTCGGAGTGAGATTAGTGGAAGAGTAAAGCTGAGCTGGTTTTGATTTCCATGGAGGATTGTTGGCACAGCTGCTGTTCAAGGCCACTTGCCCTTCCACTGCACAATATCTTTGTGCTTTAAAATCAGTGTAGGCTTTGAAATACTACCTGGATTTGTGCTCTGGCACTGAGCAGGGCAGCTTTGAGCTTCTCCCTCTCTGCCTCCCTGTGCCAAGGGTAATCTTTAACCCAGGGCCCAGCACTGCACCCTCTGTACAAAGGAACCACCTTGTCCAGTGGCTCTGGGATTGCTGTCACAGCTTCTGGACATTCCCCATGGAGTGTAAACTCCTTCATTTTGCCTCCTTGGAGTACCACTGATGGATAATACTGATATCTCAGGGATGGTGTGGCTCAGGAGAAACTCCTCACCTCAATCAATCAATCAATCAATCAATCACCAAGCTAAAGCCTTGCAGAACTCTTTTCTTTTGGGCTGCTGATTCTTTAATTCCCAGGCTGACCAATACATGTGGTGTCACCAGAAGTCTCCTTCAACTCAGAGCTAAACTAAACAGCCTTAAAGAGAGAGAGAGGAGAGCCCAGAGCACCCCAATTCCGTAATCTTTCCTGTTACAAATTCTTTTGCTTATCTGAGTGCTGGCCTTGCCATCTGCTGGCAGCGAAAGCGGGGTGGTGACACCTGGGAGTGGTGGGATGTGAGGACAGTATCTCAGAGCCTGATCTCCTGCACTGGAGGTGATAAAGGAATTCTCAGGACAGAGGAACTGAGAGGAATTCTCAGGACAGAGGAACTGGGAGGAATTCTCAGGACAGAGGAACTGAGAGGAATTCTCAGCATGCACAGGGCAGAGGTCTCTCCTCGTGCTCTTCAGTTCAGTGGTTGATGTCCTATAGGGCTCATTGTAGGGCCAGCCTTTGAAAAGCTGCCTCCTTGTTTTGGTTCCATATTGTTCAGAGTTAAATGGTAGGAAGAGAGAAATCGCTGCCACCACAACATTCCCTTATAGGCCTATTCATTATTGATCCCCAGAGGAAATGGAGAGTTCCCCTGGACAATGGCAGATACACAAATGAGCCCACATTCACTCGCTGCGCTGTGTTTGGGCTGCGTTTCCTTTGCATTCTCAGGAGCAGGAATTCAGGCATCGGTGGGTTTGATGTCTTCCTCTGCCCTGAGCTGCTGCCTCGTTAGACATTCTGGGTGACAGGCAGCCCCTCTGAACCACAGAACCAGAGAACCACAGGACCACAGGGTCACAGAACCACAGAATCACAGAACTGCCCAGTGAGGTGCAGCTCTGAGGGTCAGTATCTCTGTGATCAGGAGCAGCATATTCCCAAGCATGTTGTCTTTGGCATGGCCAGTATTTTATCTGCCAGAGCCAACCTTAATGAAAAATTCCTGAAAAATTCCACATTTCAACAACACTCTGCTGGGAATAACAATCTCTCGTGACCTCGTTCAAATGCAGATACGGGGCAGGACACAAAACAGGGAGGTGTTTCTGAGCCCCCCTATTAAATTTGGGGCTTTGGGGATGAGTTTATGGGGTTTGCCTGTTTTTAGGGGTGATCTCAGCACTGTCAGGGTGTGAACTCCCTGTGGGACCTGCACCCAAAATCAGGATTGTGCCGTCAGAGCCACGGGGTCGGTGACACCGAGAGCTCCTTGTGTGGCACAACAGTCCCAGCTCTCCAAAACACAACGAATTTACAGCAGTTTGTAGAGAAATATTTGCACAGGAGGGGTGTCTCCTCCTGGGACAGCGCTGCCATTGTCCCTGCTGGAGTCCCCTTGACACAGGGCAGGAAAATCTGTGCTCCATCCCAGCAAACATCAGCCTGGATGGTTTGTCACACATGGCCTCATCTCCTCCTGGCAGCAGACTGGAACACCGAGGTCAGGCAAATAAAGCTGGGGAGAAAAAGCCCAAGCCCCTGAGTAAAGTGGCTGTAAATCACTGCCACCAACTGCACGGTGACAGTGACAGTGCACGGTGACAGAGCAGGGAAGTGGAAGGGACTAATTCACCTCGAGTTGCACGGACTGGGTTGTCCCAGGTGGGTTTCCCTTGGGATTCCTGAGGCAGCCCATGGTGCCCAAATATTTATCTCTGCTAAAAACAGCTCAGTGGCTGGATGTAGCCCAAGGTTGGTTCTGATGGGAGCCGTTGAACACAACGGGCACGGATCAGGCACGGCACATCTGGCACTGCCTGTGTGCTGGGGGAATAGAAATAAAGAGCCAGCTGCTGAGTTATTGCAACAAGGCTGCAGCTTCCTGACGTCACCAGCAGTGCCAGGAGGGTGCCAGGGTCACCTGGGGCTGCTTTGTGCTCCCCATTGGCACTCCCATTCCTTTTTGTGTGAGGAGGCTCCAGACTGAAGGATCATCTCTCTTCTAAGGAGAATTTAAAAGGAATATAAATATAAAGGATATAAATATAAAGGAATATAAATATAAAGGAAAATAAATAAAGAGCCAGCTGCTGAGTTATTGCAACAAGGCTGCAGCTTCCCGACATCACCAGCAGTGCCAGGAGAGGGCCAGGGTCACCTGGGGCTGCTCTGTGCTCCCCACTGACACTCCCACTCCTTTTTGTGTGAGGAGGCTCCAGACTGAAGGATCATCTCTCTTCTAAGGAGGATTTCAAAGAGTGATGGGAAGAGCGGTGGGGCAAAGCAGGGCAGAGCTGCCAGCACTCAGGACATCTCTCTGAGATTTTATTTCTGGAAGTACCTGATGCAAATGTTCTTTTCCTGGAAAGATTCCTCCCCGTGCCTGCTCCCCCCGCCTCCCTCAGAACGCTGGTGCCAATATTTCTGTTGCAACTTCCTCACTCCCAGGGGTTTCCTGCTGGAGATTTCCCTCCCCTCTGGCCTGGAGCTGGTGGTCCCTGTATTGTTCTGTGGAAGGAGGGAATGGCCCCAGCACTGCCTGGGATGCTGGCAGGTATCCCTGAGGGATTCCAGCTGGTCCTGCCAGCACTGAGGGGCTCTGGGAGGGTGGCTCAGGTATTCCTGGGAGTGATCCTCTTTGCTCTGGGAGAATGGCTCAGGTATTCCTGGGAGTGTGACCCTCTTTTCTCTGGGAGAATGGCTCAGATATCCCTGGGAGTGATCCTCTTTACTCTGGGAGGGTGGCTCAGGTACTCCTGGGAGTGTGATCCTCTTTTCTCTGGGAGGATGGCTCAGGTATTCCTGGGAGTGTGATCCTCTTTTCTCTTGGAGGATGGCTCAGGTATCCCTGGGAGTCTCTGATCCTCTTTTCTCTGGGAGGGTGGCTCAGGTATCCCCGGGAGTCTCTGATGCTCTTTTCCGAAGTGTGAGCCTGGCAGGTGCAGGGCCTGGCTGGATCCATGTGCAGGGAGACATTTCAGCACCCCCTGCAGCCCTCTCCTTGCCATCCTCTCAGCCAAAGGAGCCCTGCCCTCAGCGTTGTGTCCAGCAGCACCTCTCACCCCATCCCTCTGCTAAACGGATAAATTTGGCAAAATTTGGCACGAAAGCATGGGCAGAAACCTTGGAGCTAAGGGTACCAAAACCGCAGTGCCCAAAGTGTCATTTTGATGACTTCAAAAAAAACACCATCTTGCAGAGCAGCCCTGGAGAGAGGCTAATCACTTTAACTTCCCTCATTAGCCCAGGACACCAATTTTAGGCACTGTAAAAACAGCGGAGGTCAAATTTACTATGGAGGGCAAGGACCAGTGACTCAATTTTCCTTATTCTTTATAGTCACTTTTCACCTTGAAGAACAAAAGGTCCCAAAGTCAAAGAACGTTTGTTCTTGAGTCTTGCCAAAGCCTTTTCTTTTTTTTAATAAACCGTCATTAAAAGCTGGGCCCTTTGCCTCGACAAAAGAAAAGAATATATTTGTGTACCCTTAAGTGACAGGAAAGAGCCTGTGAGGCAGGCCTGCTCACAGATAAAGGAATTCCGGACATTATTCCTTGTGCTCCAAGGGGTTGTGACATGGGATTTCCTCTCCAAGTGGTAAATAGCCCTGCAGTTGTACAGCAGGGTGTGGCCAGCCCTGGCTTCTTTAAAACCAGGAGAGATGAAAGCATTTTAGGAGAAGAAAGAGGGGCTGGGTGCCCAATGAATCCCTGGGAATGGCTGGCGGGGGAATTCACCTGCTCCAGGCTTTGCCCCCCCAAAAATCTCCCAGGGGTTTGAGGTGCTGCCAGCTGGGCTCTGCTTTGGGAAGAGCAGCTCATGGCTCAGCAAAACACATTTAACTCCAAGGGTGGTCCCAAATCCCAGCACCTGCTGCGTCCCCCCTGGGTCTGACAGAGATACGGGGAATCTGTGGGGGAAATGGGATTGTTTTGGGGTGACTCTGGATCCTTCCTGGCTTCTCTGAAAGCCAGACAGGATCTGGGACACTGCTGTGGGACACTGAGTGCCCACCCTGGGCTGGCATCAGAGAGGGCAGGATCCCACAGCTGGGAGCTCCTCGAGGAGCCTCACTGGGTTTGGGGACACCAACGGGGCAGTGGAGGAGTTTTGTAACCGAGAGCACCTTTCTGCCTTGTGCCCAGGATTTCTGGAAGAAATCAGAAGAGCTGAAGCTGCAGGTTTTATCTCTTTGTAAATCAAAAATCATTCAACTCTGGATTAATCCTTTGCATGAGGGCTCACCAAAGTGCCCTGAGTTGGGTGAAAATAGAAGGAGAGGAATATAATAACTCCCTTGATGAGGGAGACAAGAAGATTGAGCTGATTTTTATATCTGGGTTTCCTTTCCTCCCCTGCTCCTGTGGCTGTCCTGGAGGCTCAGCACAGCCCATAGAGCCCAAACCTCCCAGCTTGGTGAGAAAGGGAAAGATTTGCACATTACAGCTCTCAAACTCCTCAGGATTCAGGTCTTCAACAATAAACATTCACTTAGGGAATCAGTGGTGGAAGAGATAAATCAGCATTTTGCAGGGGTTTGCAAACGGCAGGTTCCTACATGAGCTTTTCACTGCCTTCTGCTTGAGTGTTGGTATCTGAATTGTTTTCCCTTTTAACTAAAATGGGACATGGCATCAGCACAGGGAGGCACGTGGAAAATCCCACTGGGAATGCTCAAATCCAGTTTGGATGTGCTGGGATGGATCTGGTTCCACTGGTGAAAAAAAAAGCCACCAGGGAAGGGCTGGAGGGGTTGGAATTGTGGCTGTGTTCAGCCCTCACTGCATCTCACTGGCTTGAGAGGTTGTGTCAAGGGGGTTGAAGTCCCTACAGAACACAAGGAGGACCCTCATCAAGGTCAGAACTGGAGAATTCCAAGGAAAAATGACAAATCTTCCTCTGTGCCTCTTTAGCAAGCACCCACATGTTTTTGTTTTTTTTTCTGGAGACTGGGGGAAAAGAGAAAGTCGCCCTGTTGTCTGCAGGAATAAAAAAACCCTCAGCCCAAGTTCCTCTATGGCTGCTCCGAGAGACAACAAAAGCCTACAAGAGATGAATCATGCAGAGGATTACTCATTTCCAAGGAATAAACAGGTCATGCTCAGCATTGTTAACTCAGGGTTGTCCCTGCTCTGGGTGTTTGGGGACAGCAGGGGAAAAAAAAAAAATCTGTCCTTGCTCAGGAGTGAAAGGATGGGAATGAGTCTGGAATTGCACCCAAACATTGGCACTTCTGCCACTCACACGTCAGGATCAGTGTGAATTCCTGCTCTTGTGGTGTGCTGGTAAAGTCCACTAAATCCCAGCAGATAAACTGTATTTTCACGGCCAAAAGCCAAGCAAACAGCGCTGGAAAATGAACAAGCAGAGCCCTTTTTAGAAAGATTCATGAAGGGATAAACGGGTCTGATACTTAGGTTAGGGACTCAGAGTTTTAAAATGAATGAAGAATACAAAAAGTGATCTGCTGTCCTTCCTCCCGTGGTGATGTGAGATGTGAGCACGGGAGACTTTCTGTTTCATCACAGGGGAAATTGTTCTTTAACTTCAGGGCCGTTGTGGGGGAAACATCCCCTAATTTCAGTGTCAGCACAGAGCAAACTGCCCCTTAATTTCAGAGCCATCGCAGGGGAAACTTCCCTTTATTTCAGAGCCATTGCTGGGATTTCTCCCCTAATTTCAGAGCCATCACAGGGGATTTCTCTCCTAATTTCAGTGCCATCGCAGGGAAACTTTCCTTGATTTCAGTGCCATTGCTGGGGATTTCTCCCCTAATTTCAGTGCCATTGCTGGGATCTCTCCCCTAATTTGAATGCCATCACAGGGGATTTCTCTCCTAATTTCAGAGCCATTGCAGGGGAAACTTTCCTTGATTTCAGCGCCACCACAGGGCAAACTGTCCCTTAATTTCAGTGCCATCGTAGGGGTGACTTCCCTTCGTTTCAGAGCCATTGCCCCGTGTCAGGATCCCTTCCTGCTGCCCGTGCCTGGCCTCAGGGATTCTTCCCACTGCACAGATGTTCCTGTGAGCACAGCAGCTCCTGTGAACAAGCTTTGCAGCGCTGGGGCCTTGATCTACAGCTCTTTTTACTCTCCAGCAGCATTTTTTTTCTCCTCCCAAAGCCGCTTCTATGCTCTGACCTTGCTCTGGAGCCCAAAAGAAATGCCTCTCAATTTTCCTAAAGGCTCTCTTTATTCCGATGGCTCCTGTTTGAACCGCTGCTATGCAGTTAATGCTGCGCACTCCTTCCTACCCTGAGACCTTCCAGCCCAAGGGTTTTACCATTTGGCAGCCGAGGTCCCAGCCTGAAAATTCATCCCTGTGTTTTTACTCTCCCCCAAGAGCCTGTTTTCAATTGCTGTAAACATTTTGATAGCTTAAGAGTGCAACAAAACGCTGAGGCTGCCTTTCCAGCTGGAAGCCCAGAGTGTTCCTTTGACTCCGAGTGTTTGTTGCTTGTTGTTGGCTGCTCCAGGGACTGGTCTTGGCTTGGCCACGCACGTCCAGCCATCTCTCTGTGACCTCCTGGCACAGCCAGGGAAAATCCAAACCCGTTCTGATGTGTTTTTCCTGGCAGTTCTGTCTGCCTGCAGTTGGGTGTTGTTGCCCCACTCGTGCCCTGGCTCACCTCACAAACAGCCCTGTGCCCAGCCAAAGGCACCAGGAACCTGCTGCTTCCCTTCAGCACAGGGAAAAAAACCCTCAGAGCCAGAGTTCACCTCTTGCCAGGCCAAAATTCATGTGCCTGAAGCAAAATTTAATGATCAGTCAAGACAAGAGGGAGCAGAGCTCCGAAAGAGGAGGAACCCCAGCAAAGGCTGGCTCTACCTTGATAAGCTGTTTGTTTATTCTGCAGGGTCTCAGATCTGGATTTCATTGCTGGGATTAGCTCTCTGAATTCTTAGTGCAGCAAATCAAGGCTGCATGTGTGGAATCAGGATGGAAGGAATCTTTTTAATTTAATTGCCTGCGCGGATTTGCATTATTCTTTCATCTCCCACCTCGGTGCTTTTCTCCTCCTGAATTCAAATGGTGACATTTTTTTCTTTCTTGGTGACATCCAGTTTTCATTTTGCTTTCATTCGGTGCTCACTGAGCTTTCATCATTATCTTCTTTCTTAGTCATTTTCATCCAGTTCTGTATTACTTTACCAGGGCTTTGGGTCCTCTGCAAGAGACAGTCAGGAAAGAGCTTCAAACCCTCCTCATTTCATTACTTTTAGAGTCATATTTGTTGATTTTGTTAACTACCCCTCACTCAAATTAATTTTACTGTTCAAAGGGCCACCGCACGTTTTATCTGTGTGTAGGAACTGCAAGAAACTTTTGGGATGAAGAGGTGAGATTTTTAGGAAAAAAGCAAACAGTGGCGTGGTTTCTGCTTTGAAATCAGTATTAAAACCAGACCCAATTTGGGGTTTTATAAGCTAAAAAAAGAAAAGGTTTTTAATTAGAAAATTACACTGTGGCAAAATCCTGTGTGGAAATCCAGATTAGCAGCAGTTTTCCAGGAAAGGTTCTCCAGGCAGGATTGGTGTTTCTGGTCACATCCCAACGATGCCACGACCTCGCTGTGGGGATGGAAGTGCAGGATGCTGGAGACACCACGTTCCTTGGTGGAATCCAGCCTCTGGATCTGTCTCCCACTGCCGGGACCTGCCCTAAATATCCGGCTATTTTTAGCTGAGTCTTTTTCTGTTGCTGCTTTCCATAATAAGAAAAAAAAAAAAAAAACAACCCCCAAAAAAACCACAAAACCTTTGAAGGATTTGTGTTTTTTTTTTATCCCTGTGCACAAGAGGAATTAAAATAAATAAATAGGCTTTAAATATTTAGACATGAAGGGAGAAGAATTTCCTGCCCAGCTTTGGCCGAGTGGCTTTAATGTGACCCGGGGCTGCTCCTGGTACCTGGCAATGTTTGCTTCTCTTGGAAGCAGCTGCAGCAAAGCACCTTTAAAATCAGGATCCCACAGAGTGAATCTGCTGTTTCCAGGACACTGTGCAACCCCTTTCCCCACAGTTTTTTTTTTTCCCGGATGAGGAACTGATGCTCTGCAACTCGACCAACCTGTCAGAGAGGGAATGGCTCCAGGCACGGCTCAGGAGTCCTGGAAGTGTCTGGGCACCCCCAAACCCACCCAAAAGGCAGGAGCTGGCTCTAAAAACACAGCCTGGCTCGGGGCAGTACACCTGGATCATCACCCACCTGCTGCCCCTGTCTCAGGGCTGCTCCCAGACACCAAAACCTGCCTCATCTCCAAAGCTTTGAGGGTGGAGTGAGCTCATCTGGGAACCTGCGGGGCGCAGGAGAAGGGGTTTTTGTCCACAGGCAGCCGTGCTATGCAGACTTGATAAATATGTGCAGGGCTAATTCGAAGCAGATTCCTGCTTTGCCACGAGCAGAATTCCACCAAAGCCTGCCATCAAAAACATTATGTCACAGCTGTGGAGAAGGCTGACAAACAGGGGGAGAAGCTGGGGTCACGTCAGGGTAGGAGCGTGGTGGAGGCTGAGGAAGTGACTGCTCCACGGCCTGATGGAGTTTGTCATTGAGGAGGATTTCACCAAATGATTTAGAGCCAATTCCCTGGGCCTGATTGGTACTTCCCAGCTTAATGCAAGCCAGTGAGGGAAGTCAGCTAGGCCAAGCTGCCCAGGGAGGCTGCAGGCACAGGGTAATAAACATCACCCCGGGCGGTGGAAATGGAGCTGAAACTGGGCTTGGGTTTCAGGAGGATGGTTAGGTTCCCTCTCCCCACCTCAGCAAACAGCTTTTATCTCGTCTCCCGAAATAGCAACCTGCTATCCTTCAAAACAAAGCAGGAAGACAAGGGGAAGGCTCCTGAGACAGGCACACGGAGCCGACAGAAGTGGAACACGGCGCTGATCGAAAACAGATTCCGGCCTCAAGTCCAAAGTCAGCTCCAGCCTCTTGCTTCTTAATGGGCAGAGCTCAGAAACTAAGCAAACAAAGTAATTACCCACAGAGCAGATCTCACTGACACTGAGCATTCACATGCTCCTGACACGTCCAACCCCTGTGTTTGTTCAAATCCATCTCTGTTCAGTGTGGCGCATCAATTGACTCGACCTCCGGAGGCTCTGCCTCGTTTGCTGCTGGATTTATAGCCCAAGGAGCAATGGCCCAGCGATGCTGTCAGGGCTGGGCTTTTGTTCTGCTTCACCCTGCCCATCCACCTTCCTGATTTCAGCTCCATCCCTCTCGTGGCCTTCCCTTGGCCTGCTCCTTCTGCAGGTCAGTGATTCATCACACAGGAGGACACAGATGTTCTTCACAAAGAAGCCTTTCCACGCACGCTCGTTTTTAGGGTTTTTTTTTTCTTAGAAAAGAGGGCTGGGGATGAGGAAAGAGATGGAGAGGAGGAATAAAGGCCTGAGAATGGGGAATGCCCAGTTTGCCCACCAGAGTTTGTGTGGCGCTGCCTATGGGACACAGTGTAGAGAGTCTGCTGGACTGACACCAGCAAGGCTCCAAGCAGGAAACCCCGGGGAATGTGACCTGTAATTATTTGGTGTTCCCTGGGCAGTCATCTTCCTTGATGGCAAGTCAGACTGCAGCCCTGGAGCACATCAGAGGTTGCTTGGCAATCCATCCTCCTGTCATTCAGCAGAACCTCACCCAAATTCCTCTGTCAGCTCTGTCAGGGAGAATTGCTCTGGAAATGGATGTCCTAAGGACTGAAACAGCCAGGCCAGGTGAAGTTCAAAGTTAGCACCCCTCAAGTGGGATTTCATTTGGAGTTCCTGTCGGGCAGTGCTTTAATTTGTGTGCTGTGCCCAGTGAAACTTCGTTTTCCAACCTCTTTAACCTGAGAAAAGTTCATTTGCATCTGTTTGCTGTGAATTTACAGGAGTGTTACTTCTCAAGCCCCAAAGCTGTGGTTCTAAACCAGGTCTGGTTGCCCTAAATCACTGTTGGAAGTCGTTTCCTGGTTCAAGATGTCAGGGACTAGGTCAGCTCTCTACAACCAGGACAGATTTTCCATGAGTGTGGAACCAACTCTTGTATTGGACTCTGGCAAAAAAAAAAAAAAAAAAGAAAAACCAAAAAAGAGTCAGTTCCTGACTGCCAGCAGCTGCATGGAAACCTCAGGGAAATTCCTCCTTCAAATTTTCTGGTGCCAGTTTCAATCCTGACCTCTGCTGGCTCCGCCAGGAGCTGATGCCTGCCTGGGTTATTGCATCGCCCCTAAACGCTGAAATGAGGCATTTTCTTATCTACAGAGAGATAAAACCTGCCTCAGATCTCTCTGTGCCCTGCCTGAGCCACCTGCAGCCTCATCACACCTGGTGCACCTTGTCCCTTCTTTTGGGAAGTGCCACAGCAGTAAAGGAGCCAGCACAGACATTCCCAGGCTGCCAACACCTGGGCGGTGATGTGATTAAAAAGGGGAAAAAAATTAATATTAACTGATCATAGCCACACAGAAAAGGAGAGGGTTGGTTTTTTTCCTTCAATCTGATTTCTTGTCGCTTCAGAAGGAAATTATTAAGAAGGTACAAGAGTCTATAGAAAATGTGTTGAAAATTTCTCTGCTGCTGCTCTAATTTTAAAGAAGTCCATTCTCCTCAACAAAGCATCCACGCTGGAGTGCAGGCATCTCACCAAAGTGTAGGCAAGGCCTTTATTCCAGGTTAAAATTCCAGTGTAAAGACTAAAACTGGAGGGGAATCGCTGGTGAATCAAGAGAGATTTACAGCTTGTTTTTGCATGGGAGGACCTGGCTCATCTCAGGATGGATTTCAAGAGTGACTGATCCTCTCTGTGCACATGAGGAGGTTGGGGAATAGTTCTTGGAACTGAGTCAGCCCAACAATTGCTTTCATTATCTGCAGCTGTACAAAAC